>NC_061167.1:14038710-14208710 GCF_022113875.1 Hydra vulgaris | reverse complement strand
ATAGAGTTATTAGAATTCAATTTTACTTCAGTTAGGTTTAAAATTAAAATCAATGAAAAAGGTTTAGGTTTGTGTAAAGGATATAGTATTGCTTTTTAAATAAACTTTTTAAAAACAACAAAAGCTGGAAACAGTACCAATTCTTTATAAAATAAACTATTTTTACATTTTCTATAACTATTTTTTTTTATCTTGATCCGGTAGAAATGCGTCAAACATTAGTTTTGTAAAAGGTCACGCAAATATCTTAATAAAACCTCGTTTCAATAACTATTAAAAAAAAAATAATAATTAAAAATAGCTCCATCGCTCGGAAATATTTTTATTTATAATTAGCAAAAGTGTTTTTTGCAACTTTTCTAGCTTTTTTATTTTATAAAACATTTTTCTAGCTTTGTTATTTCATAAAAACATTAATTTTACTTCTTTTTACGTTTGTATCCTTGCAGTCGGAAAGTCACGTGGTTATGCAAAATAATAATAGCGCAAGTTGTTACCATCTTGGATGGGGGAAAATAAATGATTAGTTGAGTTAATTAACCAGAATAATTATTAGGAAAAAGTGATTTAAAGAGTTTAAAAAAAGAAATATCGGTTTACGAATTCTTTGAAAAATTAGATTTTAACGCCGAAGAAAGGTATATAAATAAACTTGCAATCCTTGGAATCAACCGATGTCTACACAAGCTCCTTGCAAATACTTGAAAAGATGATCAAACTGAATGGCCATGGGTTCAATATCATAACTTTTATGATTAATTAACAAAAAATCCTATAAGAATTTCTTTTGAAGCTATACGTAATTATGAAGCATTAGATGCTTATAAATATTTTTGCTTTGGCTAGAATCAGGAAGTTTTTCACACAACATTAAGCTCTAGTTTTGTTGTTTTGAAAATACAAGTTGTCTGACTTGCGCGTTTAAAACAACAAAACAATCTTACAACAATATATATATATATATATATATATATATATATATATATATATATATATATATATATATATATATATATATATATATATATATATATATACATACACACTTTTTATATATAAACTCTATGTAACATATATATATATATATATATATATATATATATATATATATATATATATATATATATATATATATATATATATATATATATACATACACACTTTTTATATATAAAGTCTATGTAACATATATATATATATATATATCAAAAATCGCCTGAAGACACAGCAACTCTTGTGCATTTTAAAGACTTTTATGTTATGCCATTGTTTTTGTTTCAGAACGAAAGTTTATTTTTCCACAAGTAAAATGGTAGACATTTGCGCGATTATGACGTATTTCTTACTGAGAGGATAATTTAAGTAAAAAATTACTAGATTTATTATTGTACTACTTATTACTTATCGAGGTTGTCACATGATTGTAATGTTAATATTAATCACCCGCATGATCTTTTCGCTTGATCTCTTAACTCATTTTATAACCACTTTATTACGTGATACAATCTTTCTAGCTCTCGTACAACTAACCTTACCACTTTCTCACATAACCTAACTGAACAACAGCCAATTGCTGTTGTTAAGTTAGGTTATGCGAGAAAGTGGTAAGGTCAATTTCAATTCCAAAAAAAAAAGAAACTATGCCATAATAATGCATGACGTAAATATAAGAACATATTTCTTCATTGGAATAAAAATTATATCATTTTTGTGGCACGTCTTCATATATCGTCTTTTGGCATGCCTTCGCATATCGTCAAGGTTTAAAAAAGCGCACGCCTCGCCGCATTGAGACAGCGCTTTTTAAAACCTTAATCGATTCAAAGATAAAAAAAATTAAATTGTATTTTCTTACAAAAATAATAATAAGCTATTAAACGGTTTTTGAGATTTTTTGGTTTGAGCTAACTTTCAGATATGGAACAAACTTCAAACATTTTTAAGCTTACAATTGCGTCAAATAAGGATACTTTGCAATACAATGCGATGATTAGAACCTGAGAACAAAAAAGCTCTAAAATTTTGGCCTCAACTGCTCTAAACGTAAAAGTAACAAATTGATAAAATATTTTTTTTGTTATTCTTAACAAAATTTATATTTATCGATTAGTTTTAAATTTCAAGAATTAATCTCTTAACCTTTAAAGGTATGACATAATAAAATTTTTAAACCCCTTCAAATTAAAAGGGTTACAAATTTTAAAGAATGCTACATCTGCTTCTGATATAAATTAGCTTTTCCGGCTTTGACCCTCATGAAAAAATTTTAATTCACGCAGTGTTTTATAATGTTCCTGTTTTCTTAATGAAAATACAGTTTTTGTTTTGGATAACTATTTAGACTCGCGCCTCACTTTTAAAGTTTAACTTTTTTACACTTCTTATGTTTTTAAGGATATTTTCAAACGATCGGCGCAAATCGAAACTTACAAATCATTAATTATATACTTTCTTCATTACAAAGAATAAAAGATTTTTTTCTGATTGTTCGCATTTTTATTACTATTATATTTGTTGACTGGTTGTATTTTAAAAACGCCCAAATTTGTTATGAAATTAAAAAACGTAACTTTTAATTTGATAGAGTGGAGGCCTAATACACAGAAATTTTAGTTAATTTTTTTTTATCTCAAGACTTGTTAATTTCTTTTCTTTTAATCTCAAACTGTTCATCCATTTCAAGTACAGGCTTTTTAAAAGTGGTGTGTGAAGGATTAGGTTAGTTTTATGGCCGACCATTACTCTTGTTAACTTTCCGCCATTATGTTGGAGAGCTAGATCGGTGTTGATGCAAACAATTAGCGGTGCTGTTACAATTTAATCACCGGAATGTTAAGGGCGCTTAAAACTTGCAGGAACCTGGTAGGCCGTAAAAGTTTAAAACGTAGTAAGGTAAGGATAAAATTGTATCACTTTAAAATATCTTAATACAAAAAAAAAAGAGTCTTTAAATAAATTTTAAAACTATTTACATTTAGACTTATGAGAATCTATAAAGAGGTTACAGAGGTTTTTGTAAATTTGTGCAAAAAAAAAAACAGAACATTATAATGGTCCTGTTTTACCTTATGCGTTAGGTAAAAATTTAATGAATATGTAGATATTTTACACGCTAGGTTTTCTGCAATGACATTTTGCTACATGAAATTCAAGTTGCATTTCCCCAAAATTGATATTTTAATCTTATTATTTGAGAGTAATATATGTCATAAAAGTAACAAATTGTTTAATAACAATGGTTTGCAAAAAGGTTTAAAGTCAGATGTAAAAAACATAGAAAATAACTCGAAACCGATTTTCTTTCCACCGACAACCGATTTTTCTTTCCACCGACAAACTTTTCTTAAAATCAATAAAAATAGCACTTTTATTTTAACTTGTCAAAATTAAATGTAGAATACCTCAGACTTTATAGATACTATTGCATCCAAAAACTTTGAGTTTTAAAATTTAAAATTTGATAAAAAAAAGTTCAAAAAATTTGAAGAAGATTCAAAAAGTTGAGTTTCAAAGCTTGCAAAACCTTTCAAAGTTGCTAAAACTTATTGAACTCACAGCAAAGTCGTAAATCCATCAAGGGATCGTCCATTTTTTTTTTAAATTGTATTTTTCTAGTTTCACTTAATTTCCTTTTACTCATTTTTAATTAATTTTTTCGCTTTAAAGTCCTTAAAATATACCGCTAAATTAACTTCTTAACGGAAATAAAACATTACATCATTAACAACCAATAGGACGATGTTTCGCATTTTATCTAGTACCATCGTCCATAAATTACGCAACGCAAAAAATATTTTAAGAAGATATTGAGCTCTTTTACGCGGCGATTTTCATTTAACTTAATTTCCTATTTTGATCATTTATTTAAATTAAGACTGCGAGTGAAAAATTTTGATTTTTTCTTGTTTTGTTTATTGTAAAATTTTGCGTTACGTAATTTATGGACGATCCCTAACCATAGTTTAAGAAATTTATTTATTAAAACAAGAAATAGGCAGGTAGTTACATTTCTTGTTTTAAAAGTTAAATTGCTAGGTAAAATATATTTTGCCTAAAATAATAAATATATATATATATATTCTTTTTAGAAATAAATTACGGGGTGGAATATTGATTTCTTAAAACAGGAACATATTTTTTTTAAAGAAAAATATTTTGTGAAAAGAAATTCAATTTTGCTGTGCCTAAAGTAAAATTTATTCAAGAGAATTTAGGCTTCAAAAGCTACTCGAAATAAAGAGTTCTTGTGAGAAACCATTAGAAAAAGTGGAGTAAATAAAGGAGCTAGCTACGGCGACTTCTCAATATCCCTCACTATTGGCTAAGAGTCAATAACTCAAAACATTTTTAATGGTTCTAGTAATTTGAGTTTTGATCTAATACCTAACTGTAAACTTTAAACCTCAAAAATACATTTTAAAATCATTTTTTTATACATATTTCCTAAAGATATTCTGACTAAACTATGAGGTCATTTTCATGACCGAAAATGATCTCATAGATCAACAAAAAATCAGTTTACAATAATCAAAATGTTAATTTATCTATTGTTATCAGTTAGGAATCGTCCATAAATTACGCAGCGCAAAACTTATTTAAAAAATATAAGTAGGAGACTCATTTTGCGCGGCGGTTTTCTCTCGACTTATATAATACTATTTAAATATTTAAGTTTTATTTAAGTATTTAAGTTTTATATTTGTCTATAAGTTTAATTTCGCGTTACGTAATTTATAGACGATCCCTTAAAGATAATTACAAAATATTTTTTTTAATTGAAAAGCAGAGTATTTTTTTTGGTATAGGAACACAAAAAGAAAATATTGTTGAAAAAATTAACTGGATTCGATATCAGAATCTATTTGCGCTAGTGCTTGAAAATATGTTCAGATTAAGACAATCGCAAAAAGTATAATATCAAATAATCTGCGCATATACTTTAAGTAAAGTATACTTTTAGTAAATATAATAAAGAATATCTTTCCAAGTTTCACAGGTTTTTATTGCAAATAAAAAAGTTCCGAAAGCAACGATATTTTGGCAACGCGACTTTCACGTTTTTTTCACGTAAAACAGTCTCCAGAACGAGGTCACGTAAAATACACGTAAATAAAACGTGCGTGCGTACTGGGATGTTGAATTTTCCTTTATATATAGGGCTCGGCACTAAAGCAAAAGTGCTTCTTCTTGCTCCAGCCATTAATTTCGATATATGTATATGCAATGTAAACATTCTTTAACAAAGAAACATATTAAACACACAAATACACAAACAAAGTACTTCTAACAAGCAAAAATTAAAAAAAAAAATGCTTCATATAAATATGACCTCTACGCCACTCATTAACACCGCATTAAAACTAGTTGTCCTCTCCGCATAAAAATTAGTTCTCAAAAAAAAAAAAAAAAAAAACGGCATTGGCTAATATACATATATTATTTTGGAGGGATAAAATTTTAAAATATGTAAAAATTTTCAAGAAATTATTTCGGGAGAAGGATTTTTCCTAGAACCGTTAAAACTCAATTAGATAGTAGAAAAGTCTAGATCAAAGCTAGAATCTACATAATACAGTTAATACGTCGATCTAGTTACATTTAATATAACGCGACGTTAGAATTATCTTGTGCTATCTCCAATTTTTAAAAAAATTGAGATTTTATTATTTTCGAATATTTTAGCATTGTGTTGTTCTACTTTAATTATATTGAAAAAAAATGAAACTTTTAACACGGTATTGCATGCAATATTGCATTGTTCTATCTCCTTAATGAGCAAACTTGAAAATATTATCTTGTTCTATTTCCAATCAACCAATCATATTACAATTACAAAGTTGTTCGGAATAATTTTATCAGTTTTGTTGTTTTCAAAATGGCAACTGCAAATATTGACCAAGAAATGGAACCTGCCCTAAATCAAAACGAAGGTAGTTTTTCAACTTAATTTGTATTATAATTTTGGAAAAGTAGAATTCGACTTTCGCTTGTGCCATTTTAAATTAAATTTAAAAGTTATTATTTATACATCCTGGATAATAAAAAATTAATATTTTAATCGTTAGAGCTGCTTGGCATTACACCTTCTCGTCGGTCGCCCCATGGTGGGGTTTCTAGGAAACGTAAAGCTGATAGGAGTAGTTGGAAACAAAGTGTAAGAAAAATCCAACGTCAGTCGGGTAAAGCTTATAAAAATACGAAAGGAGAACAAATGCCAAAAAGATCTATTGTTGCACTAAAAAGTTGCAGATATTGTAAATTTAAATGTTCTACCAATATATCTGAGATTGAGCGTCAAATAATATTTGATAACTTTTGGACCTTAGATGATGACGGAAAAAAACATTTCTATTCTAAAACTGCTGAAAATCTGGTCGGACAGCTGCTGGTGACAATTCAAGAAGAAAAACATTTTATTATTATAGCTTTTTTGTTTCTAATACACAATATAGAGTTTGTAAATCATATTATCTTTCAACATTGAATATTAGCAGCCATAGAGTGTTTTACTTTCATAAGTTTAATAAATCTTTAACTACTGGAACACCATTGCAATCAAAATCAGGGAAACATGTTAAAAAAAGGTTACTAGAAGAGTCTAAACAAGTTGTACGAGACCATATTAACCTTTTCCCCAGAATTGATGCTCATTATAGCAGGAAAAAGACACATAAAGAATACATGGAAGGATCACTAAATATAGGTAGAATGTATGATCTTTATAAAATATATTGTGATGAAAATGTCTCTCCTCCAGCAAAAGAACATATGTATCGTTATATCTTTAATCGCGAGTTCAATATAGAATTTCAAAAACCGAAGAAAGATTTATGTGACACATGCTATGAGTATCGCAACATTGTTAATGCAAGCAATGAACAAACAGATAGTTATAATAAGCACATAAAATCAAGGAATGATCGCCAAAATGTTGATTCTAAAACTGCAATTGTTTGTATTGACCTTGAAAATGTTTTAAATTTGCCTAGAGCTAATGTGGGAAACTTTTATTACAAACGAAAACTTTCAAATTATAGCTTAACTGGTCATTGCTCGCTTAACAGGAAGGGTTATTGCATCCTTTGGCACGAAGCCATGACTGGTCGTGGAGGAAATGATCTAGCCAGTGCTGTAACATATTTGCTTTTGAAAATCATGGCTGACCTTGACATAAATAAGTTCATACTTTGGTTCGATTCATGTGTACCACAAAACCGCAATAGTTTAATGTCAGCAGCATTTCATGAATTTATAATACGATACCCACAAATAAAAGTAATTGAACAGAAGTTCTGCGAGCCAGGTCATTCCAGCATTCAAGAATGTGACAACATTCATAGTCAGATTGAAAAATTCCTCTCTGCTGCAGAAATATTTAGTCCACTTGGGCTAGAAAGAGCTATTAAAAATGTAAACCGTAAAAAACCTTTCTGTGTTTACCAAATGCAATTAGGAGATGTAAAGAATTTTTCAGTTGTCGCTGGTTTTTCAAGTTATAAGTTGGTGCCTTATTCAAAGGTTAAAAATCTTGTTTATCGAAACGGACTGCCATACCATGTTTTTTTTAAAACCTCGTTTTTAGATAATTATTCACAAGCTCGTATAAATAAGTCTGTCAAGAAAGCAGCATCAACCATTGTTGCAAAACCATTAAATACCAATATACCAATGGCAGCTTGCTTTCGTGCTTCTTATCAGTCTATATCTGTTGCAAAAGCCAATGATATCATTTCCATGTATTCATACATGCCTGCTGTTGATATTGCATTTTATAAAACAATAATAAATTGAACATTTACAAAACATTAATAAAGTCAAAATATTTTTAGGGTTGTTATATGTTTAGTATAAATATAAATAACATATTTATATATATATAATATAAATAATATACATATAAATAACATATTTAAATAAAATATTTATTTAGTATAAATATAAATATAAAACACATTGAAATAATATTATTTTGAAATCTTAATAAAAATTTTTGTTTAGCTTGTGTTTTTTTTGTTTGTTTTTTTGTACTTTTATATTCATTTTCCCCCACTTTTTTGGTTTGGATGGTTTTCCATAGTGACATAAAGGCCACTATGAAAGAGTTAAAGCAATGTTTCACAACCTGATGCCCTTCCTGACGTTAACTTGAGTAACAATTTTTTATTTGTAAATATTTGCAATAACTTTTAATAAAAAGTTAAACTCTATTAATGGATACACAGGCATAAGAAAAATAAAATCAAGTTCAAGGCCTCATTTTATTTAAAAAAACTTAATTTTTTAGGTAATACAAAAAGCGTCTTATATTTTGAAAAGGGTCCCGTTAAATTAGGGGCCCATGCCCCTAATTTAGGGGCCCATGCCCATAAATTAGAAGTGTATGGTACTGCGTAAGAATAATTAGCAGGTAGAACAAAATTTCATCAATTTCTAACATGTCGTTGTTGAAAAATGTACTTAATATGTTTAATATATATGATGTAACAACATAATATTTTTGAATTTTACTAAAAACCAAAGTTATTTTGTTCTATCTCCAAAAGAGGGTGCGAAAAAAAGGGCGTTAGCGTAATTTTAAAAAGTTTTTTTTATCTAAAAATTAATAATAAAACATTTTTAAATCTTAGGAAATACCTAAATTCTCAAAATATTTTTTCAATTTAGCTGCGAACAAATTCAAACTTTGACATCGATTTTCTCAGTTTGCAAAAACATGGAGATAGCACAAGATAATTCTAACGTCGCGATAAAGCGCACATCATCGGTTTTAAAATCTATTTACTAACCTTGTCATGGAAAAAAGTCACATGAAAAATTTGAGTAGTAAAATATCAAAAAGCATAGGAATTTTATACAAAGCAAGTAGTCTAAGAGCCTGTGGCCGCCAGATCTACGTTATTTTATAAAGGCTGGTCAACTATGTACTTTAGATACCAAAGGTTAAACACCTTTGGTATCTAAAGTACATAGTTGACCAGCCTTTATAAAATAACGTAGATCTGGCGGCCACAGTACCGACTAAAGTACGTCAAATTATAAAGCGTAATTTTTTTACAATTTTCTTCGTAGTAGAATTATAAATCATGCCATCCATTTCCAGACAACTATCATGGTGACAACCTCTAGCCAGACCAGCATATATGTTAGCAATGTTGTTAGTTTTATATCTAAAAACGTTTTACAAAAACCATAGTTACGTAACTTATTACTGTTTGATTACGTCAAGTACTGGTTTCTAAATTTCTAATGACAATAAATAACAGTTAGAATCTAAAAGATTTAGAACAGCTAGAAGATTGTAATAAAAAATGAAGTTTTTAATAGCTATTTTGTTCAAAATAAAAATAAAAAACAAAATAGCTATTAAAACCATTTTTTAAATTCATTTTTATTACAACTTTTGTCTTAGATTCTAACTGTTATTAAGTGCTAATAGAGACCAATACTTTTTCTGACGCAATCAAACTGTAAGTATTTTCAGTTAAGTTATGTAACTAAGGTTATCGCAAGAATGTTTTTAGATTTAAAACTTTTTTTTCTTTTTTTAAATTTTATTTAGGTGCCCCAAGAAGTCCTTACGGACTTATCACAGAGCACTGCGGATGAGCATTTAATCAAAAGATCACGCCTCCTTCCAAACCAATCGATCAAGCAGCCGTAATACAGTGGCAGCGCACTTGCCTCAGAAACGTAAGATCCGTGGTTAAAGCCCCACATCTAGGCAGGTTTTGCGACATCGGTTAGAAAGGAGGCGTGAACTTCCTATTAAATGCTCTTTCGCGGTGCTCTGTGATAAGACCGTAAGGACTTCTTGGGGCACCTAATCAACTTAAAAAAAAAAAAATCGGTGTCGCAAAACTTGCCCAGAGGTGGGGTTTAAACCAAGGATCCTTTGTTTTTAGATGTTTGTTTTGAGCGGCTGCTCAAAACTAATAATATTGCTAACGTATGCCTGTCTGGCTAGGAGTTAGAACAGTAGAAAGTGTCTGGCTAATAACTAAACATCTTATAATAATTAACCAAGTAATCTGGATTTTTTTCAACCTTTATACTATAACGTAATTACAGTTACAATTTTTCGAAGTTTAACGGTGTCTGGCAAGGGGTTGTCTCCATGAAAAGTGTCTGGAAATAGATAGCATGATTTCTAATACTACTAGGAAGAAAATTGTAAGAAAATTACGCTTTATAATTCGACGTAATTTAGCCGGTATTTTAAACACCTTTAGTACATGTTACCAGCCAAAGCCACCATCATCTAAAATACACAAAAGACCATCCTTCCTACTTGTTTTGGAAACACACACTGAGAAATTTTTAGCTTTTATAAAATAACGTAATTCTGGCGGCCACGGGCTCTTGCTCTAAAGGAGTTTTTCAAATAAACATACATTGCTTAAACTATATTATGCGCTCATTCAATGTCACATTAACTATGCAAACATTGGGGGGGGGGGGGAGGATAAGTACTAATAAAAGTAAACTGGAACTTTTTTATCGTCAACAAAAACATGTTACACGCCTTATTAATTTTAAGGATCGATTTACTCATGCCAAAACAATATTTCTCCTGTACTTTTTCATAATTTGTATAACAAAAAATAATTTAAAAAAATAATTTTTAAAAATAAATTTTACAAAATGATAACGACATTCGTCAATCAAACTAATTATGGAAAATATGTATTTTATTTCGAGGAGCATTACTTTGGAATAAAATAGTTTAAAAAATTTTGTCTTTTCTCATGAGGTTAGGTATCACTCTTTCAAACAAAAACTTAAAAAAGTCATTTTTTTATTAAATTATATATCTATATTCTTTTAATTTTTGTTTCTTTTTTCACTTTATACTAAACAAATTGTTAAATTTATAATTTAACAATTTGAAAATAAGTGTTTAAGACTTTTATTAAAGGTATCTTAAAACTGTATAACGCATCTAAGTATTTATAACGAACCTTTTTTCTTTTTTTCTTTAAATTTGTTTATATTTTCACTTCTTAATTCTTAATTATTTGTTATCTTCAAGTATATTAAGTATATATTTCTAAAGAAATATATTTCTAAAGAAAGTTAAATTTATTTATTTATTTATTTTGAGAATATTTTATTAATACGAAATGTTAACACGTAAACTTTTTAGCGGTTCTCGACGACAAGACCTTAGGTCTTCTACTAGCTCCCGCGTTTTGGTATTTCCTAATAACGATCATGTATACATATATACATTGTTAATGAATATTTACTAAATCACAAAGTTGTAAAATAAAAGAACAAAAAAAGAAAAAAAAAAAAGATCATTTTGGTAACACCATTATTATTATTTTCATGTTAATTCACCTCCCAAAGGCCGAGAAGTCTGTTACAGTCAAGGAGCCTGCTGTAGTTCTTGTTAAATCCTTCTCTGAACACTATAGGCAGGGTGAAAATGAGCGATTGCTTTTACTCATTAACTGGCCAGATTTACGTGATTGAAAACTTCACCAGTATTGCTCAAATTTTTATTAACGTAAAGTTAAGCAATTTACTCATTAATTGTTCAGCTTTACGTGAATAAAAACTTAAGCAAAGTTTTCTAAGTTTTTATTCACCTAAAGCTGACCAATTACTAAGTAAAAGCAAATGCTTTTTTTTATTCACCCGGCCCTTTAATTCCAAAACACGACCTTTACAAACAAAGCCGCTGCGCAGAGAAAAAAGTTTATTTTAATTTGATTTCCCCTAATTTTTAGTAAATAAATAAATAAAAATCTATTTTTAAACTAAGCAAAAGGGCTTTCGCAACCAAGCATGCATGCAATGTACGCATGCAGCGGAGGTGCGTATTAAGTTGCGCTGCCGCCTAGTTTTGAATAATTAATAGAAAGATAAATTTATTTTGTGAAAAGAATGATTCAACTCAGTTTTCCACTTCCGTTTACTGATTTTAAATGGATGTTTAGTTCTGTGACAAATTCAAAAAGCTGTGATTTATTAACACTATTAAAATTTAATATCGTTATTAGTACCGGGCACTAAACACACAACACTTTTCTAATCAATACTCTATTTGAAAACTTTGCAATATTCAGCCAATCTCAAGTCTGTCAGTTTTCAAATTGAGTACTGATGCTGCTTCATTCTTGTTTTTTTTAAACTGCCTGTTTTACCTAAGCATTTATTCCGCATGGAACAAAAATTGAAGTCAGAATAAGATTCAAAAGATTGCTTTGAATCCAATTTAGACTATATATACTATAATATAGCGCACTATAATATAGACTATATACTATAGTATAGTAGTAGTCATACAGTGTATATATACTTTCAAGGCCGTCCCGAAGAGATCTTAAAAAAAAGGGGTGACACATCTGTTTTTAGTATTAATATTACAGTACTATATACAGTTTACAGTAATATTAAAGTATTGGTATTTTAATAAAACTTGTCGTTTTTGCTGCTTTTTTTTTTTTTACTATATTCAAAGTTCAACTTAATAAAGTAATTTAATAAAGTAAATTATTACTTAGAACTAAATTACTAAAACACTATAACATTAAAATAATAAAACCTGTCGTCTTTGCTTTATGTCCTTAAAATTAAAAGGACTAAAGCTAAAAGTCGCGCCAAAGTTGTTTAGTTTTTAATGTATTTTAAAAAATCTTACGAAATCAAAAAATTTAAAAACGAAAGTAAGCGACAACAACAAAATCTAAAACAAAATTAATCTGGTTAGATAATATATAATATTGAAAGTTTCAATATATTAGTAATATTTTACATTATCAAATTTTAGATATGTATTCAAAAGCTAAAAATTAATTTCAATTTTTAGGTTGTCCGACAAAGGCCATATTAAACCTAAACATCTAGGTTTAATATTTTTTCTGAAAATTTTAGTCTTAACTAATTTTTTATAATTTAATTTAAAAAAAGTAAATATAGTGTACAATTAATAAATTCAATACAAACACAAGAGTTTAAATTACATAAATGTAAAACTATGTATTGAGTAGTTAATAAAATTATTAATATAATAATTAAATATAATATGCAGTCTATAATAGTAATAATAATAAAAAAAAAATTAGGTTTTCAAAAATCTAATAAAAACGATAGAAACAATCCAAAAATTGCACACACACACCACACACACACACACACACACACACACACACACACACACACACACACACACACACACACACACACACACACACACACACACACACACACACACACACGCACACACATATCACACACATATCACACACTCACACAAATTTCAAAGTGATGAAAAGTGTAACAGGCAAAAAACAAAAAAAATAACTTTATAAAAGTTTTTTACACATCAAAAGTGTTTTTGAATATAAAATCTTTTTGTTGTTTGAAAAATATTTTTGATATTTAAAATCATGGTTTCAAAGTATGATGTTTAAAATCATGGTTTCAAAGTATATTTGAAAAAAAAAATCAAAGATAAAAAGTTCTAAATTGTCTTAACCTTTTTCAAAAAATGTATTTTGATTGCAAATGAAAAATAAAACTCAATGTGGTCTATTGCAGTCTGTACTCTGTTTGGAGTCATTCTGTAATTTTTTGGGCCTCTGCTCAAATACTAAATATAACTTTTTAAAATTTTATTGAATTTTTTTTTCTTCGTACTCAGTTGTTTTCATTACTGCATTTTTAATTGACAGTGTTGCTAACAAAGAAAGTGTTTTCTATTGCATTTTAGACCATGAATAATTTTTAATTAGTTTAGTTTTGAAAATAAACGTTCACTGTGAACTACAGAAATGAGTTTTGTTAAAGTTATTTGGTATATGACTTACATTTGTATCTAATTTTTCTAAATTCCTTTCTAAAATGAATTCAGATTCCATAAATTGTCTGAATTATATTTTGAAAAAGAAAGTGTTTGACCAAAATTACACAAATAGTATTGATTGTATTTGTATTCATAGTTTTTAGCTCTTTATTATTGGAAAGAAAAACAAAATTTGAATTTAAATAAGTTAAATCCTTCTTGCAATACTTGCATTGAATTGCAATGACTTGCATTAACAATATTGATTAATTTATTAAAATAAGATTGTTCAAATTTATCCTTATCAAGTTAGAGTTGGATGTCAACAGTCACTATCAATTTTGCGAATAAGGTTACATATATAAATAATATATGTAATAAAAAATGTAACATATATAATATATATAAAAAAAATAATACCACATCATTTATTTGGTTCAATTTCTTAAATAGGTTGTCATGTTTATCAGTGGAAATCTGCATTAAAATTAAATAATTATTTCAGTCAACAATAAAAACAAAAACTTACAGTATAAACTTTAAAAATCATGGACCTGATAAATCTTGATTTATCAAATATGAGTATTTGGTTTATTTCTAAAGTATAAAAATAATATTAGCATATTAAATTCTATTGAAATTATGACAAAATAGCTGTTAGAAAATGTGCATTTGACCGCAAGCCACGCTAGAATTAAGTAGTTTAATGCAAATTTTGTGGACAAAATTAGTTTAGATTTAGAAATTGAAATGAATTCTATTTTCTATAAGATTATAAGATCTGGACTAAACTTTCCACACACCCGTTTTATTCTAACCCCCCTTGTATTAAGGACTTGAGAGTATCCTCATCAAGTAATGTTGAATGCCTTCAGATTAATTTTTAAATATTTATGCAACTCTATTTTCCATTTTGGTTATTGATTTTAAATGCATTTTCAGTTGTGGAACAAAATTTAAAAACAGTTTCTTGCTCTCAAAAATTATTTGATTTAAAGATTTTTTTGTCTGAGCTTCCATAATCTAAATATGTTTTACATAAAAACAATGTTGCTTTTACTATACTTTTCAAAATTGTTTGCTATCTTTGTTTTATCATTGTGCTGATATTCCATATCCTATATTTAAGATTCAGACAATATTGGAGAAACAACAAATGGTTAAAATGTTTTCTGTTAAATTTGAATATAAATGCTTTTTTCCTGTTTGTTTTTTTTTTACCATTTATTGTTTGTTTGTTGATATAAAAATTACTATAAATATAAATTATAAATTGTTCCAATTACATTATTTAATCCTGATTGATTATCTTTTTTATTATTTTAATATGTTGTGGCTGATTGATCTTTTTTTACACATCCTTTTTAATTTGAATTATTTAAACTGTTTAAATTGCATAAACTTTCACTTAGTTTTATTTAATGATCCACCAAGGCTTTTTTTTTTTTACTTTAAATTCTATTACTTTCCAGACATTTTTTCCCTCTATTTTATGTTTCAATTTTGCATTTCATATTTTAACATTCTGATTTTAGTAAAAAAAACAATCACTAAAACATTTTTAATAAACTAAAATAAATATGAAAAAATAATATATATATAATAATAGCAACAACTCACATTATTATTACCTTTTTTATATAAAATTAAATATTTATCTTTTCAAATGATATTTGTATAATTATAATATAGTTATAAGCTATAATTCTTTTAAGGCTCCACAAAGATCATAGTTTCATTGTTGGTTTATAAGAAACCAAAATTATTTTTTATTTAATTACTTTGTTTGCCTTACATACTTTATATTTCATAAAATTTGCATACTTTATATTGCATAAAAGTCAATGTGATATACATTTATACAAAAATTTATTAAATTTTGTGAAAGGGTAAAATATTTTTTTCAATTATCAAATTTAGTAATATTATTTAGCTGTGATAACTTTGTTAAGAACTAATAGGCATACTTGTCAAGATAAGTAATCTGAGTTATTAATTTTTTGATTTTTTTCAGGAAAAACATACACAACAGATGTATATGAGTTTTGTTCTGATGCAGATTGGGAGGAGGTTTGCATTAAATTTGTGAAATATTGTTTACTGTATTAAATTTACCAATCAATCAAAAGTTTTTTTTAATACTGTTTTTACCATTTGAAAAAAACTTCAGAGAGTGATGTTTTGTAAAATGTTGTAATTCTTTTTGATAAACTTTTTTTTTAGGAATTTGACTGGCCTGTCACAGGGTCACTTAAACCAAGTGACTTTATTCTTGTACAAGTTCTCAATTACAATAAACTGTTACCTAGCAGGTAAAAGTATATTTTAACTTTCTAAGTTGAGAATTTAAAAATGTTATTAATAAATATAATTTCTACATATGATTTACAGTCCTAGTCTGGCATTGGTTAAAAGCTATGTTTATTAGCTTTTCTGGGAATAGGGCTAGCTCTTTTTGGTATTCAAAAGTTCAAAGTTCAAATAATGAATATAGAAAATATAGTTGAAATTCTGACTCAAAAATCTTACAATCCTGTTACATTATTATCATTTAATTTTCATAGTAACACTTATGTTGTAAAAATGTAATGTTTAGAGATAAAAAAAGAAAATACATTAAATAGAGAACTATACTAGTGTTTAACACTGCAATAAAGTGTTTTAGTTCTATATTTATATTTATTGTATAAACTTTTTTTATAACTACATAGTTAATATAATGTTATTTAATGTATTATTTATACTATATAGTATTATATTAGTTATATTTATATTTATTATATTGAACTTTTGATCCCCAAGTTTTACCTTTTTATTTAAATTTCTTAATGGAATGTTGTAAGTTGTAGCTGTCTTACTTCTATACATTCTTATCATTTTTATTTTAAAATCTTCCCCAAATTTTATGATTTAATATCTTTTCGAGAAGTTTTGAAACAAACAAATAAATTAAATGAAAAAGCATCAAAATGCCTCAAATCCAAACAAAATGAAATGAATAAGCTAAATAAAATAAATTAAAAGCAGTACCATCATAATCTTAAGTACTCATTTTTGCCACTACTTTTTTTTGGTCACTACTTTTTTAACAATATTTTTCTTACTGGTTTATCATATTTGACTATAATCTTTTTTAAAAGGGAATACAAACATGACAAACATAATGTAACTGTTTCTTTAGTTTTGTATGTAAATAATCGTGGGTAAATAGTTATATTATTTACTAATTTATTATACTTTATATACTAATTTATAAGTTATATACGTTTACTTATTATTAATTATTAAATTTTTATTATTTATATGTTTTTATGTAAATATTAATTTTTTGTTTTGTTTTTTTGTTCATCAGGGTGATAGGAACGTTTCAAATGTATTTAAAAAAGATGCTTAGTGAACCGTGGATTGCACTCACAGAAAATCTTGTTGATTCAAACAGTACAATATTGGCAGTAAGTTTAATTAAAATTCTTACATTATTTTGATGTGTATTAAAGTATTTATCTTAAAGAAAGTTTTAAATCAAGTTATTGAATCAGCATTAAGTACCTGAAAAATTGACCGTTTCCTGGTTACCAATTAAAAAAGGCTGGATTATGAGGTCCCTTATTTTATTTGAATCCAAACTTTACCCTTTTGATGACATAAATTGGTTTCAAAAGTAAAGTGTTTGATTGACATTAAAAAATCTACTTATTTTTTATGCTTAATGTCTTTGGCTCTACACTTTTGTGTTAGTAAGTAACTGGGTTCCCAGCCCCGGGTAAAATGGAGGCTTTTTGCAAATCCCACCTTGGCCCTCTCCCCTTCCTCAGCAAAATTATAAGATTTAGCAGGGTTTGGTAGGCGGGGCTAGTAAAAATTTATAATTCTTTATATATTATAGCTTTATGCTTACATTTACAATTTATTAAATACTGGCATATATTTATATATTTTTATGCAACCTTATTATTTTTATGTAACCTTATGACAATGGGAGAGTGGCTCAAGCTTGATAAGCAGGATAAAGCAAGTCTAATTACATTAATAATGTCCTTTTGATGACTTTTTAATGACTTTGTCTGAGAGTAAGAGGATTGTTATATAGGAATGCTAACAGTATTGTCAATATAGGAATGCTAACAGTATTGCAAAATTTTTTTGCAGTATATTTATTTTGTTGCTATATTTTTTTGCAGTAAATGAGTTTTGTTGTCTAACAAAAATTGTAGTTTTTAAGTCCAGACACTAGCCAATGCAAGACTTTAGTTGTTACAGAAGAGCGATTAGATTAAAAATCAACTGCTTGTTCTAAGCAATCAAAAAGTGAAGACTTTTTGTCAAGACAATAGTATAATGTTGAGATTAAAAATTTTTATGAAGATCGTAGATAATATTGCAGATAAGAAACAATACAGAAGCAAAGATAAAACTTTTGCGTACCCTTAAAGTTACTTAAAATAAGGAAGAATGTAAGCCTTCAAGAATAACTTTAATACTGCAATTAGAAAGAAATGATTTAATAATCTCAAAAACTTTATATAAAGAAACAGAAATAACAGAGTGAAGACTAATTGTAGGATGGTTAGAAAGTTCAAAGTGTTTTATAGTGTTTTTAAAAATTGGCACTTTTTAATAGTTTAGCGAAAATTGAAGAGAACTCTAGAGAACACTTTTTTAGGACTATGATGGAAATCTTGTCAGAAGCACAAACTGTAGAAGTGTTTAAAAAAAAAATTGAAAAACTAAGTGAAAGTTTATGCAATTCAAACAGTTTAAATAATTCAAATTAAAAAGGATGTGGAAAAAAAGATCAATCAGCCACAACATAATAAAATAATAAAAAAGATAATCAATCAGGATTAAAAATTCTTGTAAAAAAGATAAAAAAAAAAGATTGAGGTTTGATAAAGCAACTGGTCAAGATAAAAATGGCGAAAGGTGTGGAATAGAACAAGGCTTGACCTAAAATTGACAAGAAGGAATAAAAGCTTCCAAAATTTAATTTCAGAAGAAATAAAAGCTTCCAAGATGCATATTTATGCACGTACAATATGGATATAAATGTATATGTTTGCTATATATTTAGATGCTGGCATACAATATCCTTACATATTTATATAAACTTTAGTTTTTATATGGTGTAATATTTGTCAGAAGAGAAGACAATCATATGGATGTGTGGTACTATTCTAACAAAACAAGAAAAGGAGATATAATCTTAGACTAGATTAGAAAAATATGTTAGTGATGTTACTATGTTACTATGAGCAGAATAAAGTGATTTAGGTATCAGCATGTAGTGTAGTGAAGTAGCAACCTCAGGAGAAAATAGTAGTGATAGAAGTTAGAAAACTTGAAGAGAGTGCCTTACATATTGTATGAATGAGCTTTAGTTAAGGAAAGAAAAAGAGGTTGGCTAAAGTCTGATAATAATGATGATGATGATGGTGATCATGATGATGGGAATTATGATTATGATGATACTGTTGATCATAATAATGTTTATATATACATATATATACAAAAAATAACATGAATTTTGAATTAAATATACTTTAGGATGTATAAATGTTTATGCAACCCCGGTCACAAACTCAGCCCTGGCTCCAGCTATATTTTATCAAACCCAGCCCCATTCAAATTTCAACCATGGTTGTTTATATTGTGTGTTAGGGTGGTTTTTTTTTAAAAATAAAAAGAAATAAAAGTTGCAACTCCAGTGATTTGATGTGAAGCAGTATGGCACAAAATTATTAAATCCTAAAAAATTAAAATCAAACATTACCTAGACTCTCCTTGTTTATGGCAAAGGATTGAAGAAGTCCCTAAAATGGATTTTTTTTTAAAGTATGTTATGTTAGATCTCAAAAGAAGTGATGTTTTATAAAAATTTCAAAAATAGTTTTCATATTTTATAAAAACATCTCTAAAATAAAAGTTATTATTAAAACTATATAAAAATATTATTTTTTCATTTTATTTTAAAAAACAATACTTGATATATAAATAATATAAATATTATAATATCATATTATTATATAAATAATATCCTGCTGATAAAAAATAATTTTATCAATTGTTTTTTTGTACAGGATTCTTTAATGCCATTTTATTTGTGTGCGACATTATGAAGGAGTAATTTTTTACAATATATCTTAATTAAAATAATTAAAAATGTGATCTTAAAAAAATATTTAAGAACAATCTTTATAATAATAGGAACTGAAAAAAATGTTATTAATGATTTTAATAATATTTAATGTATAGTCAACTCTGGCGCTTGAGTTAATGTATGTTGAAGAGCAACCGAGAGAAACCACATTCCAATCATTTCATCCACCAGAAGAAAAAATGAGAGTTCTTGAAGACTGGGAACTAGAATCTCTAAAATCTAATAGTCGTAAGAATTCACGATTTAGTCTTACTAGCAGCATGAAAAGGAAACTTGGCTCAATTACCTCAAAAACAAGTAGTAAACGCGCAGCAATGGAGGCTGATGCAATGGTGGATGGGTTAGTAGAAGGTAACAATGTTGCAATAAAAAAGAAAGAAAAACCAAAGCCCAAAGTAAAAGAATCTTTGTGAGTAGTTTTATTGAATTTAAAATTTTTTTAAAATTACTAAATGGAAATAATATTTAATTTAAAAAAAAGTAAAATCAAATAGGGTAGTATTGTAGTAATAGAGTGGTTGTCTCATAAGCAAGAAGTATCGTGTTAAATTTGTTTTCCTGCACAGCAACCTTGTTTTTCAAGGTTCACATTTTGGAGTTATAAGTTGAGAGAGGGTTGGAACTACAACTATAGTAGTCACCTCGACTGTAGCAGCCTTCTTAACCTTGTTGAGTTAACATTAAATAAAAAAATTAACATAAAAAAAACAAAAAAAAAACACAACAATTTGTATGTCAATAAATCCATCTACTTGTACAATACAGTTTCTATTGTTGTAGTGTGTTTATGTAGTGTGAAATGTTTACATTTTTATCTTCGCATCCTAATAGTCATTGCATTAACAATAGGTAAAAGGTTTGACCTATCAATGATGATAATAAACTTTATTTTAAATGTCTGTGTACAGGGTGTGGTATTATTACTCAATATTTTCTGATAAATCACTACTTATATTAAGTTTTAAATAAATTATTTACTACCATAATCTTAAAAATAAAAATCAATTACTTTATGTACTGTGTACAGTGCATTAATTATTATTGTTATTGTTATAAATATCACCATAAAGAAAAATTTAAAAAATTATTTAATATCAAATGTAAATATACAACTTGGGCAAGAAGAAGACAAACTCAGTCTTTTTGCCTAGCCTTTACTTAATTAATAACATTTTTACAGCACATTAATGACATGTGTACATTACGTTAATGATACGTTACAAAATTTAAATTTACAACACTTTGTAAATTTAAATTTTTTTTATGTAATGACATGTGTACAGTACATTAATGGCCATAATAAACTAAATAAAACTAAACACAATAAAAAATTTGTTAGATTTTATTTAAGTTTTAAGTTTATTTGTTTATTTCATTGACAGATTTGTCTTAGATAAGAACAGATTTCATAATTTCTTGAATATTTTTTTGTTTGTTTGTCATTAATTTAAATGTTGTCATTGTAATTTTTTAATGTTATTTTATTTAATTGTTTATTTACAAAATATTTGATATTTTTCATTATTTAATTCAGCCAAATTAATTAAAAACTATTAAAATTAAAAGTAATGGAAAAGTAAATAGATTATAATAATTTATTTAAAATGTTTTATTTAGCCACTTACATCCAAAAGTTCATATTAAACTTCCACTACAGCGAAAAGAGTTAGACGTTAATGTTGAAATAAGAGTTATTGAAGGCAAAAGCTTAGCTGGGACTCAGTTGGATCCTGTTTGTGACATTATATGCTTTGGGGAAACAAAATCAACACAAATAAAAGAGCAAACAAATACACCATACTGGGATGAGGTTGTCATCCTTAGATTTAAATAAAAACCTCAAAAGAGTTGTTTATAAAATATAAAATTGCTATTAAGAATTGTTTAATGAAATTTTAAATATAATATTTAATTTTTGTTTATTTTCAGTTTTTTGTTTTTGCTACTGTTAATCAACTTGATATTGCATTTGATGAAATTCTTCAATTCATTGTAAGTATTTGTTATATATTGGGATTTTTTTACATGACACCTTAGTCTTAAAATAGAAATATGATAATTTCCCCCAGATTATAGTGTTTGTAAAATTTGTGCATAAAGAAATGTTGTTTTTTTTCTTATTTTAACCTATAGTTGTCCGTAGTATATGATAATGGTGAAGGTTTAAATTAGAGGACTCAGAAAAAGTTTTGCCAATAATCATAAATACTCCAGTGTGTTTGTCAATGGAGATCTTGGTTTTTCAACAATTAAGTGTTATGTAGCAAATAACGGCTCTGTCTCAGTAAGCTACTTTGAACAAGCAAGTTTTTATCTTTATTGCTAAAAAAAAAATGTATTCATAAAAGATTGCTGTTTTGGAAAATAAAATAAGATCAGTTTCAAATAAACAACAAAAAAAAAAAACTAGTCTCAATAAATTAGTTTTATAATCTATTACCTACTTTTACTACATCCAAAACTTGTACTCGAGTTTACTTACGAAATCCAAAACTTGTAACTTCAAACTTCAAACCTACTTTTAAAATCACATCCATTACTTTTTATAGCTACTTTTAAAATCACATCCATTACTTTTTATAGCTACTTTTAAAATCACATCTATTACTTTTTATAGCTACTTTTAAAATCACATCCATTACTTTTTATAGCTACTTTTAAAATCACATCCATTACTTTTTATAGCTACTTTTAAAATCACATCTATTACTTTTTATAGCTACTTTTAAAATCACATCCATTACTTTTTATAGCTACTTTTAAAATCACATCCATTACTTTTTATACCTATTTTTAAAATCACATCCATTACTTTTTATAGCTACTTTTAAAATCACATCTATTACTTTTTATACCTACTTTTAAAATCATATCCATTACTTTTTATAGCTACTTTTAAAATCACATCCATTACTTTTTATAGCTACTTTTAAAATCACATCCAAAACTTGTGCTCGAGTTTATGTACAGTAAAACTAAAGTTTAAGGCGTAAAATAGTAAGCTAAATTAAAATTTTAGGAGCTTTAAAGGATAATAACAACATCATGACAACATATATTCTTCAATTAGCAAATATTTTAAGCAAATATTTTGGTTCTGTTTTATAATCAAGATTTAAAGTATATACCAACATGCAAGAGCAAAATTAATTATAAATTTTTTTGAACATATATTTTTACATTTTCAAATATTTATTGAGTATCTAATGGGTCATATGATCATCTAACAAACTTGTTAAAATAAAAATGAAATAAGATTAGAGGTTAAAGTGAAAAAAGGTTTAAAATGAGAAAAAAAAGGTAGTGAGAAAAATGCTCAAACAGTATTAATCTTATTTAAAAAATTTATAATTTTTTTAATTACTGAGTTTTCCAATCTTTTGTCTTAAATAAGGTCTACATACTTTAGACCTACTACCTTAAACTGTAACTATTACCTTAACTGCCTCTACATAAAATACAAGTATTACATAAGCAGCAATCTTCGTTGATTATTTTGACTTTTACAAAAAAAAAAAAAAAAAACTTATTACAAATACTCTATTATACTTATACAAGTATAATCTGGCATTTATTCTTACTTCTATGGAATATAGTCTTTTATTCTTTCTTTTATGAAATATTGTTTTTTGTTTGTTTGTTGCATTTTAGATATTTTAAGGGTTTGATGTAAACTACAATTTATTTTTCGGCTTGTTTTATTTTTATAAATACACAAGATTACATTAAACAACTTCTAAGACTATATAAAGAAACGTTGTATTTTACTGTATTGAAAATATGTTTAAATCAATCATGTTTTATGGAGACACCTTTTACAATGTTTCATCATGTTTTCATGTTTCATCTGTCACGATCTTTCATCATGTTTTGGTGATGTTTCATCATGTTTTCATTAATATTTCATCATGTTTCATGGAGACATATTTTATAAAGAATCATTTGTTTTCTATCTTTCCATTATTATAAGTTATTTAACTCTAAGTTTTAAATAATAATAATTTTGTTAATTCTATATTTAGGTTTATTCTGGAAGAAATTTAATTTCAAAAGGAGCCATATTGGGGTCATTCAAGGTATTTATAGTTGTAAAATTATATTCAATTTCATTATTGAGAACTTTTGTATCTGGAAATAATCTTTAATGAAATTTAAATCAATTTCATTGATTCAAAAATAAACTTCAATTAAATTTAAATCAATTTCATTGATTCAAAAATGAATTTTAATGAAATAATTTTTAATGAATTCTTTTCAATTAGTCTGTTTATCAAAATATTTTAAAATAATCTCAAAAATGCTCTGACCATATTACCAACATTGGTTAGTGACATATTAGTGGTTATTTTGACATATTAGCAACATTGGTTAGTGACATATTAGTTATTGGTTAGTGAGTCAATGTGAACTTTCTTGTTAAATGTTCTTTTGCATTAATGGCAAGACAGTTAGATGAATATATTTATTTGCAAATTTAAAAAAATTTTATATTTATTTTAAACCTACTTCTAAGTTTAAACTCCATGATAGATTAATAAGCCTGTTGTACATTATAGATGAATTTGTACATTTGAAGACTTCATTAGGATTTGGTACAATTGGTTGACATAGCCAGGTGGCTATAATTTCTTTACAAATTTTATATTTTAAAGTTAAATTTATTTTCAAATGCAGTTGTAAATGTTTTTATGTGACCGTATGATTGTACCAAGCGGGTATTTAAAACAATAAAGACATCTTGTAAATGTTCTGTATGCCTCTTGAACATTTAAAAAATATCTTTTCTGGACCAAATGTTTGCTGCGTATGAACTATCTATATCTATATATATGAAATGTTTTTGTAAACAGGAGTTAATTTATATTTTACCAACTGTTTGTTTAAAAAGGTCATATACTCTTATCCTTAGAAATGTAAAAAAAACTTAAATTTTAAACATCAAATTTTGAAGCATCCGTTTTCTTTGAAAATATATCAATTTGTTTTGTGTGAATATTCTTTACTTTAAATTATTATTTTTGCTTTGAACTAAAACTGGACTTTAATTAATCATACTTCAGTAATATTCAGCAATTTGTCAAGTTTTCAATTAACTTATAGAATGTATTGTGCTCACAAAAGATATTTTCATTCTTAATATTTGACAAAAAAGTGTCTATATTTAGTAAATAGACATCTTTTATATGTTTATTATACGTCTTAAAAGATGCCCGATATAAACAAAATTTTTAGACAGTAAACACTTGATGTCTTAAAAACATCTAAACAACTTCATTTAGATGTCTTGGTATCTTTTACACTTCTTTAAGATTTTATTTTAGGCATTGTGTGTTTACTTGAGATCTAAAGTTTTATAAATCATTAGTTTACCTTTCTAGATGTATATGTATACCATACTTAAGTAAACGTTAATACTGGGGTGTATAAGTTAATACTGGGCTGTATACCATACTAAAGGGGTATGTGTATACCATACTTAACTTGATTAATGTTAATAAAGCTTAAGTGATTTTGGTTTTTTACCATAATAAAAGTTGTATATGGTCTAATTCATAATTTTTTCTACACATGACATTATTATAATGTTTTATAAAACATCATAATAAAATAAATGCTAATGCTTTAAATTTAAAGCTTTTCATTTTTTTGAAATTACAAAGTTGTTTACATTTGTTTTTGTGTTATGACCTATTTAATATCTAAAAAGACTAAATCTAAAAATGTATAAAAGATGTTTCTTTAGAGTTTAAACATTTAAATTAAAACATTTTAAAAATGTAATTTAAAAGTTAACAGTTTTTACAGTTAAAATCCATAAAGATATAAATAAAATTAAATTTTTTATCCTACTTCATTGTACTATTATTTTTTAATATAAAAACACCCAACTTTTGTAATAAGTAAATGACTAAAGCATTGCAGCGATCGAGATAGCATTATTAAAAAAAGAAGTTTACTTTTTGATTTTTTATAAATCTACAAGCAATGTTTAATAGTAATATAAATTTTATCTTAAGTGCTTGTTCTTGTATATTTGATATAATATTATTATATTAATATTATATCAGATATACCAGAACAAGCGATATAATATTATATCGCTATCTTTCATTACTTTTAGTTGATTTGATTATGTACTAATTTTTTTTAATGTGTTTTTGTATATATTATATCTGATTTTTGAAATTTAGTAATAGTGTCATTAATCTAATATTAACAATATCATGCATTTCCACTAATGTTACACCTCGTACTCAAAAGTATCTTTTCAAAGACATCTTAAAAGTGTTATTAGAAGATGTCTTAAGACATCTTTATAAAGACGTTTTTTAGCTCTGTCTTCAAATGTGTCTTTTAGACTTCAAATGTGTCTTTTAGCTCTGTCTTCAAATGTGTCTTTTAGACTTCTCAAAAGACGCCTTTTAGACATCTTTTAAATGTCTAAAAGGCGTCTTTTGAGAAGATGCCTTTAGACATTTAAAAGATGTCTAAAAGGCGTTTTCTCAAAAGACGCCTTTTAGACATAAAAAACTAAGTTTATTCTGTAAAAAATATTTGAAAAGTAAAATCTCCTTTTTGCTTTGTGAAGGTTAGATTAGATTGTATTTATTAGAACAAACAATACATGCTTTAAAGTATATGCAGATCTATATTGTTGGAAACTAACAGTGTGCCCCAAAATAAATTATGTAACAGCATTCAACATTGACATATTAAAGTATAAAAGTTTATATAACAAAATAACAATAAGAGTATAACTTATCAAAATTACTAGGGTCAATCAAAAATTTCATATAATCAATTTTTTTTATAACAAAGAATAAGCGTAGAACAATTAAATTAAGACTGGATCATAAGTAGGCACCTTGCTTCAAAATAATCTCTTTTAAATCTCTTTTCAGTTTTTCCAGTTGCCGTTTCATATGATCATGTGAATGTGACCTTAAGTTTGTCTCCATAATCTTTTCCTTTGTCTGAAAATCCAAACCCTTGCGATAAAACTCAAATGAAGAAAGAGCATGTCTGTCCAGCAAATTAAAGTTGGGGTTATATGGAGGTTGATTGATGTGTGACTTTTTTCTCAGCAAGAAAGTCTCTGAATGCAGCAGACACCTGTGGCCTGGCATTATTGTGCTAAAGGAGCATTGTGTCCATGTTACTCTTGTTGACAAAATTAGAATGTATATTTGATAGGAAAACCATGTACACATCTGAATTGACCCATTATCCATTTGAAAGTACCTCAACATAAGCCTTGCCATCAAATGAGATGGCTTTTTGCATCAAATTGAGATCTCCTGCCACGTTTTAGAGCTTCTTCACATTTTGAAATCCATGCGTGATTGCTACATTTGCACCCAATTGATCTGTGGTAAACCCACTTCTCATCCACAACATTTAGACTTCGTTTGACATTCAATTCATCTTGTAGGATGGTCAGAAATATTTGCGCAGGCTCTACCCGATTTTATTGATTTGCTGGGGTGAAGCCATATGAGATCCATTGTGAACAAATTGATCTTTTCATCATTTTTTTGGTGATTATTAAATAACCTGAACCAAAAAAATGTATACGAATATGGAATAAAAAAATGTATATCACAAATTTGTTCTATTGTTAAAAATTTGTCTTCATCAAGTAGTTGTTGAATGATCTCAAAGTTGTCCACAGTTGTTGAGGTACTGGGTCTACCTGACCTCTTTTCATCTGAAAACTGACTATAATCACATATGTTTGATGTAGAATACTTTTGGTACTACTTGTATACTGTTTGAATGGAAGTTGCATGCTCACCCCAGGCAGTAGTTATAAATTTGTGAGCATCAGATGGAGACTTCTGATTACTACAACAAGTCTCAATTAACAATCCAATACCAACTTTGTCATTTTGCATTATAACTTTTATAATTCAAATGGTCTAAAATTAAAAATATTTATTTTATTAAGCATATATGTATATAAGTTAATATTAAGAATATCTATAAAAAATTTTATTGGCAAGAATATTAAAACACAATTTATAAAAAATTTTTTATAATACTAATATGTTAGTAAATGCCAATAATATTAAATTATTTTACTTCTAAAAATTTTGAAATTATTGGCATTAACAGCATCTAAAGTCAGCTGATTCCAAATATTAACTAGTGAGAAGAACTATATTTTTAAATAACTGCTTGACATTGGCTGTTTGCAGATCTTATATTTATAATTTTATTTGTTTTTATTGTTGTCAATAAAAAAGAACACAGATTTATTAATTAAGACTAAGCTGTGCAGAATTTTAAAACAAGTTGATAAGTTTTAATAATTTAATTTTCAAGTGACTCCAAATCAACAACTCAAGTCGGCCTTTCCAACTCAAGATCTTTTAATAAGTTAAAATGCTTCGCTTGTTTACAACTGCTTTTATTAATTCAATTGGATATGGCAATTAAACTGGAGAGCAATATTCTGATATTGGCCTGATATATGTAGTGAAGACTCTTACTAAGTCACTAGAATCATTTAAAGCATTTTAAAATAAAGTCTATAGCTGTAAAGATACAAAATAAGCTAACTTATTAAAATATTTTTTATTCCATTGGGACTATAAGATGTACTGGATTTGAGTTCAGTTAAAGTTAAATGCACCGTTTTAACAGAAAAAGTTGATTTTATCTATAGTTTCTACCACTATTTTATGTCTTTTATTATTGTTTTTTATACTTAATGAGTTTAGTAATTTTATTGTTATCAACTAATATAAGTTCAATTCTTTTTTGGTAAGTAAACAAGGTTCGTTTACATTTCCTGGTGTTCTTAATATAGTAAAGATGTCTCTTTTTACTATGATGAACTTTTCTTGTTGGAACAAAGCAGTTCAAAAACGATTAGAGAAGATGTTTCAATATTCTTCATTAGTAAAAATAAAACAAAACTTCAGTATTAATAAAATCATAAAAAGATTCAGCTTTTTATTTAGAATGGCATTTATCATTAATATTTAAAGAAAATTTGCTGAGCAGCAAATTTTCTTTAATAGCACTACTAAAAGAGCAGTCAACAAAAGTTATGCTATAAAAAGAGATGTTATTAGAAAGAACAAGTTTCTTATTGGATTTCTTGTGTTGGTTCAAATTGATGCATATTAAGACTGTTGACTAGAGATAAAAATAAGTTATGACATTTTTCACTTTTCAAATGTAGTTTAGTCAGTCAATTTTTGGTAAGTTAAAATCACTAACAATAACAAGTTGAGAAACTGAGTAGCAAAAATAATTTATAATCAATATCATAGAGACCAGATAGTCAAATTTTTTTTTTTAAATAAGAAGGTGGGCAGTAGCATGTAATTAAACAAAGTTTTTGGGATCCAAAGGTATTAGTCATAATTATACCAATATCATAAATTATACCAATATCATTGTCATCTTAAATAATTAGCTTAAACTAAATATCATATTAACAGTAAATATTAGCTCATCCCCTATTTTTAAACAGTCTTTACAATAAATTAAGTAGCCATTTGGGCAAACAATGGCAATGGTTAGTTTATTGTTAAAAATTGTTTGGTATATACAAAGTATATACGAAAAAATTGGATTGGTTACCTCTGTATATGAATTTAGTTAGAGAAGTTTATTTGAAAGACTGGCGTTAAAAGGATAAACAAATAATTCTTTGTATAAATTACTTATTCTGACTTATTTTAAATTAGTGTTATAAAATTTCAAAATTTTCAGGGACTTTAGTAAAACAATTTTTTACTTTTTTTCTGAGGATTTTTTATTAAGTTAAATATGTTTTATTGATAATTAAGTTCAAAAATTTTTTGTATTTTTTTTTTGTTTTTTGTGAATACACTGTGTGTTAATAATAGTTGTTATATTTAAAAAATTTAGACTGATTTGGGCACTGTCTATTCACAACCTGATCACAGGTTCATTCGCAAGTTTGCTTGTTTGACCCATCCTGACGAAACATTAGGTGCGAGTGGAGCAGGAGTCAAGGTTTTATTTTATTAACTAGGTTATAAAAATGTTTAAACTAATATTTGAAATATTATTTTGTTTATTAATTGTATGTTTTTTAATGTGAAACATTAAAAACCATACAAATAATAAAATAATATAAAAACCATTAAATAATATTAAAAACCAGTCTTTTTTTATCTGATAAACAAGTATTTCAGTTTACCCCTTCTTGTAGCATGAATTTATAAATAAATTTTTAATGATTATAAACAATATATATATATATATATATATATATATATATATATATATATATATATATATATATATATATATATATATATATATATATATATATATATATATATATAGTATAAGATATATATTAAACATATATATCTTATACTGCTGAGTTAGGTGAGCATGATGATGTCATCACCTAACATCAAATAGCCTGCTGCCGGGGGCTTCAGTACATACATCGACTGACAAATAGCCTGACTCGCAGTGGAGTGCTGCTACATCGACTGAGGGTTTGGTATGGGTCAGCAACCTTTTCATTCATTATTCTTCGTTTTCCCTCATCGTTTTCTAAAAACACTCACTTAATTTAGACTAGCAAAAAAAGTGAACAATTGCGCATATAAATATGCTATAGTAGATATATATATATATATATGTTTAATATATATATATATATATATATATATATATATATATATATATATATATATATATATATATATATATATAATTCTAATTTACTCCTAACAAGGCTGCAAGCAAAATTTGAGTAAAATAAATTTAAGTTACTAGACGAAAGAAAAGGGTTTAAGTGCAGGAAACAGTTGAAAGGAGGCATAAAAAGTTGAAGTTTGTATGAGTCAAGGAAACATAAAGATGGAGAGAGTTCCAAAGAGATCAATCACAGGAAAAAAAAAGCTAGACAAATTTAATTTTTTAGAACATGCAGGGACAGATACATTTAAAAGATGAGACTTTGCTAGATGACAATTCAAGCGAGAATGGGTTTTGGTTGATGGAACTAAAAAACTCCTTTGAGCAGCAACCATGATAGTATTTATGATAAAAAAGAGAGACCTTATTATAACGGGAAAGAAACTCAAGCTTGGCAGATAAAGCATGTTTAAATATGTTTACAATGGGTTTTTAGACCTTGTGTAGAAGAGAAAGAGTATCATTGGAAGAACCAACCCACATATGACATACAGGGACAACTAAGAGATTTGCAGAGATAGAGAATGGAATCAGGAATAAGAAAATGGCAAACAGAAAAAGAGATGTAACTTTAGCAGATGCTTACTTAGCATTAAATTATATATAAGGTTTCCATGAGAGGTCAGTAGTATATAGTAATGCAAGAAGGTGTAAAGAAGAGGACTTAGTGAGAGGGTTGCCATTTATCAATATAGGAATGTTGACAGTATTGCGATAGTTGTTTGCAGTAAATAACTAAATTTTATTGGAATTAAAATTCACAAGTCATTGCAAGCCTCTATCTTTTTCAGAAGCGAGATCAGATTAAGATTGGCTGTCTGTTCAAAGCAATTGAAAAGAGAAGACCTTTTGTCAAGACAGAAGTATAAAGGTGAATCATCAACAAATCGAACCACTTTAGTTTTTCAGGAAGATCATTAATGTTAAATAGTTTAGAGAAAATAAAGAGAGTTCTGGAGAACACATTTGTAAGACTATGAAAGGAACGTTGTATTGACCACATGTCATAGAAGAGTTGAGATATGACTTTAGCAACAGAAGAAAATAATAAAAGAATCCCAGTCATCTTTAGGGTAGTAGTAAGTAGTATAATGATAAGGTGAGTTTAAAGGAGAAGTATGAAAAAAAAGATTTAAAGAGATCATTGCATTGTCGAAACCAACTAAAGGAGAATAAGAAATAATCAACTAAAGGAGAGTAAGAAATAACCAACTAAAGGAGAATAAGAAATAACCAACTAAAGGAGAATAAGAAATAACCAACTAAAGGAGAATAAGAAATAACCAACTAAAGGAGAATAAGAAATAACCAACTAAAGGAGATTAAGAAATAACCAACTAAAGGAGAATAAGAAATAACCAACTAAAGGAGAATAAGAAATAACCAACTAAAGGAGAATAAGAAATAACCAACTAAAGGAGAATAAGAAATAACCAACTAAAGGAGAATAAGAAATAACCAACTAAAGGAGAATAAGAAATAACCAACTAAAGGAGAATAAGAAATAACCAACTAAAGGAGAATAAGAAATAACCAACTAAAGGAGAACAAGGAGAAGCTGAACACATGATAGGGTCAGAGACAAGACACAAATCAAGGGGTTCAGGTAAGTGATTAGGGTTGTCAAGAAAATGAGTCACAAAGTTAACTATCTGAGTAAAAGATTGAGAAAGGCAGTAAGTATGGGCTTAAATGCCAGTAGGATCAGTTGTGTTAGATCTGAGTGATTAAGTGTGACTCTATCTATATATATAGAAAAAATAATATTTGTCCCAGCTAAGCAATGACAAATAATGTTTTCATTAAACAAATACCAAATATAATAGTGCTATTTGTTATTTGCATAACAAATAAAATTATTTTTTAACGAATAGTCCTATTTGTTGTGCAATTTGTACAATTTCTTAAACGGATATTACTACTAAATCTAAGTATAGATGTTGATATTAATCCAACAAGTTAGTTCTGCTACATTTAAAAGGAACAAATTCATGTTGATCTAAATTAATTAATTTCTTGTAAAGTAAAATAAATTAAAATTAATTAAATCCTATAAAGTAAAATTAATTTCTTGTAAAGTAAAATTTTTTAAGTAAAATATTATTTTTCATTCAAATTTATACTTTATTGACTTGCATGCAATTGATGTTAAATAATATTAGACATTAATTTCCAAGTTTTATTTTTTTTTTCTTTTTTTTTTAAAAAAAAAATGACATTCACCAATAAATATTTTTATATATACATAACATGTTAATATAAAATGACCTTGCTTCATTTTACCCAAATAAGGTTTCATATCTACATCTAAAATCTACTGCAAAAAATTGTTATTGTTACCGTTTATATTCACTTAATTATTTTTGTAATTTAATGGCCATATCTAAAATAAGCAATCTAAATGTTTATCCATTCAAAATGTTAACTCTATGAGTATTGAAATAGAATTATATTTGTCTCTCTTTTAATAAGATTTTGTCTATTTTATATGCTGTTTTACTATTACTAACATAGACAATTGTTCCGCCTCCACTTTGTCTTTTCTAAAATGTTGGTTGCTATTTATTTTAGATTAGAAGTAACTGTGAACTAAGTTTTAGTTATCATAACTTTTTTTTCTGATTTTATACAAGGTTTAAACTCATAAACTTTTTTTTCTGATTTTATACAAGCTTTAAACTCATGTTGTGTTTGCATTAGTTTCAAAAAGTTCAACTTATTTGACTTTTTTTAACTTAATTTGAAAAATGTATTTAAATTGAAATTTGATTCCGATGTCTATTTCCAATAATAAATGCAACCTGTGTGATTATAGTCAATGTCAAGTCTGGACCAATAAATGTTATTTACTTGAATGTTATAAAATTTGTTTAGAATCAAAGTTTTATTTCTAAAATTTTGATGCTTTATTGATGTTTGATGAAACTGTTGTTTTTCTAAATTTAGATTCTCATATTTTTAATGAATGTTTTTCATGTTTTTAGAGAATCTGGATTTAGAACCGAGGCTCTTAAGTCAGATTCTAACTTGATAATTTGATACTTTGATAACTTTGATAATTTGATTTTCCAAAATGTTATTTCAACTTTTTAAATGCTTTTAACTTAATCTTATTACACATCAATATAAAAGGTAGCAACTGATACCCAGGTAAAAGGTACCTAATAATACCCAGAAGAATACCCAGTGATACCCATATGAAAAATACCTAGTATAATTCCCTATAAATAATTTATTGTAGTTTTTTTTTTTTCCATACTACTGTTTTTTTTTGTTTGTTTTTTTCTATTACTATTTACACAGACACAAAATAGACTCAAACAAAACAAAAATTGTAGTTTTTTTTTATTATTGTTATAGGATCATTTAAAACTAAATGTTATGGTTAAATAATTTAGTTTTTGTTGAAGATGGATGTATTTATTCTACAATTTTTAATTTAGGGTTATCTGAAGTTAGATATAACAGTAATGGTAAAAGGAGATCCTGTCAAGGTAAATCTTTGTTAACTAGTTATACTTTTTGCTGTTGTTTTGGATTTGCATAAATTGTTTAATCATTTGCTAGGAACCACCAAGTGTTAAAGATAGTGACGATGACGTTGATTTGTAAGAAGTTCTTTATTACAAGATTTTGTATTTTTTATTAAATTTTTAAAATATTTATATTTAACTAATATTTTTTAGTTATTAAAGTTTTTATTTAATATTTAACTGAAAAATAAATTTTATATTTATTTATTTCTTGAATATGTATTTATATTTCTAACATTTTTAATATGATCTAGGAATCCTTTACTGCCTGAAGGTATAAAGCCAGAAAGAATGAGAAGTCGTTTTTGTGTGCGGATTTATAAAGCTGAAGGCTTGCCAAAAAGTTTGTTTTTATTTGTAATATTTTAGCTATTATTAGTATTTATATTTGTGTGTGTTTGTGTGTGTATATATATATATATATATATATATATATATATATATATATATATATATATATATATATATATATATATATATATATATAATTTGAAATTGTCTTTATATATATATATATATATATATATATATATATATATATATATATATATATATATATATATATATATATATATATATATATATATATATATATATATTAGAGTGCCACAAAAAACAACTTTTTTTGAAATTGTCTATATATATATATATATATATATATATATATATATATATATATATATATATATATATATATATATATATATATATAAATATATATATATAAATATATATATATATATTTATATATTTATATATATATATATATATATATATATATATATATATATATATATATATATATATATATATATATATATATATATATATATATATATATATATATATATATATATATATATATATATATAGACAATGGATTCTCTGTACTCAAATTTTCTGGGAATTTACCAGATTCGAACCTAATTAAGAATTTATGGGATATTTTGAAGAAGGAAATACACAAAGTTCCAATTACTACAAAAGTACAGCTTATAGAGAGGTTAATCTATATCTGGTTCCACAACGAAACAATCACCAAGTTATGTTGTGATTTAATCATAGGCATGCCCAAGAGAGTGAAAGCTTTGAAAGCTGCCCAAAGGTGGTCAAACAAAGTAATAAAAACTTTGGTATACCTGGAATATATAATCTGTAACTTTATTTTTATGTTATGATCATTTTGAAACTAAAAAACTTGATTATTTTTTAAAAACTGAAAAATCCATTATAGTTTTTCTAGTATTGTACTAGTATATATATATATATATATATATATATATATATATATATATATATATATATATATATATATATATATATATATATATATATATATATATATATATATGTATATATATATATATATATATATATATATATATATATATATATATATATATATATATATATATATATATATATATATACATATATATATATATATATATATATATATATATATATATATATATATATATATATATATATATATATATATATATATATATATATATATATATATATAGTGCTTTTACCAAGTTTGGTATGTAATAACTTCAAAATATGTTTTATTAGGTCACTTTGCTAAACAGAAACTTTATTTTTAAATATCTTTTTTAAACATTTAGTGCATAAGTTGCAATCAGCTAAAAATGGAAACTTTATTTTTGAATACCTTTTTTAAACATTTAGTACATAAGTTTTTGATAAGTTCTTCTATGCTGGATCCAGCAGCCATGAAACAAGAAGGAAATGGTTCTTGTCTACATGAATATTTATCTGGAAAAGAGTTACCAGTAGCTGAACTGCCAACTCTTAGAGATGCGTTAAGATATGGTATTTTTTTCTAAGAGAAACCAGTGAACTAAACAATAATTTTAAGTTGATCCAGGGTATTTACATTAAACTTTCAGAAAAATGACTTATGTCAATGCTTTATTTAAGCCTCCTGTAAGTTAGTTATTTAAGTAACTTGTTTAAAACACAACTTAATAACAAGACTCAAAGATGCTTGGAACAAAGCTTGTCTGATTTCTCAAAATAGAGCAAGTAAAGTTACAAACCAAAAGTTTGATTTCATCAATGACAATTTATTTGACTTGGTTGATTATAAGTGTATGATTTCACTTTGTCCTGAGCAGCAATGTCCTCCTGATTGTAAAGTTGGTGCCCACATTACCTATATTAGGGTGGTCCGTTTTAACATGTAAATTTTTTTTTGGTCTAAAAATCAACTGTGCAAAGTTTCAGGTTGAAAAAAATATATTTAGGGGTTGCTCAAGCATATCAAAGTCTAGAATATTTGATGGTTTTGCCAAAAAAGTTTTCAAAACTAGAGTTTATGTGCAGACTGTGTATTTTTTGTTGTGTTTTATCATTGTGTTTCATTATCATTGTAGAAATATTGTAGAAATTTTTTATTCATTCAGTAGATGTCAGCACTATACTTAGTATACTTCTAGAATAATTATTACATAAAATTTTAAAGCAATAGCATATAATTTTAAAGCAAAAGCATAAAATTTTAAACCCTTATTTGGTAATATTATAATTATTAATTACTGAATTAACTTTTTGAATTAACATTTCTTCATTCATTTTAATAAAATTTGTTTGCATAATTTATTGCAGGTCAAATAATTTAAAAGAAAAAATGGCTGCAGCTGCAATAAATATACCAACATGAAGAGCAACAGAGATATATTTGATTGGGCAACCATTAGAGAATTTTGGTGAGCGATTCCTTCCAACAGAAAAAGATGTTCTAAAGCATATCATCTTCTTTGGAACCAACAGTCAAGAGAATCGCAAGAAAGTCGTCAACGAAGTGCTGTTCTTGTGGACAAAGGCACGTATTCCAGTTATGGAGACACGTGCAATCATTGCCAAACTTGTTGCAATTCTTGATAAGTATAAAAAACTTAAGAAAAATTGAGGTAGAAAAACTGACCAGCAGAAAACCAGTGAGACAATATTGAAAGGCAAGCTTTCACAACTCTTTGATGTATCTCACAAGAATGCAATGTCCCTCATCACAATCAATAAGACAAAGACTTCCTTATTGACCAGAGGACAGTCAGAAAGATGGCAATGACAGGAGAAGATAAGGAGCTGGCAAAAAAAGAAGAAAAGATGCAAGAGAATCTGATAAAAGAGCGAATAGAGAAAGAGAAGAAAAAAATGGAAGCTCAAAGCTTAAAGATGCAACTTGTTGACTCGTCACTGTCCTCTTCAGACTCTGAGTCATCTGAACATGGCTCTCCTCAAATTCGTAATCAAAGATCAAAGCGATCAACTCCTTCTAAGAAATTGAAAATAACTCCAAAGTGATGATTATGCCAAATTGTGTCAACTGTCATTGTATTGTCATTGTATCTGACTAGAGAATTATGTGCTCCAATCAGGAAGCCTGGTGCATACCATCACGCCAGGTAGATGGCCAAGGCTATCTATGTGATGAAAATGTTGTTGTTCCAAAAGCAAATAAAACTGACAAAAAGTAAGGAGACTGGTCTACATGAAGTGTCTCTCTTCATTATCTTGATTTACTCCAGAGTCTGGGTAGAGGCTTCGCAAGCTTGTGAGGCGGCCGTCAATGATAAGGCTCTTCTAAATGATTTGGTCAGCTACAACAATGTGAATGAGAAGATTGCGAAAGCCACGTTAACAACTTTCCTATGCTATCTATGGTATCTAGGTATCTGACCTTGTTGGCTTTTCACTTTTTTCCAACAAGTTGTCAACTGATGAAAGAGAGGATATTGTTAGAGAAATGAAGAAGGAGAAGAATATGGATCGAATTAAGTTGGTTCCAAAAAAAGGAGAAGAAACGATGGTGAACCTCAGTGATCTTGCTTCTTCCGCTGATTTTTAAAATCTTTTAGAATCAATGAAACCTTCTTGGAGTTACCTCCAGACCAATGGGATGTTGATGAAAGTTTTTAGGAAGGGCGCAGAAAGCTTGAGAAACTGAAAACTGTAAATGATGGGGCACAGAGGGGAGTTGCAATGATTTCCACTTTCAATGATTCTTTAACAAGGGACAAAGAGAAAAAACAAGCACTACTACAAATTGTAGAGCACCATCGTTATCTCCACCCCCTCAAATTACTTTTCTGACATTAATAAACGATGTGAATGATTGTGTTCTAGTTTCGTCATGTTTTTTGCATGTTTTGATGTTCAATAACTTTTCAGTGATTTTTAAATTTAAATTTGTCTTAAATTCATTTATTTGTTCCCGCAGTTGGCATTTTTTTGATAATATGATTCATTTGATGTATAGCTTGAAAATTTGATAGCATTGAGCAACCTCTAAATACAGTCCAAACTATGTAATATTTTGCACAGTGGCTTTTTTGAACAAAATGAACATAACAAACAACATCCCTCTGAAATATATTAAACTTGTCTTTTTTGGACCACCCTAACCTGTATCTGTCCTAGGGAGAATATGCTGAAATTATAGTATACTGAAATGAGAAAAAATAGCACACACTTAACAGCAATTGGTGGAGACTCTACCAATGTAAACAATGGTTGGGAAAGAGGAGCAATGCACTTAATGGAACTAAAGTTAGGACGAATGTTAAATTGGATCGTCTGTGCTCTACACACCAATGAGCTACCATTAAAACATCTGGTTAAATTGTTTGATGGAGACTCTAAAAGCAGTAATAAATAGAGTGAACTTATTGGAAGCTTACTTGATGAAGCAATCAATCTTGAAATTAACCAGTTTTTTACTAAGATTAAAATTGGTAAGCTGTTTATTAATTTGAGTAAAAATTTAGTGAAAGACCTTTTTACTGATCAGTTTTATGGCTATCAAATAGTTAAAGATATCCGAAGTGGTCATGTTCCTCAGCAACTAGAACTTCTTGAAATTGGCCCTGTTAACATAGCCAGATGGCTAACATCTGGCTATGTTATATAACATAGCCAATAGAATCTGTGATCTGCTTGGTATGCCTTCTCCGAGTCTATTCTTCAAGAATAGAAAGAGAAGATTCAGTGTTAATAAAATTCTTGAAATAAGAGAAAGTGATGAAAATGTACAAATGGGAGACCTATCTGTTAGATCAAAAAGGACACCAGATATCAACACTAAAGAAATTTTTCTCAAAGATCTTATTGATTGGAATGAAGCTTTTGAACCACCATTAACTTGTTGCATGACAACTATAAAGTATCAAAGAATCTTTTTTTAAACTAATGATTGTACCAAACTGGTGTTGCCACACTCAAGCTGTCAAAAGATGTGTAAAAAACGTCATCCAGACATGTAAAAATGTTTGTACAGAAGAATTAGGAAAGGTATTTGGATTAAAGGACTAGAGTTATCTCAGAAATTCATGTCACGTAATTCAAACAAAACCTTACTGGCTTGGCAATGTTTAAGAAATAATCTTTATGATAATGTTGCACTGTTTTTTTTTGTGCCAGTAAATATATTTCATGGATCAATAAAAAGCATTTTTTTTTAGTTCCTTAACAAAATTTAACTTTCACTATCTCATTTTAACATTTCCAGCTATGAGCTGAGGAAGTTGAGGGAGGGGGGAAAGAGGGCAAAACTTTTTTCGATATTTTTATAAAAATAAATTTTTGTTTTAGAAATAGGAAACGCTTTTAACAACTTTAAAAATAAAAATATAAAAAAATTTCAAATTTTTTAGTTCCACTTATCATGTTCAAATGACTGCTGCTGCTAAAAACAAATGCGAATGATTGGATGAATGATATTTAAATTAAAAAAAAAAGTAGTATAAAGACTAATAATTACTTTTGAACAATATATATAATATATATGTATTATATATACATATATATTATATATATATATATATATATATATATATATATATATATATACAATATATATATATATATATATACATATATATTATATGTATATATAATATATATGTATATATATATATATAGGTTTTTGTATTCGTCCCGCTGTACTAAATATTCCTTTGACTAAGCCTGACAATGATACAAAGATATTGAATTTTATACTTATTCAAAGCGTTCAAACTTGCATTTTTATAATTCAGATACAATATGCTTTCTTGCTGAGTTCCATTTGCTGCATCAACATTTGAGTATCATCATTTATTTGTTGGTTTGTTTATTTGTTGATTGTTTATTCTTTTTGTCTTCTCAGCTCGTTTATTTGTTAGCATCTACCGTAATTTGAACAATAGGTGTGAAACTGCTGCAACAATCCTGTATGAATTATGTTGTAGCAACAGATTTCATGACCATAGCATATTCTTGCAGGCGTTCTAATTATTCTAATTAAGTAATTGCTTAATAGCATTGTACTGAAAATTCCAACATGTTGGCACAGGGTAGAGTATTGTTTTGACACAACATTTGATGGTTTACAACTTCAGCGAGTTGCATTCAATATTGAAGTACATTTTGCCAGATCTGCAATCTTAAGCGTTTAAAGGTACTGTCTGTATCACATGCCTTATTAGCATCATTTATATGTCAGGTCAGGTTATCCTACTACTCGTAACATGTAACCCAGTACAATCTGCTTCATGTCCTGCTTTTGAGACTAATTTGAGTTCAGCTGTCTCATCATGTGATCTTAGTGTTGATGGTTATCTTCCTTTAATTTATAAAAACTCCAACAGTCACATGTTTGGCCTGGGCATTTACATTCGAAAGAATTTACCCATTTGTCGGAACACTAGGTTTTAATCAACAGACTATTCTTTCATTTAGCACCACTTCAATCTATTGCCTTTCTCTTTGTTCTATACTGTTCTCCTTCATCTCAAGACTGCACTCTTTTTGTTGTTATTTCTGATCAAATTGACTAAGCCCTCTCTTTTTATCCATCAGACAATATTGTTGACAACTTTTATGCTCATCACACTGAATGGCTTGGCTCTAATGTCAGTGACTCTGCACGTGTTAATGCTCACAATTTTTGCCTTTCTCAATCCCTAACTCAAATATTCATCTTTTCAACTTGCTTTTTAGACAACTCGAATCATTTACTGTTTTCCAACTTATGTCTTGTTTCTGATCCTAGTCAGTGCTCAGTTTATCCACATTCACCCTTAGGTGCTTCTGATCACAGTTTGATCTCTCTAAAACTATTATCTCACACTTCTTCATCATCTGAATCCTCTTATCATTGTACCTCTTACAATTACCTTAAAGGTGACTGGGACTCTTTCTGTGATTTTCTTCCTGATGGCGCTTGGGTAGAAATGTTTCATTTTCCTGCTGACAAATGTGCTTTTTACATAACTTCATGGATAAGGCTGGCATGGAATCCTTTATTTCCTCTCAATGATTCCAGGTCAAGCCTCACTCTTTTCCATGGTTTTCCTCACATTATGCTGCTGCAATTTCCAATTGAAACTGTTACTTCCATATCTATCAGCAAAGCAATTCTCCAGAAAACTGTTTGTTTCTCCAGAAAAATGTCTGTTTATTACTGCTAGAAATCATTGTAAAAAGGTTTTGTCTAACGCCAAAGCCCGCTATTCTCAGGTCATGAAATCTTGCATTTCATCACAAAAAATTAGGCTCTTGTGACTTCTGGAGAATCTTTAATAGTATCAATAATAAGGGCAAATCTCTAATGTCACTTCTCTTGTATGGTTCAGACTTTGTCAATTTACCTAAAGACAAAGCTGAATTGTTCGCTAAGAACTTTTCATCAATATCATCTCTTGATTCTACTAGATTTAGCTATTAAACAGGTTGATTCATTGCTTGACATTCATATCACTTTAGTTTCTGTATCTAAAGTGATTTCCTCAGACTCATACAGCTTATGGCCAACACACAAAGTTTTTGAAACTATTTAACAAGTGCTTATCAGAGTCTTGTTTTCCAGCCTGCTGGAAAGCGGCATCTGTTATTCCTATTTTCAAAAATTCTGGAGCGTGATCTGATTTGTCTAAATACCATTCCATTAGTCTTCTTCCTATCATGGTTATTGAATCTTTAATTAATAAACAAGGTTTTTGAATTTTTAATTAACAGCCATTTCAATAGCAAGGTTTTTGAATCTTTAATTAATTAACACTTAATCTCTCAATTTGAATCTAATAACTTACTCTCTGATCATCAATATGGATTTCGATCTTCTTGTTTTACAGCTGATTTGCTAACAGTAATAACCAGTAGGTTTTATCGTACATTAAATAAAGGTGAAGAGGTTAAGACCATTGCTTTTGACATTTCTAAAACTTTTGATAAAGTTTGACATGCTGGTCTTCTCCATAAGCTTTTAAATTACATTAACAATCCTTCAGATGATCTTACATTTAAGGTGGCATTGTTTGCTGGTGATACTACCATTTATTCTTGTCATGATAAGAAGCCAACACTCTCTGATTGCTTGGAGGGGGCATCTGAGCTTGAAAAGGATCTCACTTCTGCAACATCATGGGGCTCACAGTGGCTGGTAAACTTTAATTCAGATAAAGTTCAGAAATTTTTTTTCAGCTAATTGTTATTGCAATAGTTAGATCTTTCTATATTTATGAACGGTAATGTACTTGATGAGTTATCTACCCTTCATCTTCTAGGATTAACTCTTACTTCCGATCTTTCATGAAAACCATATATCAAATCCATTGCAAAATTAGCATTTGTTAAGGTTGTATCTCTTTATCGAGCTCAACACTTTTTTATTCTGGATTCTATACTCTATCTCTATAAATCTCAAATCTGTCCTTGTTTAGAATACTGTTGCCAAATCTGGGACAGATCTTCTAATAATGCCCTTTCTCTTTTAGGCAAGGTGCAAACTTGCATTGTAAATTTAGTTGGACCTGCTCTAGCAGATAACCTCCAACCATTATCCCATCATCACAATAATGCATCTCTTTCTCTTTTCTATATATACTATAATATGCACTGCTCTGAAGAGCTAGCGTCTCTTGTGCCATCTACTAAAATTCATTCTCGTGTTACTCGTCATTCAATTAAGTCTCATCCTCCAAAAACTCTTATTTGTCTATTATTTATAAAGTGCTCCAAAAACTCTTATTTGTCTATTATTTAGACAAATAAGAGTTTTTATTTTTTTCCTCAAACAACAGTTCTTTGGAATTCGCTTCCTTCGTCTTGCTTTCCTGACTCATACAATTTGCAATCTTTCAATTTGTTTGTCAATCAATATCTTGCTCTACAATCTTGATCTTTTTTCTTCCAATTCTAATTAGTGGTTGCTTGCAGCCTTGTTGGAAGTGAAGATTTAAAAAAAAAAAAAAAAAAAAACATGTTGCCAATAAATTGCGAGTGAATGGCTGATACATGTTTCATAAGATAGCAAAGAAATACTCTCGGTTATGGACTCATCATCACCATCATTATGTTCTGGTGAAACTGAAAGAATGCATTAACGTTATCTTCCATATCCTCTTCAGATGCATAAGATGCGGTAGTCATACTTTTTTCACATTAGTTGCTGCTTCACTTGTAGTTGACTCTACAAAAAATCTAAACACATTTTTAAAATTTGATGCATTTACAGTGACAGTTTCCAAGATTTTTTTGAGGCTAAGGTCATATTGACGATGAATTTTAGAAATCATTGCAGCAGTTGTGTCATGTGTGACTACCATAAAATTGACAACCAGCAAGAGATACAGATGCTTATGAAACTAAACTAGAATCATATAGAGGTTCTTCAATAATTTGCTTAATCATGCCAAGATATTTTTCTATTCACTGACCAAATATCACCAGTTGCGCAAATAAATAATGAATTTTTCAGTTTGCTTTTTATTTTTTTATGCATCTTAGAAAGTTTTGAATTCAAGTGCAAGTTTTTTGTGCAAGTGCTATACAGTAAACATAAAACTTTTAAGTGTTTTAATATATTAATTAATAAAAATTAAATTAAGTTTTTACTTAGTTAGTAGTAACTGAGTAAGTATTGTAAATTTTTTAAAATATTAATTTGTACTGTTTTGTCTTTAATGCAATAATAAATATTTATTTGTTAGTAATCAATTGCATATTGTTCATAATAGATACAATAAATTAGTTAATTAAAATAATTAACTAATACTTAATTAAAAATTTTATTCAAATGTTTAACAAAATTTAAAGTTGCCACAAGCAACATCAAATTTTGACTGTAAGAGGTGTAAAAGAAGAAGTAAATCAGGATAAATAGTGGCAGAGTGACACTATGACAGGCAAATTAGTTTAGTTGTTTGTTTGCAGTGTATGTTCATTGTGAATGTTTTAAGTAGTATTAGAATTATAGATAATTTTAATGAGTACAAAATACAAAATATTAATCAAAATTATTTTAAGTACTAATACTAAATAAATTCTACAAATATATATATATATATATATATATATATATATATATATATATATATATATATATATATATATATATATATATATATATATATATATATATATATATATATATATATATATATATATATATATATATATGTATTATATATATATATATATATATATATACAACCTGAAAGTGTTTGAGGTCAGCAAAAAATTGACTACTTTGTTTCTATATTTTATGGTTAGACCTTTGTATCAAATAGTTTGAATCAAAAGTAGTTTTTTTATTTTTCAGAAAAATTTTATATATTTTTATATTAATACACCAAATTGTAAGTTTAAAAAAAACATAATAAGGCATAAAATATGGTGCTGTTAATATTTGACACAAAATTTACAAAGTAATAAAAATCGGGGTTAAACATATTGTTAGTTAAGTTTCTGCAGTATTCTTTAGTCATAGAAGGAGAACCATGCAGAAAAATAAATCATCAATTTTATTTATCAATTGAGTTTAGATCATCAATTTTATTGAATTGTTTTAGTGAATTCTGGGATTTTAGCAAATATTAAGAAGCAATTTACTGGAGAAACTCGGGTATGTTTAAAAATTTTATTTTAAATTTCAGACAATTTGTTTTTTATATTTTTTTGAATGTATTTATTTGTAAATCTTTTCATCATTATTTTTTTTTTTAATGATCAGATTCGTGATTTGGCCGATCCTTTTGTTAAGGTATCATTTGCAGGTCTCGAGGTATGTTAAAATGTTTTTATGCATTATTATTTTTAAAAATGCACCAAATTTTTGCAGATAAATAATAAAAAATAAATCCAACTTAAACAAAATTTTATTGTCCAATTAATAACCCAGACCTGTTTTAGTACCATTTTACCGGTATGAGCGCCAAAAAATTTTTATAAAAAATTTTTGTTTAAATTTTTTATAAAAATTTTTTATAAAAAATTTAAACAAAATTTTTTCTTTTGATTTTTTATAAAAAATAGAAAAAAAAATTTAGTTTTAAATGCAGTAGTATATAAATAATTCTCAGTTTAATTTAGCTACCTCATTTTTTCTTCAGGAAAATAAAAACAATTAAAAAGAAATTGCTTTTTTACATAACTACGCGAGTAATTTGCCTTTGGTTATTAACTGGACATAACTTTTAAAAAAATGAAAGTTGTTAAGAAACTTAATTTTAAAACCAATTTAAATATCCATTCAGCGTAAGATTAATTTCTTTTTGGCAATTAGGAGTAAACTGCTTTTAATAATAAATGAACAAAAGTAAAAAAAATCAATCCTTATAACTTATAAATCGCGCAAATTTAATTTTTAAATGAACTTTTGATCTTTAGCTTGCTATTTTATTTTACGTAAGGAAAAGGAAAAAACAAAGTATAATCTTTTTCAGACAGTTTTTTTTCCTTTCAATATTCTTTTTAAAATAATAAAAAAAAAAAGGTTTTAATAACTTAATAAAAGTTTTATTTAGGTCTATTTAAAATAACCCATAGTAAATGTAATTTATTTATTCAAATGTATTTTTTTTAATTATTTTTAATAAATAAAAATATATTTTGTTTTAAATATGTTTTTAAAAGTATAATATGATTTTTAATCAAAATAATAAAATATTTTTTAAATTATGTTTACTGCAATTATCTCTTTACTTAATTTAAAAGGTGCCTTAAAATCCCTTTAAAAATTATAACCTTTAGTAAAAGTTAAATGAACAATTTTACTAATATTTAAATCAAAATTTTAAATTTCAAATAATTGAAAATAAGTTTATTAAATGCTTATGTTTTTAATTCAAATACAAGAACGTAAAACTATTTTGTTAATTTTACAAATATTACGCGATATAATATATGTAAACATATATGTAAATGTATTACGTAATGTAAATATTGATTAAAAATTGTTTAAAATATTTTTATTATTTTAAATTAAATTTACTTAAATATAGTTTATACAGGGTTGCCACAATATCAGGGAAATCAGGGAATTCAGGGAAAATCAGGGAAATTTAGATACAATCAGGGAAAATCAGGGGGAAATGATTGATTTAGGAAAAAATCAGGGAAAATCAGGGAACTTTTTTATTTTTCTTTAATGTTTTTAAATTTTTTCTAATAAAAATCTTCCTTTTTAAGAATACCAGGGTTAATGTTTAACATTTTTAAAGAAAATTAATCATATTGTATTTACATTAATTTAATGTTTGAAACATAATTCAAAGAAAAATGGTTAATTGATCCTTTGTTTGAAAAATGGCTGATAATAGCAAAAATGTCCAATTGGATCTAAATATTCAGTTTTAGAGCAGCAATTTAAATCATGTTGAATCCAGATACTTTGACTATAAATTTTTAGGTTACCCCACAGCAAAGAATTTACTTAAAAGTATGACTCTAAGTATGGAAGGTACAAATGTGAACTGTTCCCTTCTTAATCTTCTTGAATTGCAGCATGATTAACAAGAGCTACCTAAACTTCTTAACGTTGGAAGCTGTAACCTTCATCTAATACATGGTTTCAAATCGGGTTTTCAATCTGCTGAATGGAATATAAAGAAGTTAATAAAAGCATCATACAACCTTTTTTATGATTCTTCAGCTAGAAGAGCTGATTATGTAACTGTTACTAAATGTGAGAGTTTTCCTTGTGCATTTTGCTCTACACGCTGAGTTGCAGACCAAAAAGTTGTAGATAGACTTTGTTTATTTTGGGAGAATGTTAAAAAAAATGACCAAGTATTGGGAGACTCTTTCTAAAAGTAAGTAACCAAAATGAAAGAGCTATGACAAGTGTTTGGGGCAGACTTGTTAACAAGGCCAAAATTATCAAGACCAAGGCCAAGGCCGCTCATTATAAGTCCAAGGCCAAGATCAAGGCTAAAAGTTACAAGGGCAAGGCCAAGAGTTTATGGTTAAGGTCAAAACAATCAATGCCAAGACCAAAATTTTCAGGTCAAGGACTAACAACTCTGGTTCAAGGGAACAAAAGATAAGTTAATTCCGACTAAATTGAAGTTTTTTGGTTACATTGCAAGTTTTTTGCAGAAAATCTTACTGAGATATCAAACCAATGCCCAAATGATTCCCTTTCTTTTTGAAGATTTGTTCTCAACTGTTGAAAGTTTAATGGGTTTAATTATAAAACAAGATCTCCTTAGCATCGTTAATGGCAGGAAACTTCAATAATATGATTTTACAAAAAAGGAAAACTTTCTGCTATTAAAATTAATGATAATAGGATTTGCTGCAGAACATGACATTATCGAATTGAGAAAAAAGGATGCATTATCTGAGGATGTCATCATAGATTCATAAAAGATTGCTGTCTCATTATCTTTGGAATTCTGGAAAAAATAATAGAAAGAAATTTAAATCAATTTTCTTTTCTGGAAGCAACTGCTTGCATCAATCCAGTGTCAAATCTTTCTAAACAAAAAGCTGATCTTCTTCATCAGATGAAATCTGTACTACATCTAGTTCTTTCTTGCTCACATATTACTTCAAATGAATGTGATCAAGCTTTCATACAATTTTTAAAGTTGTTAGAGAAAAGTTCATCTACTTTTATTTTGAAACGAATAAAGTTGGTGTAGATTATAAGGTTTTGTCAAAAGTTTTGATATTTATTTTTATGTCATGGGCAAGCATTAATTGAGAGAGGTTTCAGTATTACCAGTAATATACTCAGTGAAAAAATGAAAGGACTGTCACTTATATCTTGTCGCACTATCAAGGATTTTATGGTGTCAAACAAATTAAAGGCTGACAAAATAGAAATAAACAATGAAATGATAAATAGTGTTGTAGTGCCTCATTACAATAAAAAAACTATTTGGAGGAAAATAGAATACTCCAAGCAAAAGAAAATAGCGTTATAATGCTTTTAGATCAGGGAATATTGGGAAGAAAAGAAAAAAGTATTAAACGATGTATGTAAAACATACAGTTGGAAATTTATTACATTCATTTCATTTTTTTGAATTTCGTTATCTTGTATCCTAGATAAGTCTGACAGATTTTTAATGCCTGTTGAACATATCCATTTTAAATATACCCTGGTTCGAAGAAAAATTTCATATGTTGATTGAAGTATTTGATTATTTATTTTAATTTTTAAGCAAATTGATTGGTTAATTACTTATTGGGGGATAAAATGCTCTGGGGTTATTAGGGAAGTTTTAATGCTAAGTTTGGGCATTTAAATGCTGGAAATATCAAGCAAATTTCAAGGGGAAAAATCAGGGGAAAAAAAGAAAAATTTTAGCAAAAAATCAGGGAAAATCAGGGAGAAAAAAGCAAATTTTTGGCAAAAAAATCAGGGAAAATCAGGGAATTTTGTTTCTAAATAACAGTGGCAACCCTGTTAATAACTGTTTAAAATACTTTAAACAATTTTCAATAATTATTTACTAATAGCGTGGTATATGCAACAAAAACGTTTATTAAAATCTTAGGTAAAATAGTTTTCTTTCAGCTAAAGTAACATCCTCCACCAGTAAATTCATGTATTCAAAAAATGCCTTTAAATCAACACCTTATTATAGGATAAAACTGAACAAGATAAACATAAATGATTATTAAGAAAATGGTGATTAAAAGTTATTGTTGCCGCACCAGTTTAACTAGAGGAGAATGATGGGGAGGGGGAAATCAAAAACATAATCTCCCCCCCCCCCCCTAAACGCTGCTGAAAGAAAAAAACGGTATCCCCAAATAAACTCTGGGTTCTTCACTGTTGTCGTTATTATTATTATTATTATTATTATTATTATTATTATTATTATGTTAGTATTATTTTAATTATTATTTTTATTAAAATCATCAATATTTTTGTCATTAATAGTAATGTAGCAGAAATAAAATTATTTTATCTTAACAGAATTACTTTTAATGTGTGTGTTTGTGTGTATATATATATATATATATATATATATATATATATATATATATATATATATATATATATATATATATATATATATATATATATATATATATATATATATATATATATATATATATATATATATATATATATATATATATATATGTATAAAGCTTTTGAATGTAGACCGCTTGCTTTTTTTTTGAATGTAGATAACTCGCTTATTGATATAAAGTCATTTTATAGATACGTAGATGACAGTCATTCTAGAGTTCCTAACATTGCCCAGGCTGATCTTATTAAGACAGTGCTTAATCAACAGCATCCAAAAATACAATATACCATCGAATTTGAAAATGACAAAAAAACACTAAATTTTCTAGACATAGGCATAATAAATAACAAAAATGGTGGGTATGAATTAAAGATTCACAGAAAAAATGCAATTACTAACATTCAAGTTAAGGCAACATCAAACCATGATCCACAAATTTTAAATGGAATATTTAAGGGTTTCGTTAGTGCTTTCAATACCGGTAGTACCGATACCGGAATAGCGGTATTGCCGGACTTTTTTAAGTACCGAAAAACCGGTATTGGTTTGGCTCAATACTGGTATTAAAAATATATATTTTATGGGCTTGTGATATAGCAGATGCAATCTCTATTTTTACTTGAAACACGAAAGTAAATGAAATATTTAAAACTTCAGGTCGCAATAAACAACGCTCATTCATCTTGTAATGAGAGTATAAAATTACGCTCACTAAAGAATTTGGGATGGGGAAAATAATAAGTTGTTTAATTAAACTTTTATAAAAAAATTGTTAAAAATATTTAGTTAAAAATAAAACTTGTTAATAAAAAAGTCAAATTTTGTCTTCCTTCTATTAATAAAGAACTGATTAAATATTATCATTACGTCACTCGATTTAATATAGAGCGCATGTTTGAGTTTTGCGCTAGCGTAAAAAAAGAAAAGTTTGAAATCATGAGCGTTGAGAACATTTTTAGTTTTGTAAAAATGTCAAGGTGATAGATTATAAAGCGTTTTTCATAGTGTAATTTGGCAATGGTATACCATTGGCAAATTACACCATAAAAAACGATTTATAATCTATCATGTTGACATGGTTTTATATTATCTATAATCTATCATTATATTATCTATAATCTACATTTTTATCATCTATAATCTATCATTTTGACATTACTTAACATATATACCATGTAAAACTATAGAATTAACAGCAATTGCTATAATACGTATACTAAAAAACCTTGAATTGAATTAAAAAGTAATAATCAATATTTTATGTCTAATAGATGGAATTACCTTAATAATCAGAAATAATAAAAAAATCCCAGAAAGTGTTCAATGAATTTAGCACTATTGTACAAGTTGACAAAAGTTCTGCGAGGTTTTATTTTCTGCGTGATAAAGAAAATCAACTTGCAAAGTGTAAGAAGTGCAACATAGAAATAAAATCATATGGTGAAAGTACCAGTGTACTGCATACACATCAAAAAACTAACCATGAAATTGACTTGATGAAGAGGAAATTGTTCTGAGATGCAGCATCTTCATCGGTTTGGTTTTCATTAGTGCTGTTATCAACGGCCAAAAAATTCAAATCTCTGATCATCGATTTTTTTCAAAATCAATGACAATTTGTTGCCCTCATTTTTTCTAGATTGAACTCCCTTGATTTTGGAACCTTAGATTAGCTAGAGTTGTTGGTTTGCTGCCTGCTGAAAAATACTGCCTGTTACTGCATCAACAAATTAGTAGTAATAACTACAATGTAGACATCGTATGTATTTCTACTAATTGAGCTTCCGTAATGCAGAAAAGTAACTGTGATCAATAGTTGTGTATTATGCATTGTATTCAACTAGGTGTTCAAGACATTTTGTACAAAAAACCCGTCAGTATCTGCAAAAAAAAAAACTTAAAAGTAAGCTGCAATTATATTACGGCGGCTTTCAAGTTGTAATGAGTGAAGGGAATGGTTTTATTGAACTGATATTTTGCAAAACTAATGATTTGCAGCCGTTAACCAATAAGGTGAGCACCGTTGTGAAATTGTTTCTCCAACAAAAAATGACCAAACACTTTAAAAACACACATTAAAAAAATTTGGTAAAGGCCTTCTACTAATACTTGACTCCAAAACTCGCTGCAGAAGCTTGCGCTCAATGCTCAAATGTTTCGTAAAATTGAAAAATTGTATATTCAACTCGCTGATTAACCTTTAGTCCAAAGTTCAGGTAACTGATAAGGAGTTTAATATAATAATAGCTGTTGTTTCATACTTTGCGCTAGTAAAACTGGCTTTGGAAATATTTTGCCAAAATGATGCAACACTATTGTCAGCCAATACAACATTTTCTGCTCAACTGAAAGGTCAGCTAAATCAGAAAGCGTGTAATCTTCCATCAGCGTTTCTTCCGATTCTAACAATTCTGTTGACAACCCTGTAAACTTGTCATTAAAAGGAAATCTTGACTTTGCAATTTTGAAAAATAAGAAATGTAACAACAAAGGAAAATTGAATGTTTTGAATAATTCATTAAAAATTATATGTAATGAGATGGCAGTTTTCGAAGGAGGAAATCGTGGTATATATTTGCAAATCTCCTACCAATACTTGAAAACTGTGAAGCCAACAAGTGTGGAATCAAAGCGTAGATTTTCAGCAAGTCACAACACTGTCACAAAATTATGATTATCTCTTGAGGATGATACTCTGAAACCTTATGTTTTTTTTAGGATAGTTTTGCAATGGAGAAAAAAACGAAAAAGAGAGATTTTATTCATATTATGTAAAATTAAGAAAAAAAGTTTAATACCGGTATTGAAAGTTATCAGTGCCAAAATACCGGTATTGAAAAATGGTATCGGTATTGAAAGCACTAGGTTTCATACGTAGAGCATTTAATGTATGCAGTCGAAAACATATAGAAAATGAACTGAAATTCCTTATTCAAGTATTTGCTGAAAATGGCTACAAACAGTCCAATCTCATAAAAAATCATAAAAGAAATAAAACGAAAGTACAAAAAATCTCTAGTGACTACTAAAAACAATGACAACATCACCAGTACGTATCCAATGATTTCATTACCTTGGGTACCAAAACTGTCTCCCAAATTCCGTAAAGTGTTTAGAAAGGCAGGATATAAAAAAGGATCTTCAAATCAAACTTAAACCTAGAGGCAATATTAACATCAAGAAATAAATCCAAACTACAAACGAACAGTCAACGAGGAGTCTACCTTATTAAATGTCATTGTAGCAAAAAGTATATAGGTAAAATAAAAATGCAAATAAGAACACGCATGCAACAACACAAAAACAGTACAATAGGAAATAAAACAGAATGATCTGCATTAGTTACACACAAGACCTTGTACACAACAAATTAACTGGGACAGTTGCAAAACTCTAAAAGTTGATGCTAAAAAGTTTGATAGAAAAGTTCATGAGTAACTTGAAATACAGTACCACCAATGTGCCCCACAACAAAATGGTATCAATTTAGACGAGGGACAAAATGTGTCAACAAAATTTTGGACACCATTTTTAGAGCACTTACGTCAGAAAAAGGAGAAACCATTCCATTGTCATAAAATGGAACTGCCATTTATTAAAAAATAACATATAAACAAAAACAAACAAAAAACCTTTAAGCTGAAGATGCTTGTCACAACAATCCAGTGAAAATTTCTTTAAAAAAAATAAATTTAGTATCGATAGAAAATCGTATTTATTGATGTTTACAAAATAATATATAAAGCTTATATATTTTTTATTAACAAAAAAATTTAAAAAGTTATCATAAAAAAAATATAAATACAAATTTATTTTTATACTGAATCAGACTCCAAACTTATATCAAAAGCAGATAATTTTGATATCAAATAAGCAGATAATTTGATATCTTATATCAAAAGCAGATAATTTTTTGGATCCAATCTCAGAAGAAGTTCTAAAACATTTCTTGAATCTTTTACTTATCATTTTTATTTATTTTTAAGATTTCTTTTATATATTAGCCTAACTAAAGGTTTTCTTTTGTGCTGACCTAAGGACTTTATTTGTTGAGATATTCTGTTTTGTTTTATTTTGTAAAATAATATTGGGCGTCCCTTTGAATTAAGCCACCATTTGTTAAATTGCTGGTGATAAAGGAAAACTTAGTGTCAGAAAATGTTGTTAGAAATTCATGCTGTGTTGCAATATTTAACTATATTGCAACATGTTGTTCTGAAGTGTAGTTATATATTTTTTAATTATTTGAGTTTAACTATGAATAAACTCAAAAATATTGAGTTTATATAAAAATAAAAGGCAGAATCATTAGTTTTATTTCAAGATTAAAATCCTTAAAGTCTTTGCATTATGACATATTTTAACATTCTTTTAATGTTAAAACAGGAATAATATTTTTAAGAATAAATATTTTAAAAACAAATGTTATTGCTAAAAATCATCACATTTCTATGATAAAAATGAATAATATTAAATTCTACATGCTATTTCTTTGGACCATTTTTTTCTAATTTAAAAATAAATTTTGTATTGAATAAATGACTAATGTATTGAGTTTTTATAAACCTACAGGCAAAAAAATAATTTATAAAATGTCAATTATTTTCTTACCTTTAAGTTGAAAAAATTATCAATATCACTAATGAAAAACAGATAAACTTTGAACTTAGAGAATAAGTATCATTCAGTCAAATCTTTAGTTAAATGGCATAAGGAGTACTAATTTATTTCTAATTTATTCTAATTTATTTTTGCATCAACTGTTAGGACATCTTATAATTAGTAATATTTAGTTCAAATCTTAAAATCGATCAAAAGTGCAAAAAATCATTTTTGCACCAAGGTCTTCATTTTTTTTTTTTTTTCAATTACTTTTTTTGATTATATGTGAATTTTATGTTTTTAAATATGTGTTTTAATATTTATATTACATTTGTAATTGTAAAAGGTGATTTTTATATATTTTTAATGCCACATGTTTTCACAAGCATTATGTCTTGTACTCAAAAACATTTTTACAAAGATGTCTAGAAAATTTAATAGATGTCTTAAAGGCATTTTTTAAAAAACGTTTTTTGATCTTAAGCCTTATGATCTAGATGTTTTTAAATACGTCTTTTAGCCTTTAAGACAAAAAACATCTTTTAAACGTTGTTTTGCTTACTGGAATTCTACCTTTACTGTCAAATAAATTTCAGAATTTTTCATTTCTTAGTTGCCTTTACCACGTAAAGAAGTCTTATCTGCCCCAATTTTGAAATAAACATAAAAAGAAAATCAGATAACAAGTTTACCTTATTTCACTTAACAGTTTTTTTTTGAACTTTTAAAAAAAATTTATAGTTGACTGTCAAAGATAAGTGTTACACAGTTACAAAGGTACTAATAACCATTGTTTGGCTAAGCAGCATTTCTTCAGTTTTTTTATTCATTTTTTTTTTCATTATGTATGAATAAAGTGGTTTTATTGGGTTTTTTACAAGATATGTATTTTCTGGCTTTTTGATATTTTAAGCATATATAGTGTGTTACCAGGTGCAAGTGGATTTTAAAAAACATTAACATGCTATCAGGTGCATTGAAAAAAATTCTTAATTGATAGACAAAATAAATTATATTTAAGCTATTCTAAAATATATACAAGTTCACTTTCTACAAAATTAAGGCCAACACCAATGCTCCATAACAATATGAATGCTGCTTTTAGTTAGTATTATGTTGCTTAGGAGTAGTTGCAGCTGTAGTTAGCCATTTGTTATAGTAGTAGTGGCCATTATAGAATGGTGTCAACTAGTACTGTGCGAGTATTATGACTCTAAATATAAAAAAGTAGCTGTAGTGTTTGCTATAGTGTAGCAACCACTCCTGCAGCCATTATTATAGTGTAGGATTGGGCACTATAATACAATGCTAAACAGTTGCCACTAAAGTGGAACAGTGGTCAGTAAACAGTGGGGTATTAGTAGTTAAAGTGGAGGAGACTATATTTTATTTGTTTATGATTTATATTTTTTTGATTATATCTGGAACTGTAATTTATACATTTAATGCTATTTATTATATACATGTTATATTTAGGCAAGAACTTCTGTTAAAAAAAATTGTTATGAGCCAGAATGGAATGAAGAAATTGTTTTCTGTGACTTGGTTAGATTTTTTTATTTATTCTTTAAGCTTATTGGCAAGTTTATTTGTTTAAATTTAATGAAATTTTTGTTTTTGTTTTACAATTTAGTTTCCATCACTATGTCGCAGAATAAAAATTCAGCTCAAAGACCAGTAATTTTATATACTTATTTTTTACTTAAATTGTTCATAAGTAAACTATCTGTTTTTTTTTTTCTTTTTTGGTTGCTAAAAAAATTATTAAATTCAATTGTAACAAATTCAAAGTAATAAAAAAGTCAGTAAAAAAGATTTTGATTTTTGGCATTAATAAAATTTATATTTAAAAAAGATTATTTTAAATTAAGAATATTTAAAATGTTTTTGCCTTAATATTTTTTATAAATTTACAATAATGGCTATTTTAAAATTAAGTTTCTTACTTTTTTAAATTTATATAAAGAAGAAAAAATTTTGTATTTTATTAAAGAGATTTAGCAAAAGAAGAGACTATAGGGACACTGTGGATTGATTTGTCTGAAATTTCAAATGATGGGTGCAATGGTGACTAATTAAATTTATTTATAATTTTTTTACAATACAGTTTGACAATATGCACAGTGTTTCTTAATTACTTCTAAATCATTTTTCCAGTGCATAAATTCAATACTAACACTGGTTTTATGCCAACATTTGGACCATCATGGGTAAATTTTTATGGATCGACTCGTGATTATTGGTTTATTAATCAAAATGAGTTTCTTAATGAGGGTTTAGTAAGTTTGTAGTGTTTGATATTTTTTATTACAAAAAGATATGTTTTACTTATTTTTTGTTAAATTATCTTTTATTTATATATTTTACAACATAATTGTTTTATTGATATATTTTATAACATAATTATTTTATAAGCATAAAAGGGAATTATTCAAAAATTTAGGGAGAAGGTATTGGTTATCGAGGTCGAATTTTACTTTCAATTCAAATGGAGGAAGGAGAATCAGCAATGGATGAAGAAATTAGCAATGTAAATGTTAGGGGAGCTGTTCCTGTGTCTGATGTAAACAAAAATATTATTTATGTTCAAATTTTTTTTATTTTTAATTTAACTAAAATGACAATAATTGAATAAATTAGTAAGCATAAATTTTAAGTTTTTGTCTGACATCTAAATATCAATTGTTATTTAATAAATCTAAATTAATTAATCTTTTATCAAATTTTATGAAATATTAAAGATTGTTGGGGGTAAAGAAGAAAAGTTTCAACTGTTCTGTTGCATTCATGAAGCAAGTATGATTGACAGGAAGACTGCAAGCAACCCAATACGATTTGAAATGAATATAGGTATGAGTTGACTTTTTCTTTTGGTAGGGAAAACACAGAATTTATACTTTTATTGTTAATAATATGCAATGTTTTTTTTACAGGTAATTATGGGAATACATTTGATGGAAAGATGCTATCATCTAAAGAAGATGACGATGGTGAAGATGATGATGATAAGTTTACAAAACCGCTAACTGATCCGATGACAGCAGAAACTTTGGATCGTGAGTATTATAACATGCCCTATTATGAAAGCAAGCCGTGCATGCATCTGAGATTCCCATGGGAAGACCATCGAAAGCGTCTCTATCTTCAAAATATTTTACATAGATTTATTCTTGAAATGGTAAATTTTTTTAGTTTTAGATATTTTTAGAATTTTTATTATATTTTATATCGATGTTTCTTAAGGAAATATATATGCATATATATATATATATATATATATATATATATACATACATTTTTACTTTTTGGATCAATATATATATATATATATATATATATATATATATATATATATATATATATATATATATATATATATATATATATATATATATATATATAACTTATCAAATACATATATTATATTCTTATTAAGTTATATATATTTTTACATATGCTACATCTACATATACATTTGTACTAATATAGTCTACGCTCGTCTTGTTTTTGTTTCATCTGTGAGTACTAACCTGTCCCAAAAAATAGATAAGATTCAAGTTTCACTACCTTTGGATCTTTTAAAACTTTGATAAAGAAATGTTTGGACTCATCTATCCTTATTGTGCTCAACAGTTCAAAGATACATTTAGTTCTGTCATTATTGTATCCACTTTATTTAAAAGCACATGTTTGAATTTTATCCTATGCAGAGGTCTCTGGCTCTTAGGAAACAGTAAGTCGGTTGCCATGGCTTGTGTCAGTACAAACTGCAAAATTTTGATTGTGTATTTGATACTACTCAAACTTATTTTGTAAAAACTAAAAACTGATAAGGTGCTTTTCCAGTGTTACTTTACACAACTCTTAGACAAAGATTGTGTTTACACTTAAAATCAAGATTTGTAATAGAGACATCAATTCTGTATACATGTTTTCTTGTATTCAAATACCTTTGTGTACAATCACAACACTTTCTGTCTTACATTCTGACTACTCAATTTTAAACATTTTATTTCTAATCTTAAGTATTTCAGCACACAATCATCAAACATTGTTTTATAACTTTTCCACACACTTTTATTGAACTTATATGTTAAGAATCCTAAAATATAAAATACTTTGTACTGAAACAAAAGCATATAAATTTCACATTTTTTACACAGATTTTACACATAACTTTCGTCTTAAGAGTTTATATTTTAAGAAATCTCATAAAATATAAAATAATAATTTTTTTTTGAAAAGAGCAAAATCAATGAAAGCAAATAAATTCCACAAATTTCACACACTTTTCTCTCTTGCAAATGGGCATTCATTTTCAGATCGCAATCACCTGACTGACAAATATTGACTTTAGACCAATATCTTCTTTATTTTATATTATAGCTTCACAAATACCAGCTGTCACCATTCTCTTCAAGTATTCTTTATACCTTGAGTATTTCTCTTTTCTCCTTTTCTTGCTTTTAATTTCTTATCTTTATATTTTTGTATTAGGCATTCACTCTAATATAGACCCTCGACTATACCCTGAAAAATTGCACATAAATATCTATTAACAAGCTCTACATAGATTAGCTCTTAATAATACTGCTAATGATGTCATACTGAAATATATGTTAGTTTATTTTGTTGCTAGGGTGCCAATACATACAATGTTTAATGGTTTGGGTTTTTATCTAATTAGAAAGGACATTTAGTTTAGCGAAATTATTTTTTTTAATCAAATTTTTATATGTAATTATAGGAAGATTCATTAGAAGATACAGCTGAAAGACTTGCAATTGATGCAGATGATACCTGGGAATACCTTAAAGATGCAATAAATAAGTTGGTAGAAAACTGCAAGTAAGTTTTAATTTAATATATTTATTTTTAGTTTACATTTAAATTTTGTTGTTTTTTGATATTGATGAAAAGTTTTCAACATTTAGTTTAGTAAATATTTGTTCATTTTTTTATTTTCACTATTATCAGTTTAAATTTGGATGATTTTAAATTATTTAAATAATGCATACATAAATAGATTTTTGTGTGTGAATGATAATATCATGCTTCAGGTGAGTTAAGGGCTATCAGCGAGACAAGGGTTATTGCTTTTAGCATATCAAAAGATTTTCAATAAAGTTAGACTGGCTTCTCCATAAACTTGCTTTATATATTATATCTAGAAATTTTGAGCTAATCAAATCATTTCTTTCTAACCAGAGTATTAAAGTCATCTTCAGAGACCAACTTCATTTCCAGTAACTTCTGTGGTGCTGCAAGTTTTCTTACAAAGATAAGAAACAATACAATATCATTGACCTTGTATTGTTTCTTATCTTTGATAATTTCTCTGACAGTTTTACATCTGAAGTGGCTTTATTTGCTGATGAATTAATTTTATACTCCTGTCTTGAAAAAAAATCTTGATCTTTTTTCAAACCCGTTGATACAATGAATCTGATCTTATAATCTACTTCTATAATAGCTTGGGGATTGCAGTGCCTTGTGAATTTTAACTCCAACAAAACTCCTGCAAACAGCTATTGCTATGTTGTCAACATTCTAATATTAATGAATAACAAGCTTCTCACTAAGTCCTCTTCTTTATGTTTTCTTGGATTATCATTTACTGCTGACCTATTGTGGAAATGATGTATACAATCAATTACAAAGTTAGCATATGCAAAATTTCTCTATTATGCTTGTCATTACCTTACTCCTGATTTTATTTTCTATTGCTACAAATCTCTTATTTGTCTCTTATTTTTATCATCTTAAGTTTGCATCACTTTCTCTTTTCTACAAATACTATTATGGTCACTTCTTAAATGAGCTATCACATCTAGTTCCGTCTACCAAAACTTATTCTCATTTGACTTGTCATTCAATAGTCATTATTTTAATGATATTATTTTAATGTATCTGTCTATTCATGCTCTAAAAAATTTATTCATCTTGTTTTTTTCTCTAAACCTCAAATGCTTTGATATTCTCTACTAACTTTATGTTTTCCTGACTCATACAACCTTCAACTTTTTAAGCCTTAAGTTGAACGTTTTTTTGCTTTTTAACTCTATTCTTTTTTTCTAGTAACTCCCATTATAATAGTGGTTGCTTTCAGCTTGTTAGAAGTGAATCAATTAAAAAAAAACAAAAAAAAACAAAAAAGAATTGAAACACTATTCCTATTAAAAAAAACTTTCCCTTAAGTAGAAATTTAAAAGACAAAATAGGAATGAACAGCAAGATAACATTTTTATTCTTTTCAAAAACGTGCAGTATTTCACTAAACATTTTGATTATAAATCAAAAGCAGTTGCTCTTGCTTTAGCACTAAAAATCTTTGAAAGGACTTGTGTTTCTGATTGTATAAATATCAGTATTGAGTACAATGAAATGAAGAAATTAGTAAAAAAAAAAAATGAAAATGAAAATGCTTTTGAAAGTCTTAATGCTGCAGCAACAGCTAAAAGCAACAATTTCCTCAATTACGCATGTTGAAAAGCTGATTGACATTGATCGACATTGATCGACATATTTACTACATTGTTTTAAAAAAGTTTAAGATTTTAACAAATACAAACACAATTTAACTTAATGATATCATCTAATATTATCAGGAAATTTAAGACATAAATTTGAATCTGAATTTCAAAACTATCAATCCAATTTTTTTTTTTTAATTATTTGCTATTGTAAAATAAATTTAAATTATATAATTATTATGTATATAATTAAAATACTTAAATTTAATAACTGAGTTGTGTGAATATTGAATGCAATATTGAAAGCATGAGTATTGAATGCAATCTTTAATTAATATCTTTAATTTCTTATATGTTATCTGAGTTTCTGATATATCTATATATTTTACATTTTTTGTGTTTGATATCAGATTTTTTTTTGTAATTTTAGATAATTAGAAACTCTAGTAATTTAGTTTTTACTAATTAATATTTAATTTTTTAGTTTAATTTTAACTAATTAATATTTACTAATAAATATTGATTTTTTTAGGCTTTACTTAAAAAATTTTCTTTTTTTTAGACTTGATAGATTGAAAAAGAGTAATTTACCAAACTTCAATTTATTTCTTTGCACAACGGTTTTGTATGCCAAATTTTGATGTTTTTTCTTTAAATTTATTTTTTATATATAGCAAATTATTAACACAACTTGGTGGAAAGATAACTGGTGCAAAACTTGGTAAAATGAAACTAGATAAAGAAAGATTGAATCTATGCATTTCTGAAACAGTATATACCACTTCTAATTATTTTATTGATGTAATATTTCTTGAGGTAGACAAATATTTATGTTTTACTTGAGGTAGATAAATGTTTATGTTTTACTTGAGGTAGACAAATATTTATTTTTTACTTGAGGTTGATAAATGTTTATGTTTTACTTGAGGTAGATAAATATTTATGTTTTACTTGAGGTAGACAAATATTTATGTTTTACTTGAGGTAGACAAATATTTATGTTTTACTTGAGGTAGATAAATGTTTATGTTTTACTTGAGGTAGACAAATATTTATTTTTTACTTGAGGTTGATAAATGTTTATGTTTTACTTAAGGTAGATAAATATTTATGTTTTACTTGAGGTAGACAAATATTTATGTTTTACTTGAGGTAGACAAATATTTATGTTTTACTTGAGGTAGACAAATATTTATGTTTTAACTTGGGGTAGACAAATACTTATGTTTACTTGAGTTAGATAAACATTTATGTTTTACAAATATTTTAGTATTATCAGTAAGTTGAAGACATAAATTTAAGTCTGAATTAAACATGATACATGCATGTTTTTCTGGGGGTGTCTGTCTTTTTACACTTTTATTTTTATACTCTGCATGAAACATTTTTAGTAATTAAAATATTTGTAATGTAAAATAGTAAATAGAAAATATTTGTAATGTAAAATAGTAATTTGTAATGTAAAATAGTAAATAGAAAATAGTAATGAAAATATTTTATTAAATATGAATATTTAATAAAATGTTTTTTTTTCTATCTTTAGAAACAAGTTATTGATGAATGTAAACAAATTTTGGATAATTTAAAAGACAATCGTCGCATCAATGCAAATTACAGATATGTGCAGTCATTCATTGATCGATACAAAAAACTTATGAAAGAAGTGAATTTTTTTTTACTTATCTTCATTTTCTTTATTTTTATAGTAGTTAATTCAAAATTTTTTAAAATATTTAAAAGTTTTTAAAATGTTATAGTTTTTCTCCTTGAATTTGAACTTTATTACAAACTAAGAATCAATATAACTCATATAAATAAACAAACATCATTAGAAACTCTGATAACTCAGATTGATTGCAAATTATTCAATGAATAACAATTTAGTTTCAGTATAAAAAAAAAAATTATTTTAATTTGTTGTCTTTTTTGAGTTTGTTATAGTCAGCATTATAAATTTTTAACAGCAAAAATTTACCTGCTACCTCTTATAAAAACTTTATTAGTATTTACAGTTTCTAATTTATTTTGTATTGTTTGCAGCCTCAAGACGTTTTTCCAGACATTATTATTTGGCTATTGTCTGGCAATAAAAGAATATGTTATACACGTATTCCAGCACATAAAGTTATGTACTCGCGTATTGAACATGAAAGTGGGGTTGATGCTGGAAAAGTTCAAACTTATCTGCTAACTGTAAGTAATTTTTTTACTAAATTTTCTTGTTGTAGATCTGTTTGGTAATACTTTTTACTATTTATTTAAGCTTCCAGGAAAAAGCGGTCTTGGTGAAAATGGATGGGCAATAAAGTGCAAATTAACTTGCTTAGTGTGGCTTGGAATATTGAAAACAAAAAAAGATATGTTATTATATGCTCCTGAAGGTTTCGAAATTGTATGTTTTTTGAGACTAGGAATTTTTGATTTTTAATTATTTAAAAAATTCTTTAAAAATTGAATATAATTACAACTTCAAGTAAACTATTTTTGTCTCTATTAATCACCAAAAGCTTGCCACTTAATTACCACTTTTTTTAATTATTAAGCCAAAGAACTTAACTAAAACAACAGCTCCTCCTCCATTAGAAATTCGTTATACTGTTTTTCAAAAGTTTTCATTGCGTGCTCACATGTATCAAGCAAGAGGGTTGATAGGAAGTGATGACACTGGTCTTTCAGGTACTTATTGTTTGTTATAATTTTGTTTATAGTTTTATAAGTGTCATTCTCTTTTGCTTTTTGATTTTTTATTGTTTTTAATAAAAAAAATAACATAATTTTAATTTTTAATATCTTTAATATTTTGATAAAAAATTAGAAACCAATTATATTTTGATTAAAAAACATAATCAAAATGATGTCATTGTAAGATAATATAAATTAAATTATTTAATTTTACAAAATAATAGTTTCTAATAGTCATCACCAAATTACCATAGTCACAGTTTAAATATTTTCACTATATTTTGAGTATTGCAAAAATTGCCTCTACATATTTTTCTAATATAGTTTAGAAGCAACAGAATTTTATGATTTCAATAATATAACATACACTATGTGTGCAATCATGTTGCTATACTCCTGAGTAGCTACTCAGTTGTTTTGATTTATTATGGCATAGCATATTAAGTAAAGAATTACCATTAGATTGTTTTATTGCTCTACCATGTAATTTTGATTTGTTATGGAATAGTATATTGAGTAAAAAATTACCATTAGATCGTTTTAATGCACACTTTATGATATTTTTGTCTAAGTATGGCACTTAATTTGAGATAAAAATGGCTCATGAAATACTTATGATTTATTGCAATATCTATATTGCAAAAAATCATAAGTATCAATATATTATTAGTAGGTATAGCTTATTTAAAACTTTTCAGAAGGGTTCCAATTTGTTAATGTTTTAACTGGTAAAAGTTAGTTAATAAACAAATGGTATGAACATATGTAATATGAACAATTGAAGTAATACTACAAAAAATAAAAACTTTATATAATTGACATCTTACATTAAAAAGTTGTGTAATATCAAGATCGTGATCAAGGAAATGTTGTGCAACATTATATGACAAATATCATTATATGGTCAATAATATAATGATATAGATTTTTTTAATATATAATAATCTGGATTGTTAAATGATTTATATATATATATATATGTATATATCTATATATATCTATATATATATATCTATATATATCTATATATATCTATATCTATATATATATATATATATATATATATATATATATATATATATATATATATATATATATATATATATATATATATATATATATATATATATATATATATATATACATATATATATATATATATATATATATATATATATATATATATATATATATATATATATATATATATATATATATATATATATATATATTATATGGTCAATAATATATATCATTATATGGTCAAAAAAAAAAAATCTATATCATTATATGGTCAATAATATAATGATATAGATTTTTTTAATATATAATAATCTGGATTGTTAAATGATTTATATATATATATATGTATATATCTATATATATCTATATATATATATCTATATATATATATCTATATATATCTATATATATCTATATATATATATATATATATATATATATATATATATATATATATATATATATATATATATATATATATATATATATATATATATATATATATATATATATTAGGGTGTCCCAAAATGACATGAATTTTTTTAGTTTTTAACTATTTCTAGATTTTCAAACAGTTTCATATGTATTTTTATTTACTAAAAGCAAAAAAAAAAAAAAAAATCAAAAAATTTTCATATTTGACCCCCCCGCCGCTCTTTTTTTTGTGTTTTTTTTCTAAAAAAATGACACAAAGGACTAAAATTATTTTTGATAATCAACTATGTTCGTATTTTATATAATTTTCTTGTGTAATTTTGTTTGATAAAACATAATCAATAGTTATTTTCAAAAAAAAATTCATATTTGACCCCTCCCCCCTCATAACCCCTTTAATGTGTTTTTGCCCTAAAACAATCCTTAATATACTCCTTTTATATATCTATTATTTATATCCAATATAATTAACTGTTATTATAATTTCAAATAGTTTTGTAATAAATAAAAATGAAAATTTATTAAAAATAAATTTTCACCTGGTTTATGACCCTCCCCCCCCCCCCCCCCATCCTTTCTAATATTACCTTTGTCGTATGATTTTTTTCTGCCTAAATAAGGAATTTTATAAATTATAATTTTTAATTAAAACAAAAAATTTGATAAATACTCAATTATTAAACAAAGAAGGATAGAAATGATTGGTATAAGTTAACAATATTAAAGCACAATGGGAATAAGTACTAAGAAGTTCAAAATCTCATTTTTTTTAAATTATAACAACAAAATAACAATATTTTAAAGGTATAATAAAAAAGAGATTTTTTAAAGCATATTTTCAAAAATTAAGTTTTTGAATTGCTTGTTTATTTATGTGAGGAAGAACTTTTCGGTGGTGTTCTACTGCACGTAAAAGAAATTCTTTCTGCTCATCATCTTTTGTAATAGATGTTGCATAGTCTTGAATTAGTTTTACAGCTCGTTCTGCTGTATCGTTTACAGATTTCAGTGATTTGATATGCTCAAACATGTGATTAAAATTTGTGTTAGTTTTCCAAAACTTTGGGGATTCTACCAACCAACCGCCATCCTCATTTGAATATCCGAATAAATTTAGAATGTTACTTGATTTTGGTCCAATTAAATCAGTCAAACAAGTACTCTGCTTCAGAAGAGGAAATTGTGGAAAGCCTATATCATGTTCACAGTTTTCTTTTATATTTTTCAGAATTATTTTAGCCATTTTAGTTTTATCTCGATCAGATACCTTATCAGAAAATAATGAAAAAGGGGACATTTCTTCAGTTAAATACCAAAGATGCCGATTAAATGTTTCCAGGGCAGCAACAGCAACATCATTGTCAATTTTTTTATAAATAAGCATTTCTTTGTAGAATTCCAGGTCATTAAATGGAGCATCGACTGTGCTTGTGCACGTAAGCCATATTTTCACATAAAATAGTAAAGTAAATTTACAAAACCTTGACAATTTCTCTATAAAACTTTCTTCATACTCTGCCAGGTCAGCAAAAGCAAACATCTTTGATGTGTACAAGATTGTACACATCCATCTAGCATGATGGAAGGCTCCAGGTTTGTGCCACTGTATATTTATTTGTTTTGGATTGAGTAATTGCAAAGCAAGTTGACAACATTCTTGATAATCATCTCTTAATATTTTTCGAGATTTCCGGTTAAGTAAACCAGACAAAAAAATTATTACTTCTGCTTTTTTGGTCTTTAATACTGGTTCTTCGATCTTTATTTTTCTAAAAGTAGTATCTGAAGTTAATGAAAGCTTAGGCCATACCTCATTTTTAAAGTGTCTAAATGGCTCATAATTTGGAGATCTGCATTCTCCAAAAACTTTGAAGTAAACAGATGACAAAACTCTTTCAAAAATATGGTGTCGGCAGGCGCACCAAAGTAACTTTTTGTTAAAGTGTTCTTCAATTAACTTTGCAGAACCATTTATCCAACCTGAATTTGATGGAGTTGTGTCAAAAATCATTGCCACAAGTGTTTTTTCCAGTTTCCATGTCTTTACAGCATCTATGGTAGCTGTTGCCTGACTTCGCCCAGTTGTATCAGGAATCCTGGATACACACAACAATTTCCCTTCAGGTGCACTTGGTTTTCCTGTTACAACAATAGCCAAACGTTCCACTTTACCATCGACCTCAGATACCAGCTTTGAATCCCAGTGAATGGAAGAGTACATGGGTGAAATGAATGTTTTCTTAAGATCATTTGAAACTTGCTGTCGAATTTTATTACCTGATCTGTACGCTGTGCTTTTTGAGATAGATATTTCATCTAAATTGTGACCTAATGCTTCAGCTACAGCTAAAATGATTCCAGATCTTTCTCTGTTGGATAGATTCAACCTATCAGCCATTAAGAAAACTTTAGGGTTTTCTAATATCTTGATTTTTTTTTTCTGTCTAGCAATAGTACTTTCTTCATTTTTATTATGAGTTTTGCCTTCATTATCAAATGCTGCCAATACATTGAAGCTTTTTTCTTTTATGTTTTCTTTTCTAGATTTCTCTTTTTCAATAGCCTTGATTTTATTTTTCTCTTTTTCCTCCATTCTTTTCACTTTCATAGCATAACTCTTGTCTAATGGGCCCAAAAATTGCTTTTTTAAGTGACGTTGATCTGAGAGAAAGTCTATATCTGAGATCTGACTATTGATACTACGCAAGGTATCTTTTCTTATCAAATTTTCGGCATTTGATGCTGCAATATCAAACAATAATGATAGTTTATTAGTAAAACTCAGAAGTTGAGCTGCATAACATTTTTTTTTTGCATTTTTAATCAAGTTCTCTCTAAGATGAATCAGATGTAGTATCATTCTGACAATATCTTTCTTCTGTTTTATTGGAATTCCTGCCATTTTCCAAAAAACATAAACTTTTTCCCAAACTACAGATGCAACTTCTTTTTTACCAGTTAATTTCAATTCAAATCTTGTAAGATAAAGATAATGGCGTACAACATCTCCATTTGTTGGTAGCTGACTATACATCTTTGCTTCAAGGGTAGGTAATAATTTACCAACAATATTATCAAACTTCTCATCATTTTTCCTCAATTTACTATTTCTCATAACTGATCAAATATTTTTTATATATGCTATTATATCTATAGATAAAAAAGTAGCTATAAATTATAAAATTATTTGAATAATGTATGTAACATTAATATTCATCATAAAAAATTTTCTCATCTCAAGCATTGAATAATAATATTTAATAATTTTTGAGAATCGTTGAATTGAAACAAATTATATTTACTAATATTAGCTATGATACATAGTTTAGAATTATAATAGTGATCAATATTGATACAAAACATATTTAATACATTTATATATTTAGCCTAAAATCAGTTTAAAAGTGAATAATTTTGAAAAAGTGGGCGGCAGAGGGGGTAAAAACTTTAAAAGAAGGGCGGGGGGGTCAAGCTTCAAAATTTTTCAAAAATCTTCTTATTTTCACTTTTAACGGACAAAACTACACACAAAACTAAAGGAAAAAAAAAATTTTTTTTTTTTGGGACACCCTAATATATATATATATATATATATACATATATATATATATATATATATATATATATATATATATATATACATATATATATCCTCACAATGATTAATATAAAAGAAAAATTAGATACTCTTTCTGTATATTTTTGTATATTTTTTTCTCAACACTGAAAAAGTTGTAGAAAAAGTAATAAAGTAGACAAAAAAAAATATTTCCCTATTTCTACGGTCTTTTTTATTACAAAACCCACTTTAACTAATCAAATTATAAATAAGTTATTAAAATATGCTATATTATTTGGGATATTAAACTTAGTGAAGTATCTAAAGTAAGGTGAATCATCTCTCCCCTATTAATATAACTTTCAAGTTGCAGGAGAATAAGTAAGAAAAACAAAATTAGCTTAATATTAGACTTTTTTAAATTATAAACAAATTATTTTTTAAATATACTATTAGTTGTGTTTGATGCTAAATTAGTTTTCTTTTCCTCTTGCCTACTTCTGTTGTAAAAATGGTTAAAAAAAACAAACCTGTCTTTTCTTCTTTTTGGTTGTTTTTCCAATCTGTTTTTTTACTAGTTTAATGGCCTTTCTAATGAGTCATTGACCATATGAAAGAGTTAAGTAATAATTTCAAACTCAAGATAAAAATAGTTAAACTTCCAGAACAGTGAAGGGATCTTAAGCCACTACAACTTACTCTTTACGTGTCTAATCTTATCAAAGATTGGGTTATCTTTTTGATAACACAGTTACTAGAGCACTAATAGAAGGAGACTGATCTTGTGCAAAATCTAGAGAGTGAAGAAGCCATAACATGTTCATGTGTTATGGTTAATAAAGATATACATTAGGTTTTGCGGGAAGTGTATCTACAATGCTTTGGCTATATCTTTTTTGTTCTGACAATGTTTATTTGTTAAAGCAAGCACAACCAAAGCAGGATCAAGATACCGGCGATGCCTGCCAAATAATTTTATTGCTGAAGTAGCTGCGTAAGGTTTGTATCCATAAACCTTTTCATCTGCCACAGTGTTTTCATGTCCTACAAAATATTTTAACAAAATTAGATTAATTCATCAATCAAATGAAAAAACTAATCTTTTTTAATCTGTTTTCTTATTTCTTTTAATTATTTTTGACCAGTTGCAGATACTGGTCTAAAGAACTACTGAGTGTAAAAGATGCCTCAAACATGCCCATATCTTTTTTATATTTTCCTCTCATTAATTTAGAATGATTTCCATCAGTAATTTTATTTTAAAGTAAATCAATGCTTTTGCCATGTTTCTTGCATGACGCAATGGACTAGGAATACGAAACTTGAACCTCTTTTTTTGAGAAATTGTCTTTAATGATTTTAGGTGTTTAAAGAGCTGATTGTCTGGACCAGAAATTTTACTACTGGGAGAAATCTTGTTAAAGTGGGTAATATTTCTTTCTAAAACAAGATGTCTACAGGCATGAAAAAGTAGTGGCTGTCCAAGTTTATGCATCGTTCTTGTTGTTACTCCATGGTGCTTTCCAGTGTTGGAAGCAGTAGTATCAAAACATATACACTGTATATGATAACTGAGGTCAAAAGATTCTATTAGATTGTAAACTGCTTTGAACTGCATTTCTACAGCATCTGACTCAATATGAGGAATGTCTAGTAGCTTTTCCTAATCACTTTCACTAGTACAGCTAATCTTTCTCTTGGAGCTGAAAGGTGATGACGATTCAGATAAAACTTTATAACATATAACACTGCTTATGATAGCAGTGTGCTGGTTGACAAAAGGTCCTTCTACTGCAGCAGTTATCACTATATACGCTTTAGAATATCTTTAGACAGTATTATACTTTGTTCTTCTTTGTGGGTATTATCAAAAAGCTAATATTTGAATAGCCTAGGCAGCCATGTCTTTTTTCCTTGCATTTTTTATATGAGTATGCATTATGCATTTTTAAAACCTCAGTATGCATTTTTAAAAACATAATGTCCATACATTTAGTTTTTTCAATTCTTTTTTTATACATTGTTATTTTTTTCAATCATGATTTTTGTGTCATGTCCTAACTAAAATACCTATTTAGATTCTATGAAAAATTCTCTCTATACTTGATTTATCTTCGTGTCAATCTGTTTTTAAGGGATTGCAGCTTTTTTTATTTCATTATTAGAGTTTCAACTTCTTTCCTAAAATTAATATTATTTAGACCATAAAACGCATTATATGCTACAAGTTCTGTGTCCTCCAAGTTCCCAGGGATCCTTTAGCTTAGATATAATGCAGCAGTTCATTTGCACTTCTGGATGATTTGGTGTAAATGTAGAACCTTTGTTTAAAAAACGAACTAAGTTTTTGAGAGAAACGGATGGTTTGGACTCTCATAGGTAAAGATAAAACTAGATTATTTAACAGTTACTAACTGAATAGATGATAGTGTCTTCCTAGTTTTAAATTTAATTATCTAAAAACAAACTTCATTGAGTATCATGCAAGAACCATGTTTAACCCATATTAAAAGCTTTGTTAAATCTTATTAAAACAGCAGATGTTGAAAATTGAGCATGGTTAATACATTAGTACAATTAAATCACACCACTGTCATGGAAACAGTTTTGTGTACAGAAATAATGAAAAACTTTTTTTAAATTAATCTTTTTCACAAAACCTTACAATTCAGACAAACTACCATTAAAACTTCCAGATATTCTATTAGACAAAGTTAGACTAAATCAAGCGTTCTCAGTTAAATTTCTCAGGGTATTATTAGATAAACATATAATCTTGAAAGACCACGTTAATATATTAAAAAACAAAATATCTAAAAACATTGGAATTATGCATAAAACCAGATATATTTTAAATAATGCATGCCTTAAAAGTTTTTATTTTGTATATATACATAGCTTTATTAACTACTGCAATATTGCCTGGGCTAGTACCTACCAATCAAAACTAGATTTAATATATAAAAAATAAAAACAAGTGTGTTGTATATTAACAAACGCAAATAAAAATGCCAATTCTAAACATATAATGAGGGAACTGAGAGTTCTTAATATCTACGAACAAAATATATATTGCATACTTTAGTTCATGTTTAAACTCAAAAATGATCTGGTCCCTGAAGTTTTTCATAACTATTTTCACCTTATTAATCACAAATATCAAACAAAATACTTTATCAAGAACTACTATATTTCGAAAACCTCTTTAAGACAATCTAAATTCTCAATATCCAGCAGAGGACCCCAATTGTGAAACTCATTTCTAACAAACAAAATAAAAACGATAAACTCATTCCAACATTTTAAATGCGTTGTAAAGCAACAGCTACTAGGCCTCAACATTAATGAAACAATCTCTTATTTTTAAAATTTTTCCTTTTTCCATTAAAATTTTTTTTTCTTCACTTTTTCTTGAAATTCTATTATATTACTTGCTTGGTTATTTAATGAAGTTCATTGTAAAAAAAAAAAAAAAAAAAATCACATGTATTATAAATATTTTATTAGGGTTTAGTTAAGGAAGGCAGTCTATCAAATAAAAAAAATCTGACATGGTCGTCTTGAAGTTTTTACTATAAAATGTCAGTTTTAGATTTTTTTAATTTTAAAGACTAGAAAAATTTTTTTATTTTTTTAATTATTTGATAGACTTCCTGCCCCAACCAAACCCTCAGTCAGTCGATGTAGCAGCACTATGTTGCAAATCAGGCTATTTGTCAGTCGATGTAGTAACACTCAGTTGCAAGTCAGGCTATAAGATAGTCGATGTAGCAACACTTCTTGCATGTTTTACTGTTAAAAAATAAAAAAAAAACAATCAGAATGTTTTTATTTTTAAAAAATAACATTAAAATATTCTAGTCTTTTAGTTTGTGTTTTTGTGGTTTAATTACGTCCTGCAATAATCACGTGTTTTGACATAATTTAACCTTAATTATGTCAGCTTTAAAACCACAACAACTGAAGAGCCATTTTTTTTACCACAAACACGTTTTCGTAATCGTAAACTATAGAAATATATATATATATATATATATATATATACAGTATGTCAAAAAATCATCACCCCCTGATGATTTTTCAATGAAAACATAATATTATATGTTTAAATTTAGATTTTTGACCTCAATTTTTTTTTCAATTTTGAATTTATATCAAAAAATATTCTAACAAGAAATGTTAACATAACAAGAAATATTCTTATACTTAAAACAAAAATTATCCACTAACTTAGAAACAGTTTAAGTCAATAAAATCACCCCATAATCATTTTTTAACTTTTCTGTTGCATAACTTAGTAAAATTGTAACAAAAAAAAAGCAAAAAACAAACAAATTTGATTGATAAAAGTTATTCTAACCAATTTTTTAGCAAAGTTCATTTTCTTTTTAGAAAAAAAAAGTCATGTTGAAAAAATATGACGTTCATGAATCAGTAAAAGAACTGATCCTGGGATACTATAGAGTTGAAAAGGATATAAAACTATTTCTAAAATAGTAAATGTTAAGCCTAATAGTGTAGGAAATATCATTAGAAAATTTAAAAAAAATGGGTACCGTAAAAAATTTGCCAAAAAAAGGATGCCGAGCTTAAACTACCTTATGCATTGATAGAAAAATTATTCAAGAAGTTGAACAAGATTGACAATTTATCTGCACCAAAGCTTGCAAGAACAGTTTAAGGATTCACAGTATAAATGTAATTTCTCAATCTGTTTGGAATCGCTTGAAAAATTTAGGTTTTCTAGGTAAAGTTGGTCCAAAAAAGCCCTTTTTGAGTAGAAAGAATCAAAAGAAAAGATTGACTTGGGCTAAGAAACATTCAAATTGGACTATTGACCAATGGTGAAGAGTTCTATGGTTTGATGAAACAAAAAAAAGTTTATTTGGTTCTGATAATATCATATGCAAATTGAGTGAAAAATGGTGAACCCCTAAACCCTAAATGTATGAGACTAACTGTCAAACATGGAGGAGGTAGCATTAAGCTTTATTATAACATTTCAATATTATTTATATTTCTAATTTATTTTTTCCTCTTAACATAGATCGAATGACGACTTGGGGCTCCTTAGCTTGGAGTGGTGTTGGTTTTTTAAATTCTTTGACGGAATAATGACAAAAGAGGTTTATACTGATATTCTGAAGTGAAAAACTGAGATCAAGCGCCAGAAGTGCTGGCTTATCTCGTAAATTTATCTTTCAACAGGATAGAGATCCTAAACACACATCAAAGTTAGCTACGCAGTGGTTAAAAAAAACATAGTATTAAGATGTTAGATTGGGTTCCTCAGTCAATAGACTTAAATTTAATTGAAAATTTATGGAATCTTTAAAATTAAAGTAACTGGTCAGAAACCATCTAGTTTGTTGCAATTAAAGGTAATTCTCATTGAGAAGTGGTAAAAATTGGCGCACAAATAGACTATTAAGTTATATTAGCAAAATTATTATTTAAGGGGTGACTTTTTCTAATTTAATGAATAATTTTTGTTTTTAATATAAGAATATTAGTTTCTTGTTATAAAAATGTTTTTGATATAAATTCAATATTAAAAAAAAAAATTGAGGTTGAAAATCTATTTAAGCATATAAAATTTTTTTTTTATTGAAAAATTTTTAGGGGGTCACATTGTATATATAAATATATATATATATATAAATATATATATAAATATATATACATATATATATATATATATATATATATATATATATATATATATATATATATATATATATATATATATATATATATATATATATATATATACATATATATATATATATATATAGATATATATAGATATATATATGAATATATGTATATATAAATATATTTATATATACATATATTCATATCTATATATATATATATATATATATATATATATATATATATATATATATATATATATATATATATATATATATATATATATATATATATATATATATATATATATATATATATATATATATATATATATATATATATATATATAGATATATATATAGATATATATATATATATATATAGATATGAATATATGTATATATAAATATATATATGTATATATATATATGTATATATATATATATCTATATATATATATTTATACATACATATATTCATATCTATATATATATATATATATATATATATATATATATATATATATATATATATATATATATATATATATATATATATATATATATATATATATATATATATATATGTATATAAATATATATGTTTTTAAATATATATATATATATATATATATATATATATATATATGCACTTACTAAAGCATGTTTTGATAAGCATTTGCACTTTTTCTGCTTACCTTAAGCTATACCGTTTTTTTCGAAAAAGAAGAAAAAACAAAGAATGATGAATGAAACGATTGCTTCCCCATCCCAAACCCTCAGTCGATGTAGCAGCACTCCACTGCGAGTCAGGCCTTTTTTCAGTCGATGTATGTACTGAAGCCCCCATCAGCAGGTTATTTCAGTATGGCATCAGATTGCTTACCTTAGTACGCAATACTATTTGTATATATATATATATATATATATATATATATATATATATATATATATATATATATATATATATGTATATATATATATATATATATATATATATATAGCTTTTTTTTCTCTTTAAGATTTTAACTGCAATCTGTGTATTATAGGGTCAAATTCAGCTATATAAAGTTTTTTTAGATGGTATAAACTGTTTACCAACTGTAAACCACTTTTTTGGCAGACCTTATATGAGACAATGCATAAAGTTTTAATAAGGTTTTGACTCTAACTTTAGCTCCAATTAAAACAGTGACATCGGTTATAAAATTTTACTTGTGCTGTGTATCACAGAATGTATATATCTTTTGTTCAAAATACAAGTAAAACATACAAAGTGTTATAATGGTGCTTGCCCTGTTAGCACACTTATGTTTTCTCTGATGCAAATACAATGCTAATCCGATGTTAGTTTTATTGTATTTATATTAATGAAAACCTAATAACCTTGTGATTTAAAAAAGTTAGCAAAATTACATTGGTCCAATGTATGTAAAAACATCTGAAAAGTTAATTGTTTTTCCAATCTAAATCTAATGTTGATCCAATGTATAGGAATCAATGTTAACTTAATGTGTATAACACCACATTGATCCAATGTATATGGATTAACCTTGGTCCAATGTTTATAACCAACGTTAATCAAATTTTTATAAAAAGATATTTTTTTAGACACACAACAATTTTAGATTTTTTACATAATAGACTTTTTAATCTCAGTTATAATAATTATAATAAATTAACTTCTGGATTAAGTAATTATTTTAAGTGCATTTTTCCAATCTTAATTTCAAAACATGAATGTATAGCATTCTTGTAGAGTAGCATAGTCACTTTTTTAGATCTGTTTTCAAAGTTTTTACACAAATTTTTTTTGAATATTTATAATTTTCCATGAATAGTTTCAATAAAATAAATAGTAACATTTTCCCTTATGTCTTGACAAACCTAAAGCGATGTTAAATAATTTTAGATCTGCTGCCAGGTAGAACTTTAAATTGTTAAATTGTTGAGCTTTGTTTTTTCTATAAGAATCTGAAAATTTATAGCTTTGCTAACATTTTTGGCAGAGGCTGTTATTAGAACTTTGTTAAGACTAGTATCCTTGCTTTCATTGGAGTAAAGTTTTTAAATAATTACATATATATAATTTAAAAACCAATTTTGTAATTTACATATATTTAGTTTTTTAATTTTATTAAAAATTTTGTTTTAATTATTGTTTTAAAAAATTCAATCTTAACTGCGTTAATTTTTTAAAATTAAATTAGTTTTTTACTGCTTTTGATTAAGATGCATTTGGTCGTGTGATTTTGAGTAATCAGGCTGCTGACACAAGTGTTGTATGGGAAACAAGGAGCCCAACATGGAATCAAACTCTAATTTTTAATGATCTTGTTATTTATGGTGAAATAGATTTTGTTGTGCAAAACCCACCAATCATTATGGCAGAAATATTTGATTATGATGAGGGGGTAAATACTTTTAAAATGTTTTTTAAGTCTAATAAAGGCAAAAGTTGTATATATTTACATTAAATAAAAAAAAAATATTTTGTTAATTTGACACACCTATGTTGCTGGACATAAAATTGATTTTTTTATTTTGTGAAATTCTGTTGTTTTTTTTTAAAAAAAAAAAAAAACAAGCTTTAGGGGAAAGAGAGATCAAAAGTCAATCTGCATATATACTTGCTGTCTTTTCCAACCCCTTCCCCTTTGTATATATCTTTTTTTTAAGGCAATTTGCACAGGTACTTATTTTAGGAAGAGTAAAGTAAATAAGAGTCAAAGTCAAAATTAGTTGAGTTAGAAAGATAGCATAGAGAAAACAAACAGACATTTTACTGGATGTTAAAGTGTGCAATGTTTATAAAGTATTATAAAGAATGTTAAAATTTTTTTGGGGGGACATGTCAATAAAGGCTAAAAAGTTTTTTTATTTTTTCTATTAGTCAGCAACTTTTCCTTAAAAATAGCCAACTTGTGATTTTGACATAGGTAGAAAACATTTTTGTTGTAAGTTAGCAAAAGTTGATATATAAAAACAATCCAACTAATTCACAATTGTTGAGTTAACACAAATATTGACAAAAAAATAATAGATTTGCCCTGATTTTTTTGTGGGAGACTGTAATAAAAATTTTAGTTTATCAATCTTAACTACTTTATAAAAATTAGGTTAATGGCAGCTCTAGTCTAAAATGAATGAAACATAAATTAAAATAAAAATTTAGCTTTAGAAAAGAATTAAAATGATATTGTTTTTTATTATTATCAGGGTGATATTGAGTTCATTGGTCGGGCTATGTGTCGGCCTTTAGTAAAACAAATTTCTGATCCCTATGATAAACCGTTTTTTCCACCAAGACTTGAATGGTTTCAGATTTATAGAGGGGATAGTGAAGCTGGAGAGTTACTTGCTGCTTTTGAACTATTTCAGGTATTTTGATGTTGCATTAATTTTAGCAAACTTTATTTGAAGAACACTGCTGAATTAATGTTTAACTCATTAGTTATCAGAAAATGAGGATGAAAATGCTAACCTTCCTTCACAACCAATTGAAGTTGAAGATGAAGTTAATGGTGGAAATTTTTTTCTTGTGCCAGAGAATATTAGACCTGCCATGTGTCGGCACAGGATTGAGGTTTGTTATTGCATAGCTTAGTTTATTACAATATTTTTAAAAATTTTACTGTAGTTTTTATATATTATTTTAAATATATTGTTATAGTTTTATATATTGTTTCTTATTATAATAAAAATCTCTTTTTTATGCTTGTCATTTTCTTATTCTTGAACTTTAAAGTAATCTTGATGAACCTGTTGCTTTGGTGATCTGCTGCTGATCTGCTTGTCTGTAGTTAATGTTGTTAAAAAAAAATTTTAATGGTTTAAAAAAAAGAAAATATTGACTAAATTGGTCAAAAATTTACTAGAATATTGAGCTACAAATCCAGAGTTAATTTGGTAATCCTTTTTATAAAATTATCACTTATTATTATTATTATTATTATTATTATTATTATTCAACCACTTTAGTTATAACAGGGGTTTGAAATTTTGGGTTTAAATATCTACATTTTTTCTAGAAATAAATCTTCTCTAACATATCATTTGATAAGCATGTGTTTTTAAATATTGTATTCCTGTTTACCTTCTAATAGACAGAATATAACTTATTCAAAACTGAATTAAATTTAATTGAATCATTTTTTGTAATAAACATAAAAATGTACTTTAAAAACTATTAATGTAAAGTTGTATAAATTTCATATTTTTTATATGGTTGTTGATAAATTGTATTATTTTCACATATTCAGTTTATTAAACATGTTTTGATTTTTTTTTTTTAAGAAAGATTTTTTGATAATAATTTTCATTGATGGCTGGTTTTCATGATCATTCAGACAATGTCATACATAAATGGTGTTTGAAAAACGAATAAAGATTTTACGTCCCTGTATTTTTTCCTATACTCTCTCATATTTCTTTATAAATTTAGGAAAATGGCAAGATCTTTAATATTCAAATGATTCATTAGGGCAACATTTGTTTTTTTTTACTTGTCGATTTTGGCCCAGTTAGTTTGCAGGTTCTTTAGCCTGCATAATCAGGAAATCTTTCTTTTCTGATCAACATCTACATACTTTTTTGCTAAAATATACTTAACCATGCCTGCAGACATGGTTAAGTATTGATTTGAGTAATGGTGCCTAGTAAGGGCAATTACCTTGAATGCATGTAGTGTTTGTGCTAGTTGTATTCCAACAAGTACTAAAAATGTTTTGCTCAATAGTTAATTGGTCCAAATCGTTATTTTGTTTGGGAGTCAACTGCTCCTGATTTTAAGTTTTGAATTCCATGAATCATTCCTTGTAGACATTCAGAAAGATTAACAGCTAGTTTGTCAGACAGTTCCACTTTGATAATTGCAAGAATATTTTCTGTCCAAGTAAAGACCTGAACATTAAGATGCTTTAAACTTTTCCCTTTATTTGTAGAATCTGATTTGCACTGTCCCCCATAAAACAAAAAAACGTTTATCCAAAAGCATATACAGACTTATTTATAACTTCATTTTTAATTGCAAAAAATCAATTTTCTTACATTGTTTTTAAGGTTTATTATTCTTGCTTTTCTTTTAACAAGGTCAACAATGAGACTTTTTAATTCAATTTTTTAATGTAATTTCTGTTTAATGGATAGTATGGCAAGGTTTTTTTAAATGCAGACACTCATTGTAAATCTAAAATAACTTTTTATCAATTATAACTTTGAAATACTTCTCTCACAACTAACCACATTTACAGCAGTTGTAAGAAAAAGTAGTATAACGATATTAGAAGTTTTCAAGACTCTTATTTAGAATGAACTGCAAAAGTTTAAATGAAACCACCATCCATCCATGTTTTTGCCTTGTGATGTGGCAACAGAACTAAAAGCTAAAGAGTCTTTTCCTCTCAACAAGTAACTCTTTTTTATTAATGTAAGTGAGTAACTAGTAAGTAACTCTTTTTAATTAATGTTATAATGGTCATGACCTATGATATTAAAATTCGTTATTGATAAGATTTGATGAAGTAAGAATAGCATATTTTTTAGCAAAAACATGAAGCTGTTTATGTAATGGTTTTTTTGGTCACTTTGTCAAGAGACAAAAACATTTCTCTTTTCAGCTCATTTATATATTTATTCAATTTGTGATAATCCAGATAATCATAAGTTTCTTTACTTTTCATAAATGACTGCTTCATTATCTGTTAAAAATCACTTTAAAATTTCTAGTTTGATATCACATTGTTGTATGTTCAATCCTTATCTTAGGAGGTAGATCTGTGTATCATTTATTTCCTAAAGGATCGACTCTCACAATCCAAGCTCAAAAACAAAAATAACTGCATTTAAAAAAAATTTGGCTGATTTGATTTCAAAAATAACTGCATTTTAAGTAAAATTTGGCCGATTTGATCCTCAGAGAAGTATCAGGAATGCTGTCAAACTTAGTTGCTAATACCTGTTCAATGACTTTTTTTTTTTGACTTTTTTCCCCCCAGATTGTAGCAGCCTGACACTATCTGAGGGGTATCTTAAACACTACCACAAAATGTTTTGAGGTAGTATTAAAGATGCCATTTTAGAATTACTTCACTTGAACTTTGTGTAACTGAAAAAATTGATATCTGTTACTTCTGTATAATATTTTTTATTTACTTCTTCTTCTTCTTGGCCTTTACAATTTATATTTTAATTATAAATTTTTTTTTTTACATTGTCTTTCTAAATTTGAACCTGTTTTATTCTGATTTTTTTATGTAGACTAAGGAAATACTTATTATCTGATTCTATTCCCAAGCTCAACATTCTAGTAAATTTTTGACCAATTTAGAAGTCAATATTTTCTTTTTTTTATAACTATTTATATATCAAAAATTTTTGGCAACAACATTAACTACAGGCAAGCAGATTAGCAGCAGATCACCAATGCAACAGGTTCATCAAGATTACTTTGAAGATCGAGAATAAGAAAATGGCGAGCATAAAAAAGAAGCAACTTTAACAGATGCTAACTTAGCAATAAATTATATACAAGGTTTCCATGAGAGGTCAGTAGTAAATAATAATCCTTAAAGATGTAAAGAAGAATTCTCAGTGAGAGGGTTGCCATTTATTAATATAAAAGTGTCAACAGTATTACAGTTAATAACTAAATTTTGTTGGAGTTAAAATTCACAAGTCACTGCAAGCCCTAATCTATTATAAAAGTGAGATCAGAACTTACCATTGAAGTTTCTGGAAATGAAAAAAAGTTAATGAAAAAAAAGATGACTTTAATAGAGAGGTTAGAAAGAAGTAATTTGATTATCTTAAAAACTTTCCTAATTATACCATATAAAGCAAGCTTAAGAGCAATCTCCTTTAATTTCACAATAGAATCTTTCAATCACAGCAGTTAGCAAGCCATCTGTAGAGCAAGGTCATTGAAAACTGTATTAATTGTCTGACAAATTAGTTATTTGACTCAAGATGTTAGAAATTTGTTGATCAAAGAATCAAAGACGTTGCTAATAATAGATAGAAAACTGTTAAGGTTGTCTAGAAATTAACTCACAAAGTTAACTATCTGAGTTGGAGATCAAGAAATGCAGAAGTTTCGGATTTTAGTGTCAAGTAAGTCTATTGTGTTGGAGCCAAGCCATTCAGTGTGATGAGCATCAAAATCACCAATAACAATAATATTGGCAAAGGAGTAGAGAGATAGGGAATGGTCAGAAATTGATCAGAAATTACATCTAAAAAAGTGCTTTCTTGAGAAGAAGAAGAATAAAGAACAACAAGAACAACAAGGTGCTACGAAGAGGTCGCTGATAGTGATAGTGATAGAGTGATACAGTGAAGAGGTGCTAAGTGGAAGCACATAAAAGAATGGTCAAAAGGATTTAAATCTAATTTTTGACAAATAGATGAATTGATGCTTAACTATACCCTTAATCCAAACAAGTTACTATTGGAGTCTTTGCAAATCAAAGGGTAATACCCATCAATACTGAGATCTGAAAAAAAAACAGCCAAATTTAAATTAGTCTTGCAAAAAGTAACCAAGTCTAATGATTTTTGCAAGAGGTAAGATTTAACTGATAGAAATTACTTCAAAGACCACAAATATTTGTGAAAGATATATTAAAACAGTTAGGCATTAGGAATGGTTTTTTTTTATTTTTATTTTAGGCTACTTTTGGCATGATTTATGTTTAAAGAGAACTTGATTCATTCATAGATAGACCACAGCATCCTATTATTATATTCAAAATTATTACTTAAGGGTTCCTTTTGTGGCCTAAACAATGCACACCAATAGTATTAACAGGGACACTATTCATGCGCAATATGGCACTGTTAATGTTTTGATATTTTGCAGCTGTTGATGGAATCAGCCTCTCTAAGAATTATCACAGAGTTCAGGAAACTTTACTACCAGCTGACCTCAGAACCATTAAACCAAGTTTTAGAGTTGGATCAAGGATGCACAAGCAAAAATCTATGAGTAGAGTCAAGTAAATCCAGTATTCTTCAACCTAGGCAGGTAACAATATAGCACAGGTTTACATCTTTGTCAGCCTAATAGATGAAGAGGGGGTTCGAGGTTGTTCAGCAGAATTATTTTGCTTACCCCTAAAGTCTTTGCCTAGAAGGCCTTCTACAAGACAATAACTAGATGCAGTTAACATCTGCCCAAGTTAAGTATTTTTATCAAGACACTATCTCTAGCTGTTTCTCAACCAAAAGCCCCATAGCAGGGGAATTTAAGCTGGATGCTGTTAAGATCTGCCCAAGCTGAGTATTTTTATTCAGATACCATCTATAGTCTTTACTTAACCAAGAGTCTCAAAGCAAGGGATTTTTAAATCATATGTTGATTCTCCTAGCAACTTGTTACCTTGTCTACTGATATTTCTACTTGTATTGGGATTTTCAGTTTTGATTTTGTTAACTAACTGTTCTTGCCTTTATTTTTTTGCAATGATATCGATTAAATCTTTTTAACATCTAGGGCTAAAGTAGCTGACATCTTTGCATAATCGTGTAAGTTCTTTATGTTCAATGACATAGTCACCTATTTCTTGCACAAATGCAAGAAAGTTTTCACGATTAACTGTTTGAATTGATTTTTGATTTACTTTTCTTGAGGTTTTGAAATGCAAGTCCTTGTTTCTCCATCAAATACCCTATTCTATCTAATTTTCCAACAATATATGGGTACATTTGCTGTTGGTTTTTCAAAGTGCTATCATTTGTTAATGGAATGGGTTGTCTTGGGTCATCAAAAAAAAAAATTCAAGTAGTTTCAGCTTACTGAATTAGGGATTGGCAATGCTGACTTAACTGCTGACCTGACAGTCTCTGAGGTTGGCAGTTTGTCTTAAGTCTTTAAAAAGAATTTTGAAAAATTTTTTAAATTTTCTTTGCAAATTTCAAATAAGTTAAAAATTGCAAAACAATCATTTATTTTTTGTTTGATATATCCAGCATGATAAACTTTTATTTACATTTCTGGCTCTATCTTTTTTTTCTACCTCACATATTATTTTATCAATTATAAATGATAAAAAAAGATTTTAAAATTAATAATAAACTGTATGGGCCTGATATATAAGCATATATATACATTAATGTGTTTATATATATATGAGGTCAAAAAGGTGTCAGACATTGCGCCCTACGGATCATTCTTGAGACCTGGTAGAAGAAGGCAACAAATTATTGTTCATTTTTTCAGTAAAACTGAACAATATTTGGTTACTCCCCTCAAACAGATCTCAAAAAGAATCCGGGGGCACCAATGTCTGACACTTATTTCAACCCCTATATATTTATATTTACATGTACACACACACATATATATACATATATATATATATATTTTACATATATATACATATATATATATATATATATATATATTTATATATATATATATATATATATATATATATATATAATATATATATATATATATATATATATATATATATATATATATATATATATATATATATATATATATATATATATATATATATATATATATATATATATATATATATATATGTATAAATAATATATGTATATATATATACATATATATGTATAAATATATATTTATATATATACATATATATATGTATAATATATATACATATATATATATATATATATATATGTATATATATTATACATATATATATACATATATATATATATCTATATATATATATATATATATATATATATATGTATATATATATATATATATATATATATATATATATATATATATATATATATATATATATATATATATATATGTATAAATAATATATGTATATATATATATATATATATATATATATATATATATATATATATATAATATATGTATATATATATACATATATATATAAATAATATATGTATATATATATGTATATACATGTATTTAAATAAATAATATATGTATATATATATATATATATACATATATATATATATATGTATATATATATATATATATATATATATATATATATATATATATATATATATATATATATATATATATATATACATATATATATATATATATACATATATATATATATATATATATATATATATATATATATATATATATATATATATATATATATATATATATATATATATATATATATATATATATATATATATATATATATGTATATATATATGTATATATATATATATATATATTAGGGCTGTCAAAAAATTTTTTTTTTTCAGATTTGATTGCATAGTTGTTTATTTTGTGCCATTTGACATATTAATTAACTGTGCAAAAAATCTTTCCGATCAGATAATGTTTAGGGGGTGCTCAATGACCATAAAGTTTTACAAAAAATGTGAAAAACATGGAAAAAGTAACAAAGTTCCACAAATTTCTAAAACCCGGTTAATTAGGTTTTTCAGATTTGATCAGTTTTAATTATCTCTAAATATTAAATTCTGAATACAAATTACAATCCACATCCACTTTATACTGGTTTATTAGCAGAGAAATTAATGAAATAAAATACTGCAATACAACTAAAGTTCTGCGGTTTTTGTTATATCAGAATTTTTCCAAAATAAAACACTGAGATTTTTGACTCTTTGTCATTGATTAAAATACGAATTATAAACAAAAAAAATTATTGTAAAGGAGTAACAGTTTCTCAAACCGTTATTAACTACTAAGTAGGTCAACTCAAAAACATATGAGCAATTAACATTTAATTATCGTAATGTTATAGTTCGTGCAATGTTAATGCTAGCGAGGACTATAACTCTTCAGAGTACACTTTCTGGCATCTGGCACTCGCTTTCTGTGATCCTCAACCACCTGAATTAACCTCTGCATTTCAGATTCATTCCTTGTAATCGATTCATTAAACATCGACATTAAAGCCACAGATCGTTCGGCAGCATCATTTACTACTTTCAATGAATATACTAAATTTTTTTCTTCTTGGTATTCTGGGGAATCATTCCAGGTAGCTGGATCGCTGTTGAACAGAAAATCAATATCAACCTTCATTGACTGCAACGCACTTGCTGAAACTGATGTCACCAGCATGTCCAGAGATTTCTTCTCTAGACTTTCAATGTTCTTTAATTTGATCAACCTTTCAGACCAGTTCTCACCGTGAAATTTCATGTTGGAAATCATTTTTCGCTTCTCTTCCGTTTTAAGTTTGTTTGAAAACAAAGCTAGTGGGACCAATTCTGGTGAAAGGTACCACAAATGGTTTTGAAATTTCTTGACTGCTGCTTCGGAAATTGTTTTATTCACAACTGCAAACTGCTTAAGTTGCTGAAACAGAAACAAGTCATTAACTGGAGCATCGCTGGCATTTGGGCATGATATCCAAGATTTTACATAAACCAGACTAGCAAATAAGCAAAATTCACAGAGATTTTTTTCCTCTTTTGTGGTCAACTTGAACTCTTCACGAAATAAATAAATCTTAAAACAATAAATAACCTTGGCCATCCAGCGAGCCATGTGATAAGCACCAGGGATCTTGAAATGATAATTTTTCTCTTCTTGATCAGGCAGTTTTCCAAGTATTAACAGACAGAGATCCATGATTTCTTTGTAGTCATCCCTTGGCATTTTAACATGCAGGTTTTCTTTGAGGAATGCCATCACTTCATTTTGTAGTTCTTGCACCAGGGGTATTTTCATTCGAATGTCATCCAGAGGTTTAAAATTTCCTTGATTAACTTTGGGCCAATATTGCTGAAATCTCTGGAAAAGAGGTATGTTGGGACCAGATGATGGTCCAAATAGTGATCCAAACACTCCTGCTACTATGATCTCATGAACATGGTGTCTGCAAGCAAAATATAACAAAATTCTACCTATATGTTTCTCTAGAACTACACATGCACCATTTTCGGAGCTAGTGTTATAGGCTGTAGTATCAAAACTCATTCCAATAACATCACCAATTATGTCCCAGAAATTAAGCAGATGAATAACTGCTTTTGCTTGGGCTTCTCCAGTTCCAGCTGATAGTTTTGCTATTCCAAGTATTTTGTCAACATTGTGACCTGTCACACCTACAGATAGCTGGTCAAAATTTGCTTTAGGGTCTGCAGAATTTGTACGATCTATCATCAGTTTGCCATCCCAGTGGACGATTAATGGTGGTTTGTCTAAATCGCAGAATTCAGTTCAAACAGTGGCTTCAATGTTTGATCGATGATAGGTTCGTTTTCTACGGACTGTAGAACGTGACAATGATCCATCATCGAGGTTCTGTCCACCAGCCCTTGCAATTGCTGCTGCTAGTATAGTAAATTTTGTGTCAGATAGATTAATTCTGTCTAATGTTGATGAAACATCAGGCGAGTCAAGAATTGTATCTAAGATACATTGTCGTTTTGGAGTACTTGCTAAACTTGATTCAACTGACCCTGAAGAACTTGCTTTACTGACTTGTTGTCTGTAATAAACAGGGATTTCTATCTCAAAATCTCTATCAACCATTTTGTCATTATCAACAGCATCATTATCGTTGTCATCACTATAACTTTCGTCATGTAAAGGTTCAATAACAGGAACTATTGCACTCGCACCAGATTGTCTTTGCTCTTCTTTTAGCTTTCGTTCTCTCTCTGCTTGTTTCCTTGCTTCATTTCTTGCTTCTAATTTTGAAAGTTCTTTGTCCTCTCCAAACATCACCATTTTTCTCTGACATCTCTGATCCAATAAAAATTCTTTATCTTCTTCAATTCTGATCATGGTTTCAGCATCCTTGTGGGCAATGTCAAAAAGTAGGCCAATGGTGTCTGTAAATGATTTCTCTCTTGATTTCTGAGAATCTGACAATCTGGATTTATTTTTTTTTATTAATTTAAATTCCTGGACTAAAGTTTTCAACTTTAAGACTACATTCGGATGAAATGCTGTCGGAATACGGGCTTTATTCCAAATAATAATCAGTTCATCAACAGTTGTTTTAAGACTTTCAGGCACTGACTTTTTGGTTGAATTAAGATGATAAAAAAATGTTTTTAAAACATCAGATGTTAAGGGAAGAACTTTATCTGGAAGATTTGGATCTGGTTGTCCAATTAAAAAGATTTCGGTTTGAAGTTGTGTAGAGATAGCAACACGAGATGATGCTGCTATTTCAATGATAACTGAAAAATTATGAGAAAATCAAAACTCAATACCATATTATACAAACTTATCATTCAGTTGTTGGTTTATGCAGCTGCAGCAATATATAATAATAATTATTACTAAAGAAATTAAATAAATATATTCAAATTAGAAATTATTATTATCTGCACTTAATAACAAACAATACACTACCAGACTACCATGCTAGTTTTCTGTAATAGGTTACTAAGGTTAGGTACTATCAAAATATTAATACATTTGTTGTCAAACTGAAATTCCAAATAAAAATAATATTTATACTTGTAAACCTTTTTATTCTGTTTGAACAAATTCTAAATTGAGTTAAATAATAGTATTAAAATTATGAATACAAATTTTAACAAAATGATATAAACACAGTTGTTTTAAACACTAGCAGACATTTTTTAGTCTGGTGCCCTGATGACAGTTAATCTGCTGCACTTTAATTAATCTATATAGCACACAATCAGACAATATTTCAGTGGAAAAAATCTAACTAACCAGGTTCTAAAAATTTTTGGAACTTTGGAACTTTTTCCACGTTTTTGACGTTTTTCGTAAAACTTTATGGTCATTGAGCACCCCCTAAACATTATCTGATTGGAAAGATTTTTTACACAGTCAATTACTATGTCAAATGGCACAAAATAAACAACTATGCATTCATATCCGAGAAAATTTTTTTTTCCTGTGTTCACATGAACAGCCCTAATATATATACACATACATTATATACATATATATTATATACATATATATTATATATACATATATATATATATATATATATATATATATATATATATATATATATATATATATATATATATATATATTCATTTGTAGTGTTTATTTTGGGGTGTGCGAGAATTAAAGCCTATAAACTTTCAAGCTGTTGAGAGACCGCAAGTTGAATTTGAATGTGTCAGTGAATCTATAAAATCTCCAGTTATTGTTTCAGCTAAAAAGAACCCAAATTTTACAGAACCATGGGGATACTTTGATTTGGTTAGTTTTAATTTTATATATTATTTTATTTTTATACTGTTAATACAATAGCTATTCAGTATAACATTTACCATTATTATTAAATTTTTTTTTTTCCATTAATAATTTTAATATTTTACATTACCTTTATTAAATTGAATTGAATTAAAATTTGAATCCTAAAAAAGTGTACAATAGCATCTAAAAGGAATTGAAGAAACAGTTTTATTGTAGTATTTTTTCATTAAGTTAACTTTTTTTAATTGAAATTTTTTTTAAGTATGTTTAATTACACCAGAGTTACACAAAATTTTACTAAAAGATGAATTGGTGCAATCTTTTCTTTAGTTTCAACATTTGAGTTTATCATTAATTAATATATAACATGAATTAAAACATAGTAATTACTAACAGCAATTTTTAAAATAGTTAAGAAAAATTTTGAAAGATAATTTTATTCTTATCCACATCATTACAGTCAATTACTTTTTAATTTATTTTTCAGCTAGTTTTTTTGTCAATCTTCTAACAAATTTATGACAATCTGAACCCTTGTTTACCCTAACTGACCAATCTGTACCCGCTTGTTTACCCAAACTGTCATTTAAACTAGTAGTTATGTAGTTAGGTATACAAAACTTTTTCAAATAAAGTGCACTATTGAGATTTTAGATAGTCATGGAGATGAAATGCGTAAGTTAAATATTGCAGCCTGTCCATTTTGCCAAAAAACATCTTTTTTTTTTGTTTGTTATTAAAACAAGATTTTATTTGCTGTATAAAAGTAAAAATTCTCAAGAAAAATTTATTCACAATTGCAAAGGATATTTTTAAAATCCTATATCACCATATTAAAAGCGGCATCTGCTTTGTTAAGTTGTGGTTACGGCAATCAATAACCTAATGCCTACGCTGACACTCACGTACACGTTCAGTCGGAAGCTCCACAATGCACATCGGATCAGCGCTCATTGACTATGTGCTCGGATCTGAAATCTCACTCCATAGCACATCATACCAGCACGGGGCAGTAGCTCTTTTGGCTAAGAGTGATGGCTTGTGGCCTACGGTGACTAATGTGTGCATTCGATCAATTGAAATCTATTCTGTAGGTTTCATGTCTGGCTCTGATGTTCTAGCCCATAAGCGCAAGGAGTGAGTGTGTTTAGCTTTCTATTCACCCGATCTGAAAGTGAATGAAGACATAACGAGACCATACTAGACGACCAAACGGTACATACTAATGCACTACACCATCACACCTGTAGACATCAACGGCCTCTAAAACCAGTATATCAAATATTTGCTCTTTATTATATACTTTTGTTCATAATCTTTTTTTTACCTTATCCTTGTATATCTATTCAGATTTGTGTTATGTGTGAATGAGGCCGTATATTTGTGAGAAGTATAACAGCGCGAAAATTTTACACAAAAGTACGTATTAGCGTATTTTTTATAACAAATGTATTCTTGGTTGCAATATACTGAACAATTTCATTAGATAAGTTTAGACTCATCACGATTTCGTTAGGTTTTTTTGTTTCTATATAATTTTCTCGATTTGACGTCGCTAAGTTAGTTTGTTGTAGTTTGCACTATACAGTCTTCACTAATGTTCCTTTGGTCGTTTTGTCAACAAAAATTTTTTTTCAGCGTTACATTTTTTAGTGGTTATAAGCTATTAGTTTAAAATTGCATATATTGTCTTATCTTTTTATTTCCTCATTATTTTCTGCCTACTGATTTGATGTTTGTATATTTTTTTATTTCTGGCTAATCGTTATTTAATTACTCTGAGTCTCTTTTGTGTGATAGCTATTGTCTCTACTTACCAGACAAGATTTATATGAGAACATACTATTTAGAGTTATATATTTTTTATCATACTTTCGTTTAACTATTTTCGTACTAACCACAAAACATCTTAACTTAGTATCAATGCTTATGAGTGGTATTTACTTATTATATTTATAATACATATTTCAGCCATAAAAGAAACGGTAAGTTACTATTAATAATTAATTACTATTTTCTATTCGCTTTTTGTTATTTCTACACATTATAATTGTTTATTTACACACGCGCATACGTACATGTGTACAAGTTTGTTTCTTCTAATGTAAGGGTACCTTATATTTATATGTGTTTACATATCTGTTTATGGTCAAACCACGCGCATTCCTTACCACCCTCACGAGATCTCTAAGAATGTTGGAGCTGTTTTCAAAAACTGGGATAGGGATTGGGTTTTTTTGTCTTTTGTAGTGTAGTCCTATATTGCAATATTGACTAGCATGACGTAGAGTGCAGGCGGTGAGATCTGTTGCAAGGACACGCCCCTGACGAGTGACGTTAGTGCAGGTCTTGGGCTCTCTGAAATGTCATTGGTGATCGCAGTGCATTCCTGAGGAGGGGGATCACCATTTATCCACTACTTAATTCTAATTGGTTATAATGGCACCAACATTTTTTTACCTCTTAAACCCATGTATTTTTGCGCTTTGGGAGCTTTTTATTATGAATTTGTTACATTAACGACATATATATATTTTTATGTTACACAGGTGATTATCAGTTCTCAATTTTTTATCTAGATTTTAGAACATATATTATACCACATTTATTAGACACTTGTATGGTGCGATTATTTTAGTTATGAATACCATTATAAACCAGCGGATTTTTATTGACTTGTTTACTCATAGATCATTGTTTTATCATTTGCTAAAAGATGACTAGAGTGTGAGTTTTTATTCTTCTTTTCCTGGGTTGTTAACTTTTATTCCTCCTACTAAATAATCTTTACATTAATTTATGTTTTTTTACCTAAATGACATCATCTTCAGTCTGTTTTTATTTTCACATCTCCCAGGTCTACGTAACTGGATGGCTCCGTTGGTCACTTTTTGCGATCATTGTGTTGCATATGCAAAAAAACATCTGCTTTGTTATTAAAACAAGATTTTATTTGCTGTTTAAAAGTAAAAATTCTCAAGAAAAATTTATTCACAATTGCAAAGGATATTTTTAAAATCAAATTTATATTGTGTGAGTAGTGCTTCTCAAAATTCTTCCTTGTTCAAAACCATTCTTTTCTAGAAGTAATGTGTTTAACCAAATACTTGCACATTAGTTTCTTGTTAGCTGTATATTTCTTAAAACAGCCTCTTGTTGGATCGAATCAATTGGATATTTTTTTTTGTTCAATTCTCAAGTCTCTCGCTCAATTACATTTTTTTAAAAATCTTTTATTACAATCCTGATGAAGTTTTTAAAACTCTATCTTGATCTAAAATTTGCAGTAAAAGGTTTTTATTTAATTTCATAGATGATGAAAACTGGTTAGACACTTCACTTAGTATAGGTATACCCAGTCCTCCATCCTGTGAAGTTAATGTAAAAAGTTTCTCAATGTAATCCTCAAAAGGAGTATTGTTTCCAAGTAAGGATGCTAACAATAAATGTCTAAGCATTTTGTCTATGGGTGCTAGATATTGTTCAAGTTCTATGACATTTTTTTTTTAACTTGCTTTTTAATTAAAGTATTTTTGTGAAAACTATAAACTCTGTGGTCAAGTCTCTGATAATTTACAATTTTGTTTTAACTCATTTGTTTAAAAAAAACTTTACAAAAGGTAAACTTTTATTTTAATACTTTTTTTTCTCATAATTTCAGAGTACTATACAACAGTATGCTATTTTTGCTTTAAATATAATTAAATGCAGCAACAGATTTATGTTAATTATTAAATCAGTACTTTAGTTATTTTAACTTGTTAAACTATTTTGCTACTTTCTAAATATAATATTTATTTTTTAAAACTTTGAGAACCAATTACTGAACCCATATGTTGTATACCCTCTGAAGATGTAAAGAGGCTCAGGCTATTGCCCTGGATATTTTTAAAGCCTTTGATAAAGTTTGGTGTACTGGTCTTCTCCATAAACTTTCTTCTTACGGTGTATCAGGCAACATCTTTAAGATTATTTAATCCATCCTTACTAATCGTAGTATTAAGATTGTCCTCGGTGGACAGCACTCTTCATCATATCCTGTAATTTCAGGGGTTCTTAAAGGGTCTATCTTTGCCCCATTACTCTTTTAAAAGAGATAGGGCGGATCTTCGAATGACGCCCTATCTCTTTTAGACAAGGTGCAAAAATGCGTTGTAAACATAGTTGGACTTGCTCTTGCAGCTAACCTCCGACCATTATCACATTGTCATAATGTTGCTTCTCTTTTTCTTTTCTATAAATACTATTATGGGCACTGTTCTAAAGAGCTAGCTTCTTTTTTTCCAACTACTAAAATTCATTTTTGTGTTACTCTTCATGCAATTAATTCTCCTTTAACTGTGACTGTTCCTAAGTGCTCCAAAAATTCTTACTTTTCTAGTTTTTTGCTTGAAGCCTTGTTACAAGTGAAGATGCCAAAGAAAAAAAAAAGTCATGTTAAATGATTTATATAGCTATACCAGCATTCTCTGCTAATAATAGAGCCTTTACAATTAGATCAGCATTTTGATAGTAGCTGTGTTTTCATCACTCATCAAAAAGGTGTTATTACCAGCTATGTAAGTTTTTATGCTTTTGCTAACTATAGCATTGTCTGCTAACTACACCTATTTAACTTATGGGCGATTTGCAAGAAGGTGTTCTATAATTGTCATGTTGTTACAAGAGTACCTGGACATAGCAAAAGTATTACCTTGAGTTGTGCCTTTTTGGTGGAAATTTCTTGTGCTCATGCTACAAAGACTATCAACAAATTTATTCAACAAATGACCTGGATATTGTGTAAAGCAACTTGAAGATTTATACAATTAAGCGTTCCTTTTGCTAATCAAAAGAACTTCATCTGTTTTGTTATTGTAAAGTATTTCCTATATGGCATAAACTGCAGCTTTAGCTCCTTTTCCTTTATAATTGTTTATAGCTTTTTGTCTTGCATTACTGTTTTCTTTGATAATAATCATTATGAAAAAACTAATAAACATTTTATTTAAACTTTGTTTTAATTGTTTTTAAAACTGTAAAGTTTTGGTATTTAAAAATATTTAAAAAATATTTTTTCTTATAAAATGTGGCTATAAAATTTATTCATAGCATATGTAATTTTTTTTTTTTGTACAAACATCAACTGACTTAAATAAGGAAAACATGTAGGAAGTGTAAATACATCAAGGAAGGGTTAAAGTTTGAATTAAGATTGTCTGCCCAACCCAAACCTTGAATCGATGCATGTATATTAAAAAATTAATATTTTGGCCTGTAGTAGGATTCAGTTAAAATATTAATACTGATTAAGAAAATCACAGCTATTTCAAGAAAAATAATTTTGGTAAGTTAAAACACCCACCATGCAATTGCATGTCTTGGTGCAGAATATTTTTTAGAACCAGCTCAAATAATAATTAAAGAAATAGGTTGCAAATGTTCATCTTTTACAACCACAAGAATTTAAAATTACAAAATTTTGCAAAAAATCTTTTAGTTACAGCCTTAATGTAAATTCATCTTATGTTCTTCCTATTTAACTCAGTTGGTCCTTAATCTTTATGATCTATTCTCTTATTGGAATTAATCTATTATTGTATTTTACATTCTCTTAATGTTTTATCAGTTAAACCTATTTTAATCTGTTAATGCATATAAAAAATAAAATATACTAATACTAATGGTATGTATAAATAGCCAACTGCATATACCTAAAGTATGCATAAATAGCCACATCTAAAAATTATTGTTATAAATATATGGTATAAATATAAATAATAACATTATTAATCAGGAATCTTAACAAATTAAACAAATCAATTTAAATGACTACAGTAAACATTTCATCATGCATCACAACTCATTAAAAAGAAGACTTCAATCTATATGTTTAGTCTCAATTTAGTGATGAGCAACTGAGTTACTTCATTCATTATTGCAGAAGAAGACATAGTGAGTGGTGGAAATGTATTGATTGTGGGTTTTAGTTTTATTTAATTGAAGAAAAGTAATCTTATTTTGTGAAATAGCTGCCGTAAAATATTTGCAAAAATAGAATAATTTGAATTGTTTTAATAAATTTATGTCTAGAATTTTGTTCTATTTCCTTACATTTTTTTCTTACACACTGTTTTTGAATTTAGTTTTTAATATATCAAAGTTATATTTTTATACTTTATACTATATTATTATATTATTTTTGTGCATTTTAATAGTAACAATGAGTTTAACTTTTTTAAATGACTTTTAAGGATCTTCCAGAGGAAGCAGTTTACTGTCCTCCACTTACAATATCACTTCGAGAAATGAGAATGTTTGGAAATGAGATACTAGTTGGAACAAGTATTATTAATTCACTACTTGGATATATGCATGACAGTTCTGCTTACATAGATGAAGTAACAGGCGAAGATGAAGAAAAAAAAGACGAAAATCCTGATGGCAATGCAGAGGCTACGGAGGATGCACAAAATGAAGAAATAAAAAATGAAACTAATGCTTCGTTAGCAGGATCTAAAAAGTTGAATGCAGATGAAGGAAAAGTCAAAACACCATCTATTGCTCCTAGTAAATCTGTCTCATTTGCTCCTGGTTCAAAGAAAGGATCGCCCGTCCATTCACTTGCAGCATCAAAATTAATGTCAAATAAATCAATCTCTCCAAAAATGGAAAAGCTTTTTTCTCCTAAAGGCTATTCTCCTTTAGCAACTGTGGAAATGTCTTTAAATCAGCGTCGCAAAAGTGGATCTTTATCACAGACAGCAGCCCTGTCTAAAAAAGTGAATTCTCGTCGTGTTTCAAATACATCTAAGCAATCAAGTCAAATTCATTATCATATAATTTCTAATCCAGGAACAATAGATAAAACTCCTTTGAAGAAAATATTTACTCCTAGAAAAACCCCTCAACGTTCTCAGCCTACATCTAAAAATTTAGAAAAAGAAAATACTGAGTCAAATATAAATGTCACTCCATTTAAACAACTAATCAGTAAGCCAGCTACTCCTTTAAAATATACAAAGGAATCAGTTCCTTTATTGCAAGATATTTCAGAAGAAGGTAAAGTTGTATATTTTCTTTATATATATATATATATATATATATATATATATATATATATATATATATATATATATATATATATATATATATATATATATATATATATATATATATATATATATATATATATATATATATATATGTATATATATATATATATATATATATATATATATATACATATATATACATCAGGCTTTCCCAGAAAAGGTGTGCACGCCTTGTTTTCCACAGAGAATAAAAAATAATACTAAAAAAAGGAAACAAAGTCTAAACAATGTATAAAATTGAAGTTTGATGTAAGAAAAATATTTTAATAATAAAAAAAAAATTAACCAAAAAAATTTCTTGTAACAAAAAAAAAAAAAGTCTTGAACATTTTTTTCAAAATTTTTATAGTTTTTGTTTTCTTTTTTTAGGGTTGCTATTTTCAGCTACGAAATTTGATACAAGTAAAGGAAAAGATGACTATAAGTCATAAAATTTTCACAAAAATAAAAAGACTTGACACATAATTCATTCACAAACTTCATCAAACAATATATTGATGAAGTTTGTGAATAAATTATATATATAAAAACTGTATTTATTAAAACTGATATAAATTTTATTTATAAAAACATTATATATAAAAACTGATATACTATTTACGTTAGACAAATTTGGTTAAACCTTTTCATTTAATTTAGTTTTTAAAAAGGTTTATGCAAAGGCAATGAGGTTATTCCCCAAGAAAATAAATTGCTGTTTATTATTAAATATATTACTTGAGATTTTAAACATAACAAGATTTTAATGTAAAAAAGGTTCTCTCTTGACTTATTCTAAATTGGTTAGACTGAGTCAATGTTCGCCTTTTATTTCGTTGAAATTATTCAATTGCATAATTTTGTAATAATGAAGGAAAGTAAAAAAATAATTGCATTGCTTCTGTTTTCATTGTTATGAAAACAGTTCCCTCGGGACATTATTAACACTCGTTCACAATGTCAATTGATTATTGCAAAATAAGGAACTATAATCGTTTGAATCGTAAAATAATCTTTTATTTGAAAATAAAAAAAATATATATTTTACAAATAAATATCAATACATTTAAACATTTAAATGTATTTACGTAACATTTAAAAACATAAATTTAAAAATTGTTTATAGTTCTATCGTGAATTTTAAAGTATTACTGAATGATAAAAGTCATAAACAAATTTTATATTAAAAAGTCCTTTTATTTTCATTAAACAATAATCTTTTTCCTTGATTTGTATTGATTTGATTTTTCATAGCTGAAATAACTACCTCTCTAAAAACCAGAAAAAATAGATAAATAAAATATAGGTAAATTTTTGTTTTAATAATATACATTAATTTTTTAATTTTAAAGCACAAACAGATTTCTGTTATTTACTTTAGCATTGCTTGCATTTTTGTTTAGCTTTGTTTTGGCGCGAGTTCTTAAAACGCCAAACAAGGCGTGCGGTCGCACAGCTTTCCTGGGAAAGCCTGATATATATGTATTTTTGAGATTCACCTCCTCAAGGCCGAGAAGGCCACTGCAGATGGTGTATATATATATATATATATATATATATATATATATATATATATATATATATATATATATATATATATATATATATATATATATATATATATATATATAGTAACTATATATATATATATATATATATATATATATATATATATATATATATATATATATATATATATATATATATAGTAATATATATATAACTATATATATATAGTTATAATATATAACTATATATATATAACTATATATATATATATATAACTATATATATATAATTATATATATAACTATAACTATATATATATATAATTATATATATATAGTAATATATATATTTTATGTTTAGTCACTACATTAGTAATCTCACAATGAACCACAGTGACCGCCAGTCTCCCCACAACAGATTTTTTTTTTATATATACTCAGTTGTATATATGAAAATAAATATTTAGTTAGTAAAAACCTCTAGGGGAATGGAAAAACGTATAAAAATCAAAAAATAAAAAATAAAGTTTTTAATTAAAAATATCCACCATTTTCAATAAAATTGCTCTAATTTGCTAATCAAATACCTGCGTTTTTTTACTCTGGTGCACAATGACTTGAGTTTTACTAAATGGCAGTCAACAATTTATGTGCTGTTTGTTTTAAAACTTTTGGTAAAAAGTCAGCAAAGCTTCATAAAATAACTAAAACTATTGAAGAAAAATTAAAATTTTTTATTTGGGATAGTTATGATCAAAATTTAGCAAATCATCCTGAAGTTATTTGTAGCAATTGTTATAAAATCCTTTATTGTTTGGAAAAGAATGATACAAAATACCTTGATAAGTAGCTAAAGCAAATTTCTCAGGTTAGTTGATAAAATTAATAAAAAAACTTTATTTAAGACTTAGTGTTTAAAAGTTTTTTTTTTATAAATTTTCTTAAAAGTAAGAGCTGTGTCTCAAGATTTATTGTGTCTCAGCTCTTTATTTTCGATGATTCATTGAATGATTTAATGAACCTTTATAAATTTAAAAAATTTTAAACAACTTGTTATATATAACAAGCTGCTTAAAATTCCTATATATAGTAACTAATATGTCATTGATGTGTTTATTAATAATGTGTTATATTTTTTATATTACTAGTTTATATGTTTTTAGATTTATTTGTTTAGATAAACCGTCAAGAACGTGTTGCTTTGAGTATTTTAAAAACAAAAATGGAAAAGGATAATATTTTTAGAGGTGAAAAATTCAAAATTGTTACTCATGGGAAACCATTGGCTATTGTAGCTGGAACTATGGGCAATAAATGTGATCGTGCTAATCTTAGTCAAGTGTCTTTTGGAATATTCATTGAGCGTATAATATGTTTAGAACTATCTTAGTGTAAAACCAAAAAATGTGTTCCATATTTAGAAAAAATCTTGGCTTTCAAAATAGCATAGAAGGAAATATTATTGAAAAATTAGAGGCTTTAAAATCAGAAATGAGTGAATATTTTTCATGTAAAGAAGAAGAATTTTTTGAAGCTGGCGATATAGTAAATAAATCAATGGTTTATATGACGGATATTGATGAATTTATTCATAATATAATCACTGAAAGGAATATTGACCCTCTTTCTACAATTGTAAGAGTTGCTGTGGATTCTGGTCAAGGTTTTTTAAAGGTCACTATGAACCTTTTTTAATCGGCATGATAAAACTAGCAACCAACCTGACCTTGATGATGCTGGAGTTAATCGTTGTTTTATTGTTGCTATTGTAGAAGGAGTGTCTGAACACAATGGAAATCTTAGAAAATTAGTTGATATTCTTAATCTTCAAAATATTAAGTATTCTGTTGCATTTGATTTAAAGTGTGCAAACTCAATGTTTGGAATTACAAGCCATGCTGTAAAATATAGTTGTTTGTGGTGTGAAGGAGAGAGTCTTTTGGATGGTGGAGAAAAACAAACTCTTCCTTTTCTTGAAGCAAGCTACCTTTGGAGATAAAATTATTGGTGATATTGAATCTGTAGTTTTCGAATTCAAGATGTTTTATGCTAATTTAATGGAATATATTAATACTTACTTTAATAATATTTCTTTGAATATACCGTGGAAAGTTCATACTGCAGTTAACCACATTGTACTATTTCTAAAAAATACCAATACTGATAATGGACTCGGAATTTACTCTGAACAATCAGGTGAATTTGTTCATCATGAGTTTAAAAAAACATGGATTATGTTTAAGAGACGACAAAGCCACCCAGACTATGCTAAACGATTGAAGTCAAGTGTTGTGGAGTTTTCAACCGTTAACAAGTTTACTATTCAAATTAATATATTGTTGACCCAAACTATGTCAAAATTGTTGTTTCTAAAGTATTTTAATAGCATGAAAGATTTTAATCAAATATAAAATATAATGTTATTTGTGTATTTTAAAGCTTAGTCTAGATATTTTTTACCTTACATGCGTTAATTGCATTTTGTTGTTGTTGCTTTTATACCTACATTTTTTTTATGTCCGAAAAAAAACACAGTAAAAATTTGGCTTCTTCATAAAATTATGTGAAATATATGAACTTCAATAAAGTTAACCATGTACCGCCCTCCCCTTTTTATCTAAAGTTTAGATGTGTAAAAATTTTATTCTAGCCATTCCTATGGAGGTTCTTAATACCTTTACCTAATTGATATACTATGTTACTTCTTAATAAGAAAAAAAAATTGTATGTGGGGAAACATCAAACCTGGCGGTTATTATGGTTCACTGTGATCTAAACTGCCAGCCTATACTAACTAAAACAAATCTATTCAGTCTATCCTCTAGTGAAAGAATACAACAAATTTTTTCTAATATCAATTCTGTAATAGCTTACAAACAACTACCAAAGTTACTGAGAAAACTTGCTTCTGCTAAATTTAATTCCATAACATCTAACAATAAAAAGAAAGGAATTTTTAAATGTAGTGATAGTCGTTTCAAAATTTGTCTATTTTACCTACAAGAAAAATTTAGTAAAAAAATTTCTAACATCCAATGGTACTATCTGGAACATCAAAAGTCACATTACCTGTAACAGCAAAAAAGTCATTTATTATTTTAAATGTTTATCATGTAATAGTCAATCAACATATACTGGAAAAACAAATAATTTGAGAAACTGCACAAATGTTAATATTTCAAGTTGCAGAACCAGCCATTCAACAGACAAATTTGATAATTCAAATTCCAAGTGTATTCCCAACGTATAAATAATAAGATAATGGAACCATTTTTCCTGTTTTTTGTTTCTCTAAAATTTAGAATAAAAATTTATTGTTGTATGAAAATCATGTGCATAAACAAAAGCATGATACTTTTAACTAACACTTTCTGTTTCAAAAAACATTAGGCAATGATAACTAATAGTAAAAATACCTTAATTAAAAATTGTATTTTTGTAACAAATAAAAATTATTGTTTTTGCATAATTGCACTTGAACTAGCACCACTAAATAAGCATTGAAAGGCCTCTAATGCTAAATATATTTTGTAATATTTTGTTAAAAATCTTTTCAGAAATAAAAGCTATTGAAGTAAAAAATTTTGAATTTGTTATATTTACAATGTGGTTGTATAGATGACATTTAGATATTGGAGCTCCACTATTTTTAATCCAAGCTGGCTCAGGCCCCCCTTTGGGGTCCGAACCAGCTTAGAACAGCACTGCATAAAGTATTTTTCAAAATGAAAAGGACTGAATAAAGAAAAGAAAAAAATTAATGAAATACATAATAAAAAGTTTAATTAAGTGTAAATAATGCTAACACGCTATGAATTAGATAAAAGTTTAAGAGATTATATGTAATATCAAGATTATAATTTAAAGCTTGCTAATTTAAAGAGATTCAAATCAAAATCAAAAGAAAATCAAAATAATTGAAAATTTTTATCAAGATGGTTTGAAGTAAATCTTTTTAAATTCTTTTAAATCACAACTTTTTTTAAAGGTTTCCTTAAAATTTTTTACAGGTTTCTTAAAAGTTTCTACCAAAGTTAAATACTTTTATTGCAATTTCAAGCATCATTTTAAGGAGGTCTACCAGACTATTTTTGGAATTTTTCAAGTAAATTACTTATTGAAATTTAACATGGATTGTTTTAATATTTTACTCCAACATTCATGTTAACAAAAAAGTTCTCGAGTTTTGTTCGAGAGAACAAAAATTTGGTAATAGTTATAATAGTAGATTCTATGAATTAATAGTTGTTAAAGAATAAATAATTAATAGTTATTAAATGAACAAAAGTTAAAGATTAAATTGTTAAATGAATGATATTTTAAGATTTTTTCTCGACTATTAAATGAATGAAAAAAAGTTAAGGATTTCCTGGACTATATGTATTTCAGTCGATTTTTTAATTTTTTAATTTTTTAATTTTGATTCATTTTCAACAAGGCTGCAAGCAACCACTACTAGGTTGGGAACTACTAGAAAAAAAGAATAGAGTTATAGAGCAAGGAAATGGTTGACAGAAGACTTGAAAAAAGGTTGTATGAGTCAGGAAAACATGAAGATAGGATAAAGTTCCAAAGGTTTAAGGCTCAAGAAACTAGATGAATAAAAGTTTTTGGAGCATGCAGAAACAGGTACAGTAAAAAAAATGAGACTTTGAAGAATGAGTTAACAAGTATAAGTTTTATTTGATGAAAGAAAATTAGAGATAAAAACTCATTTAAACAGCAATCATGATTTTATTTGTAGAAAAGCCAGGTTAAATTATGTTTACACTTGTGTTACACATTTTTAGACTTGGTCTAGAAAAGGAAGAGCGTCATTTAAATAACCAGCCAAAAAAAAATAGTACTCTATACAGGAAACTTTAACAGATTTGTAGAGGTAGAGAATGGAATCAGGAGAGAGAAAATGGTGAGGACAATAAAGAGAAGCAACTTTAACAGATGCTAATTTAGCAGTTAATTGTATATATGGTTTCCATGAAAGGTCAATAGTAAATAATAATTCAAGAAGATGTAAAGAAGAAGACTTGGTGAGAGGGTTGCCATTCATCAATATAGGAATGTCGACAGTACTGCAATAGTTAAAGTAATTGTAGTAGTTTGCTGTAGTAGTTTACACTAGATAATTGGGTATTATTAGTTAAAATTTACAAGCCACTATGAGCCCCATTCTGTTACAGAAGTGAGATCAGATTCAAGATCGGCTGCCTGTTTTAAGCCATTGTAAAGAGATGACTTTTTTTCAAGACAGGAGTATAAATTAGAGTCATCAGCAAAAAGAGCTTCTTCAGATGTAAGGTTGTCAGGAAGATCATTAATGTTGATAAGAAACAAAATAGGACCAAGGATAGGAAACTTGAGGTAGCCCAGAAGTTATTAGAAATAAATAAGAGTGTTGGCATTTGAGGATGACATTAATAAAGCAGATAGAAAGAAACAACATATGAAATAAGTTTAGGTTCTTAATAACTTAAATATCATAGTAATAGTGGAGTAGTGGTAGAGTGTTTGCTTTGTAAGCAAAAAGTTTTAAGTTCCATCCCCTACTACAACATGGTAGTAGGGGATGGAACTTAGAACTTTTTCCTTACAATGCGAACGCTTAATTCAGATGGACGTTTTTAGAAGTTTTGATATACGTTATTTTCTGGAACTACCATGTTGTAGTAAGGGATGGAACCTTCTTACTGAGTCCTCATCTTTATGCCTAAGTTGATTGTTCTTCATTGCCAAATTTTATATATATGAATTAAATTTTGAAGCTGACATCACCTGTCAGGTCTCAGTTTTTTACTGTTTTTTACATGCAAAATTCAGAAGCATTCACCAGATTGTCTATTTCAATGTGTCTATGATTTATTGTATTGATCACTCCAATTATTTGTTATTTAGTTTTTTCTGAACCATTTTAACTAATTGTACACAAAAGGTGAAGTTTGTAAATTGTAATTAAAAAGTTTTATAATGTTAATAATGTTAAGTTTTATAATTTTTATTTTGTTAATTTTTGTTTCTATTTCTCTAAAAATGTCACTTTGAATTGACGTTTGAAAAAAAACTGAAGTTTTATGTGTCAATATTTTTAGTCATTACTGAAATTTTAAATACTGTTATCACAGTTTTTTTTATTTATTAAATTTTGATTTGTTAGCAAAATTTAATAAATAAAAAAAATTAAAAAAAATTCTATCTTGCGAAATAGTCTTATTTTTGCATTCAATTTTTCAACAACAAATATCTAGACATAATATACTTATATCTAGACATAATATACAAATATCTAGACATATACATACTAGATAAATATACTTAATAGACTTTTTTTTTAAAAAAAATAAAAGCATTTTTAATAAGCATAAAATTCTTAGTTGTCATTTTTATTTTGAATCTTAATTTTTTTTGTCATTTGTGTATTTTTGAATTTATCATTTGTGTTACTTTTCATTAAAATTTGTGTTTGACATTTGTGTTACTTTCAATTAGTTTTAATGGAAATTGTGTGTGTGAATTTTTGAAAAAGTTACTTTACCAATACAAGCATAAATAGCAAAACACAAAATGTATAAATCTAAAATCTATTTCCATTTGTAATATTGTTTACAAATATTTATATGTGTATACTTATATTTTGATATATTTTTATATACATATATATGTGATGATTTTTATAGAAATTATCTATTGTTTTTTAAACATGGTTTTTATATTTTTAGCCCAAAAATCACCTGGACAAAAGTTGATGCAACAAATAGCAACTCCATTAAAAAGTAACAAAATAGTAACTCCTGTACAAAAATCCAAAGACAACCAAAATCAAATTCCAACTCAAGGTGAACTGTATAATAGTTTTAATGAATGAAGTCTAGATAATTTTATCTGGCACCAACCAAGATTTTCTTGCTTATAACCTTTCACTTATAATATACATTTTTTCTATAGTTTTCTGTTATTGTCAAGAGAGCTAAGAGCTAATATATATAAACTATTTTTTTTTAAAACTCTGTTACTTCCAAAATTATTTGATCTGAAGAGATCTTCATTTTTTGATTTATCTGATACCTAGACTTTCTGATACCAACCTAGGTTTTCTGATACCAACCAAGACTTTCTTGCTTATAACCTTTCACTTAGGATATACATTTTTTCTATAGTTTTCTGTTATTGTCAAGAAAGTTAAGAGCTAATATAGAGAACCAATTTTTTTTATAACTCTGTTACTTCCAAGCATGTGTAATTTGATCTGAAAAGATCTTCATTAAAAACAAGCATTCTGTACCATTACAATCCTTTTTTTTTATAAATTTTATCAATATAATTAAGATTTTCCAAAAATATATTATGATTATGACTATGTATTGGTTTATTTTGCAAAATATTAGTATACACCAGGACATTTAAGGTGTCATACTATAAATAGCTTTGTATTACATTTTTTAATACATAATAAAAGGTTAAAATAATAAAGTAGTGATGCTGTTTGAAACATTAAAGTTGTGAATAGAATAAATAATGTGACAGTGTTCAAATGCAGAGAGTGTCAAAAATTGAAAAACTTTTCATATAAATTACAAAACATTTGAAATTATTATATTTATTATTAGGAACACCAAGTAGTAAGCTAGTTGAAATAGAAGAAGAAACAAATGTTGATGATGCAGAACTAAAAATTGGTGCTGAGGCTTCTGATTTTGTAGACCCTTCCATTGCTAGAAATGAAGAGGGAGACGAAAAAGAAGAAAGGGAGGTTGTAGAGCTTGACACTTTACTGGAAGGCAAAGTTTCTAATGAACCTGGTCCAGAAAATATTGGTGATCCTCCTGTTACACTTCCTGCACCACAGCCAGCTACAATTCCTCTTCCACCACCTGATGGTGATGGTTTAAATCTTTTTTATGATTTTTTTTACTTATAAGTTATTATTTTTAATTTTAAGTTATCTTTTAGATTTTTAACTTTGTTTTTATTTAGATGAGGGAAAAGAAAATGATGATGATGATAATAATACTGTTGAGATGAAAGTTATTTTGGTTGGTGAAGATGAACTTAAAGCAGAAGAAGAGGCTGAAGCTGCAGAAAAAGAAGAGGTAACAATTAAATACAACATTTTATTTTAGTAAATCAAATAATGCATATATTGTTATATTTTTTATTTATTTTATAAGGAAAAAGAAGAGGAAGCAGTAGATGAAGAAAAAGAAGAAGCAGAAAACGAGGACCAAATTGATTGGTGGGCAAGGTTTTATGAAACTGTTAAAGATGAAGAGCGTCTACAAGAAGCTATTGCTGCTGCAAAAAAGAAAAAAAAACTAGCTGAAGCAAAAAAAGGAAAAAAGGCTGTAATATTAGAATCAGAAGATGGTGAAGAAAATATTGAAGATCTTGATTTAGGGAAGAAGAAAATTATAAATCCAAAAATTATTAGGTTGAAGGTGATTCTTAAATTTTTTTTTAAATTTGTTTACTTTATTTTAAATATGTAATAACTGTTTAATAATTTATCATCCATTTCTTTCTTATTTTCAAAACTGTTTAGATATATAAAACAGAGTTAGAAGAGGTCCCAAATTTAGATGGTCTATGTGATGTACTTCAATCTTGGGTTTTATTAAGGGGTAAAAGTAATGGAAATGATGATGACGATGAAAGCAGAATTTACGGAAAGTTCAAGGTAAATCTTTTAAAATTGTATTATAGGTAATGTACAATTATAATAATTGAAAAAATTATTATAATTGTAATGAATTATAAAAATTGTAATAAATTAAGTAATTGTAATAATATTTTATTAATCAATGTTTGATTTTATAAAGTAATTTGTGTTTTTAATGTTACAGGGAGCCATTAAGGTATGGAAGTTTCCTCTACCATCGTTTTTTTATAACGAAAACAACACTTTAGGTTCATTCAAGCGTCTTCCAAGCATGGATCCAATTAATGTTTTATGTCGCATTTATGTTGTCAAGGTGAATAAATTTTTTGTTATTTTAGATAAGGAAATTTAAATAGGGGAAATTTAACTATTCCTAAAAATATTTAAATATGTATAATATAACTTGTTATATATATTGTTAATAAGTTGTATATCATAATTTACATTAATAAGTATACACAATGCCAATATATGTCAATATTGCTTAAAGAAAATTAATTGTATTTGTATAATTTGGCATGTCATGTTAGTTTGACAAGATAAAATGAAAAAATAATATGTTTAATACTAAAAGTTTTATTGCTTATAACAATGATCTGGTTAAAATTCATTCTGTTTTTAAAAATATATTTTTATGATAAAGGTGACACCTAAAATATTTTTATGATAGTGACACCTAAAAATAATTATAAAGCTGTCATTGTTTGCAAGTGTGGTTTAATTTTTGTAGTTTGCAAGTGTGGTTTAAATTTATGGTCTGCAAGTGTTGTTTAATTTGTGTGGTCCGCAAGTCTGGTTAATTTTTTAATCTTTACATTCATGGTATAAAAACTTGTTTTTGTTATGACACTTAGTCATTTTATATCTTGTGTGACAATAAAAAAATGTTAGGCAGAGATTCTTTTTTATATCCGCTAGGTTATAGTTGGCTGTTATTTTTAGGTTTTGTTTTATTTTTCGTACATATTTGGAAGAGATGAATTTTGCAATTTTTTGAATTCATTTATGAGCGTTAGTGTTTTTAGCATTATTTTTTTCATTCACTTATTTTCTTAATTTTATTATTTATTTTATTGATTTCTGATAGTATATACATTTTCTGGAGTATCGGGGGATTACAGTATATAATTATAATTTTGTTGTTGTTGTTGTTGCATTTTTCTGTTATTGAACAGTTTTGTTTGTTTATGAAATTGTATGGTGGGTAAAGAAAAGAACACCGAAAGCCTGAAAAAATAACCTAAAAGAGTTTAAAGTATTTTGGACAAAAATTATGTAAGGAAACTACATTCAAATAGTTTTTAAATATTTAATCACCATTCATCCAACAAGTGTTGAATCTGAAATAGCATTTTCAGAAGCTGGGCTAATGTGCACTAAAATTAGGTCTCTATTAGGAGATAAATTATTGGATAATTTAAATTGAAAATTAAAATTGTGCACTAAAATTAGGTTTCTATTAGGAGATAAGACATTGGATAGTTTAGGCTTTTGTATTTAATAAAAATAGTACTGCATTGCTTTATCTTTATTACTTTATTTATATTCAAAAATTTATTTAAATATAAATAAAAAAGAACAGTAATTTACTGGTATACTGGTATTTTTTTGAACCGCATTATAACAATTATATGAGATATGTTGTTCCCTTTTTTGGCCGTAAACCGAACTGTGTGTTATATATAACTGTGTGTTATATATAACTGTGTGTTATATATAACTGTGTGTTATATATAACTGTGTATTATAATAAATACACTTCTTTTTATTTTGTTGGTAATAAGTCTTTTTAAAATTTTCATTAACTGGTAATGGAATTTTATTCTTTGATAAATTAGATTCTAGTGCATCTACACTTTAGTTACAAAGATCTATACCCATTCAACACCCACACTCCTGAAACCTTCATCATCTTAGTCAATAACCAGAACTGCTAGCTTTTATTTTTAGCTAGACTTTACTTCAGCCTTCTGAATAGCAGATTTGCTTCACTACAGGTTATTAGCTGTGCAGGTCCACTAACATTATTTGCTGCAGCTAAACCTTTTTTTATTCAAATTAAACTTTTTATTTAGCCAAAATAATATTTTTTATTTTTCAAAATAAGCCATCTACCTTAGTATTACCTTCATATGTATTTTATTTTCATTTTTGCCTATGTGTATGTCTATTCTATATACATACAGATATAATATATTATAGATACAGCATTTTCCAACAAATATCTATTTTCCTGATCATTTACTTTAAAACTCTAAACTCTTTTTTTGTCCTCTAAATCTCGCAGCAATATGTTTTGCTTTGCATTTTGTCAAATTTGCATTCTTCTTTCTTTAAATTTTTTTTTACAGTTTTATTTATTTCTACATTCCACCACCAGGATTTCTTATGTCACTGAGGATCTTACTTCATCAGATACTTCTAAAATGGTTTCTTTACATTTTTCTATATACTTTCAATATTTTTTTCTGATCAGATTTCTTTTTTTTCAAAATGGTATTACAGACTTTCGATCCCATACCATAGAATTTGATATTTCTTAGCCCAATTTATACATATATATATATATACACACACACAAATTTATATACTGAAACTCTCTTTTTCAGTATAACTTGCTTCAGTATGACTTTGCTGTATATATATATGTATATATATATATATATATATATATATATATATATATATATATATATATATATATATATATATATATATATATATATATATATATATATATATATATATATATATATATATATATATATATTAGTAGAAAATGAAAAAAAATTTTGTTAAGTGATTTTCTACTAATTAATAATTGCTCTGTTTTTTTAAGAACATTGAGCACTCTATTTTGTAGAGATTACATTTTTAAAATTGTTTAAACATATTACAATAATTTTTAACCATAATAATTTATATAAATAATTGTTAATATTGATGTCAGCAATTGAGTGGCTTCTTTTGATTTTAGATTTAAAAAATGGCATCCAAAACATAGCATTTACAAATTGACCTTCATTAAGAACAATCCCAACGTTACTCCCAGAGCACTTGTTGTTTTGTATTTCTAGTGCCTTCCTAATTTTACTTTTAAACTTTTTATTTTCTACCTATATTGTTTCTTTTTTTTCCCAAATAATATATTCTTTGCAGAAGGTTTTATGAAGTGCTAATGCAGATTAACAAGGTTTCCTTTCGTCAATGATCGTCTAATGTTGATTCATCCATGTGTTTACCTGCATTTTTGTTTTACCTACATAAATTTTGGAACAGTTGTATTCTATTATATAGGCTGGCTGTTATTCTGTAGTTTTGATTTGTTTTTTTGGATTTAGTAAAGATCTTAAATTTAGGTTTGATTTAAATAATGGTAAAGACATTACAGGAAAATTATTTTTTTCTGATGAAATTGTGTTTTTATTCTTTTTAATGAAATTGGTGTGTAATATTTCTCAATTGCTTTTTATTGTACCCGTTTTTAATAAACATGTCAGTTTAAAAATTTATTTTGTTTTGCAATTGATGTTTACTTCAGATGGAGTAAGCTTTGTGAAGAAATCCTTTAAATGTAGTGGTTAAAATATTTGGATCGTGATTTGAATGCAGTTTAATTTGAATGTTAGTGATTGCCTCTTTTCAATATACTTTGTACTCATAATTCCTATTGCGTTATTTATAATGGTTATATCAAGAAAGTTTAGTGTTTTTGACTTGTTTTTTTTTCCAACTTCAATTGTGTATTGTATTGCACAATGTTGTTAACTTAAAATATCTTGGAATTGTTTTGCTTGTTTGATGATAGGAAATCTTGCATGAATATTGTCAAAGTATCGTAAAAATGATTTTAGATTAAGTACAGGATTTATCGTCAATGCCATTTAATTGCATTATTTTCATGGAATTGTATAAAAAATTCTGCAAGAACTACCATGAAAGAAAGTTCAATTAGTCTTAAGTTCTTCATTACGTTAATCTCATTGTTTCAATAAAAATAACATTTATATAAACAAAGTTCTATTAGTTATTTTGTTTCAGGTATACTTAATTTTGTTAAGTTTTTATATGATAAGTTTATATAATATACTTATATAATATATTTAGTTATATAATACATATGTAGTAAAGTTCTTATATGTCATATTCAATTTTTATACTATAATTTTGTGTTTGGTCAGAGTTTCTAAAAATTATATCATATGAAATATACAAAAAATTTGATATATTTAAAATTTATTATAAATAAATACAAAGAAATCTGAACAACTTTTATTATTGTTATAAACATATGTTATTTTTATTAAGGTAACTTAAATGTAAAGTTGTTCAGTTTAAAACTTGCATTTAGGGTAACTTTGACAAAGTTATTCTAAATGCAAGTGTAACTTTGAATACTAACTTGAACTTTGTTTTCTTAAAAAATAACTACCAAATTTAAAAAATTGATAAAAGTCTAAAAAAAGAAGATTGTCAGAACACTTTTTATGCAAAAAATATTTATTATCTGGTTTGTAAGAAATTTTATGTAAAGTGAAAAATAGCGCAAAGTATTCAAAGTTACCTGGATATTCTATCAAATTTAACCAAGTAATAATGTTATATATATATATATATATATATATATATATATATATATATATATATATATATATATATATATATATATATATATATATATATATATATATATATCTTTTGATAATTATGTTATGTAATGTATAACTTTTGATAATTGATAACAAATTAGACTTTTAACAAGTTAGAATTTTTTTCTGAAACTTTTAAATAGAAGTAATGACTAATTTTCTTACTACATTCTTGATCATATTTATTTTTGATTTTGTTCTGTTTTTTTATAAATCTGAAATATAAACAATTGTAACAATAATTTGTTTTATAAAATGTGTGTTTAAAAATATGTAAATATATATAACATATAATTATATATATATATATATATATATATATATATATATATATATATATATATATATATATGCATGTATGTATATATATATATGCATGTATGTATATATATATATATATATGCATGTATGTATATATATATATATATATATATATATATATATATATATATATATATATATATATATATATATATATATATATATATATATATATATATATATATATATATATATATATATATATATATGTATATGTATATGTATATATATATATATATATATATATATATATATATATATATATATATATATATATATATATATATATATATATATAATTCTGTTTTTCAACAGGCTATTGATTTAAAACCAACTGATATGGATGGAAAGGTTGTTTTTTTTCATTATTATTTTTAAGCTTTATTAATTATTTTTTTGGTATAATTTTTAAACCTGTTGTTAAGAATAGTGGTGACATGAATTATGCTAGAACAGTTTTGTAATATAATTTATTTTGAACAGGCTGACCCTTATGTTAAGATAGCTGTTGGAAAGCATGTAGTAAAAGACCGAGATAACTATGTACCCAAACAACTTAATCCAACCATTGGAAGGCAAGTAATAATAATAATAACTGTTAAACATTGGTAATCTTTTTATTTCTTCTATTGTATTTCCTATAAAGTTATCAGGTGTGAAATTAATGTGTTGATTTGTTAATCAACACCTCAGGTGTTAATTGTAAATCTAAATAACATTTTTTTTAGAGTTCTACAAGTTTAAATTGTAAATCTTTTTTTTAATGTCTTGAGCGGTCTTTTAGAACATTTGATTTTGAAGTGACTTTGCCGCATGACAATATGTTGGTGGTCTCTATATATGATTATGACTTGGTTGGCTCTGATGATTTAATCGGTGAAACAAAAATTGATATTGAAAACAGATTTTTTTCAAAACATCGTGCCACTTGTGGATTATCAAAAAATTATGACATGTAAAAAAAAAAAAATTAATGTTTTATGATGATTTTTCAATGATTTTTTTACCACTAACCTACAATCACAATATTTTTAAGTATTTTATAATAATATTTTCTAATTTAAATTTTAAAATCAATTTTTATAATAAACTTTAAAAATTTAAATTTTAAGTCAAGGTTTTAACAAGTGGCGTGATCCAATCAAACCAACAGCAATACTACAGCGATTGTGTAAAGACTTAAAGTTAGATGGTCCTCATTTTACTCCTGGCAAATGTCGTGTGGAAAAATGGGTGTTTTGCGCAAAAGACCATATTTTGGACGATAATGGTAAACTTTTATATAATCTTGAACAAAAATTATTTATCAATCACTACACGGAAATAAGTATATAAAAGAAATGTTTTTAAACTTATTTTGGTAATTAGCACATATTTGTTTTTTCTAAATTTTTTATGCTGTTATATATTATCTAAGTCTTTCTAAATTTTTTATGCTGTTATATCTTACTTCACATAGTTACAACATAATTTTTGTGTGCCTGTTTTGCAAGGATGACTAGACCAGTGATAGTTACAAACAATCAAAAAACTTAATGAGTAAATGTTAATGAGTATTTTAAGTCTAACTACACTTTATTTAATTATTTATTTATTTCAAAATCTTCGCTTCCAGCAAGGCTGCAAGCAACCACTAATTAGTGTTGGACATTACTGGAAGAGAAAAGATAAAGATTGTAGAGCAAGATAACAATTGACAGACGACTTAAAAGATTGCAAATTATATGAATCAGGAAAGCAAGATGAAGTAAGCGAATTCAAAAGAACTGATGTTTGAGGAAAAAAACTAGAGGAATAAAAGTTTTTGGAGCAACATTATGACGATGTGATAATGTTTGAAGGTTAGCTGCAAGAGCAGGTCCAACTATGTTTACAATGCGTTTTTGCACCTTGTCTAAAAGAGAAAGGGCATCATTAGAAGATCCACCCCAGATATGGCAACAGTATTCCATACAAGGCCGGGTTTGAGATTTATAGAGATAGAGAATAGAATCAGGAGTAAGAAAGTGTCAAGCTCAATAAAGAGATGCAATTTTAGCAGATACTATTTTTGCAACGGATTTGATATATGGTTTTCAAGAAAGATCAGAAGTAAGAGTTAATCCTAGAAGAGGAATGGTAGATGACTCATCAAGTACATTACCGTTCATAAATATAGGAAGGTCTAAATTATTGCGATAACAAATGGCTAAAAAAAATTGAGTTTTATCTGAATTAAAGTTCACCAGCCACTGTGAGCCCCATGCTGTAGCAAAAGTGAGGTTCTTTTCTAGCTCAAATGCCCCCTCCAAGTAATCAAAGAGAGTTGGCTTCTTATCATGACAAGAATAAATGGCAGTATCTGCAAACAATGCCACTTTAGATGTGAGAGCATATGGAAGATTGTTAATGTAAATTAAAAAGAGGATAGGGCCAAGGATTGAACCTTGAGGAACCCCTGAGGTTACCGAATAAGAAGAAGTTGTCTATCAACGGTAACTTTTATACTACAATTGGAAAGGAAAGATTCAATAATCTTAAAGATGTTAACAGATACACCGTAAGAAGAAAGCTTATGGAGAAGACCAGCATGCCAAACTTTTTAATTAAATGCTTTAGAAATGTCAAAAGCTATGGCCTTAACCTCTCCACCTTTATCTAATGCACGATAAAACCTGCCTGTTATTACTGTTAGCCAATCAACTGTAGAACAAGATGATCAATTTTACATTGATGATCAGAAAGTAGGTTATTAGATTCAAGATTAAGTGTATGTTAATTAAAGATTCAAAAATCTTGCTTATGATAGGAAGAAGACTAATAGGACGGTAGTTAGACGAATCAGGTTGCTCTCCAGAATTTTTAAAATTAGGGATAAAAGATGTTTTTTTCCAGCAGGCTTGAAAACAAGATTCTGTTAATAACTTGTTAAATAGTTTTGAAAGGATAGATGACAGCTCCGAAGAACACTTCTGCAAGACTATAACAGGTATGTTTTCTGGGCCACAAGCTCTAGATGAGTTTAAGCAGGAAATTACTTTAGATACAGAAGCTTTAGTGATAATAATGTCAAGCAATGGATCAACCTGTTTGACTGCTATATCAGGTAGAATGCAACTAGTCAACATATCAGGTAGAACGCAACTACAGAAGCTGAAGTGATATGAATGTCAAGCAATGGATTAACCTGTTTGACTGTTATATCAGGTAGAATGCAGCTATATCAGATAGAACGCATTTATAAAAAAAAAAAAAAATCTATATCTTTGCTAAAATCAGATTCTATGTCAAAGATCATAGATGATTGCAACTCTGTTTTTGCACAAAATAAAACTGACTGAGGTTTATAGACTGTCATACCAGCTTTAGTGGCAAGGTTAAAGCCTTTTTTTAAAACCTGAGTGTTGATTCAAGTGACCTAAACATAGGAGGTTTAATATTTTTATTTTATGACCATATATTTTAAAAGTCAATTATATCTCTATAGTTTGTTGCTTCAGAATTTAGAGGTGGTATCTGTAGCAATCTAACTGAGAGTTTGGATAATTCCGCATAGAATCATCCAAAATTTAGCAGATTTTGAACCTTGGGTGCTCAAATTTTTTTAATTTTTTTTTGGCTGTTACATGTTAAAAAGAAAACTTAACACATAAAATTTTAGCTAAAAATGTTGAACGGTTGACAAGTTACTGCAATTTTAATCTCGACCTGGTTTTCCAAAATGACTTGGTTTTCATAACATTCTGAAAAAGCGTTTTCCTTAAAAAAATAAGAAATAAATATGGCAAAAGTATGAAAATAAACATATATTATGTTTTTTTGATGCTAAATTTAATAAATGTACTTAAAATGCTGAAATATTAAGGAATATGCTAATAAGTTAATAAAACAACTAGTTTCTATAAACCAATATATCAAAACACCTTTGTTAAGTTTTTTTTTTCTGGTAATATTTTCAGCTGTTTATAATCTTACTTAATCCTTAGAAAACCTTGGACTGAATTCCAAACTTTATAAAAAGTTAAAAAATTAAAAATATTTTATAAGAAAAATGAATTATTTGCAAAGTTTGAATTTTATAGAAACAAAATTTGCAATCTATTAAAATTTAGCAAAAAAATATTTATTACATATTTTACTAATAATCTAAACAATATTATAAACATATTATATTATAATATTATAAAGGAAATAAAAAAAATCATTAATATTAGACCTTCTACATACAAAATATTTTTTAAACTTAAATTGAATGAAAATCTTATCACTGATCACACTGCTGTATCTAATATATTTAACAATTTTTTTAGCACTATAATAACAAACAACTTAGCAAAGCCATACCCCTAAAAGTGTATTTAGTGACTTTCTTAACATTTCAAATGCCAAAATCGTTTTGTATTAATCATGTAACTGAAAATGAAATATCTGGTCTCATTACAAACACGCTCAAAACTGAAAAAAGTCTTGGTCCTAATTCCATACCTACATTCCTCCTTGAACTAGTCCCACACATTATTTCAAAGCCTGTCTGTAGAGAGAGCCTCTCTCTCTACACACAGGCTTTGCACCTCTGTAGAAACTAGTTTAAAGAGCATGTAGGTCTAGCAAATTTTGCAGAAGATTCAATTGATTGAAAGTTACTTTGAAAACAACAAATATTTGTTAAAAATAAATTAAAACAAAATGGTGGTAATAATGGTTTTTTTAAATTAATATTTTTAGATACTTTGAAATTTCATAAATTTAAATAAATGCACTCTATTAATACAAAAACACAATATAAATCAATATATTTAAGTTTTTTATTTTTTTCTAATTATTTTTATTATTATTGTTATTGTTATTATTATTATCTTTATATATTATTGCTCTCTCTGTATTTTTATAAATAACTCTGTATTTTTATAAATAACTCTGTATTTTTATAAATAACTCATTTAAAAGTGGTATTTTCTCAGGTATTTTTAAAGTTGCTAAAGTTATTTCAATATTTAAAAAAGGCTCTCTACTAGATTTCACCAATTACTGACCCATCTCTCTGCTTTCTAATATAAGTAAACTCTTTGAGAAGGCAATGCATAGGCTGTATGCTTTTTTTTAAAAAATTTAAATGCTTTTACACCTATCAGTATGGATTTTGTGCCAATCACTCCACAACTTACACTCTCGTTAAAATGACTGAATTGATTAGAAAAGCAATAGATGATAAATATTTTGTATGTGATGTATTTGTCGATTTACAGAAAACGTTTGATACAGTAGATCATTTAATTTTGTTGAAAAAATTAGAATACTATGGGATCAGAGGCATACCCCTTAAATGGTTTATTATATATTTAAATGAAAGAATACAATTTGTTTCTATCAATCTAACCTTGTAAAGTATTCTAATGACGTTCTTTAGCATTCAGTATTGGGACCACTGTTTTTCCTACTTTATATAATTGATCTTCATACATCAATTAAGTTTGCTACTGTTTACCACTTTGCTGATGATACTAATCTAGTGCTAATTAATGAATCCCTTAAAAAAATTAGCCAACGCATTAACCATGATCTTACCAACTAGTTCAGTATCTTTACTCCAACAAACTTTTTCTAAAGTCTAATAAAATAAACTTTTTATCTTTAAATCAAACAATACAAAAATCTGTAAAAATATGAACTTTAGATTAAGTGGCAAGAAAATTGAACCTGTTAACTCAATTAAATATCTTGGTATTAAAATTGATTCAAATCTGTCCTTTTTATCCTACTACAAAGACTTAGCAATCAAACTAAGTAGATCTAATGGCATGTTGGCCAATCTTTGCCATCATGTTAATCTTGAAACACTCTTGAACATATATCATGCTATTTTTTGCTCATATATAAGATATGCATGCCCAGTATGGAGGCAGTCCCCTTAACAAGCTCTTGTAAGGTTATACCACCTCCAAAACAAGGCTTTAAAAATTATTAATTTCCAGAATATTTATTTTAATCCTTATATGCTCTACCTAACTTCAAATGTATTAAAACTATGTGACTATATTCAACTTTTAAACTGTCAATTTGTTTGGAACCACCAACACAATGAGCTTTAACTTTCATCAATCTCTTTTCCAAAAGTGCACTAGTTATCACCTTCTTTCCAATAGTAATTTAATTCTGTCTTTCTCTAAGCACCCCTCTCATAATTGCGGGAATAAATCTATATAAGTTAAAAGTTGAATTAAGTTTTTTTTTTTAAACATTTTACTTTTAAACACTTTTTCTTGAAGTTGTAAACTACTACTACTACTACTACTACTACTACTACTACTACTACTACTACTACTACTACTACTACTACTACTACTACTACTACTACTACTATTTAAAAATGTTTTATTTTTTCTTATTTTAGGGGGATCTCTGAAAGTTTGACAACTTATTGGCAAGGGGAAGGGGGGAGGTAAAAGTTACTAAAAAATTATTGACTTAATTAATGAACAGTCCCTTAAAAGTCTTTATTTCTAAACATTAATTTCTTTACATTGATTATTTGAAATAAGTGAATTTAAACAGAAATAAGAAATACTTTAACAAGCTTATATAACACAATTAAAACTTATTACAATTATTACTTTTATTTTATGACTATATATTTTAAAAGTCAATTATATCTCTATAGTTTGTTGCTTCAGAATTTAAAGGTGGTATCTGTAGCAATCTAACTGAAGGTTTAGATAATTCCGCATAGAATCATCCAAAACTTAGCAAATTTTGAACCATGGATGCTCAAATTATTACTTTACTTAATAAATCAAATTTGATAATTCTAATTTCTATAATAATAATTTTTGTTGCCATTACTATTGCTTATTTTTATTTTTACCAAAATTTACATTTCTATTATTAACTACTTTTAACTATTATTACTATTATTAATATTGTTACTATTATTTTTATAGTAATTATTGTTGTTATTATTAGTTTATTGTTGTTATATTAATTAATAATTTTATTACTGTCATTAATGTTGTTGTTATTTTATTATTGTTATATTATCATAGTATAACTTTTTTAGTAAAACTTTTTTCAGTAAGCTTTTTATAATTACTACTATTATTGATATCTATACTATATTTATTGTTTTTATTATCACTTTTTTTATTACTATTGAATTTGACAGGTGTTTAGGGGAGAGTGGGGCGCCACACATGACACACTTTTGGTTTTTGCTTCTTAACAAATTTTTTAATATACATTTTTTTTAAATGATTGGTTTAATTTGTAGAATAAATTTATACCCACAAAATAAATTCTGTAAATTACCAAAATGTAACAGGTTAAACTTGTGAGACTATTTAAAGTAAACTTAGAAATTTGTTTCAAGGTACCCCAACCGGCCGATTTCTTGATATACAATACAAGCATCATTTAAAAAGTAAATAAAAGGTATAAAACATAGAGAAAAGGCAGATTTTTATTTGAAATTAATATTCGTAACCCAAATGATGCATCTAAGGGTCCAAATAACATTTCAGAAGAACAGATAATATATCGTTTTAAATGTCAATAAATAATGGCTTGTATCGAAATGGGATCTCCTTGTATTATATTTACATAAATCTTTTTAAAATCAACTATAAATATTAAAAGAAATGATTTTTAGAATTTTTCATGACACAATGGAGCAGTATTCTACAGTTTTAGAGCCCCCCACAAATGCTGTATCAAATTACCCAATACTTGCTAATAAAAAACAATCATTCTGTTTAATGAAGTAAAAAGCTTATGGATTGCAGTTTACAAAATAATGTCACTTATTGGTAGACACATTGAATAAGACACTTTAAAACTTATGAGCTTTAAAAACTAATCAATTACTTTGTCATCATAAAAACACAAATTTTGACCCTACACAGGCCACTGGTGTAACAACTCTACCTAGTACTTGTAGTTTCATCAATTTATTCATCTTGAAGATAACAGGGTGTTTGAAAATTCTAAAATAGAAGAAATAAAGTTTATATTTTGAACTATTACAAACACATTCAAAATAACTTACACCTTCGATACCTTTAAAAATGTTGTATATTTAAGTAACTTTTTAATTACAGTTAACTAATTTTTATTTAATTTACAAATTCTTTTTAGGAATTTTACAAAAAAGTCATATATCTTTGAAATTAAAGTTCCATATGTTTCAGGTTTTTTTCATATTTTTCCAGATTTATATATATTTAATATATATAATTTCCAATTTATTTCCAGATTATGATAGTAAGCAGTTGAAAATATTAACAGAAAACAAAATTTGGGTGTTTTAAGATATTTGTTTATAGAAACTAGTTGTTTTAATAACTTTTAAGCATGCTTCTTCAATATTTTAGCATTAAGTACATTTATTGAATTCAGCATCAAAAAGACATTATATATGTTTATTTTCTTATTTTTTTTTTCTTTCTTTTTTAAAGAAAACATTTTTTTAGAATTTTATGAAAACCAGGTCATTTTGGGAAAGTAAATTAAAATTAAAATATCTTGTCAATCACTTAATATTTTTAGCTGAAATTTTGCATGCAATATTTTTTTATAATTAGAAATCATGTGTCAAAATATAACACAAAATGAAGACACGTTGTTCAACGGACTGGTTTCGATCGATGTGGAATAATTTGGTTTGTTATTTGTCTTGTAAGATGTCTTGCAGTGAATACATGCAGTTAATACATGTCTTAGTTTTAGTTGATGAATGTGGGACCTTTCATTGGTTGCCATTCATACCAATAAGATTTCTTGATGAGCAAAGTACTTGTTATTTTAAAGCACTAGATCTTTGAATTATAGGGTTGACAAGATTCTTCAACTCAACAGGCAATTATCTTGAATAATCCATCATTTGAAAAAGATGACAACCAAAACAGCTATTGCTAATGCTGCAGCTGAGCAATCTGATGTTGTCCATCGATCACATCTGCATGCTAATGTTACTAGTGGGGTTTGCTTTTTTAAAATTCCTGCTTTCTTGTGAGCTTATATTATTAGTTGATAATGATTACATAGGCAAGTCTGTCATGAAATTAGCATCTTCACTCATACCTCTTTTAGTTATGACTTATATAATTATTGCAATTATCTTTCAAGCATCTAAAAAAGATTTCAAAGCTTTAGCATATGGGGTTGTTTCATATTTTTAAAATCTGAGTTTATCAAATTTTCCCTGAAGGCATATGAAATAGCTTGCATGATTTCAGAATAATTTACATCATACTCCTCTCCAAGGTTAAATGAAGAGGGTCAGCCTAGGTGAGAAAAAACTAACCCACAAACACTTGTGAATTAATTTTTTATTTTTCTAAAATTCAAAAACTCTTTTTGGAGAAAAGTAACTCTGCATCTTGTAAACAATAAAACCTTTAAAAATTGTAAGCTTTCTGTTAAATTCACACAACTTTAACTTATAAAAATGAGCTTTAAATAAGCATCAAAATTCAAAACTTTAAATGGATGATTTTAAATTTTATTTTCTTGTAAACTACCTATTTCTTTTTTTTAATTGTGTGAAAATATTTAGTTTTTATTTCAACAAAAAAAAAAAAAAATTTCATGTCAAAAAGTCTCAACTTTTTGACAAGTAATTTAATTCTTTGTAAAAAAAATGTGTGATTTTTTGTATCTTCTATAGCGTATATAGATCACCGGTTGCTTACTAGTTTTGCTTATCTTTATAGCATATGGCTTTTTCAGAAAAAGAAGAAAAATGAAAGAAAAAATGCTTCCCTTTCCAAAACCATCTGTAGATGTGGTGGCAATCCTTTGCGGCAGCAGGCTATAAGATAGTTGATGTATGTACTGAAGTCCCTGACACCAGGCTATTTCAGTGTGAGATCACACACACACACACACACACACACACACACACATATATATATATATATATATGTAAATATGTAAATGTATATATATAATTTTCTTATCGTTAAAGTTCAGAATTATTATTAGTCGAAACAGAAGAATTGCATATTCAAATCCTGGTTCCACCTACTCAGCATATAAGTAGTACTTTGGTACGAAGGGAACTTGTCTTAATTATGCTCTAAAAAAAAGGTAGAAATTTCTTAGGGTAGGATATGTGTTATACTCTCAGTAAGGTATAATTTTTTACCTTCTAAGGATGAAAAAATACCTTTAAGATTGAAAATTGTATGAAAAATTATTTTTTTAAATATAATTTTCTACCTCAGAAGGTAGAAATTTATACTTTACTAAGGTTATATCACATATACTACCCTAAGGTACAAAATTCTATCTTTTTTTCAGAGTTTAGCTCTACAATTACAATGTTTACTTCTCAACTAGTTAATAAATTATTTAGTCGAGTAAATGAAAATTATTGTTTATCTAACTATATTTTAAGAATAAAATTTAAAAATAAAATTAAATAAAAAATAAATCAACAATGAGCAAAGTAAATAAAAGTCTTATAGACTTTTTTGATATAGGTGAAAATTTTTAACTTTGTAAGTTTTGCAAAATAAAAAGAAGAGGAACATCTGGCTCAATTTTTTTTTTACGTTTTACAGTACATTTACATTTTTTGATTTTGAACTTATCTCTTTGCATAGTTTGGATCCATGAGTTATATAATTGCTTTCCTAAATTATAATAGACACTAAATGCAGCGAGAATAAAAACAGTTCAAAAAGTATTTAAAGGTTTACTGGTTGCAGATAAGTTTATACAGTATAGAAATACAAAGTAAAAAAAACTGATTTTTCAAAACAATTGGTATTGGCTGATGGTTACCAAGACCAATGCCAATGCTGATGCATCAGCTAAATGGTTGATGCGTTGGCAGGCTGATGCCATTTCATCGGTGCACCCATAATGTATATATATACACATATGTATACATGTATATATATATATATATATATATATATATATATATATATATACATGTATATATATATATATATATATATATATATATATATATATATATATATACATATATATATATATATATATATATATATATATATATATATATATATATATATATATATATATATATATATATATATATATATATATATATATATATATATATATATATATATACATATATATATATATATATATACATATATATATATATATATATATATATATATATATATATATATATATATATATATATATATATATATATATATATATATATATATATATATATATATATATATGTTTACATGTTATTTTAGGTAATCCTAAACAGTCAGATGAACCCAGTGCATTAAAAGCACTTCACAATTTTTCAATGATTGAGGGTAAAGGTTATGTACTTATTCCCGAGCATGTTGAAACAAGGTCCTTACTTAAATCAGAAATTCCAGGTATAGAGCAGGTGGGTAGAAAGCTTTTTGTATGGCCAGAGTGTAATTTTGTTTGAGTGAGTAAAGCCATATATTTTTTTTTTTAATACTTATTTGTATTTATTACTTGAGTTTAAATAATTTTTATGACATATTATGTTGCTAGCTAAAAATCTTTAAAGAGTTATAAGCTTCTGTTATGTAATTCTTGTACTTCTACTTTTATTATTATCTTCTCTTTAATATTATCTACCATATCAACCATATTATCTACCATATCAACCTATACATCTACTCTAATTTTACTATTATCTACCAAGCTCTCAAATAATTGTTTACCATTTAATTACCACAATTGCATTTTTTTTTTTTGTGTGTGTGTGTTTATTTTATTAACTGTTATTTTTATAATTCCACTGTTTAAGTTTTAACTATAACCAACAGGTTAAGTAAGGTAACCAAATGCTTAAGTATTTTGTTAACAGATTAACCTGAGAGTTTTATTGTGCTATTATGTCAAAAAAAAATTTTTATTAATAACGTTAAAATTTAAATTTAATAAAATTTTAACCGAGAATTCTAATTCTTTGAAAACAACTATAACCAACTTTATATTAGTTAAATAACCATATAATGTAAACAGACTGTAAGTTTTATTGTGCCATGAGTTCAACAAACAAAATTTTATAATTTTTTTTTATTAAGTTTTAAAATTTTTTAAAAGCTGTTTAAAATTAATAATGTTCAAAATTGTATTTTTAATTTTAATTTTAAAACAAATTTTTAAAATTGTGACGTTGACTGCAAAAAAAAAAATGCTTTTCTGACTACATTTTTTTTATACAAGAAATGCAAATGGTGCTCAACATTACCAAAAAAAGTAGTTTGGTTTATAACTTTGATATTTGTTTTCAGATGTTTTTAATTAAATAATAATTTTTGATTTCTCAGTAAAGTGATTTAATAAACTTGTGAATTTAACTACAAAATACTTGTAATTTAGACAATCGACAAAACCTGATGAACACTGCTGAACTTTTTTTTTTTAGCTTTGCACATACTTATTTAACTTTTTAATTTTGCATCATAATTTTCAAACTTATGAAAATAAATTCATTTAATTTTATCTGCATATTTTAAAATTATTTGACATTTATCACAATTTTGTAATATTGTCAGAAACAAACAAGTTTTTGTCATTTTTTAAATTAAAACAACAACAAAAAAGTTTCCAAGTTTCTTAATTAGATTTGATAATATTGAAGAATTGAAGTAATTTGTTTATAAACAGATGCTATATTTTTATTGTGAACATATTACTAGAATAATTACCATTTAAAATTTACATGATCCCCCTATAAGTTGTTTTTCTTTATTTTTAAAAGTCAGTTATTTGAATTTTCTATATACAAGTTGTTTTTTTATATTACAACGTTTTTCTAAACTTGATTTTTTGTGTGTGTGTTTTCCGTCAAGTTAGAATCTTTGAAGCTATATTTAACCCACTTCCCGACTAGCTAGAACTCTGAAACTCAGGATAGCTCAGAACCCAATGACAATTTAAAACCATTTTCAAGCTTCGGCAGTCAATATTACTCTCATATTCAATAAAATTTTATATGCAGGAAAAATAAATAGTCACTTTAGTGAGCAATTAGAAAAAAAATTTGTGAAAAAATATATAAAATAATTCAGCTTGCGTATTGAACAAAAATTTAGTAAACAAATATAATAAATAGTATAAGTATTAAAAATAATTATTGTGATAAAAACTGAGTTTAAGAGATTGCATAGTGAATAAAATACAATTAAATTTCATAAAAAAAGTGTTAAGGATAATAATATCAAAGGTAGGAGTGAGTGAAATTTAGAAATAAGTGAAATAATTTCCTTTTTTTGTTATTTAGTAATGTTCTTTCTTCTATTAATTGCTACTGTTAAGCTAAAATTTATGAATAAATTTCAAGGCATTGCGTTTTCACTGTAAAAAAAATTTTTTTTAGACAACACAAAGCTTGATTGCATTGTAATTCCATATTTTTTATTGTTTCAAAGATTCTAACCAAACAAATCTAAAAAGTAAAAAATAATCTACAATAAAAAATAAATTTTTCTAAAAACAGCGTTTTTCAAGCGAACTAAAAATTAAAAAATAATTTTTCTTTGAGCTTGTCAAAATATCTGATTATGTTCCTCATATAATGATGACAGATTTTATAACAAATTTGATACACGTAAAATGAAAAACGTTGGGCGCAAGTGGTGATTTGATAATATTATGACATTATGCAGTATATTTATTTAAATTTATAAAAAAAAAATGAAATAAAATCACAACATAATTTTCTGACCAGATAAAACTTACTCATGCTGAACTTATGGCCTTTGTGTGTTATTGACTAATGTCTATGTAACTAAAATAAATTTAAAGAGATTATTATGTAACTAGAGGTATATATATATATATATGTGTATATATATATATATATATATATATATATATATATATATATATATATATATATATATATATATATATATATATATATATATATATATATATATATATATATATATATACATATATACACACACATATATGTGTGTGTGTGTATGAGACAAATTGTTACTCAAAAATGGTTTATTCAATCAGTACAAAAATTTTGATACTTTTCAACAGTAACACCTATACACTTATCCTATCTTTCTGCCAATTTTTAAATGCCCTTTGCATAAAATTCTTTGTGTTGATTTTGAAGCTACTTGCACCTGATTTTTGACCTCTTCATTTCATTGAAAAAATTTTTTTTGTTGACTATCTTTAAGGGTTCCTAACAGGTAGTCTGATAGAAAAAGGTTTGTACTGTATGGGGGATGTCGAAGAATCTCCCACCTCAGTTTTCGAAATTTTTCTTTTATTAGCTGTGATGTATATAAATAGAATTGTCATGAAGGAAAATCATGCCTTCAACCAAGAACTTTTTGTTTGAATTCAGGTCTTACCATGTTTTCTAACATGTCGCTGTAGTGTTAATTATTTTTTGGCCTTCAAGAAAATTACAATAAATTGGCTCCTGAAAATCCCAAATACTGTAAGCATGACTTTACTAGGTTATTAATTTTTTCTGAGTGGAAGAAGTTGTATGCTACCACTCAAGGCTCTGAAACTACTCGCCATTTAAAGATACGAACAATCGAGCACCAAAAAAGGGATAAAAACTTACACATTTATAAACATATCCATTCAAATGAAAGCTGTTTTAATAGTTTTAATCATGCTAGTTTTTCAATCTTGGATTTGGCCTCCAACAAATTTTTATTAAAACTCAAAGAAAGCATGAACATATAGTGGGAAAAACCCACTATTAATGAACCATGTAAAAATGACAATTTCAATCTAGTTCCTTTTAACATTACCAGTTCTTTTAACTTTTATCTTTTTAAAAACTTTTGTTACATTTTTATATAACTAATTTATAATTGCTCTGTTCTTTTAAGAACATTGAGCACTCTATTTTGTAGAATACATTTTTAAAATTGTTAAAATATATATATATATATATATATATATATATATATATATATATATATATATATATATATATATATATATATATATATATATATATATATATATATATATATATTATATATATATATATATATATATATATATATATATATATATATATATATATATATATATACACACACACATGTATATAAGAGCCACTTGGTTTTTTTTATAAAACAATTCAATATGAAATAAATTGATAACTAAAGTGTGTTTTTCTTTTTTATATTTTTTAATGCTATAAATAAGGGATATATATAATGCGGAAATCAAAAAAACAAATCTAAACTCTATGATTTTGATGCTAAAAAATAATAAAACATGTTATTTTAAATTGCAAAAAAGGTCAACTAAAAGTTAAGGGTTATTAAGTTAATTTTAAAAATTTTAAAGTTATTAAGTTAATTTTAAAACTAAAAATTAATTTTAATTAAAAGTTAAACAAATTAATTTTAAATATTGATTAAAAATAACAATCAACAAAAATGAAAACCATTTGAAAGAGAATTTTAATATTTAGTATGTAGAAACTCTTTTATGCATTGATTTATATTAAATAGCAAGCTTCAACTTTAAATCAAAAATAAAAGTTAAATTTTAGATGTTATAAATTTATGTATAAATTATGCGTAAGAATTAAATGTTGAAAAAACAAAATGTTATTTAAACATGATATATGCCATATAATTATTATATATAAATACACACAAATTTTTAGGGTCGAATTCAGCTGTGGATTGATTTGTTTAGCATGGAAGGACCGGCTCCAGGTGCACCTATTGATATTACTCCAAGAAAACCTATTTCGTAAGCTTCTTTTGAAAGACTAGTTTTATTTAAAATTTGTAGTGTTTTAAAAACTTTGTAGTGTTTTTTTTTTTAATATTTGCATGGTCTCTGAATAATTCATGTTAACAATGACCCCTTAGATATCTTTCCTGTAAATTTATAAAATGTTTAATGTGTTTTGATGGAAAAATATCCAAAAAGATAGCTAATTAGAAGAACAGATGAACAAACATATTTGAATTATCATGCAGAGTATTTAAAACACCACCTTTTTATAAGTTCAGGATGCCAGCTATCTTTTGTGGTTATATATTGTGATAGCTCTTAATGGTTTTTAGGTGTTTTTTTATGTTTACATGACTGATAGTCTTATTTGGATGTCTAGTATGTTTATTGTCATCAGTGTCTATGCAACCACATTTAAAGTCAGCTAAACAATGATTATTATCAGAAAAAAATTATAAATCAACACTTAAAGTTTGTTTAAAATCCATATTTGTATATAAAGCTAAATGTTAGTGTTAGGGTGTTAATATTTTTTTCAAATGGTTTTGTTATCTTTAGATACGAGCTTCGATGTATAATCTGGAACACTGAAGATGTCATTCTTGGAGATATCAATATTTTGACAGGCCAACCGTGTGCAGATATATATGTAAAAGGGTGAATATTACATTATTATGAAGTGTTTAAGAAAATTTTTTGTTCCTGGTAGCAACACAAACTATTTTTACTCAACAGTTTTTTCAAAGTGAAGGTGAAAAGAAATCTTAAAAGATTGCAAATTATATGAATCAGGAAAACAAGATGAAGGATGCGAATTCCAAAGAACTCATAATACAGTACTTTTCTTCAAGTCCTGTAACTTCAGGGACTCCCTTGGCCCAATATTCATTTTAAAATTAACAAATCTTCTGGAAATTTTCACATCTAAGGTGGCATTGTTCGCTTATGATACTAATATTAATTCTTGTCTTGATGAAAAGCCAACACTCTCTGATTGCTTTAAGGGATCTCACTTCTGCTACAGCAGAAGTGAGATCCTTTTATACACAGTTGCTAGTAAACTTTAACTCAGATAAAACTCAATCTTTTTTTCAGCTAATTATTATCGCAATAATAATGATCTTCCTATATTTATGAACAGTAATTTACTCAATGAATCATTTACCCTTCATCTTTTAGGATTAACTTCCGATCTTTCTTGGAAACTATATCTCAAATCCATTGCAAAATTAGTATCTGCTAAGGTTGTATCTCTTTATCATGCTTGCCACTTTCTTACTCAAGATTCTATTCTTTATATTTTAAAATCTCAAATACACCTTTGTATGGAATACTGTTGCCATATCTTTGAATTTTTGAATGACGCTTTTCTCTTTTAGACAAGGTGAAAAACGCAATGTAAACATAATTGGACCTGCTCTTGCAGCTAACCTCCAACCATTATGACATTGTTGTAATGTTGTTTCTCTTTCTCTTTTCTATAAATACTATATTGGACACTTTCCGACTGAACCTGTGAGTGAGTGTCAGCATAGTCAAAGTAAATATTTTGTGAATTTCTTTAAAATGTGTTAATTAGTAGTTAAAGTGTAGCGATTGTTTAACATTTGGATTTATCAGACAGATTTGGAAAATCTGTCTGCCAAAGCTGAACTTTTAGCTCATTTTACTTTGCTTTAAAAGGTATATTATGCCGTTCTCTCTTTAAATCTGGCATTTCTGATATGTTTGAGAGTTTCCAAATAAGTTCTTTAAATTTATAATTAAAAAAAAAACAGAAATTCGACTTTCTATGAAATTTATACTTTTCTGCAATGAACATTTCTTCATTTATTGTTTGCACATGGTTTGCAATAGTTGAATAATATGGAGCACCTTCAATTTTCATAACATTCTTCTTATCCAAAAACTTTAAACACTTAGACTTTTAAATTACATCACTAATCACAAAGAAAAAAAAAAGGAACAATAAAAAATATATAAAAATGGGACTTTTTTCTTAGCTTTATAAATAATAAACCATATAAGGTAGAAAAAAAACAATAGTTTTAAATGTGTCTGTATATGCGAAAAAAACCATCTATTAACTTATCTATTAAATTTGATCTGATGCTGATATAAAAGATGTGGACAAGACATAAGGCTGAAATTTGTGTGTTATTTTGAATAAGTACAAAGTAGTCTTACAAAATTGGTTAGATGCGCAGCTCAAAGAATGGTTTTTAATTGGGTAATCATTTATTGTTATGCAAGATAAAGCTCTCTGCCATATAACACAGTCTGCTAAAGCTTTTTTAGAAGTCTCTCTGTTGGATTGGTTGAGTAATAGTTCAGATACAAACCCTATTGAAAATATGTGAAAGCTGATGAAGAGAGAAATGGCTAAAGATGTGATTGCAAACAAATTGTAATTTTTAGACCATTCATATTGAAAATTACTCATATGTGTAGAATCTCATATGAACTCATATGTATACTCATATGTGTAGAATCATCATCCTCAAATGTTGGTTTTATGCTACAGTCTTATTGATAATGTTTCCGATCAAATTGAAGCTCTAAAAGCGGTTATAAGTGGCTTAACAAAATACTAACATTTAATTGCATTAATTTAAATTTTTTTCAATATTTTTTTATAACTATGATGTTTTATTTGTGTTACAAGCAGGTAATAAGAAAGACAATTAAAAAAATATGTTCTCCCTAGTTAAAACAGTAGAGTCGTATAGTAAACCTGATATTTAAGATATTAGGTAGTATCTTATATTGTGTCTAATAATTTGGCCAGGGATGCATCATTGGAAAATATTATTTTAACTGTGAAGTTAATTGCATAATCTGATTTATTTCATCTAGAAATGAATCTGGCATCTCTAATTTGATGTTAAGGAGCTGAATAGCATTTTTTTTTTAAATACTGTATTTTTTGTTGCAGAGATATGAGTTCATTTTGGAGGAAATCCTTATTTTTAGTTGCAGGGTAACATAAGTGATGTAACAAAATTAAATGTATGTTAACAAGATAATCTTTTTTTTTTCCTTCCGTTGAAATTTTTGGCCAAGCTCAAACACTTTTAGGTCAGCATTGCCAAATGCAGACCCTAATTCTGAAGGCTATACACACACACACATACACACACGCACACACATATATAAATATATATATATATATATATATATATATATATATATATATATATATATATATATATATATATATATATATATATATATATATATATATATATATATATATATATATATATATATATATATATATATACATATATATATATATATATATATATATATATATATATATATATATATATATATATATATATATATATGTATATATATATATATATATATATATATGTATATATATATATATATATATATGTATATATATATATATATATATATATATATATATATATATATATATATATATATATATACATATATGTGTTATTTTATAGTCAACATTTTTGTTTTAAAATTTAGTTGGATTGAGGGTTTGAAGAATAATTCCCAGTCTACTGATGTACACACTAGTAGTTTGACTGGTGAAGGCAATTTTAATTGGAGGTTTATTTTTCCTTTTAAATTCTACAAAGCTGAAGAAAGAGTGGTTATTCTTAAAAAGGTGCTAAAAACTAATTATGCTATTCTTTGCAATAAACAAAAAGAATCTGTTATCATAGTTATATAGTTATCTTAAAACATAATTTTTATTTTCCAACAAAATATGCAATTAATAATTTAATGAAGTTCATGTTTTAGGCATCTTTATTTTCATGGGATATGTCAGAGGAAAAAGTTCCGGCAAGATTGGTTTTGCAATGCTGGGATTCAGACACTTTATCTTCAGATGATTTTATTGGTTTGTTTTTTGAATTAATGTTATTCTTATAGAATAGACAGAAGAATAAGATTGAGGGAGTCATAAAGAGTCATATTGTTACTGTTATTTAGTGTTATATTTCTACTGTCAAATAGTGTATATGGCAATAGAATAAGATTGTTAATAGGTTAAATTTGAAATTTCAGGGTTCCAAGTGCAACAGTTTAGTATAGCTTTATAAACACTGCGTAGTAACCCTTTCAATTTAAGAATTGTAAAAACAAACTACTTTAAAGCCTCATAACTTTTTTCTCATTTTCAACAAGTGTCATTTTTTCTAGAAGTGTTTTCTGGGTAGGTCTGTATTAAAAATACTCTTTTTTGTTAACTTGTATCATATCAGAAAAAAATTAAAGCTTCCTCAACTTTAAAAAAATTTGAAATATTTCTTATGGTCAACAAGTATTTTTCCTTATTTAATGAGGATAAATACTTGCTGACCTTAAGAAAACAAAGACCTCTTCAACAAGGTTGAAAGCAACCACTTTTAGAGTTGGAAGTTACTGGAAGAGAAAAGATGAAGTTTATAAAGCACGATAAAGATTGACAGACAACTTAAAAGATCGCAATTTATATGAATCAGAAAAACAATAAAAGAAAGCATTATCCACATATTAAAATCCACATATTAAAATTCACATATTAAAATCCACATATAAAAGCATATTCCACAGAACAGAATGTTCTGTGGAATATGCACAGAACAGAATGTTCGAAATTTAAAGAGATAAGATAAAAGTCTGGAGTGTCGAGCACAATAAAGTGATGCAACCTTAACAGACCATAATTTTGGAATTAATTTTATATAGAAAGATCCGAAGTAAGAGTTAATCCTAGAAGACAAAGGGTAGGTGACTCATTGAGTACATTACCGTTCATAAATATAAAAAGATCTAGATAACGATTGGCCAAAATAAATTGAGTTTTATCAGAGTTAAAGTTCACCAGCCACTAATAGCGCCATGCTGTAGCAGAAGTGAGATCCTTTTCAAGCTCAAATGCCCCCTCCAAGCAATCAGAGTGTTGGCTTTTTATCAAGACAAGAATAATTGATAGTATCATCAGCGAACAATGCCACATTAGATGTGAGAATTTCAGGGAGATCATTAATGTAAATTAAAAGAGTATTGGGCCAAGGATGGAACCTTAAGGAACCCCTGAAGTTACAGGAAATGAAGAAGAGTGCTGTCTGTCGAAGACAACTTTGATACTACGATTGGTAAGAAAGGATTCAATAATCTTAAAGGTGTTACCTGATACACCGTAAGAAGAGAGCTAATGGAGAAGACCAGCATGCCAATTTTTATCATTTATTACTGTTAACAAATCAGCAGTAGAACAAGAAGACTGAAATCCATATTGATGATCAGAAAGTAATTTATTAGATTCAAGATGAGAGATTTAATGTTTGTTAATTAAAGACTCAAAAACCTTGCTTATGAAAGTAAGAAGACTAATGGGACGGTAGTTAGACTTTTACTTATGAGTCAAATCGCTCACCAGAATTTTTGAAAATAGGAATAACAAAGTTTAACCAGGAAATCACTTTAGATACAAAAGCTGGAGTTATAAGAATGTCAACCAATGGATCAACCTGTTTGTCGGCTATATCAAGAGGTGAAATTGATAAAAATTTCTTAGCAAACAATTCAGCTTTGTCTTTAGATGAGCTAAAAAAATTTGAATCGTTAAAGAGAGGTGGAATAACAGATTTGCTCTTATTTTTGACACTGATAAAGACTCTCTAAAAGTCTCTTGAGCCTTCTATTTGAGATAAAATACTTCGCGTAGGAGGACTAGGCCCTGCCCCAAAATATTTTGTTTTTTCAAATATGTTATTTTATCGATAATATATTCAAAAATTATGAATATAATAGCCTTAAAACTTGGATGTTGTGTGGTGGGGGGATAGATTAAGGGTTCATTAAATATTTAGCCTCAACCCCTAAAATCAATATTTTGCTTGTTATGAAGTATTTTATTAATAATAACCACAACGTTAATTATTTTTTTAAATGTTTACTTTTACTTAAGTTTTTTTTTAAATATTTTAAAAAATTTACTTTGTTACATTTTAATTAAATAATTGAAACAGTAAAAAAAAAAAAACATTCTGAATTTAAAAAAACAAAAAACATTCTAGTCTATTAAGTGTTTTTGTGTTTTTTTAAAAAACGATGCAATTTAATTAGTTTTGTCAATTTTTCATGGTTTTTACATAGAGTTAGACCACTTATATATGGCTGCCACCAAATCCTGGCAATCTTTCAATGAACTTTATTAAATTGAATTATCAACTTTCCTTTTTTTTTTAAATGAAAATGAAATCAAGCTTTTATATATTGAGCTAGGGCTGTATTGTAATTGTAATAAAAAAATAAGAGAAAAATAGCCGTTGTTATTATAGTTTTTTTAGAAACAATAACAGTGATTTATAATTTTTTTAATACAATAACAATAAACATTGTATTTTAAATCATCTTTATAATACATTTAAAATAACTATAATAATGTTAGTTTAATGTAATAACAGTAAATGTTGTAATTCATATTCATAATGCAATAATAATATCAGAGAAAAAAAAGTTATGTGAAAAATTAAAAATTTTTTTACTCGTCCAATTGCAGTGCCATGCCAGTACCCTGAAATAAGTTGCAACTAATATTTTATGATTTCTGCAAGTACTATTTGATATACTGAATGAATTAATTAATTAATTTTATTTTGCATATTAGTAAAGCTGTAATTAGAAACTGAATTTTTGAAATTAGAGGCTGTCATTAAAAAGGCAATATTATGCAGACATTTAGAGTTTAGAAATAAAAACCAAGGCTTACTTGTATCCTGGAAGGGGTTGTTTAGTGCAAGCGACCTCCTTTTTGTACTAATTGTCCTTTGTTCTTGCACAAATTCTATTACAAAAATTATAAACAATATTTATTTGGTATTCTAAACTGTCTCATTTACAATTTTTAAAAAAAACAAAACCTTTATCATATCCTAGCCTCAACGAGGCTAGGATATGATAAAGGTTGAAGGTTGCCTGCAAGAGCAAGTCCAATTATGTTTACAATTCGTTTTTGCACCTTGTCTAAAAGAGATAGGGCATCATTAGATGATCTGTCCCAGATATGGCAACAGTATTCCATACAAGGCCGGATTTGAAATTTATAGAGATAAAGAATAGAATCCGGAGGTAGAAAGTGTTGAGCTCAATAAAGAGATGCAACCTTTTGATGCTAATTTTGCAACAGATTTTCCAAGGAAGATCGGATGGTAATTTTGCAACAGATTTTGCATTACAAATAAAAATAGTCCATGCCCTATGTTAAACTTCAATCTGTCATGTAAGATTTATGGCACTTTATTTTATCAGAATTTAAAAGTTAGGTTAATTTGAATTAAGTTTGGTGGAGATTCTGACTGAAAACTAAATTTTGAAAAACAGTCTTGCTGATTTTTTTTGTTTTATAAAAATTATAAAAGTTATCCTTAACTTTAACTATAAACAATTCTAGTGATAAAAAATTTTTACTTTGATTTGAAAATGAAACTACTTGTTTTGGTATTGTTTTTTCATTGTTTTTGTTTTTGTTAAACAAAAATAATACTTTAATCATGACCATATTTTCTATTCATAACCTATTCTTGACAATGAATACAATTACTATTTACACAGATTTATACATTAAGTATCTAGATTGCTGAAAGCTTTGGTTGCTCAGAAGAAGCTAATTGTAAAGAATAACTCACTGTTATCTATCTATCTATATATATATATATATATATATATATATATATATATATATATATATATATATATATATATATATATATATATATATATATATATATATATATATATATATATATATATATATATATATAAATAATTTATGTATTAAATAAATTATATATAATATATATATATATATATATATAAAATTTATGTATTAAATAAATTATATATAATATATATATATATTTATATATATATATATAATTTATGTATTAAATAAATTATATATAATATATATATATATATTTATATATATATATATAATTTATGTATTAAATAAATTATATATAATATATATATATATATTTATATATATATATAATTTATGTATTAAATAAATTATATATAATATATATATATATATATATATATATATATATATATATATATATATATATATATATATATATATATATATATATATATATATATATATATAATATATAATTTATGTCATGTAATGTTATTTTTAAAGTTAGTAAGTTTATTGACAAAAAAAATGCCAATATTTAAATCTTAAGATATATTATATATATAATATACAAAACAGTATAAAATTTAGTCAAAATTGTGGTTTCACCCTAATATATACCTGATTTTATCAGTTTTAAACACAAAACATTGTTACAAGCTGTTTTTGACCATAAGTGGTATAAGTACCAAATATATATATATATATATATATATATATATATATATATATATATATATATATATATATATATATATATATATATATATATATATATATATATATATATATATTTATATATATATATATATATATATATATAAACATGTGTGTGCATGGGCTACTTTATACACAGCCGGATATGTTGCATAAATAAGCCGATAATTAGAAGGCCAGTTTTTCAATATTACAAGTTTTCAGGATTTAAGTTTAAATAGGTTTAAATATAATTCATTTGCTAGGTTTTTTAATTTAAGTTAATAAATATATTATAATTATTTAAATTAAATAGATTTATATAGTAAAATATCTTTTCGTATTAGTTTTTTCTTATTTAAAAACGTTTAGGTTGATTTTATTATTAACATCTAGTAGTTTTTTTTTTAATTTGTTTATTTGATTTTCGTAGTTTTTTTTCAAATAATTTTTTATTTTGAACAACTTAATATTTTAAATATAAAATTAGGAATATGACTATTTTTTTACCGTAGATATTTTTTATTTTTTCAGGCAAAAATCAAAAAATACTAACAGCAAGTTTAAACAAGATTACAAAATATATCTATTTATATCACTACATACCTGTATATCTATGTATATATATATATATATATATATATATATATATATATATATATATATATATACACACACACACATAAACTACATTTTTTTTTTTCTTTTCCCTTTGTCTTCTTTTAAAAGATAATACAGCATCTTTGCGCTTTCCAACACTTAAAATCTTTTGTTCATTGTTATAAAAAATATTTATTACTGTCTGATTAACAAGAGAAAGCACTTTAAATGATCCTAACAAATAAAGCTGTGGTTCAAGTTATATTCATATAAAATATATTTGCTAACTTTTCTGATATTTGCTTTGCTATGCTTGATGCAGTAAAAAAAAGTAAACTTTTTTTTTACTGCATCAAGCATAGCAAAGCAAATAATAACATGATTTGCAAGCAATTTTGAGGGAGTTATGAGACCTCCTCTGGATAGTAGTTCAATATATTCTGTATTTAAATCAATGAGATCGCTTTTTAGCAATAAAGTACATAATTCACATTTAACTTTTTTGAGTAATTTTCTGCATATATATCCAGCAATAAAAATAGCAACTTCTTTACTGTTATCATCTAAATCACATTCCTGAATATCATTGATAAAAAGTTTAGAAATCGAGTTTATATTTACAACCGACTTGAAAGTTTTTAAATCCATTTTCCAAAAGTCAAAATTTTCTTTTAATAATGATCTCATTTTCAAAATTTTTTCAGAAGTTATTACTTCACGTAATCTAACAAGAAATCTGCCACCACTCATTTGAAGATAATTTGAAAAATGTCGCTCCAATGGATCACTTTGGAAACAAGAGGTTAGAACATAATTATATCCTTCAAATAGAAGATCTTCAATTAAACTAGAAATACTTTGCAGTGTTATAATAAGGGTTTTAGAAGTCTGAGCTGTAAGAGAATATCTTTCGGTGGAACTGCATTGCCACTGATCAATCCAGTGAGCAAATGCACATAAAAATTTTGGCTTACCGTCCCGCATAACAGATGCATTTCCAAACTTATGATTAGAGTATTTCATTTTAGAATTAGATATTACCCACCATAAATTAATAAGTTTTAAAAATTCTGATGCTGAAAATTCATTAGGAAAATAACTTTAAATTGCTGCAGATGTTGTTTCATGGAATATATTTAATGCTAGGTTGACGTCTTGTTTATTGTTACCTGGATATAATGTCTTTTCTCCTAGTTTTGATGCCTTTCTTAAGTTTGCTGATAGAGTTTCATCTCTATCATTCAATCTCTAATATATATCACCTGCAGAGACTTTTATATTAAAAATGTAATCAGTGAACTGAAATAATGGGAAAATAAACTTTTTGGTACTAATCAAATTATTTCTTAAGTTTTTGAGCAAATGTACACTATCATACATCAAATAAAATATATGACCATTAAAAGTGATACAAAAATTTTCCTCTGGCTTCTCTGAACCTTAAACGCTGAGTAATTTTGAATAAGCTGACACATTAGTTGGATGATTATCAGCAATCAATGCACGAATGTTAAAACCAGATCTTAATGTATTTAAACTTTCTTCTATTTCATCTTTAATAAAATCTCCAGTAAGACTAATTTCTGGGATAGCTTTAATAACATATGGTATTGATTTTTTAAGACCAGTAATCATGAACACAATTATTCCTTTGTAAAGATTACCCTGAGTATCTTGACCAATTAACCCACCACTGTGGTATTCACAAGATTGCTGTAAATTCATTTCATCAAAAAGGAGAACACAATCATTGCTTATTTTTCCTTCATTTAATAACAGTTTTAATGATTTTATTGAATCGGTTCCACCAGAAACTAACTTCTTTAGTAGTGACATTGATAGCAATGGGAGTTGTTTCAAAAGAAGGGAATAAGCTTGAAATGATGAATATCTTTGCATAAGTGCAAAACGTAATACTTGTGAAGAATATGGAGGACGACCTTTGGATTTGTAAAAAATTAAATTTGATAGTTCATTAACTAAACCATACGAATTTTCTTCAACAAGGTTGTGCATATAAGACACCAAATTATTTAAAATTGATAAACTTGTAAGGTTACAATTGTTAATTGTTCTAAACCATTTAGGGAGTGGAAGTGGAGAACTTTTATAATGTAACTTTACGTGCAAATTATTATTGATGCCTATTGATTCAATAAATGGAGTTGTGTCTACAAAAAATAAACGATAATATAAAACAAAACTTTCATATCTTTGCAAACTAAATCCATTTGGAGAGTTAGATTCATGAAGCATATTAATGTTTTTTATTTTATCCATTTATTGAAATGTATGAATTTTATCTGGGATGGTAGAATGTCGGTCAGTTGGAGGTTTACGAAAAGCAGGAATTTTAGGTATTGTAGAAGATGGAATAGAAATTTCATCAGAATAAATGGTTAGAACAAGGTTTAGCTCATATTTTAAAGAAACTTGTTTTCCATACTTTAAATACTTTTTTTCAAAATGGTGCAAGCATATAACTGAATGTTTGCTTGGTTTCCAAGCTTTTCTGTTAACAAATTTCATCCATTTTTCTTCTAAAACAGTATCTTTAGGAAAACTAAAAACAGCTTTACTTGCACTAAGAGAACTAGATTCATTTTTTTTAGATTTATTTGACAGTTCGACAATTAAAAACAGCACATTTGTTCACCATTATATCCAAAACTAAATTTCCAACTTAATCAATATCTCCCAAAATAAAATTTAAACAATATTAACTGGCAGTATGAAAAATAACTGAAATACTAAAAACTGGCTTCTAATTTTTGGCCTATTTATGCAAAATATCCGGCCGTGTATAAAGTAGTATGTATATATATGTGTGTGTATATATGTATGCATTTATTCTAAGGTGATCTTACATTGAATCTTACTAACATACCTCGTCCATCTAAAACCTCAGTACAATGCAACATGGAAATTATGAATAATGAAAATCGAGATTCTATTTTTAAGAAGAAATTGATTAAAGGTTAGTTTCTATTATAAAAACTTAGTTTGCTTTTGACTTTTAAAATTTACATATACTATAGTGCTAATTTGTTATTTACAATTAAAAATATAACATGTAGTTTTCAATAATTAAATTTTATTCATTTATTTGTATATTAACTGTCCCTTAAAGTAATGTTACATATTGAGGTGTTGCATTATACATTTCAGTTTGGTTACAAATGTTGTTTTTATTTAATTGAAGCGTAACATTTTTATGTAACAAAATGTAGTAATATAACGTGTGGAAATGCGTGGTATTTTATAAATGAAATAGTACAACAAATAATTTTAATAATAAAATTAATAAAAATATAAAAAAAAGTTAGAGCAGTCATATATTTAAGAATCAGAAGGAATAACTCTTTATCATTATGAAAAATAATACTTAAATATTAAAACATCCCTGTTGAACAAAAATGTAAATAAATTATTGACATTTCATACACATTTTGGTGGGTTTATAAAAACTCAAAAATGTAATTTTTTTCCCATTACAAGCTGACTAATTGTGACAAAACAATTATAATTCACAGTTAGTATAGTTAGGTATACTCAACCAAGATGTAACATTTTTACAATACACAACAGTATTATCTCTCCTTCTGAATTTCTTATATATAATGAGTAATTCAAATAATCAGGGTTGCCATCTGGTTTTTTTCAAGCCAAATTTCTCAAAGCTGGGTTGTTTTTTTAAGTTTTTTGCTTGAAATTTTTTTCTGGTTTATATTAGAAAAATCTGGTTTAAATCTGGCTTTTTTTAACAGTATTTGGTTATTGTTTTTTTCTTTCTTTCTTTAAATTGGGTTTAATTCAGGTTTATTTTTTGTTAAATCAATAATGTTTAATCAAGTAATAATCATATTTAATCAAGCTTTTTTGCTTCATAAAAAAAGTGAAATAGAGCAAAATAAACAAAAATGAATGGTAATATATAAAAAAAAAAAGAGCCAAAATGAGTGAAAAACTTTTTTTGTTGTTTTTTACAGTTTTTTTAAGGAAATTCAAAGAATGGAATAAATTCTCATGGGTAAGTTTTAACAAGTTCAAAAAATTTGGTTGCTCTTTCTTCAAAAAGTTATTGAAAGTTCACTAACTATTTTTAAATAACAACTGTATAATCTTCTTAAAATAATAAAAAAAAAGTTATTTTAAAAATTGATCTATTTGCTACATATCTTATACTTGATACTACGTAGCTTATACTTGATTTTTTGTTTTAGATTAGCATCTTTAAATTGATCAAAAATGAAAAAAACCAAAAAATGAAATGAAAACTCTTTTAGTTATGGAAGGAAGCAAGAAAAAGAATTTTCCTGGGTAAAAAAAATGCTCTAATGCATCTGAACAAACTTTTTGTCGTCTCCACACAAAGGTAGCTTACAGCAACATCAAAACAGCTTCACACATTAAATGAGAAAATACTTTGAATCTGTTTCAAAAGAAGATTAATTTTCTGGGTCAATCTTGCAATATGTGTGAGATTTTTTTCAGAAAAAGAGAAACAGATTGTTTATGACTTTCTTGGTCTCATTCAAGTGATTTCAACATCTGGCGAAGATCTCTTTAATGCCTTGAATTATAAACTCAACTCTATTGGAACTCTTCAAAACTGAATCTCTTTTGAATCTCTTCAAAACTGAATAGGATACAGTTCAGATAGTGCTTCAAATGTTATTGGCATACATAACTCAGTCTGGTCTCGTATACTAAATCCCCAAACTGTATTGTGATGAGGTGCAATTGTCACTCCCTAAATCTTGTAGTGCAAAATGCTTTTAATGCATTTATCTCCAATTGGGTTTCTTCTGAGTGATGGTCCCTGGTTTTTTAACAAGAGCATTCTTCGTCGAAATGAGTATAAAAAACTATTTGAAGTCATGAATCCAAACAATAAACGAGTGGGAACCCAATTCCCTTTTTAGTGGTTTTTTACAACTTCTTTGTTTGTTCAAGGAAAGTGTCAACTTGCTTATGATTTGACAAGAACTAAAAACATTCTTTATTTGTGCTAAAATAAGTTCAAACTCTGAGGTTTGTCACAAAATCTCTTCAATAAGCAAAATGTTCTGAGACAGCACCATTTACCATATGTTGTTTTTCTCATTCCAGTTACTCAAGAGCTTAAGCGCCTAAACTCTCTCTTTCAAGGGTCAAATGTTGAACCAGAAAATCTAATGAGTGGACATCCAAAAAGCTTGAAGCAGCATATTTTTGAAACCAAGGGCATTGTACTCCCTCTTCAGTGCATTGAGCCAAAGTTCTCCTCAGAGTGCCAGATTTACATTCAAGGACAACCTCCAAATGCAAAACTGAATGCTGGAGAATCAGTCAAAAATGTGAAAATTTGCTATAATGATTTTTTTCAGAAAGACAGATCAATTTTTTACAGTGTGCCAAATCTGTCTCCAATGAAAGTTCTTTCCCAAGTTGAAAAGTTTTTATTTCAAAGCTATCTTTTTCTCACCTAATGGGTACAAAAAGTCAAAAAATTGAAAACCAATACAGAAAAATCAGTATGAAGAATGGACTGAGTTTGAAATTTTTAAAGAAAAAGAAGTTCCTAAAAATACTGCTGAATTCTGGATAGCTTTGAGGGGTTATGTCAACATTTTTAGACATTTTTACAACATTTCCAACTACTGCCTAGGCTATCTTGCTGTGTTTCTGTTTCTAACTGTTTTGTTGAGAGTCTTTTCACAGGTCATCTATATGAAACGCAAACAGAGAAACAGAATGTCAAACCAGGTGTTGGATACAGTCATTCACATAAAATCTTATTTAATGAGCTAAAAGATTTGTTGTAAAGACTTTAACATTTCTGATTTAATAGTCCCAATAGTTGGAAATTAAATTTATGCAACAGATGCATGTGAAAATGAAGACGACTTTCATGTATTGGCAGAACTTTATTAAATGTTTAAAAATTACATATTGATGCCTTTTTTTTTATTGTATTTAAGGAGAGAATAATACTTAACCAAATAAATTTTTAGATAAAATGGTTCTACTTTAGTTGTTTGTTTTTTTTGTTTGTTTTTTTGATCTGATTTTTTTTTTTTTTTTTTTTTTTTTTGGCTTGTTGCAGGAAAAAAAACCTTGCAATCCTGAAAATAATACTATAGCAATACTGCAACTTAAATCTAACATTTATACATTATATTATATTTTAACACTATATTTACCAGAATTACAACGTTGTAATAAGGTTAGTTACTCTAACATTATTTTTTATCAGAATTACGTTATAATAACGTTGGTTACACTAATGTTATTTTTATCGGAATTACAATGTTGTAGTAACGTTGGTTACACCAACACAACTTCTTATTGGAGTTACTATGTTATATACACATATAATAATAATATTCACAACAAAATTTCATGTTGGATATTATTACAATGTTATAAAAGCTATACTTTCATTATTTTTAACAAACACTTTTTTTCAATGAGAATTTTATGTTAAATTCAACAAGGTAAATATTTATGTGTTTAAGAAAGAAATTTTTTTTATAAAACATTAGTATTTATTATTAAATTTTTCCTAAACTAATATGATTGTGTAGCATAGTAGCAAGCACAATCTATTGTACAGCATTCAATCCGGGTTTGAGTTGCGATGACTGCCAAACTTGACTTAAAAAACACATTGCTTTTACATCAAGTAAAAAACAACATTGATTAATATTGATTCATGATATATAATGTTATAACATTCGAAAATCAAATGTTGGAAAATCTTACGTTATTCATCCTTTCCATTTCCAACGTTATTACAACCTAAATAATAACATTATTTAACGCTCTTCTGATATTGATGTGTCCACTGGGTTAGGTCTCAATTGGTTATACTTTTAAATTGTCTATATATTTTTAAAATGTTATCAATTAAAATGTAGCATAACATAAAAAATGTTATAAGGATTAACTAACAAAACTATGTGTCACTTGTTTGCGAACTGAAACTTTATTTATCTTTTGTGACACAATTAAGTAAACAGTTTAGACAAAACTTTTGTACATTAAAATTAAAGTAAAACATGATCAATAGCAATATGACAAAGAAAAACAAACATTTTGTTTCAAAGTTTATTTATATATAAGTAAAAAAACTTTGTTACCAATTGTAACCGATTATGTAAACTTTGTTACCAATTGTAAATGATTTGAGGAGTAACTTTACTTTAAAATATTTTAAGGTTATAGTTTATTAAAAATGTTAAATATGTTTTTATTCCACTTTAATTTTTTTTTAAATTTTTATTTATTTATTTAATTTTTTTTTTGTTTTTCCAATGTGAATAATTAACTGAAGGAGTCCAAAAGTAAGCAACTTTTGGACTGCCTTAAGTTATGTAACTACTTTTAGGAAATTTTTAAAAGTGGACTTAGACAATTGAGTATTTTTAAAAGTGGACTGGGTAGAAATTTTTAAAAGTGGACTGGGTCTGGCAATTGAGTATTTTGCCTATTTTTGATCAAGGTTTAGTAATTCTCTATGCAATGAAAGATAGTTTAAATATTTGTTTAGAACCATTTCTTCGATTCCTATTTTGTTTATTCTTTATTCTCTTATTTTTTGTTCTCTTGGTTTGTTTTAAATTAAATTTCTCTCTTTTCTCAATTTATACTTTTGTTGTACTGATATTCTTAAAGTTTAAACCTTATCTATAAGTCTAAATTTTAATTTTTAAGGATCTTTGTCTTAGTGATTTATTTTTTTAGTGTCCTTAATAAAGAAATATCTTTAGCATGAATTAATCTTATTAATTAAAAAAAGAAGACAGAATTTTTTGTTAAGCTTTTTTTTTTTAATTCTAAAAGCCACATTCTTCATAAGTTCACTGTCAAATGAAACCTCATGAAAGGACAATAAATAGAATCTCAATGATGACAAATGGGACTTGCAATATGGGATGATTCTTTTTAAAATTTTAATCACCTCTACATAAAATTATTTTTTGTTTAATACTTCTGAAGTGTTTAGTTTGAACAACGTATTTATCATTTTTTTTATTGCTTGTCAAAACTTTTTGTGTTTGATATTATCTAACAATAGATTTTTTTTTTTTGTCTAAAGAATCTGTGCTTTGATTTTTTTGATTCGAGTTATTGCAGTTTTTGGTGTCTTCTTTTAATGGCTATTAATAGAAATTATTTTTTAAACTGTTAGAAATAAAATTGAAATTACTAGAAAATATATATATATTTTTTCTAGTAATTTCAATTTTATTTCTAACAGTTTAAAAAATTAATATATATATATATATATATATATATATATATATATATATATATATATATATATATATATATATATATATATATATATATATCCATATAGTGTAGTCGAAAGAGCGTTTTAATGTAAAAAAAGTCTCTTACGACTACAATTTTAATTACCTCGTCTCTTAAGCTGTATTTGATTGTCGTCGAAATGTCAAAGCAATTAAATTAATGCGGAAGTACATTAAATTTTATTGTTTTTTAAAATTTTTTTTAAAAAACCGCAATTATAACGAATAGAAAGTTTTTTTTTATTCGTGATGTTTTTTTTTTTATTTTATTTAAAAATATTTTTTAAACATGCGTAAATGTTGCTACATCGACTATCTTATAGCCTGACTCGCAACGGAGTGCTGCTACATCGACTGACAAATAGCCTGACTTGCAACGGAGTGCTGCTACATCGACTGACAAATAGCCTGACTCGCAAGGGAGTGCTGCTACATCGACTGAGGGTTTGGTTTCGGCAGGCAGTCTATCATTTTTAAAAAAAAAAAAAATTTAAGTTTTTAAACTTTTTCTGGTCTGGTTTATTAACGCGCTCTTTAAAACTACAGTTTATGGGAAACTCTTTTCAACTACCATGCAAGAGTATATATATATATATATATATATATATATATATATATATATATATATATATATATATATATATATATATATATATATATATATATATATATATATGTATATATATATATATACATATATATATATATATATATATATATATATATATATATATATATATATATATATATATATATATATATATATATATATATATATATATATATATATATATATTAATTTTTAAATTTTTGGTTTTCTGACAACTTTTCTTACTTATTTAACAGTATTTCTAATGAATAAATTTATGTAAAATGTTGTATATAGTATTTATATAAAAATGCATTATATAATAATAATATAAAGATATTTATACTTTTTTTGTTTGTTTAAAATTTATTTTTATTGCTAAGTCAAAGCTTATATATGTTCCCTACATGAAACTATTTTTGTAATATCAACTAAAATAAATCGGTTGCTTAAAAAAAATTTTTTTTGTTTACTTTTAGTCACTGAATAAACTTTCAAACCCCCTTGAAATTTTTGGAATAGTCATGGAAAAATATTATTTTGCAAATAAAAAAATAAATTGCAAAAGTATTATAAATTTTTTTAGTTTAATGCCATAGTAATTTATTGTACTAATCTTTTTTATAGTAAATTTGACAGTAAAAAAACAAATTTATAATTTTAATTGAATTATAAATTTTTCAGTTTGGTTGTATATATATATATATAATTAAGTTATAAATTTGACTGAGATTTCTATTTTTACTTTAAATCTGTCAAGGTTTTTGCATTAGTTTTTTCATTTCAATTTTTTTTTTCAGAAATTTATTTATTATTATTTAATTAATTTACTTTCATAAATAATTTAATTAATTAATAATTTAATTAATTTAAATTCATAAATATTTTAAAATCATTTTTGTTAATTTTTATTTAATTTGTTTTATTTATAATTTTATTTAGGTTAGCTTTTTTTTTTAATTTGTTAAATTTTTTTTTTTTCAATTTCTTAAACTTAGTCTATATTAAATAATATAAAATTGACATCATATATTGACATAATATATTGACATCATATATTGACATCATATTTCCTTTAATAAAGCAATGTAACTTTAATTTATGCAACTTATAAAAAGACTGGTAAGTATTCCTTAAAAATATTTACGTTTTGAATTTTTTGTCTCTAATAATGGTGAACTCTCAAACTGTTCAGGGGGTAATCAAATGCTTTTAAATTAGAACATGCTAAGTAGGTTGATGAAATAATGGAAAAAAATATTAAACTAGGTCTTGAATTAATCGAAACAACCAATAAATTTTCCAGTTTAGAAAGAAGAGTAAAAAACTATAGAAGGGAATTCTGGAGATTTCTTAGCACTTTAAAACTCTGTATAGATTACAGCTAATGCAATGAATAAAAAATAATCACCAGACCAACTATTGTTAGTAAATGCAGCTTTCAAGGATCAAAATGAAAGTAAAAAAAAATAGAACCAAAAGTGTAATAGTTTATGGAATAGCAGAATCAGAAATTTTTTTACAATCTGAAAAAATTACAGTTAATAACAAAAATAAATGCTGAATTATTCAATGATCTTGGAGCAGATGTTAAAACAAAAAATATATGAAGATTGCGGTCAATATATATATATATATATATATATATATATATATATATATATATATATATATATATATATATATATATATATATATATATATATATATATACTGGATCCAATTTTAGTTGAGTTATAAAATGTTAGTATGTAAAAATCTTTTTTTGTCTAATACTTTACTTTATGATTTTATCAAAAAATTAAGAAGCGTTAGTAGCCTTTAAAATGTGTACATTTCAATTAATCTTACTGAAACAGAAAAAATGTTAAATTTTTAATTAAGGTAAAAAAGAAATAAGCCAAACTTTAAATTTGCTACATTTCAATGTTGAAATGTAGTATCTGTAGCAGTTTTGATACACAATTATAGGAAAGCAGATTTCAATTCAATTGTTTTCTAATATGGATTGGTTAACATGCTTTAATAGCAAATTATTCCAGGAAATGCATAATATATTTATTTTTTACATGATGTGGAGCACAAACTACATATTTTAGTTTAAAAATTAGAAACAAAAAAGAGAAAATATTTTGGTTAAAAAAAGAATTTTAAAAATTAATAAAAATTGAAAATTTTTTGCAACTGTTCATCAGAATGGAAAGTTACATCTCTGGTGAAAGAATACAAAAATATTTGCTAGTTTGAAACAGAATTAAGAAAAGCCAGATAGAATTATGAAAAAACCTAGTGATATCGACTAAAAAAAACTCAATGTTAATTTACAAGTACGTAAGTAGCCAACAACAGATTTATAATTATTTAGAGAATTATATGATAAAAATGGAATTTTTACAAATGACCCGATGATCAGAAAATCATCATTATAATCAAATAATCATCATTATAAGAAGTTCTTAAATGTTCTAGAAAATGATCTTAATTTTGCCTAATAACTTAGTAAATAATTCAAAGATGTATGGTAACGATGCTAAAGTATAATTAAGAATTGGTTCTGTAACAAGTTTTAACCATCTGCATAATGATCTAGAGAAAGCTATCAACTGGTTTAATGAATGGCTGCTAAAGTTTTTAAAGCTATCAACTGGTTTAATGAATGGCTGCTTAAATTTTAAGAAGTGTTTAATTATGAACTTTGGCAAACACAACTTAAACAAAATTTTTTTTGCGCGAAATATACCTTTATGTACCAAATTACTTTTTGTGCAAGCAAAGCAAATAAAGTTTTGGGTATTTTAAACAATACACTTCTAGATTTTAACAGTTAGTTACTAAAAATTATATCAACATTTTTGTTAGACTATTAATAGGATTCGATGTATCTGTGTGGTTTTCACATTTTGAGAATGAAATTAATATTTTAAAAAAAGTTCAGCATTGTGCTACAAAACTGATATTACCACAAAAATAGTTATGAAAAAAAAATAGGATAAGTTTGACCTTAATACTTTAGTTGTAAGATAGATTTGGAGTGATTTAATTCAAATGTACAAAGTATTAAATGAAATGGAAAAGTCATTTTAAACAAGAAAGTTATCAAATTTTTGTAGTTATGAAATAACTAATTTTTTCCTTCTTTTAACAAACAAAACATCTTTTTATTAGAATCGACTACTGATGTTGTTAATGTGTAACTATATTCTGTGTAACTATATTCTGTGAACTCTTATTAAGCTAATATATAATATAATAATGACTCTATGTTAAATAATGATAAAGCTGCGTAATTGTACTCTGTACACTCACTGAATTATTGGAAAAATATATTATTATCATAAGTTTTAAACACATAAACTATTGACTAATTATTTTTTTTACTTTGGGGACTTCCATAAAATGCATACACAGTTATAGGGTTACCTAAAAATGTACTAAAGTGTACAGGAAGGTTGTTAAAGACAGCGAGTACGTATGCGGTTTGACTATCTCTTGTTCTGTCTCTTCTAATACTGAATTTCTTTTTGTTTTTAACAAAATACAACTAGTTTCACAAGCTTAAAAAAATCAGTATTATATTAATATAACAGCAAAATGTCAAATTGACTAAAAGTTTTTAATGGTTTTGTATTGTTTACAAACAAATAACTTTTTTTCTATGTTGTTTGCAAGTGAAGTAAGTTTTAACTATCAGATTAACAAAGGAAAAGAAAATAGTTATATTCTGCAAACTATAGTTTAGAGTGTTTTTCAATCTTTTTTGTTCTAAAAAACAATTTGCACTAAAAATAGTAAGAATACAAGAACTACAAAATAAGAATTATAGAACCAAAGATAAAAATTTTATTAATTATGTCCTGCGTGTCATTTTTATTTTATTTACTTGATTTTTGTAATTTTGCTGAATTTAAATTTATAAAAAGTTTTCCATAGTTTGAGAGTTACTCTAAACAACTTTGAACAACCCATGTTCGAGTACTACTTTGAACAACTTATGTTTGAGTACTACTTTAAACTATTCATGTTTGAGTACTACTGCATTTTTAAGTCTTTGCACTTTTGTTTTTCACATATTTTGCTTGACTGTGTTGTACTGTCAATGTACTTTGTGTGACTGCGTGTTCTTGTTAAATAAAAAGATGTAAATATGCCTACAAACATGGTTTTGATGGCAAGGAATGTTTTGGTATGTTTACAATTTTTTTAGCCAGCACTACTGTAGTTTTATCTTTTAAAATATTTTTACAAAAATTTTTAAATATTGAGCTCATTTTTTGCAATACTCACAAATACACTGCAACATTTTGAAATATTTCGGAGTATTTATTGAGAGTCACATATATGTCTTAAAGGATTATATTTCATAAAATAAATTTTTTTTTGACTGATAAAGTATGTAATTTTAAAAAAAAGTTTTAGTCATTGACAGCGATTCTGTCACTAGCCTATAGAGCAAATTTTATCTGTGCTGTTTCAAAATGATAGAAATCTACCTTTTTTTATAAAACATATTTAATTTTATAACGTCTCAAAAGTGCATAACTAAAATTGGAAGTAAATTGAAGATTGAAGAGAGTTGAAGGAGTTATTAAATTTCAAAATAAAGTATAGATTAATAATTAAAAATTTTAAGGATAAAATGCAGTAGTGCTCAGACCCAAATACTTTTTTTTTCTTAATCTGTTGTGTTATGAACATTGCATTTAGTTTTTTATCTTACACAGGTTGGTGGCCGTTTATAATTGATACTGAAGAGTCTGATCCTGAACTTGTAGGAAAAGTTGAAGTTCAGTTGGAATTGCTTACTGAGGTTGAAGCTGCTGCTGAACCTGCTGGATTAGGTCGTAAAGAACCGCAACCTCTACCTTTTCCGAAGTATGTTTTGATAATGTAAAATGATAACTTTTGTATAAAAAACAAATAGTTTTTTTTTGGTTTAAGGCTATAAGATATAAATCTTTTGAGATTAGTAACTAGTTGTAATAGTAGGTAGTAGTAGAGTTTAATATGCAAGAACAAATAATTCATGCATGTTGAATAAAATTGTTGAAAAAAATGTTGTTGAAAATTGACTGAATTCATTCTAATAATCAAAACCAATAAAGTTGGAATCCAAAATTTTGATTTCTTTTTTTTTTTTCTTGTTTATATTTTTGCCTACGATATATTTTTATAAATGTATTGTTTTTTTAGCCGACCTGATGTAGCAATGCAGTGGATGGCAAATCCTCTAAAAGCACTAAGGTATTTTTTATGGGAACAATACAAGTTTTGCTTTGGAAAGTTTGTCATCATTGGTGTCATTTTAGCAATTATGGGTCTTTTTATGTACACAATGCCTGTATGTTCTAAATGCCTCTTGCAATTTTTAAATATATCTTTAATCATCATATATAAAGTCCAAATTTTGCTGGCTCCTAACATTAAATAAATGAATTGTATTTTTTAAGTACTAGTATATAAATATTTTTTTTAATTTTACGAAAGTAATTCATTTAATTCAAACTCTATTAATTTTTGATATTATTTTTTTAGGATGCTGTTGTCGGCAAGTTATTCGGTGGTGCTTAGTTATTTGGTAGTGGGGCTTTGTACAATGTACAATATTTGTTTTTGGCAACATATATTGTACATTCAGAATTCGGTAGCGCTTAAAACAAAGTCATTGCAGATGTTACGTAATATTATGGTAGCGCCTCACACAAAGTCATTGGAGTTGTTGCTTGAAATTATGGTAGTGCTTTATACAGCTTTAACATATGAATTGTTTCACGGTGGTGGTAGCGCTATTTTAAAATGAAATGCATCGACTCTATACAATTACGGCTGTTACTTGTGGTTCCCATAATTCAATTTGATTATTAGCATGCAGACGTCTTTGGAAATTTTCTAAAGCATAAAACTCGAATTACCTCCTGATAGTTACAGTTATTTTCAATTTACTACCTTTTTGAAGGATTATTTTGATTTAACTGACAAATACTTGAAATAAATTAAAATGTCATGAATAAATATATATATATTTTTTTAATTTAAAAAAAAGTTATACACGTGCGTGTAATTTATGCTATAAGTTATATAATTTATACGATATATTACATATAATTATATAGGTGTAAATAATTTTTTTTTTTTGTTATTTAAATTTATAGTAATTACCGCTTTATTTTTTCCTCCATCTGTTTTGAATGTGTTTCAAAAAAAAAAAACATTTCACATTTTTTAACATGCAAAAATAAAATTAAAACTTTCCCATCTTGATTCCCATCCATGATGATTTATATGATCTTTCCTCTAGCGATGCTTTACATTAGAATCCATTAGTTATATCATATTTTAAAAATTACAGAAATAAATATAACTTAAAATAATGTATTTTTTTAAATACAGGATTAATTAATGTGATATTACTTCAACTAAGTAAAATCGGATATTCAAGATGTACAAACTCCATAGACAAAATATTAAATTTTTTTTGACTTAAAATGAAATTTTAGTAACAAAGCAAATTATTAGCTTCATTAATAATAAAATTAATAAATATTTATATATATATATATATATATATATATATATATATATATATATATATATATATATATATATATATATATATATATTGTATTTTTAAGGATGGTGGCCTTTTATTCTCGATACTGCAGAGGCTGATCCTGAATTAGTTGGAAAACTTGAAATGGAGTTAATCCTCATGACAGAACAAGAGGCTGAGGAAGATCCAGCTGGCTTGGGCAGGAAAGAACCAAATCCTTTACCCCGTCCAAAGTAAGTATTATAGTTTTGTTTATAATAATTTTTTTTTCTAATTATAAACTACGATATCTACTAAAAGAATCCATATAATTTTTTATAAAGCTATTTTTAAGTATTTCTGATGTCGTCAATGATCTCCGTCAAAGTATTTCTGATATCGTCAATAATCTCCGTCAAAGTATACAACTTTTTTCTCTCATTTTAATTATATCTTTGGGGGAAAAAATTGTAAAAGTTATATAGATAAAAACGCGTTTGTCATGTAAAGTTAAAAAGGAAGCAAATATAATTTCATAAGTGAATTTATATTGCAGCTTTACAACAATTTAAATTTATTTAAGTTTTTGAAATTAAAAGTAGAAATTTTGAGAGTCAGAATATTTTTTTCAGCCGTCCGGACTTAATGATGGAATGGCTAATGATGCCCATAAAAGCGCTACGGTATGCACTGTGGGAACAACATAAGTTTACTTTTGCCAAAGCTGTGGCTATGCTACTTATATTTGCAGTCTTGGGCTTGTTTTTTTACTCGATGCCGGTAAGTTTGATTGTAGCATCTTGGTAAAAGTCTTTAAAATTATTATTTTATTTTTTTATTTTTTTATTATTTCTATAAATTTTTTTCTAAATATTTTTACTTTTTTAGTTATTTCCATTATAATGTCCTTAAAATTATTATAAAATTAAAAGTAAAGTTATTTAAAATAGTTTTCAATATTTTCTAAGCTTTTTCAATAAAACACTATTTTGAAGTATTTAAATGCGCTTCTTAACTGCTTGTATTTAGGGTGTGATTGTAAAGAAAATCGTCGGCTAGTAAATGAATTTTGTAATGATGTTCTTAGGAAAAATTTCTCAATCGATTTGAGATTTGACGCATAACGTGAAGTTAAGATAATGCTTCAATAACTAAAAGTTTCAGATCATCTCATTTTCTTTTTCAAAAGATTAATATATTATATTAAAAATGTGTAATTTTTTATATATTTTTTATTATTGCATTTTATAATTATATTTATAGTTAAAAAAGAATTTTTTTTTTAATTTTGTCATAGCAGTTTATTTCAGAAACTTTCAAGAAGGAAGAAACCAGATTTATAAACCAGATTTCATATCAAATTACTAAACAGTATGAACATATAAATAAATCTTTTTTTTGACGGAAACTAAATTCAATTTTCTAGATCGAATATCAGCTTTAACGAGTTTTGTAATGCTTTATTGATAATATTCTATGGAAATTAATTGTTTTATTGAAGTCGTAAAACATAGCTGCGTTTGAATTGTAAAATATATATGTTTTTTAAAATTAGAACTTATTAATAATTTAAAACTATTATTAAAGCTGTTTTATTATTTGTTTTATCATTGATTATTATAGAATTATATAACTTTAAGTACAATCTGATTTTTACAAGTCTAGTTAACAGTCAATCTGATTTTCACAAGTCTAGTTAACAGTCTAGTTAACAGATTATTATTCTTAAAAGACTTGTTAATTTTGGAAAAAACGTTTCAACCATGTAAAAACTGAAATAATTTTTCAGTGCATGTACAATATGGATCATGAAGTATTTACTTATGACTTACTAACTTAGTTTGAAAGTACCTAATGATAGTTTTTCTCTTATGTTACCTGAAATGATAGAGTCAACATAATTATGTCGGATTCCAATTATGAAGAAAGGAGCAATGCTCAAGTAATGTCTGAAGCTGAAATTGTTTCAACACTCATTAGTGACAACATTTTTGAAACAGTGTTCGATAATGAACTTCAAACTACTGACAAATCACAGAGTAGTTTAAGTTTAAGTGACTTAAGTGTTTGCGAGGTGCTAAAGGTAGAGCATCAGAGCCGCCATAGGGTGGCGCGAGTGAAGCAGCCGCTCCAGGCCTCGCGGTTAGGAAGGCCTTGCGCAGCGAGGCCATCTTAAACATGAGAAATCAAAACTTTTACTTATTGTTAACGAGAGTAAGGCCTCGCACAGCAACGCCTTACTCTTGTTAAAAAATAAAAGGCGTTACTGTCGTTAAAAAATAAGAAAATATTTTGGTTTAATGACAATTAATATACATGCCAAAAATATCTAATTTCCCGCGCAATTATTTATTAAGGGGCTGTTCAAATAATACGTGAGAGTCTTAGGGGGGAGGGGGTATTAGAAAGTGTCACTAAATGTCACATGGGGGAGGGGGTGGTTTGCCTCAGTGTGACGTGACAAAAAACATTTTAAATTAAATTGTTTATCACTGCGTAATTAAATTAGTTTATATTGCAAACTCGGAGGTATTTATATATAATACTGATTTCGAGAAAAATTATATGCAACGGCTTCACGAATAGCGGGCGTTTTTTGTTTAACTTTCATTTAACAAAAAATTTTGTTTTTGTTAAATGATTGGATTTGATTAATTTATATTTACTCCGTACAAAATTATTTTTGTGGAAGTTGTACGCATAAAAAGAAATTCTAATCCTACGAACATAGAACTAGATAGTGGGCAAGTATCTAATAACGATTTATATTACTATCAAAAATCATATTTTATTTTTTTAACACTATTTATATTAATAGACTAAAAAATTAAGTGTTATTTTCGCTTAAAATTAGGTCTTCAAATATAATACATAATCGATATTATTCTATTTTCAATGTTATTATTAGTATTACTTTTAATATTTTGCGTCACTCTATTGCAAATAATTGGTCTAATTACTTTATTATTTTATTATTATGTTATTATTTTATATTTATATTTTTATTATTCATTAAGTTAGTTAGATTGTTAACGAATTTTAGTATTAATAATGCTACTGTTAACATTAATTCACAATGTGCTTGTTTTTAATTAATGGTTGTTAGGAAAATAAATTTATTGTTGTTGTTGTTATAGAATAAAAATGTCTAGTGAAAAGGAACAACTTTACAAATCTATTTATGAAGGATATTTAAAAGCATTTGCAAACAAACCAAAGCAAAAGTCTCAAGAAGAAACAAATAAAATCTGGTCTGAGATCAAAACAAAGAGCAAAACATTACTCGATATAAATGTAGAAGTTGAAAAAAAATTGAAAGAACTAAAGCAAACTGAACTTCGAAATAAAGTTGGTATTTTATCTTACTGGACAAAATTACAAAACTATACACCAAAAAAGCTTGTGGTTGAATCTAAAATCACTTTTGATGACTTGACTGATGCAACCCCATCAATTACAAATAGTGAAGACAGTGAAAAAGGCTTACAAGAAAACTCCAATTCGTTAAAAGTTTTAAAAAATTTTTATTTTACAAAAAGATATCGCATATTTTACTGGAAAAAGAAATTGCAACTTGTTGTCACAAGAGGACCACCATATATAAAGACAAAAACAAAAGCTTTTGATAAAAAAAAAACCGAGATCTTGTACTTCGTCAAAAAGCCACTAAACGTCAAACAGCAATCTGGCTAAAAAGAAAAAAAGCAATAGAAGCTTTCGATCCGGATATTAGAAAAAAGTTGTATGGTATTAAAAATGCAGTATCAAAAGGTCAACCGCTAACCTGTGATCAGGACAGTTTAATTAAAACGATTGAAGATATTGCCTTGAAAGGTTCTGCTTCTGATGATAGGAGAAGAACTGAAATTGTTCGAACTGTAAAAACAGATGACTTGGTTGAAGAATTAAAAAACTATGGTTACAATCTCTCCAGATCAGGAATTTACTTAAGATTACTTCCAAGCAGATCATTGAGCACAGAAGGAAAAAGACATGTTAAAACTGCACCTGTTAGACTAATAAGAGCACAAATTTCTAAGCATAAATATCATGCAGACACAAAATTTGCCAAATCATCCATCAGTGCCCTTGAAAAACTTGCTGCAGTCTGGGGTCCAAAAGAAGTGATGTTTCTTTCCCAGGCTGATAAAGCTAGGTTGCCAATTGGATTGACAGCTGCAAACAAACAAGCACCAATCATGATGCATATGGAGTACAAGGTGACTTTAGCTGATCATGATTTTGTCATTGCTCCTCAACACAAACTTATTCCTTCAGTAATTGCAGCCATAGAAATCAAAAAAGATTGCATGGAAAAACAAGCAGTCACATACTCTGGCCCAACATACATAGCAATCAGAAGTGCAAAACATGATTCATCAACAGCACTTAGTTACTTAGAAGACATTAATAGAATCAACCATCTTCCTGCATTTGAAAGCAGCTTATTTACTGAAGATGGAGTTAGCAAACCAGTCATGATTATAACTGTTGATGGTGGGCCAGACGAAAATCCAAGATATGAAAAAACAATTCATTGTGCCAAGACTTATTTCAAAGAGCATGACCTTAATGGCATGTTTGTGGCAACCAATACTCCTGGCAGAAGTGCCTTTAACAGGGTAGAGAGATGAATGGCTCCGCTAAGCTATGACCTTGCAGGAATTATACTTCCATTTAATCATTTTGGAAGCCATCTTAATTCAAGAGGAGAAACAACAGACAAACTTATAGAGAAGGCAAATTTTGCCAAAGCTGGCGAAGTTCTTGCACAAATTTGGTCCAGCACAGTCATTGATGGATTTGAAACTATTGCAGAGTAAAAAGAACCAAACAGTGAAAATCGTGTACAATTAAAGCAGTTTGGAGCAGAGTGGGATGCTAAACATGTCAAAGAAAGTCAATACTTGCTTCAAATTGTAAAATGTAATAATCAAAACTGGTGTGGTCATCGTCGCAGCTCACTGTTCCATCTTATTCCAACTGGTTTTCTTCCTCCACCAATTTCTTTGTTCCAAGGAGAAAATGGCCTTGAGTGCAATAATACAAAGAATAACTTTGCAAGCCTCTTTTTTAACTTATCACTAAGCAAAAAAAATTTTGCCAAGACAATTACAAAAAAGTTTCCCAAAGGATTGCCATACGACTACTCATGTCCGAGCATTCAAAGTTCCTTACCAAAAAGAATTTGTACCAATTGTAGTCTATATTTTGCCACTATCAAATCAATGAAACAGCACAAAACAGCTTGCTCAAGTATTGGATTATCGAATGAGATTCAAAAAGTTGAACCTCATCGCCTAGTTGCTCAACGTCTATCTGAACTCATATGTGTCTTTTTAAATTCAGACAAAGAAACAATTGAATAGCATGATCAGGACGATATTGATACATCTGATCTCAACTGGCCTTCAATAATTATTGAAAAGCATGGAGCTCCAATACTTGAAGGTCAAAGTCCAATTCGGGAACAAATTTAGGACATGTTTCTTAAACAGAAACATGTCAGTTGTATTTTTTTTTTAATATGAACTGTTACAATTAAATTGACACTTGTGAAAATTACAAACTTTTGTCTTTGTCACGTCACACAGGGGTGGGGGTGGAGGAGTTTTTAAAAATGCTACAAAATGTCACATAGGGGAGGGGGGGTCTCTAAAAATGTCTAAAAAAGTGTCACGTATTATTTGAACAGCCCCTAATTAAAAAATTAACTTGATTTCGTTTGTAATAATAACGAACAAAAAAATGCAAATTATTGTTTGAAGCTATTGAAGCTCTTCTGTTTAACGGCTATAAAATACTTTTTTAAAGAGTGAAAACGTTAAAAAAAATAGATCAGGCGAATATTTAATTTTGTTTTTCAAAACTAAAAAAGAGAAGAAAAAACAAAATATCTAAAAAGAAGAAACGATAACGAATTAAATAAAAGAATTTAAAATAAAATACAAAAGTAACGTAAGTAAAATTAAATTAATAAAAAAAAGTAAAAAATGAATAGGCTGCATATTGGTAATGCAATTTGTAAAAATTAATATGAATATAACTTCTCTTAAGAATGAAGATCAGGGGCGGACTGGCCATGTGGAAGATGTGGACTATTCCACATGGGCCGTTGTTAAGTACTTTGTTTTTACGTATATGTATTCTAATAAATTTTTTCTGTTCGATATTTATTCATTAATGTATATATTTATAAATTAAGCATAACTTTGTAATTTACGTCTGTTATCTTTGCTGCTTTTCCTCATTTTTCGTTGGCCTACAGGGCCGTTAAAAATATTTTTCCACATCATAATAATTTGGCCAGTCCGCCCCTGATGAAGATGTAAGCATCGAAGAACATTTTCTTGGAATCTTAGATGTTAAATCAACAACAAGAAAAAATCTAACTGATGTTCTTTTACAAGAGTTAGATGAAACTGGATTGCAAGTCATGGACTGAAAAGAGAAAATGGTATGACAACGGTTCCAATATAAAAAGTATCCACTCTTGAGTACAGGCACTTCAAACTAAGAATAATGGAATTCTTTGTTCATTTAGAAAAATTGCAAAATTATTTATAATGTTTAAAAATTTCATTTTTTATTAGAAACTTAAAGGAGTTTAATGGTTTTACCGTATTTAAATGTTTGGTTTTATGAAATGTGTTCCATAGTTTCGGTCCACGGTATGCTATTCCATATTCAGAATACTTGCTCCTTATTCTAGGCAATTTATAAGTTTTTCATTGGTTTATTCTAAGAGAGTAATTATTGTTAACATTTTTCGTAAATTTATTATTAAAGGTTTTCGATATTTATACATAAAGGTTTTCGATATTTATACATAAAAATTAAGTGTTTGTAAATATTAATTTCATATATACTCATCATTTGCATGTCTTTCATTAGTGGTTTTGCATGTTCATATTTTTTTTATTTATATAATAGTCTGCATGTATGTTTTTGTAGAGAAAATATTTTTTTTAAGTTTTGTTGGTTGAGTATTAGCCCATGTAATATTAGAATAGTAAGTAAAACAACGTGCCTAATACATTGTTTTACTTACTATGTTTACAAAATATACTAGTTTCAGACTTTCTGATGTTACATATGAGCGAATACGATACATCAAACCAATTGTTTTACTAATTTTTGATTGGATATAGTTTATGTGAGGAAGCCATGATAAATTTTCATCAATAAGAACTCCTAAGAATTGTATTGACTCATTTTTTCCAATTAGTTTATCATCTAAAATTAAATCTGGTAATTTTGAGGGAAGGTTTTCCTATTGTGATTTTTTATGGAATAGAGTATGCTTTGTTTTATCTACATTAAGTGACAGTTTATTAGCCCTAAACCATTCATTGACATTCCTTAATTCATAATTCATGTCAGAGTAAAGTTGCCTAATGTCACTGTTTGATAAGAAAAGATTTGTGTCGTCGTTTACATAGATACAGTGTACATAGAACAGCAAGGAAACAAGAATTGACCTTGTGGAACTCCACACATAATTTTTAGTTCACCTGATTCCTTATTAATAACATATTGTTTTCTTTCAGTGAGGTAGCTTTTTAACCAATCATAGATTTTATTTATTACTCCGTAGTGTTTTATTTTTTCTAAAAGAATGAGGTGATCAACCATAATAAATGCTTTTGATAGGTCATTAAATAATTCTAGAGTAAAGTTATTGTTTTCGAATCCATTAGTAATTCGGTCTACTATTTCAATTATTACGTGTTCAGTTGAATTATTTTTTTGAAAACCAAACTGTTTTGTGTAAAATAAACTATTTTCATTAAAATGGTTATAAATTCTGTTATAGGTTACACGCTCGAATATTTTGGAAAATACAGAAAGTACTGATACAGGTCTATAATTAGAGATTTCTGATTGATCTTTGTTTTTGTAAATTAGGCATACTTTTGCCAACTTAAGTGCTTCAGGGAAAATACCCTCATTTATTGAAAGTTTTATAATATGAATCAAAGGTCTGGAAATGTAATCTTTGTTTAAAATACTATCTATCTGTATCTATATTACTAGAAACGTCATCAAACCCAGGTGATTTATTTTTTTTTAGAAAAGAAAAGACTGTTTCCTATTCTTTAAGAGTGAAGTATTACGTCATTTAACGATTTAAGATATAATTGAAATGAGTTGGGTGTGGTAATAATTTTTTTAGCAAGGTTCGGGCCAATGTTCGTAAAGTATTTGTTTAACTCATTCGAGATTTTTAAAGGACAATAAATATCAGTTTTATTGATATTTATTCTTTGAGGCAGTAAAGTCGTAGTTATTTTATTTCTTCCCACTATATTATTAATTACATCCCATGTTTTTTTTACATCGAATTTGTTTTTTGTAAGTTCTTCACTATAATAGTTTTTTTTAGCTTTTATAAGAAGATTTTCGTAAAACCGTTTATATTTTTTGTATATTTTTTCATTATCTTCACTTCTGTTTTTCAAAAATTTATTGTAAAGTTTTTGTTTATTTTTTGAACATTTTATTAGAGTCTTATTCATCCAAGAATTTAGTATTGTTTTTTTTTAGTTATTTTTATTTCATATGGGCACGTTTCGCTATATCCCGGTGGGAAATCGGCTAACGAATAGCTAGCTATAATCGTAACGATAAAAACAGCAATTTGGCCGCGAGGATCGCTAGCTTTTTTAATTAAGCGAAAAGCTATCGATACTTGTACAGATAAAGACAGCTATTTGGCTATGAGGAGCTTAATAAGATAAAGACCCACTGGCTATTGTAGCTAGTGTCATATCGTAATAAAATCGTTGTCTGAAAAATTTTGATATGTAGCTATCAACCAGCTATAGATTTGTAGATATTTTGTAGCCAGCTACAAAGCTACGATATTTAGCTAGCGACACATTACTACAAAATCGCAATGTTTAAAATCGCAAAGTTCAATTATCCTCATAATTATATTAGACTCAACACTAAAAGTCGAATTTTTTAAGATGTTAACAATATTAGCAAAAAATAAAATAGGAAAAAAAAATCGCTTTAAAATCGCTATAAAGCTAGCTAGTCGCTAGCTCATTTCCCACCGGCATATATCAAGAAATGTTTGTAGGAAAATATTAAAAGCTTTATCTGTATTATCACATTTAAAAACCTGATTCCACTACTCTTGCTTTAGTTTATTAGAAAGATTATTTTTATTAAATGTTGATAAGTTGCGTTTTTTTTTAGTTATAATCTTAGAAGCCCCTTTGGTTGTAACATTTAAAAGATTTATTTTAATGTATATTAGGAAGTGATCACTAATGTCAGTTTTAAAAATACCTCTCTCAAATGACGTTTCTATATAGTTATTAATAAAAATATTATCGATTGCAGTTGCAGAGCTTTTTGTTACCCTAGTTGGTTTATTTATAACTGGTAAAATATTATATTTAAAAAGCATATCAAAAAATGATTTTGTTTTCGGAAATATTTTATAATTCAGAGCGTTCAAATTTATGTCACCCAAATACAATGTTTTTATTTTTGTCACTTATTATTTCAATGAATAGACTTTCATTATTAAGATTTGTTGAGCATAGTTTATTTTTTATTTTGTATGAATATATCTCTAAAACATATATACCAACGCCTCCTCCGTTTTTATTACTTCCTCGCGATTGACTAATTAGCTTATAATTAGGTAGTTTGTAACTAGAATTAGCATCAAGTGTATTTTCATGCCAAGTCTCTGTAAGGGATATGACATCAAACGTGTAATTTATAATATTTAAAAATTCTTTAAACTTGTTAAAGTTTTGATTTATGCTCCTAATATTTACATGTAATATAGAAAATGAATCTATTTCTTTTTCCCCCTTAAATTCATAAGGATCAAAAAACGGTGTTTACATTAAATTCCTTTGAATTTCTTGAAAAATATTTGTGTTATTTAACAAATTGTCTTCAAAAGGGTCAAATTTTATATTATCAAAACCTTGTTCAAAAACAGTATTCGAATCCATTTTTTAAATATAGTTAATATAAAAGAATATAACTATTGATATATTAATAAATAAACTATTCACTTTGAGATATTAAAATTCCTGTTCTTTCAGAGTTTTTTTGTTGAAATTCATGGACAATTAGTTTATTATACACAACTTTAGCATAATAACCATTTTGTCTATGAATTTTCGCCTTAGCGAAAAACTCTTTTCAAACTTTTCTTATGTTGTACTACAATAATCTTCGTTAATAAAAATATTGGTTCCTTTTAGCTTCGATGAATTATCAGTAATCGTTCTTTTGTCCTCGTAGTCGTGTAGTTTCATAATAATTGTTCGTTCGCGATTCTCGTTCGAAACGCCCACTCTATCCGCTCGTTCTATTTTGATTTCTCTTTTGATATTAAGATTTTCAGCAAATAATGTCCTTACTTTTTCTTTGGTTTTTTCCCAATCTTTTTCATCGCTACTCTCAGGCAAACCATCAATACACAAGTCGTTTCTTCGATTTTAATCCTCTGCATCAACAGATTTTAGCTTTAGGTCATTTTTATCAATTCTCCCTGTATTATCTTTACGCTGGATAACTCTACTTCATCTTTACTAAATTTTTCCTTTACATTTTTACCCTTATCGTCGCAGGCATCACCAACAAATGTCAAGCCAGCTTTGATATCGTAAAGATCCTTCCTTACTTCTTGAATTTTTTTTTGAACTGAATCAATCTTTATACTAATAATTTTAACTGTTTCTGTAAAGAACGACAAAATCGTCTCTTTTTGTAAGTTCAGTTGCTCTCTCTCTTCATAACCATTGAAACAACATCAGCGTTGCTCATTTTAATTTAACTTTGATAAAAAAATTGAAAAAAAAAAAATTTCGATAAAAAAAAATTTTTATTAGCAGAAAAAAACACGTCCGATTGCTTCCGTGTCTATGTCTAATCTTCCACGAAGCACCTTCGGCTTGGGCCGAACGTGCTTCGTGGAAGATCAAGCCTTGCTTGCAGCGTCTTTTTTACTACTTGTAAATATTACAGTTTTGACAGAAAATAGGCTCACATATCCTTGAAGTTCCTAGCAAATATTTATTTTTGTTATTGGTAGTAGCAACTAATTTAATTTCAAATCTAGAAAAAAAAATTTAGATAGAAATTTAATCCAAGGCTTGGTCTTTTAAAAATTTTATCCAAGGCTGATTGGTCTTTTAAAACTTTACTGTTATTTTAAAATGGTTTCTACTTACTATGACAGTAAGTGTGAAAGCACGCGCAAACTTGCAATCGGGAGATTTTGGAACAAAAATTAGCGCCGTGAAATGCTATAGATATATGTTTTAATATTACATAATATTTGTATACCGTTTCGTTCACATTTCTTACGTAAGAAAGTGTCGTGACTCTTACTCGCTGTTACCTCGGTTGCAATGGCTGCCAAGAGTTCCGTGTCAAACACGCATGAGTGGGCATTACCTGTAACTACTAAAACTACTATTAGTACTTCTTCAGAACTAAATCAGTATAAGTTCCAAGAGATTACTTTTATATAGTTTAGAAGGCCCACAAGTGGGCCGCTAAAAATTGCTTAGCCGACGATATTTCACGTCGTCTAGCGGGGTATTGGGAAAAGTTTTCAACTAGCAATAACCACGACTCGGTTTAACTTCATTGTCTATGGTAATGCCACTGCGCAAAGCTAGGCAAATTGACGTTGCGCATAAAATAAATTTAGGATTATTTTGAGTTACTTGTGGGGCATTATTTTTACTAAATTTTTTTCTCTCCATTCATTGATACTTGGGCATCCTAAGTACAAAGTTCACGAAATAAAAAAAATAAAAAAAAAATAATAATAAGATAAAGAATATTCTTTAAAAATGTATTTAAAATAAGAAAAAACATATAACAGCAACAAAAATTGTTCAAAGACTTATTTGTTTGAATAAAAAAAATAATTCAAGAATTATGTAAAGAATCTTGTTTTAAATCTTTATCCTATAGACTTTTTTATAATTATTTAAACATAACTTTTTTCATTTTTTTTTTATTGGTAGGAATGCATGACTATGGGTTGTCCAGTAATTACGTCAACAAAATAGGGGGAGGGCGGTCTGAACTTTTTTGACAATTGCTGACACGGGGGAGGGGGGGAGGTCAATTAAAGTTGACGTCAACAAATTTTTTTTTTTTTTTTGGATTTTACGGAAAAGTAAGCCACAAATTACGGAAGCGATATCTCACAAATAAATAACCTAAAATTGCGATGCTATTTGAAATATTAAATGATAAAAATGATGTGATAAGATACCACGCAATCCTTAAGAATTTTCATTATACTATATGAATCAGTTATATAGGGAAGAATGGAGAGAAGTGGGACGCAGGAAACGTGGGACATTTCCAAAAAACGTTATCTAATGTACACAATAAGATATTTCCCCATCTTTTTAGAAAACATAGCTTTGTCTTCCTTTGTGTGGCAAAAAGAATTTTTTTGATAAGCACCCCACAATTTTTGATAAGATTTTTTGATAGGTGATGTGAAACAAAGACAATAAATTAATCTCCTATTTCTACCACTTTTGTGCAAATATTTTGTGGAAATCACTTAAATGTTTCAATGAGGATTACGTGGTTTACAAATTAAATAGTTTTTTTAATCAATAGTTTTTGTTAATATCTTGTTAATTACTCGCTTGTCCCATTTCAACTCATGGCTGTCCCACTTTACCCCAGTAAAGTATTCTAAAGTTTATATTTTATTATAACCTGCTTTTGGTCTTAGGAGATTGAATTAAAACTTGTTAGGTGCAGTGCATACATTATACAAAAAAAATATAAAAATTATTCTAGAAATATTTTTTATTGTCCCACTTCTCTCCACTCTCCCCTGCATCTCAGTTATTAATTCAAATTACTAATCGTTTATAAAAGTAAAATACATGTTCTCGTGAAGATCCTAGCTTCAATACCGAATGATACTACTGGTATTGGTATTGGTACCAAATGATACCAGCATAACCAATACTTTTGATACCAGTATTGTGTGATATCAATACTGTGAGATGTCGCACCCATACCCGTGACTTGATACCGATTATCTAATGTCTAATAAAAAAACCCATTTTGAAAATTTTAAACTTTTCTTTAAAAACACAAAAATAAAAAGTTAAAAAATCGTTAATTTGCTGTTTTGTTTTTTTATTTCAATTATGACTCTGCGTGGGAAAACTTTTGATCTTTTTCATGATGTTTATTGTGAAAGTTTGCGTTACGTAATTTATGGACAATCCCTAATTTTAGGGAAAAAAATGGTTCTTTAGAACAAAAATTATGGCAAATTTGCTTTTTATTCATTTTGGTGTCACCTCTCTGTGTCACGCCATGATAGTGTCACCCAGTGCGGCCCACACCATCTTAGCAACGCTACTGAATATACTTTTTAAATTTTAAAAAATTATTCCTATTAAAATAGTTTTTAATAGTAATAATTTTTTGACCACTTTTTTTCAATTTGGATTCATAGTGCAATGGTTAAACGCCGGCCGATAAACGGCTGCCATGCATGGACCATGCATTAAATGCTAAGCAACACTTGGCTTGGCCTATGGTAAGCAACACTTGGCTTGGTGACAGCCCAACCCTCCCCATAGTTTTTATACGAATACCTATAAGGAGTAAAGGTACGTTATTTTAAACAATGCAAGAAACCTTATGTTGATGAGAATAACTCACTGTTCTCCAAATTGACCACCAGGATGAAACTCTCCCCACTTCTAACTTTTTTGCATTTAACTAATCATATGCATTAGTAAACACAATTTAAGTTGTCAGAAAAATATGAACTATGTGCTAAGTATGTATATTTTCAAAATTAAAACTTGTAATTTTTTTTCCATTTTTTTTCGTAAGTTTAACTAAAATCAGCCATTATGGTAGTCGAAATAAGCTATTTACGGCAATAATATATAAAATACATCATTGATTTACGGTTTCTTTTTAAATATAACTATCACTTTTCAACATGGCGTCAGATTTAAAATTATGTACTTGTGTGGTTTGCTTGATAAATAATAAGGTGATCAACTATACTCATTTACTGAATTTTGTACTCTTTTTTCGCAAACCGTACTCTTTTCAAATCCTGTACTCTGAAAGTACTTATTTGCATAATTTTGCACTCATTTGTATTTCTAAAACATTTTTTTAGATTATTTTATTTCAATTTTATTAATTAAATATTTAAAATTATTTTGACAGTGAAACTACTTAACCATAATTCTCTGAAAACACTTTTAAAAAAACTTGTTCTAAACTTAAACAATTTTACAAACGTATATTAAAACAAATAACTAAAAACCCCCAAAAAATCCACAAAGCAAAGTAAATGTTAGATTTTATTTATATTTCGTACATGTCAATATACTAAGTATAACAAACCATGTAACTATATTTATGTGTATCAAATACAGCTCTTTTCCGTTTTTTGTTTTTGATTATCTAGTAGCTTTTTATGTGTGACTCTTATGCCACCATGAGACTTTGACAAACTGAAATTTCTTAATAAATTAAGTATATAAAATATCGCAACTAAAAGCGGTTTCTTGATGACAAGACCAAAATGGTCTTCTGCAAGTTTCCCGCGTCTTTTAACAGTGTTACTTTTTTATATATATTATTATTTGTATTAAAAAAAGTTTTCTTATTATATGTACGGTATTTTTTTTATACAATGTAAACGAACTAGTTTATATTTATGATCACGTATTTGTAAAGCTTTGATAAAAGACAAAAAAAAAAAAAAAAAAAAAAAAAAAAAAAAAAAGTGATTTGAAATTCACGCGCGCATGTTGCTTGCCTTTTCCAGCACGTCAGAGGACAGGGCAAACACTAGACACGAGTTTGACAGCGATTTGAATTTCGCCCGCACTTATGGCTGCCTTTTTCTGCACAATTGAGAGGCCGGATTATGTACCTGGAGCAATGATATATTATATAACTAGATGTCTAACTTCATTCCAAAAAGTAAAGCCGCTTTTTGCCCTTTTTACAAATGGCGGATTAAATTTGTAAACAAATATTTTTAACTTTTCTTTTCTTAAATGAAAAAAATATATTTAAAATTTTTTTTTTTTTTTTTTAATATTGATTTTAGGTGCCCCAAGAAGTCCTTACGGTCTTATCACAGAGCACCACGGAAGAGCATTTAATAGGAAGTTCACGCCTCCTTCCCAACCGATTTCGCAAAACTTGCCAGAGGTGGGGTTTGAACCACGGATCTTACGTTTCTGAGGCAAGTGCGCCTCATTTTAAATACTATTTACGTAAAAGTGTCCCGCAAGTTAGACATCTAGTTATATAATATATCATTGACCTGGAGAGATAGATAGCTACTATAGACCTTTTTTCTAACAACGTCAAAATTACATTTGTGAAAAGAGATCGATATATCTATCTCTCCAATATTTGTGTACGTAATCCCCAGGCTGACCTTTGATGTGCAGTATGTACGGCATGCTTGACAGTCTTGATGCATGCATAGTATGTACGACAAAGAATTTTTCATCAATTTATTTAATTAAATATGTTTTTCATCAATTAATTTAATAAAATGGATGAAAAAGATTTGCTGTACATACTACGGATGCGCTTATGGTTAATTAGCCATAAAATCAAGAATTACAAATTTAATTATAATTTACAAATTTAGGTTCGGTGTCACTCATATAGTTAAAAACTAGTCAATGGAGCGACACCTTAATAAAATAAAAAAATAAAATAAAAAAATCTTAAAAAAAAGACATAAAAAAGAAAGTAAACTACATTAATTCAAGTAATAAAAAAAGAAGTATAAGGGACAATAATATTACAAAAGTTGGAATTAGAACAAAAATATAAAGGAGTAACGCTTAGAAAAATGAAAAAAAAAAGAAAGAAAGAATGAACGGATGAGATAAGGTTAGTGAGAAAATATGTAAGAGAAAACAAAAATTTAATCACATGAGTCCAGAAGGATAGAGTGACAGAAAACAATGTTTGCAGAAAAACATAAAAAAGCAAAATAAAGGCAAATTTAAATAAAATATATACATACACTACTACATACAATATTAAAGCCTATATTAAAGCCTATAAATTGACCATTTTGGAAAATTCCAATCCCGGAATAAAAAATGAGTTTTTAAAAGAAGTATAAACTTTTTATAAAATTCGCTATGAATATATCGAATAATGGATAGTGAATTTTAGAGCATCAAACTGTTTCAAATGGACCCTTCCAAATAGTAAAATTGAATGGAAAGAAGTTTCTTCAGCAGTCGAATTTGTAATGAAGGAAATAAAAGATATTGTTATTAATGACAATTTTCTGTTTAAAGAAATTTAAAGAGTAAATTTATGTTTAAATGACAAAAAAATTGAAGAAATGGAACGATGAGAAAATAGAGTTTAACAAAAAATGGGTAGAAATAGCAGAAATAGAAATATAATATATATATAATAGAAATTGAGCATTAACAGTATAATAGAAATTGAGCATTAACAAAAGATGGGTAGAAATAGCAGAAATAAATATATTTATATATATATATATATATATATATATATATATATATATATATATATATATATATATATATATATATATATATATATATATATATATATATATATATATATATATATATTAAAGAAATTGAGCAGCCGTGGCGCAGTGGTAGCGCACTTGCTTCAGAAACGTAAGATCCCTGGTTCAAAAAAAAAAAAACTGTAGGCGAGTTTTTATTTTTTAAAGTTCCAGTAATATGGCGCGTTTTAAAAAAAGAACGTGGTTCTAAATTTAATATGCAACACATTTTAATTTTATCTATATTAAATTTGCTTTCTTTTTAGAGCTAAATAATTAAATTTGAAGAATATGTTTTTTAAGTGTTGTGTCACAAAGTCCTTAAAAGTTTTTCGCCTTCCAAATAAAGAAAATGGCGATGAACGAAAAAGATGGATAAGTGCTATACCTCGAGATAATATTCCAGATAGGCCAAATACTTTTATTTGTGAAGACCATTGGCCTAAAGACTATGAAAAAGCTTTAGTTTATGGGAAGTTAAGACCAAAACATCCACCATCTGTATTTACTTGTGTAAATCCAAGTCAAATTCCGACTCCACTTGCACTACCAAGACCAACTACTAAATCATTTCCATCTTTAAGAAGTACTTTGCCTGATGAAATAGAGGCTTTTTTGAAAGCTGATAATATTTCTTCTTTCGAAGATTTGTGTAATAAAATAATGTCTAAAATTATAACTTTTTCCAACTTAAGTATCAATGAAAACTGTTTACATCTTCAATCTGCTGATATATTGGACAACTTGGGTGTTCCAAAGTTTATTTTGAAAATAAAAACAGATGTTAGGTATGAACTCATTAATGTTTATTGCTAGGGCATTTTGAGTACTTTTCATTGTCAAGTACTTTTTACTCTCAATTATGTGATGACTACGAACTACCAAGTATACCTTTGATGACACAGTTGACATCTAAAGTTAGAAGTGTTGGAGATGATGATTTTTTAAAGTTGTATTTTGAAAAATTCTCTATATCTCAAAGACAGGTTATTCTACTAATTGATGAAATTTATATTTAACATATTAAGGAGGTAACATTTTTGGTAAATCTGTAAATTCCCCAAATGAGTTAGCAAAAACAGCTTTGGGTTTAATGATTTGTTTTTATTTGGTGAAAAACAGTTTTTGTATAAAGCATTACCAGTAACAGATTTAGATGCTAATTTTCAATATGATCAAACAGTGCAAACAATTGAAGCAATAAAAAAATGTGGTGGTTCTGTTGTTGCTATTCTTTGCGACAATAACAAAATAAATAAAATTTTTTTTGGAATGTTCTATCTCCGTAATACTTGGTACACTAATGATAACATTTTCTTTCTGTATGACTTTGTTCATTTAATAAAATCTATTTGCAACAACTGGCTCACAGAAAAATCCCAAGAACTATGCTTTACTTACAAAGGTATTTCAAGAGCTGCAAAATGGTCAGATCTTAAAAAACTTTTTCTATTTGAAAAAGATGCTATTGTGAAACTGTCTAAACTTAATGAAACAGCAGTTTTTCCTAAACCAATTGAACGTCAAAATGTGTCAACTTGTTTAAGAGTATTTTTTGATGAGACTGTAACTGCTATAAAAATTCATCCATTCATAAAAAATGTCAAAGATACCACAGTGTTTTTATCTATTTTCATAACATTTTTTAAAATTGTTTATGTTAAAGGACTTTATGAAGATATTTGTACTAGAGATAAATATTGTGCTGTTTTTTCATCAAACAATGATAAACGATTGAATTTTCTTTTAAATTTGGCTGATATGGCCGAAAAAATGGCTCCTGATAAACAAGGTCATAGACTAAAAAATTTACCCAAAGATACTTCTTGTGCTTTTTCCCATTCATGTTGTGGGATGGTTGAACTAGTAAAACATTTACTAACTACGAGTCATAAGTATGTTTACCTTGGACATTTTACTAGTGACCCTATTGAGAAAGCATTTGGAAAACTTTGGCAAGGATCAGGTGGTACCTATTTTATAAATGTTCAGCAAATATTACAATAAGTTGACATTAAAAAAACAAAACTTCGTCTAAATATTGGTATCACTGCTAATGATTTAGAAGTATCATCAAGCCATTTGTGTGACAAATGTAATTATATATTGCAAGATGATACTTTGTTCAATGTGTTTCATAATCTTCCAGTTATTGAAAGCAGTTTGTCTAAAGAAATTACCCCGTGATCTTCAAAGGAACCCAAAATGAAAATTTTGAAGTTATCTTATATGTAGAATATATATATATATATATATATATATATATATATATATATATATATATATATATATATATATATATATATAATATATACATATATATATATATATATATATATATATATATATATATATATATATATATATATATATATATATATATATATATATATATATATATATATATATATATATATATATTCAGCGTGGAAAATAAGAAATCAAAGGCGAGCGGTCAAATTGACCGGCTAATACATAAAACTGACGGTCAGATTTTTTTTTTGGGCGGTCAAATTTTTTTTTTTTTTTCTTTGTTAAAATTTTTATTTCAGTAATTATTCTTCATGACATGTAAATAAAATAAAGACTTGATTTAATGTTAACGAATGCATGTTTCTTTTCAGACAGTTTTTTGTCATTTAAAAATATATTTTTAAAGATACATTTTGTCTGATTCATAATCTAAAGTTTCTTCGGAAGACGATTTTAAATCTAAGGTTTCGTCTGATGACAATTCCAAATCAATTAACGTTTTTACAGTTTTTTTCTTTTCTTTTTTTGAATAAATTTTAAAAATAATAGTTAAATAAGAACTTCAGTCGTTACCGACGTTAGAAAAGCGATTGCACATTATATTTATCGCTTGTATCATTTTATAATTTTCATTCGTTTAAGTTTCATTAAAAATCATTTTATAAACTGCTGCTGGTAATTAGTTGATAATAATGTTAGTATCATTTAAACTGAATACTTGTTATTTAATAACCGTTTTATGAAATACTTCTATAATACTACTATATGTTAATTAAAACGAAATTTTATACTGTGTTTAAGAATTCAGTAG
>NC_061167.1:14013710-14033710 GCF_022113875.1 Hydra vulgaris | reverse complement strand
CATTAAGTCAACCTTCAAATAATTAATAGCATTTAAGTCCTGCATAATTCATGTAGGCCCAAAAGTCTACACTGCCATTGCCTTGCTTGGTTGGTTTTCATGTACAATTCAAATCAAATTACTCTTGAGGTGATCGCCATAGCAGAACACAAAGCAATAACATATTTTTGCATATCTACCTCAACATTCATTTTGTCTGAGAATATAACATTTCACCACTTGCTGTCGTGTTTCATCAAGCAAATTAATTTTATTAATTAAAAACGTTTATCTCATTGTGTTGCCCACCAGATTATCCAGACCCATAATGTCATCTGTTTCAGTATAAGGTTTTCAAATATGTGAATATTCAATATTTAACTTATTGGCTATTTGACGAGGAGATAACACTTGGTTTTAAATAAAAATAGATTTGTAACATGTTTTTTCAGATAATCTCAACCATGATTTTGGAGTTTCATGCTGTATTACTTCACTCGTTATGAGGCTTTTTCAATATCTAATTTCTTTGTGTTTTCATCAGTACTATTTCAAAATTAGAAATTTAGAGTTAATAAATGCTAATGAAAATCAAATTAAATTATTTAAAAAAATATTACATTAATTTTAAAAATAAAGCAGTAAGCATTAATTTTTAACGAACAAAAAAAATTTAAAAAAATATAGTCGATGTTATAAAGTTACATATAATTAGGGATACAAATGAAATTTTATGGTAACAACTTGTCCATTAAATAAAATACACGATACTTATTAATTAGAAATAATAAAATATTTAAAAAGCTAACTAGTTTTTAAAGTAATTTTAAGCAAACAGGATATATAAGTAAGAATTCTCTAATTAATGGCCAATGGTGTATGTATCATATATATATATATATATATATATATATATATATATATATATATATATATATATATATATATATATATATATATATATATATATATATATATATATATATACATTAGAAAATATATATATATATATACATTAGAAAATATATATATATATACTGTATTGTATTACATAGTATACTATGCTTGGACATATATTATTATTTTTAATATTTTATTATTTTTCAGAGTTTGATTTATATGCATTAATTGTGTTTGCATACAATTGTTGTAATCGTGTTGTAATATAATATGCACACAAATTTATTGGATACAAATTGTATATAATATATAGTTAAATGATTATGATATATTATAAAAACTATATTTATAGTTTATATTACCTATATTATAAAAACAAATATAAACTAAATGCTATATAAACTATGTAACATAATACATTTATATTTAACTTATATATAAATATTTTATCTTACATACTTTATAAGTAACTTGTGAACTTTTTAGCCTTTTTTTTTTTTGCATTTATAGTATAGTCACATATAATTATATATTATAATTTATATTATAATCATTCACATATAATTATATATATATATATATATATATATATATATATATATATATATATATATATATATATATATATATATATATATATATATATATATATATATATATTAGCTATATACCTTAATATAAATGTATCATACATCTACAAAAGTAGTGTTGGGTGAATTCTATTTTAGTTCAGAAAAAAATTGAATACTCAGATCTGAAAACAATTTCAAATCAAGATAAGACTATTTGAAATAAAAAAGTAAAAATTATTAAATTGTATAGCTCAGATTTTTAGAAAAACAGTTTTGAAAATGTAAACAAACCACGCTTTTAACAGTCAGATAAATGTAGCAGAGAATCACAGTTTTTTATATATTTAAACATCTTTATATTGTTTTTATCATTTTTGAATCAACAACTCAATTATCTTTATTATTATTTCATTCTATCAAGAATATGCAAATAATAACTACTAAGTAAAACTTTAAAAATATTGTTGCTACTCAGAAAAAATTTTGGTATCTAAAGGCCGTCACCATCTTTAAAATTATAATATTTGAATTTGACACTGCGCTTGCGTATAATAACTTTCCACATCTAAACGACCGTGATGTTGAGCCAGAATTGAATTTTTCAAATAAGAATGAGAAAATCTTCTATTTGAATTTTGGTATGTTACTATGATTTTATAATTTAAACAACGATTAATTAATTGTCGATTAATTGAAGTTTGATTCTCTTTATGTTACATTACAATTTGATTCAATGTACTGTTTTTTACTTAATTTCAAGTTGTTGTTAAAATAGTTTTAAATTTCTCACTATTAATTTTAGGTGGAGGATTTTCTCATGATTATTGCAAAAGTAAGACTGTTAAGAATATCATCGAAATTAGTGAATCGCTTGGATATAAAAGTGCAGAGTAAGTAGCTTCTGGATTGTTAAAACCTAAAATGGAACCTGAAAACATTTTAAGTGGAGAGCAGTTCGTGTTGTCTACTGGTGGAAATCTTCTCTCTGTTACAGTTGGAGTAAATGAAAATAAATCAAAAAGAAAGAAAGTAAATCAAGTTTCATTCAAAACTATTATGGAGCTATCGAACGTAAGAACAAAACAAAAAAAACTGTGTTCTACTTTACTCAGTAATCTAACTAGTGTAGAATCAAACATTAATATTAAAATGAGAGGATACTCTATATATATAAAATGTAAAACTGAATAATTCCTTGACGGTGACGGAATAGTTGTTAGAGATAATTGATGAAAAAAGTATTGATACTCCTGATGCAATAATAAGAATATCTATAGATGGTGGTCAAAACTTCCTTAAAGTTATCATTAATGTTTTTGATCCAAAAAATCATTATTCTTCATCCGAAATGTTTGAAGATTCTGGTGTGAAACGTTGTTTTATCTATTATATTAAAGAAACTATAACCCGGGTTCTGAATTTTCAATTATGTCACAGGTTCCCAAAATATGGAAAAACTTAAAAAATCAAAAATTAAAAGACATAAATGGAATATCGTCGTTTAAACGGCAAGCAAAGCTGCATATTCTTAGTTTGTAAAAATGATTGTGATAAAATAAAAAAAAACAAATTAAAAAAAAAAAGAAAAAAAAATTATAAATAAAAAAATATATAACAGTAGAAATAGTAATTACAAAGCTAATTACAAAAAAAAAAATTCTTTTTATCACGATATTAATTGTTTGCGTAAGTTTTCATTAGTATAATCAGCAGTGTTTGGTTTAGAAATGGGTACAGATATTTCTGTTAAAATTGAAGACTTTAAACGTTCTTTTTTTAGTCTCCAAATATATGCAAAGAATATTTTTGACTACGATTTGAAAGTTTCCTGGAAAATACATATTTTAGTGTGTCATTTTCTTCCCTTTATAGAACGTAGGAAATACGTATTATGTTAATACATATTAACATAAGAAACTACGCAGAACCACGTGGTGAAGCTGTTCACCAAAAATTTAAAAAAACTTGGGTAAACTATAAAAGAACTATAGGACACGAAAATTATGGCGAAAAGCTAAAATCTGCTGTAGTGAATTTTAATTTGAACAATCAGTAACACTAATATATTTTGTGTTATATATTTATTTGTTATATCGTCGGGGATAGTGCAAATCCGCGTAACTAGCATTGGCTACTATATTTGGATATTATTAATTTTAACACCAAATATTTATTGTTGAGATTACAAAAAACATGAATAATACTCTTTTTACTGAAATGAACCCAAAAAGTTAAAATAAAAAATAAATAAAGTTTTAAAATAAAGTTTCCCCGACGATATGTGTTTTTTTTGTAAATAAAATTAATAAATGTTAACGGTATACCATAACGGCTGACTATTATCAAACTAAGGAAGAAAAAAAAGCAAAAAAGGAGTGGGGAGAGTTTCAACCTGGCGGTCAATTTGAAAAATAGTGAACTTTAAAACCAAACGAAACTCTATTCTTAAAAAAATAAACATTATCAATTAGCAAAAAGAAAGACTTTAAACTTAAAGCATTTTTATAAACATGTATTACTCTAAGGAAAAAACTCCAATGTTATAAATGAAAAATATATTATTAAGATTTATGTCAAAGCAACAAAAATGTGCGAAGTAAAAAAATAATTGCGGTAATAAACATTATACAAAATACATTTTACAAATAAATGACAACTGTTGTGCATGCTTCAATGAGTTCTATTTATTTGATGATTGCGTAAAAAGGTCCTTCCAAAAGCCGCATCAAACTAACTAAAATGTCCGCCAAAATAAAAAAAAGTTGTTATATAAGAATGCCAGATTTGGAATATTGTGTTTTATTTGAAAAGTTTGTAAAAATCAACTGTATAAAGTTAAAATAACTTCAAGTGTAAGAGAGGTGAAAGGCTAGCAGACTGTTCCAGTCCAGTAAACACAAAATTTATTATAAATTTTACGATAACAAAGACATAAAAATATGTAATTAGTCTAGCAAACTTGACAAATACAAACAATTTCTTCACTTTTAAACATTTAATTGCGTTATTGTAATGAAATCAACGGCGACTTGTAAATTTAATCGTATTTGTCACGTGGTCTTTAAATATGTATATCTAACTAAGAATAGTTAAACATTCTTCATTTAATATTAAACAATTCTTTTAAATTTTTAGTGACGTCAGTTTTACGAAATCAGTACCTATCTACATGTATGCACTATTAAAATGACATTCAACATGACTCAGATTTGTGTAATTTTAATTCCCTATATACTTAACGAATTGAACTTAGTGACCTCTTTGACGTTTCACTGCGCTTCTTTCGCTTCTTTTTCATCATCATCAATTTTTCACTATTTGATAATCGAGGAAAGTCTACTGAAACAAAACTTGCTCCTGTATCTGACTGAACCAACCGATCATCTCCACTTTTAATTAAGCTATAAGCTTTATTATTATCAGTCTGTGGAGGAAAAAATTGTTTATTTTTATTGTTTATATTAAAAGGTCCGTGTATAAACGGCATGTTTTCTCTGCGTTTAGCTGTTAAAATCAAGGGTCTGCTTATTTGAGATTTTGGGTTTCTTTGTATTAAAGATAAAAGCTGTTTGTTTTCAACATTAATATTTGGACTCATTAAATAAGTCTTTAAGGGCTCATATTTATAATTTAAAACAGGAAAACTTGAAAAAGGAGACGAAAACTTTGCCAACGTCACGTGAGAATTCATGTACTCTCTGGCGGCTTCGAAGTTTGGATCAAAGTTTTCATAAATGTTAGGTGGTTGATTGACAAAAGATTTTGGACTTGAAGATAAATTTCTAAAGTAAGTATCTGGAAGAGGTTTTGTAACCACTTTTCTGACGTTTTGAACTAAATGCTGGTTTTTGTAATAATCCTCATAAGAGTTTGTCAAAACTGGGTTGTGCAACTCGTAGTTCGTTTTTTGCTTAATTTCATGTGAATCGTATAACGCGTAATTATTTAAATTAGGAATTATGCTTTTTTTATACTTTTCTAAATAACTTGAAAACTGGGTGGGTTTTTTAAACTGTGTATCGTATTTAGATAACTCGCCGGACATGTTTTCACTATTTAATGGAACATAGTTTTCTGCTAAATTATTTCGCCTCATTTGACGTAAACCAAAGTTTTCGGCACTTGGAACATACGATCTCTTAGCATTTACAACTGCACTCGGGACACCGTAATTATCAGTTTGAGTGTTTTGCATCTGCTTATTTGTTTTTACTAGCCAAGGTGCCGTGAAGCTGGTTACTAACGCAGATTGTAGCGAAGAGCTGTGAATCGTACTTTTTTGTTGTAAAGGAGGTTGCCGTGGTTTCTGTTGATTAGGTAGCCACGTATTTTGATAAGTAGGTCCACCGGCACCCCAACCACCTCCAGTACCCGATCCACCTGGATTACCATACCCATTTGCGTCACCGTTACCATTACCAAACCCATACTGATGACTTTGAACTTTCACGTTCTTGCCACTATTAACTGACTGTGTATTCATTAAAATGCCAGATTGAGCAACATTTGTATTATAAACATGAGTCGAAGACTGAGATTGCCTTTTCGAAGCAGCAACAAATTGATTCCACAATTCACGTGCATTAGGAGGAAGTTGTTGATCTAGTGTTCTTTTAGGTGCATCTTTTGAATGCGGAGGATCGCCACTACCAGACCAAGCAGGTAAATTCATATTCTGACTCAGAGGGCCTCCCGCACCCCATCCTCCACCTGATCCACTTGCACTTGGAGTTCCGATTCCATTTCCGTTTCCTTGGCCATTACCGTATCCCCATTGATGACTTTGCTGCGTAAATTTAATTGGATTTTGAGGTTGTTGTGGTGCATGTTGCCATGGGGCATGCGGGTACTGCATTATCAAATCTCGCATCGCTGCAAACTCCCGAGGTATTTGTTGCTGTTGTAGATGATTATTTATACTCTGCGTATTAGGATTATACGTGTTATAAGAACTATGTAGCTGCTGATTTGTAAAACTCTGCTGTGGAAAAACGTGACTTGAAACAGGTAGCAGATGTTTTAGTTGAACAAAAGGATGACTGCTAGATACTAATTGTTGAGGTGGCTGATCAGGCGATGAACTAGAAATCTTTGTTCCAGTTTTTGCACCTTGGCTAGAAGAAACATGCGTATTAGCATTAACATTTCCTGGATCATTTCTTTGAAGAGTGTTTGAATGAGTATTTGTGTATGTGCCACCACTAACCATTGCCAGCCCTTTTTGCCATTGGAACCACCTAGGATCAGGTTTGGCTTTATAATTGCTTAAAACAAAAGGTTGTTTTGATCTTTCCGTTTCAATACCTATAGTTTGAGGCGTGTTTTCGTGATTGAACATAAATGCGGTCGGTCCGGCTATATTTACGTTTGAAATATCGTCAGGATTCTCTGGAAGCGTTGACCTTGAAACACCAACAATATTATCTGCTACACTAAAATATGCATGAGGACTAAATGGAAGCTCATGGTTATCATTTCTAATGATAGGAGCATGGCTGTATCTAGATTTTATATTAGGTTTGAGTTTAATATTTAATTTTTTCTCAATATCGCGAAGAGATTGCTCATTTATGTTTAAGAGTTGCCCATGTTTATCTTGATCCAGAAGTCCTTCATTTTGTAGCAATTCACGCATCTCACTATACAATGCAGACGGTCCATTAGGCAATATGTTCTTATATCCAGATATTTCAGTGCTTCCTAGCTCTGGTCTACTTAAATCCATGTGTGTTGGAATGTTATACCTAGCCTGTCCCGGAACAGTGACTTCAGCTGTAACTGGTTTATTGCTAAAAGATATCCTTTCAATTTTTACAGATGGATTTGATTCTTTCGTCACATAGCCATAGTTATCATGATGGACAGATGAGTCACCATTATAAAAAAGTATTGGATTAGAGCGAACTAATGTTGGTTTTTTCTTTCTTTCGTCATTTTCTAAATAACGAATAATAAGTTGAAAATAAATTGACGACGATCTCAAAATATAAGGTAATGAATATATTAAAAGTATATATTCATATCAGTATACTCACTCCAATAAATTTTGCAGTGATGCATTAAAACAAGTACTTCAATTCTAGGCAATTCGCATGAAAATATGTAAAATTCATCTATCATTCCACGAAGTAGTCGGTTACCGAACGGATGCTCGTGTTTACCTTAACGAGTTAATAAGAAACTTTAGAAAAAATTAAAAATACAGCAAATTTTAAAACATATATATAAAAAATGTTTTTGTTACCAATGCCCGTTTTGGTTTCCCAATCTTGTGAAAGGTTCCTTAATATAGATGTGTGATTGTCAATACCAACCAAGTCGCCGTTCAGAAATAGCTATGAATGTTTATATATTAAATAATCCATTGATTAATCAAAAAATAACAGAGATAATTTGCAGCCTAATTTAAAAGCGAATCGATTTAAAGTTATTGTTATTATAAAATTTACTTAATCTACCTTAGCTTCCCTTTTGGCTGCATTGTAGGTACCTCCTATGTGAGTCCAAACATTATTTTGCAAAATTGGTTTAGTAACAACACTAAAAATAGTCATGTGGTACTCATTACGATGGAACCAACGAATTTTTCCGTTGTCAATTTCCACGTGATACTGGCCATCACGATGAGTAGAGTGTTTTCCTCCAACTGTATCAAAAACAGATTGGATTCCGGATGTGGAATCCAATTTTATCCAGAGAGCCATTGTTATCGCGTCGACAGGTTTGTTTTTAAATTTCTCACCATCAAACAAAATATCACCGCCTGAAAATCAACGTATAGTTTTTACATTGTAATAAAAAAATAAAAATAGCTGAGATTTCCAAAATTTTAATTAAAAAAACAACAAATAGACGGTGCACAAACCGGAGAGTGACACGCCAGAGTCACATTTGCCACCCTCATAAACTACTTTAGCGCCGTTCATTAAAACAGCGTTGTTTTCGTTTCCAGATTCGTCTTGAACAAAGTTGTCTTTCTTGGAATCAAAGCTCAAATGAACAGACGGAGGGCAATATTCTATATAAAAAATAAAGTTACAGCTGTATGTTAAGATTCAATTAAATTTAATTAAAAATAAAAGCAATTTGACACTCACTTTCACAAAAAATTCCCACATAACCTAATCTGCACACGCAGTGTGAGCGACCATTCTTGCATGTGCCTCCGTTTTGGCACGGATTCGGATTGCAATTCCACTCACTATCAGCAGATGAAAATGCTAAAACAAAATTTTAAAAATTTATAAAGAAAAATTGACAAACAAAAAGGATGCATTAAAATTTATTTTCTATATTTTTGTAAAACTAATAAAAAAATAAAAAAAACTCACGCCAACATTCCAAGCCATCTCCAACAAAACCTTTCGCGCATATACAATGCCCGTTCGTGCATACCGCATTCTTATCGCAGTGGTTACATTCATCTAAATTAAACAATAAAATTAGATAAAATTTTAAAGTATAGTAAAAAGAGGACTATGTGTACTATAAAAAAAAATTGTATTTCGATTATTATGTGCATTGGCGTAGGAACAGGGAGTTTCAGCCCCCCCCCCCCCAACTTTCTCGACCTTCCTACGCCACAGGTTGTGTGTACTATAAAAAATCTAATGTTTTGATTATGAGATGGCATAAGCCGTTGTTATTGCATTAATGATCTGCTTATCTTCCAACTTATTTTACGAATACCATGCATATAATACTAGTGAGGACATAACATCAAGACAAACTTGTCGGAAGCAAGTTAGTTTGTTAACTATGGACTCTTAAAAAAACATTCAATTATAATTTATTTATATAAATTACCAATTATAACTATAAAAATCAGATACTATTAAAAATGAAAAGGAATAGACCTAATTCGTATGAAAAAATTACATCAAACCTAAAGCTTATACACTAAAATTATATTTAAATAATAAACTTTAATTAACTATTATAATAATAATTTAAAAAAATGCAAAAATATGCATCAAATGACTAGACCGAGCTGTCAAGCCTAAGTGAAACAAGGAGAAATTAAGGAAAAGAAAAAGGATAAAATAATTAAAAATATATATTGAACAGATGTTCAGAACAAAAACAAAGACATTATTGTAAAGTTGTTGTAAAAAATAATAATAATTTAGCCATTGCGCATGTAAAAGAAATGTAACAAAATCAAAACAGGTCACCTAAGTAACCATAAATCTACATAAAATACTAATGTTTAACATACTTAAAATAAAAATACATATGTATAGGTATATCAGTATTCAAAATGAATAAATATAAATTCATAGGAGGCATAACATTATTGCTTTTATGTAATCATAATTTATGTAGTGGTGGCAATAAACGCGTTTTATTACCGCGTTTTAGAATCGCGTTTATTGTTACCGGCGTTTCGAAGAGGCTCAGCACCAATACCTAGTTTACCCCGTCAGATAAACATCATCGCTATTTATGCTTTATTCCGCTTTTTTTTAAAGTATATAACGTGGCAATTAATAACCATAAACGATAATCAAATACATACCATTAGGGAAAAACTTTGGTGCCGATGAGTAACCCAACATACCGATGTCTATAAAAAATTGTGCGCAAATAAATATTATTATTTTAAAACTTAATTAAAATAACTTTTAAAATTTAATAAAGAAAAAGTATTAACTTTTAAATCTTTTTACCTTCACATCTGGGTCCAGAAAAATCTGTCAAGCATATACACTCTGGTTGATTGTCGCTGCGCACTACGCAGGTACCTCCGTGTTCACATAAGTTCGGATTACAAACATCGTCAATACTCTGACCTAACTCATTAGAAATAAAAGTTCAATTAGGAAATAATCTTTTTACTAAACTACAAAACAAATAAATTAGCAGTTATTTTTTAAAAAAGAATAATAATAAAGTTATTCTAAATTATTTCTAACTTTTAGATTGCACATGAACCAAAAACGTCGGTGCCGGTTGAATTGCCGTGGTCGGATAAGTTAATGTCGTCAATAAGTCCGGTAGTCTAAATGTAATTGGCGAAATTGTTTGAATCTCAGTAGGAGCGATAACGGGATTAGATGAATGAGTTGGGGGCGTAATATGTTTTGGCTTATCGTTCTCCGCCGTTAATTTAGATCCTTCTATAAGATTTGGCTGTATCGTATCAACCTCTTTGTCAGAATTAAGGATCTCTTCAACGCGCTGAAACAAGATTGCAGACGGACTCACATTTGTTACCTGAGATTTTGTTACAGTGGAATGGGGCTGTTGTTGGTCTTGCTGTTGTGATATATGAAACGACTTTGGACCACGTTTTTTAATTTCTGAACAAAAAGTACTAAAGATTAGTAAATTATATAAACTGAAAACTTATTGTCTTTTGTTAATATTAAAGATATATACACATACATATACACAGGATCGCATCAAATTTTTTGGTGTTTAAGAGACCTTTAGACATTTAGTAAGCCACAAGTTTTAGCGTTAATGCTTATATAAAAAAAATACAGTAATTGGGGACTGAAAACAAAAATAACCTAAAACCTGCATTCACTTCAATCTCTTAAGTTGCTGTAACTCAAAAAAACCAAAAAAAAACTGGCGCAATAAACTATTACAAAAAAAGCTGGTGCAATAGACTATTACAAAATATTAATGAATCTAAATAAATCCAATCATTTTTTGTTTACTTTTATATTCGTTTATTTATCGATAACATTTATTTGTAAAACTTATAAGATAATAACTAAATACAAATTAGCGATAAGTATTTAAAACAAAGATAATTAAAGAACCTGAACAATGTGCTCCAGTATAACCTTCCGTACATTTACAAAGTGCTATACCATAGTATGGAACGCACGTGCCACTATTTTCACATGGTGCTCCAAAACAAACACTCTCTAAGAATTAAATACCAATATACAAAATATTATCACAATTGATTAAAAAATCAACGAAAAATGTGCAGATATTACACATACCATCACAAAATGGACCGGAAAAACCGTTGTTACATCTGCAGGTGAAACCTCCATCTGTATCTAGACAAGTACCTCCGTTTTTACAAGGGTAACCAGCGCAAAAACCTACAAAAAACAAACAAAAAAATAACGCAAAAAGATAATAAATTTTGCTTAGGAACCGGCGTAAATTGATTAAAATCTTTGCTGTCAGAGACTTTAAAAGTTTTTAAATTATTTTCTAGGATTTAAATAATAAGTTTTTATTTCCGTACATATAATAAATAGTAAATATATACAAACGTATAAAAATACTTTTTTTAGTTGGCAATGATTCAACTTTGTGTACTAAAAAATGAAAAAAAAGTTATTTGTATATGTGTATATATATATATATATATATATATATATATATATATATATATATATATATATATATAAACACACATATAAATATATAGATATACACAGATACACACATATATATATATACACATATACATATATACATATATATACACATATACATATATATGCATATATACATATGTATATACATATTAGAGATATATATACACACACACACACACACACATATATATATATATATATATATATATATATATATATATATATATATACATATATATACATAATATGATAATAAAATTTAATAAAACCTTGACATTTGGCGCCAATATAGTCATCAACACACTCGCACGAAAATTCTGCGTCGTTGTTAACGTGACATACTCCTCCGTTTTCGCACGGATTAGGCACGCATAAATCTTGTTCTATAACGACGCAATATTGATTTTAAAATACATTATTTATGCTGTCATAGTAAACTATTCTGTAATACTTTCTATAACTTTATTAATTACTAAAATTCATAACTAAAGTAATTAAACTGATTTAACCTTACCAGAACATATTTTTCCTCTCCATCCTCTTGGACATGCACATTGGAAAGCTTCATCGTTAACAACAATACATTGACCGCCGTTGCTACACGGATTGGGGCTACATAGATTTTTTAAACAAGTATAACTTTCAGCACTTGTTTGTTGACAATGAGTACCATACCGGCAAGGGTCTGGGGCACAGAGATCGGCTTCTAAAAAAATGAACTAAATAATATTAATGATTTATTAAGAATTGCTTTAATTTTGTTTTAAAATAAAAGTCAACAAAATACCTTCACAATGTTTTCCTTTCCAACCAAGTGAGCAATTACACTGAATATTTGCACCGTGATCTGCAATACACAGCGAGTTATGTTCGCAAGGATTTGGATAACATGGATTGATTTCTGCAGGAAAAAAAGTATAGATGCTGAGAATGAGATAAAAGTAATTGAAATATTTTTAGTATTAGTTTTTTGTAAAAATAAAAATAACTCGCGTTTAAAATTTTTCTTTTTTTCAAATTTACCTCACTAGTGTCTAAGAGTTAATTTTCTAAGTTGTCTTACAAAAAAAGCGATTCACATCATGGTCAAAACAATGCTCGTATTAATTAAAAAATGGGCATTGATGAGTAATGTTCATTTATCAGTAAATGTTTCGTATGTTTTATATTTTATTTTCTTCCACGAAAAATTGCTTTGTTGATTGAAAATGAAAATGTTTAATTTTAAGAAAAGTATCATTTTACTTTCTTTTAGTTATTTTTTCTCTTTATAATTTTTATATAATACTTTAAATATTTTATATAGATTTTAATTATATTTTTAATTTATAATAAAAGGTGTATGCAAGTTTTATATAATATTTTATTGAAGATTTACGTATACCACGAGTTTGCATTAATTCGTTTATTGCTCGACTTGTTTAACACATTTGGGGCCATCCATAAAGGACGTCATCATTTTTTAGCCAATTTTTGACCCCTACCCCTGTGTCAGCGGTTGTCCTCTTCTCCTATACCCCTCTTGAAAAGGACGTCATAAATCCTGACCCCCCCCCTATTTTTAACCCCCAAAAAATTTATTTTATTTCGCAATAATATTTGAGTCTGCTGCTGCACCTTTGAAAAATAAAATTAAAAATATTCTTATAAATTATCTTCTTAAAAACATATGTTTACATATGTTTTTCATGTTAAACTAAAATAAAAAATCTATAAAGTGACGATCTTTTCTGATAACCTCTCTCTCTTCGTGTCCTTTTTTGTCCTTTTTATCTCGACCCCTTCCCCCCTTCTATTATGGATAGCCCATTTGCTAAGCTTAACCTTCTGACACATGCTGATTAGCTCAGGTAACTTTAGGCTTTTTATTTTTTTTTATTTTATTTATTTTTTATTTACCTTTTTCTTAAACAAATATGATTAAAAAATTTTGTTCTCAACAAATTTTTTGCAGATAATATTATCTAATATTAAAAATCTATGTAAATCCGACGTACCATTCAAAAAATTGAATAATTTAGCAAAAACTGCTCCAATTGCCCCGCACTATCCTTCTATAATTCTTACTGACTTAAATCTTATTAGATTGTAAAAACGTAGGGAGCGAGTAGAATATTTCATATAATAGACTGACAAATTTATGAAATTGTTTTGCTGAGCACAACAAAAAACACAGTTCAACAAAAAACTTTTACTGCTGCCGAGCAAACAATACGTTTTTCCTATAGCATTGCTCATTTTGCTTAATTCAAAATGAAAAATGCTATAGGAAAAAAATATTGTTTGCTCGGCAACAGAAAAAATTTTTTTTGGTTAGCCAATTCTCAAAGAAAAAAAAAAAAGTAATATGGATAATCTTTTCTTTCTTACACGAATATATTGACGTAACAAATAAAAATGAAACTTGATTTTTATTAGTCAAGTCAATATATTTGCGTAATGTTTCATTTCTAGGAGGTCATTGTTTGTACGCTCGTACAAATAATGTTCTTATTAGATTGTCGCTCACATTATTTGTACGCTTTTACAAATGGATAATTAAGAGCCAAACCAGGCTATACAACAAAATAGACAAAAATGAGTTTACATTAAAAAATGATTTACCGTAATTTTTCGTTGCAAACCACAATAAACTATAATTAATATTTAAGCGCACTGGACAGAAACTTAGTTTGCTTGGTGAAGCAGCTTTTTTTGTTAAAATATTTTACCACATAAAAAAATGAAAATTTTTAAACACTTTTAAAATAAAATTTAAAGCCATTTTCCATACAAAATGGCGTTAAACTTCATTTAAAAAGCGTTTAAAAACTTATTTTGTTATAGTTGTTTTGTAAACTTTCTAATTAAGTGTTTTTATGTTACTAAGGTAGTAGGTAAACATTTGACTAGAAAGTTACAAAACAACAACAATAAAAAAATTTGAAAAAGAGGGATGTGTTTCAATAAACTTTTTTTTTAAATTCATAAAGTTAATAACGTCGAAAACATAACAAAATTTTTGTTGTTGTTTTATCAATTATATTATATATTAAATTTAAGAATTTTAAAAAAGATTTATTAAAACAAATCGTTGTCGTCGTTGTTTATTAAATTAATAAAACACATTGTTTTAAAACATTCATCATCATAAAAATAAAAAAAAATAAAAAAAAAAACACTTAAAAATTGAATTATCTGTTTTATGATATTATTAGCGTAATAAAAAAACGTTTAGCGTAGTGAAAAACATTTCATTAGAAAGTTTACATTATAAAAAATAACTTTGTTATGTTTTCAACTTTTAAATTTATTTATTTATCTAATTGTTTATTGAAACAATCGTTTTCTTTGTTGATTAGAAAATTGTTCAGGTTGTTTTAAAAACATTTACATTCGTCGAAAAAAATACACGAATAAGTTAAATAAATCGTTTTTTATAGTACATATCCAGGGGCGGATGCAGGATTTTTTGAAGTTTGAGATAACTAACTTCCAGACATGGAGCGAACTCAAAACTTTTATATGTTTATAGTTATATCAAATAAGGATACTTTGCAAAAAATTGAGATGATAGGAGCCTGGGAACAAAAAAGCCCCAAAGTTTTTGCTACACCTGCCCCAAACGTGAGAGCAACAAGTTGATAAAATAATTTTTTTACTATTCTTAACTAAATCTATATTCATCGAGAAATTTTAAAATTCATACAATAATCTCTTAACGTTCAAAAGTTATAGCCACATAAAGTTTGAATCCCCCTCAATTTGAGGGGGTTACAAATTTTAAAAGACCATTATTATTGAACGCTAAAAGATTGTTTTACAAAATTAAAAACTTCTTGATGAATATAGATTTAGTTGAGAAAAGTAAAAAACTTATTTTATCAACTTGTTGCTCTCAGGTTTGGGGCAGGTGTAGCAAAAACTTTGGGGCTTTTTTGTTCCCAGGCTCCTATCATCTCAATTTTTTGCAAAGTATCCATATTTGATATAACTATAAACATATAAAAGTTTCGAGTTCGCTCCATGTCTGGAAGTTAGTTATTTCAAACTTCAAAAAATCCTGTATCCGCCCCTGATATCATTAAAAGCAATTTCTCACTATATTACTTTGTTTCAGCACATTTTTAAAACGTTTTCAAAAATCTTAAAAGCCGTGGTCAAGTTGTCGTAAAAACAGTGCGTGGTCAGGAATGGCGTGCAATCGCACACCATTCCTATCCACGACTGGTTTTTGACATGCAAAAAACATAAGCAGTTCCATGCCTCACTACATCTTTAGTTTATTATAAACAGCAGTTGTGGGTATTTAACTTAAGCATTCATGATGATGTAGAAAATATAGGACTTATGTATGTTTGGAATGAAAGTGTTGCATCTCGAGAAGGTCAAGTAATTTCATCATGCCTTATTGAACATACTTGTTATTTTTTGCCGAAATCAATTGAGACTCTAACTATGTTTTTGTTTTGCCCTCCACAGCAACATCTGTGGAGGGCAAAACAAAAATATTAAAGTTGTTCTATAATTAAAAATACAAATCTATGTACTAGAGTCTTGGGTCAACATCGTCAAAACTGCAAAGAAAAAAAAAATTACCTCAATTTGAAGTGCGTTTTATGTCAAAATGTTTTTAGTACTGCAAAGCTCGAAAAAAATAATATCAACAGAAAAAAGTCAATGCACGGTGAAAAGGTAGATTGGATAAAAATAAAATGGATGAAACTCCTGAAATGTGAGCCCCAAAAATATAAACATAATTATTCTGAGGATTCAATTTTTGAAGAAGTTGATTTTAACAAAAAAATAAGAGGCAGACCACCTTGTAATCCGTCTTATGTACACCAAGATTTATTATTTCCAAATGGAAAAACAATCACTGTTAAAAAAACAAACAGATTTGATATCATTACTTAAATTCATTCATCCATGTTTACAAACATTCTATACAGATTTAAAAACCTAATGTTATCGGTCTTCAAAGTGAGCACATTTTATTAGATTTGTTAATTGATATTTTTATGTGATTAATGTAATTTGGTCATTTATTAACTTTAGTATATTAAGTTTTATATATTCTTCAAAATATATATAAATATTTGCATGTGTATTATATATATTATTTTGAAAAATAATTTTTTTTCTTGTTTTTATTTCCATATTATTTATTTCTCAAACATTTAAAACTACTTTATCTAAGCCTAAAATTTAAAAATTTTACTAATAATACGAGCTACAAATTATTAGGATAGAAAACCTAATTGCTTTTAGTTGTAAATATTTATTTAGTAAATATATATATATATATATATATATATATATATATATATATATATATATATATATATATATATATATATATATATATATATTATATATATATATATATATATATATATATTATATATATATATATATATATATATATATATATACATACATATATATATATATATATATATATATATATATATATATATATATATATATATATATATATATATATATATATATATATATAAAACAACATTTAGCCAACATTGAGATAAGCATTGTACCATATTGCACCAATGCTGCTTGCTACTAGAGAGCTTAATCGCAACTCTACCTCTTATTTCTTGAATACTGTTTAATAATAATATTGCGACATAAAAATAACACCCTAGTCAAAAAGCCTTATATGATCCTATAAGATTAAGAACAAAAAAAGTCAGATTTGAAACATTAAATTGAAACACAAGAGTTAAAGTCTTTATAGTTATCAAAGTTTTGTCTTTTCTTTTTGTTCCAAAATTCTAGATTCTAGATCCTAAAAGACTTTATGTCTAAGAGAATGCTAGATAACAATAATTCGCATTGTTAATTACTCATTGTAAAGATTAAAAAGTAAAAATAAAATATAGTAAAAACATTTGCTAAAAAATATAATTTTTTTTTGTACTAAAAAGCGGAAAATAAACTTTTTTATTAAAATTTAGTAGTTCAATAAACTGAAGATTGACAGGACTATTTTGAAATGAATCTTGTGCAGACCTGTCAATCTTTAGGCTACTGAACTACTAAATTTTAATTAAAAAGTTTATTTTTCGCTTTTTAGTACAAAAAAAATGTTTTTGCTATATTTTATTAAGTTATTAAGTTTATTAAAAAATTAACTTTGTTGACGTAAATTTTTCTTGACCTCCCCTAGTCAACAACTATCAAACATTTTCAAACCCCCTCCCCCTATTTTCTAGACATAATTGATAGACAGCCCAATCTGTGCCAACTAATACGGTTATATTTGCACAAATATGAAATCCATTGATTAAGTCGTTTTGCTGTAAATATCATTTTTAGTAAAGAAAAATATATTTTAATGAATAACTTTTTACATATAATTTAAACCAATAACAAATAGAAAGCAAATTGATATTCTTTGCTGAATATACGTTATAGTTTAATAAATAACCTTATTTGTTTAAAAGATATTTTGTATGAATGAGTAGATATATTTTTTTAAAATTCTAACGTTATTGTCTAATTGATGGGACTGTTCATATAGTCCCGAAATATCACAAATATTACTTAATGAAATTAACATTTAATGTCCTCCATAAATAAATAATTTTGAAAAAATTATTTGGTAGTTTTTTAAACGCAAAATAGATTTAAGATTACTGAATATAATATGTACTATATACATATATATATAATAGTTATTATTTTGTTAATTTTTTAATCATGTCTACTTCTATAAAAAGAAAGTTTTTATTTATTTATTGGTTTTTTTTTTTCGTACTTTCACCTGGAAAGTAGTGTAAGTTAGATTACACAGTAGATTAGATAACACAAGACAAGACTAGATAGCACAAGAAGTTATTGCGCTCCGTTTTTATTATAAGAATATATCGGAAAAAATCGTGTTGCAACGTAGTTAATTCAAACCGCCAATGACATTATTATATTATGTGATGAACTGATATTGTTTTAACTGTGGTTGTATAATAAAAAAATGCATTTTACAATGATAACCATACTCAACTATAATTTATTTTTTAACTCTACCTAAATTCTTATTCTACACCTAGAGGCTGATTTCACAATATAGGACAGTGCTGTTTTTCTTGTCAAATCTCTAACAATATTATCGGCGAAAAAATAAAAAAAAAGATTTTTACCTTTACAAGACATCAACTGTAAAATCATTCCAGTTGTTATCAACACGTGTTTATATAGGATTATCATACCGCTATTATCTCAAAATTGTAAACAAATTATGAAATCTAGTTACATTGAATAATATCGCTATGGACAACTCTTTTTTGTATCGTCTAAGGAAAACCCCAGGGGAACTACAAAATCCAAAAAACGCAAACAATTCTTTAACTTGATAAACTGGAATAAAACTTATTTAAAAATATTTTGTTAATGTCATATTTTAACAAACAAGTTCAAGTGACAAGCAACCGTTTGAAAGTGCGTTTAAAATTGAAATATTCAAATATGTGCACGCATGATTAACTCGCTGATAATTTAAATCAAATACAACAATATGCGCATTTACTGCACTAAACATCCTGCAGGAGGTGCCGACACACCTGGCAGGGGTTGCATAAACTCATACGCATTTTAAGCTACAAACGCAGAGAAGCAAAAATTCTTGAAGCGAATTGCTGAAAATTTGAGGAACTCATCATTACTGAGATTTAATTAGTTGTTAACGATGTTAACAACTAAACCAAAAACAAGTTAAACAACAAAGTTAACAACTTAATCAAAAACAAACTGAGTTAACAACTAAGCCGAGAACAAATTAGAAAACTAAGAGTTTTAGAAGAGTTGCTTTTTAACATATTAGTTTAAAAATAAGACTTAATATTACACTTAAAATAAAAAAATGGAGACTTGATATATATATATATATATATATATATAATATATATATAATATATATATATATATATATATATATATATATATATATATATATATATATATATATATATATATATATATATATATATATATATATATATATATATATATATATATATATATAAATCCCAGCGGACATTTGTTGTTAAAAGTTACTTTCTAAATGTATTTTAAATGTCTTTTAAACATCTTCTAAACATTCTTACGTAAAGAACGTTTAAAAAACGTTTAAATATCGTTTAAAAGACTTTTAGAACGTAACTATTAAAAAGAAATGCCCGTAGGGATATATATATATATA
>NC_061167.1:13936210-14008710 GCF_022113875.1 Hydra vulgaris | reverse complement strand
AAGTTATTCCTTTAAAGCCTTCAGTGCACTGACAAGTAAAGCCACTCTTTGAAGATGAACAAACCCCAAGATTCTGACATGGATTTGGCTCACAAAAATCAATTTCTAAATAAGTTTTTCAAGATAGGTATGTAAAGCTAGAAAAGTTGCAAAAGATAGGTATGTAAAGTTGCGAGAAAAGTTGCGAAAGGTCTTGAGAAGTTGCATAAGAAAAGTTGCAAAAGATAATAAAAATTTGCATAAAGTATGAATCATGATAAATATTAATAATGCTAGATAACTTGTGATTAAATGTACAAAATTATTTGTTTGTAAAGTTTAAAGTTCTTTAATTAACAAAATTTATTTTTTGATTTTAAAACTTTATTATTACCTTTGTTCAAAATAAACTTTTTATCAAGAAAAGATGGAAAAAAACAAACAAACAAATACACTTATATCTTAAATAATACATGAACAAACACAACTAAAATAATAAACAATTAAAGATATTAGATACCCTACTAATTTTACCTTCACATGTAGATCCTTTAAAACCAATCATACATTCACAACTGAAGTGATCATCTCGTGATACACAATTTGCACCATTTTTACAAAGGCCATCAAAGCAGTAGTTTGTTTCTAAAATTAAATAAAATACTCAAATGATTGATGCATCTATTATAGATAGTAAATAAACCATAACTCTTACCCAATTGGTGTATTTATTGTACATTTTAACTATAATATTATCTTTTTAATTTATGTAGATTCTGTTAAAAATGACTTGATTAAATCTTACTTTCACAATTTTTCCCAAGGTATTTTTTAGGACAATTACATATAAAACCATCTTTAGAATTAGAACATGTTCCACCATTTAAGCAAGATGAGAAACGACAGAAATCTTGATCTAGAATTAAATAGCAATCAAAAAATATATCTTTATGTCACAGCATATATATATATATATATATATATATATATATATATATATATATATATATATATATATATATATATATATATATATATATATATATATATATATATATATATATATATATATAATATATATATATATATATATATATATATATATATATATATATGTATATATATATGTATATATATATATGTATATATATATATATATATATATATATATATATATATATATATATATATATATATATATATATATATATATATATATATATATATATATATATATATATATATATATATATATATAATATTTATATCATATATTTATAGTTTGTCAAGCACAAGTGCATTCTTACTTTGGCATGAATCGCCTGAAAATCCTGATTTACATTGACAAACGAATGATCCATGTGGTTTATCATATGTTGGTCCAACTTCACTGCATTCACCACCATTCAAACATGGATTTGACAAGCAATGAATAATATCTAGTTTTAAAAAACATATGATAGCATAATAATGTAAATACAATTTATTTATATATAATAAATAATTTATTGTTTATTTAATAAACAATTTATTCATAAACAACTATAAGCTCTTACGTTGGCATGTTTTTCCATTAAAACCTTTAGGACATTCACATTGAAAACCACCGGGAAATCCGAAACACTGACCATTGTTTTGACAAGGATTAGGTACACAAAAATCTATATCTGAAATTAAATTATAAATTCAAATTATAAAATGTTTTATATGTTGAATAAAATTTCTAGCACCTGTCAAAAGGATATTTAAAAAAATATATAACATTTTATGACAATTATGTATATGTTATAACATTTACTCAAATAAAACTTGAATTATTAAGAAAGAAATTCTAAATAAAATTTTATCATTTAAACTGCATGTTTTTTTTAAAAGTGTGACTTGAATACATCCATTAGAGGTTTTATCAAAGATGTTAAACAAGAACTTATCAAAAAAAAAAAAAAAAAAAAAAAAAATTAAAAAGAAAATTTAGCCTTTGTTGATTTTTGTCAGGTCCCTATCTAGCACTACTTGGTCTTCGAGATATCTAACTTCCAGACATTGAGCTAACTCCAAACATTTATATGTTTATACTTATGTCAAATAAACCCCCCTCAATTTGAGGGAGTTGCAAATTTTATATTGTTATAATTTTTGAATGCTGAAATATTTTACTATGAAATTTAAAATTTATCGATAAATATAAGTCTAGTTAAAAATAGTACAAAAAATATTTCATCAACTTGTTGCTCTCACATTTGGGGCAGGGGGAGCACAAATTTTGGGGCTTTTTTGTTCCCAAGCTCCAATCATCGCAATTTTTTGCAATGCATCCTTATTTGACATAAGTATAATCATATAAATGTTTGGAGTTTGCTCTATGTCTAAAAGTTAGATATCTTGAAGACCAAAAAATGCTGGATACGAACCTGATTTTTGTTATATATTTTTTACCTTTTGAAAGTGAATTATTTATTATAAACTATAACTTCAGCTTATTCCTGAGGAATGCCTAACAGAATTTCAGGCAAAAATAAAGAGAATTTCAAATAAAGAGAAACATTTCATTCTAAAATAAAAATAACAATTAAAAATTGTAACAAAAAACTAAACAAGTTTTTTCTTTAAAAGTTTGTCATACCTTCACATTGCTTTCCTTTAAATCCTTTTTTACACTCACATTTTGAAAAATCACCAAAATCTAAACATCTGCCGCCATGGAGACAGGGGTTTGGTTTACACTTATCATACTCTAAATGCCAATATTAACAATATCAATAAAAATTTATAATAAAAAAAATAAAAAAACAATTTATTGTTAATAATAATAATTTTAGAGACAACATTTCAAATATAAAATTTATCAATAAAAATAGTATTAAAATCCAGTGAGCAAGCTAATTAAATCATCCAGTGAGCAAGCAATATTAATTCAAAGTCCCTTCAAAATTTAAATTAATCTAAGGTGTAAGTTTTGTTTTCTTAGAAAAACACTTGCATCAGCTGGTAATCAGAAGAGGCATCAAGTGCTTTTAATAACATGGGGTGCATTTAAGACTAAAATTTTTAATACACTTATTCAAGTGCTCACACACAAAAAAGAGTATTTTATTTTAAAAGCATTTAATTTAAGAGTATTGTAACCAACATAAAAAAAAAACATGTTGATGACATTATTAGCCAATCAGAAACTATTACTAAATGAAGTAAACAAATGCACGATCTAGTTGTTACCAAGTACTTTTCCCGTAATGAGAAAAAGAATCTCAAGTTTAAAAAAGAAAAAACTATAAAATGGCTGCAAAAGAAATGATATATTACAGATTTTTTTGATTGCAAATATATCAAGGTAAAAGAAATAGAAGATGTTAACTTTAAATTGTTATTTTTTATTTGTTTGTACTGTATTTTATTTTCTGTATTTACTTTTTTAAATTTTTATTAACTCAATTTTCAAATATTTACTTTAAATAAATATAAGAAAAACAACTAAAAAGCAGAATATAGGTTTTTAAACCTTTTTCTAAAATGCCCTTTAACTCTTGTTTTATTTTTTATCATCATAATTCAGTATGCCCTGGAAATAGAAACCAGGACTGCTAGCAACAACAGAACAAGAATAATATTAGTCTCAGATGTTACTGTTTAAAAGTAAGTTTAATATATTCGTCCATTTCATCCATATATTCATTCATTCATTTAATATATTAAAGATCAAATTTACATTTATTTGTGCTGGTTAATTTTTGCTGAATTATATTCATTCAAGATCAAAAAAGAAAAAAACTTCCAATGTGTCATTTTACGCAAAAAAGTGAAGAAAGGATTGCAAAAAGATTTTAATAAAAAATTTCCAGAAGTAACTGGGATTACTTCAGGAATAAATTTTACAGCAGATTATTTGCCAAATTAAAACTTGATTCGTCCATGAATCTGACGCAAACTACATTAGCTAGGATAATAATTTGATAAATGTTTTTATTGTTTGCACATCATTCACTGGTAGATACAGAGTAGCAACTAGCAATAAAACACTTTTATTGTAACTTTAAACATAATTAACTAAGTGCAGAAACCTTCATTAATGACAATGGCAGCAACATTGTTTTAACTGCTAAAGAAAGTAATAAAAACAACAATGATAATAAAAGTCTAACTAGTTACCATTAAAACAATTAAAAACTTAAATAAATACTATTGAGCAATAAAAAATTGCAATGACCAATAGCATCACTAGATGCAATTGATTGTTCAAGGAAGCTGGTTGTTCCTAATGAATCAGAATGAACTCCTGAGTACACGTGAGTAAAGTAAATACTTTAAGAGGCAACCATATCAATTGCAACAACAAACATAAAATTTAAAGGCCACGCTCTGATTATCAATGAAAAACATTAAAACAATGTGCTTCCCTTCTATTAGTAGCTTTATCAGCTGAAAAAATGCCAAAAATTCAAGATACTATACCTGAACTCTATTTTTTGCATCAAAACCTAATTACCAAGTAACATCACCAGCAAAAACCAATTTGAATGTTAGCTATATTAGCTTAGGAAAATAGCAACAATACAGACAAAGATTCAATATCAAAATAATGTAAACTTTCTGCTAAGAAAAAGTTTCAAACAAGATACTTTCAGCTCTCAGTTTTTCTCAATGTTTTTACCAGCACTTAAAAAAGATGGCTTTTGACTATGTTTAGAAGATTGTTTTTATCAACAACAACAAATAAAAAACATAAACATTAGTTGTGTTTATTTAAAAATACCATAAAGTTATATACATAATCTCCAAAACGTTGCTTTTTATTTCAATGAAACCAATCTGAAGTTTAAACCAAACTGATAAATTGAGGGTTTCAGATTTATTTATTTTTTAATTTTATGGCTCATTGACTAAGTCAAATAAAATCATTGAACAGCAAATAATAAGAAAGCCTGTGAAAGACATTTAACCATTTTTGTTTCTGTTTAAAACTTCATAAATCTATATAATATTTTCACAATAAAAAAAATCTGTAAAAATTTGGTAAAATTTATTAGTAATGACATAACTTGGTAAAAAACATTTCATTTTACTTCGGAGTCATTTTTACACAGGCACATGAGCAGATATTATAATAAAACATTAAGAGGAAAAATCCTATTTTCCAAAATTGATGGAAAGTGAACATTAACGGTGTATTTATTGTTAAGATATTACAACAAAAATATAAATGCAATTTTTGTAACAGTATACTTTTTGTACCAATGTATTTTGTGGCGATTGTTTTAAAAAATAAGCACAAAAGTATTAACAACAGTTCATGGGTATTAAAACTTTTTTTAATTTTTATTAGGAAAAAAACAACCAAAACAAAAAACGCTTTTAACTTAGATTTAAATTTGAACTAATAAATAAAAAAATAAAAGCAACAAATATTAAAAAAATTTGTTAAAATTTTACTTGTTATTATTTATTTTTGTTAATATTTTACTAACAAGTACCTATAAATTGGTAATAAAAATTTTTATAATATAAATAAAGTATACTATAATTTACAATATAAAACAAACCTTCACAACGTTGTCCTTTGTAACCATTATCGCACTTACATTTGAAACCTCCTATTTGTTCTATGCAAACACCTCCATGCAAACAGGTATCTTCATTACACTGTGTGTGTTCTTATGAAGTAATTAGTAATTAGTATTTTTAATTAGTATTAATTAGTAAAACAATTTTTTTAATCACAATAAGTGTTAACAAAAATTAATATTATTTAAACTAAATATTGTATTCGTTAGGTGTTAGCAGATTATAAGTGAAATACCTTGACAAGTGATGCCACCATAACCAGCTTTGCAAAAGCATTTTGACTCAACACCTTCACCAATGCAGGAACCTCCATTTTGACACTTGCATTTACGTTCTAAAAATGTTATATGTCATAAATATAGATAACGCATATACATAGATGAGATTTGAACTTTATGCAAATCTAGAAAATTTGTAATATAAAGACAAGATAAGAAAAAGAACTTTAAATTTTAACTTAAAAAAGATATTAAAAAAGATAGTATTGTCTTAACTCACAGATTCTAAAAAATCTCAGAAAATTTTTATCTATCTCATATATAATACAAAGACAAGTAATTTATGTACATGATTATCTGTCTATTAAATTTTTTTCTATCTTTAAACACTTTTCAATAGGCAGTTTCTCAAACATTAAAAGATAAAAACTTATTTGAAATTATTGGTATATTTACGGAAAAAACTACATTAAATATAAAAAAGATAATTGCTTTTTAAATTTAAAACCTTCACAATGGGTTCCTTGGTATTCATCAGTGCACTCACAATAATAACCACGAGATAATCCTGGATCATTTACACACATTCCATTATTAGAACAAGGATTGAACTCACATGGAGATTTACTAACTGGAGTTTTATCTCTGGGAAAAGATATTTGGGACTTTTCAACAGCATTTTCATTTGTTTCTCCAACATGTAAGATGCTGGCCATACTCTCTAAACTAGAATCTGCCTTTGAAATATGTTCTAAAAGAGTATAAAGAATAAGAAACTTCTCTTTTCACATATGCATTTACACTAATAACATTATATACAATAAAAAAAAAAATTTTCTGTTAAATTTAATAAAATAATTGTTAAATGAAGTTTTTTTATTTTTTTTAATATTGGGTTGGCTAAAAGGTAACAGACTTTTTTTAAGAAGAAATTTATTTCTTATTAACTTTTAATTCCACAACTAATTTTCAATAATATGCTTTACGTTTATAATCTTTAAATCCAGTTACAACACTTTTAATCCAATTGCATTTCAAAAGCTGCTGGATCCGAGTCAATCTTGCTATGGTTCAGTCACCATAATAAAATTTTTGAAAAAATACATTGCTATTGTCTCAGACACCAAACCTTAACCTAACTGATTGCATTTATTAAATATATGGGTTACTCAACAGCTAAAGCTACATGGAATATTATTCCATGTAGCTTCAGCTGTTGAAACTTGTAAAACAGGCATTGTTGTATATGGTCAATAACATGATATTTAGAACTTGCAATGCAGAAGTTTAATTTGGCCTGATAAGCCATTTCATGTTATATGTATTCTTAAATTATGGAAACTTCTTGAAATTTTTAGAAAAATCGTTTATTATAGTTTAGCCAACTCAATATTATTAAAAAACTGTTAACTTGAATTTATAAAAAAAAAAAAAAAAAACATTTTTATAACAAGGTTTTTAAATTTTTTTAGATCTTATTAGAGAATAACACAAACAAACTTTTTTTTGTAATCTAGCTTTTTTTTGTACATCCAATATTTATTTGCAGACCAATTTTTTTATGGAACCCATTTACTCCTCATCTGTTTGCAAAAAATATGTAAAAATTTTAAAAGTATTAAAATTAAATTAAAACTTTTAAATAAATATTTAATAAGAATAAGTATATTATTAGTTTTTTTTTTTGTTGTTATTATTTGTTTTATCAATATTTATTATTAATCATATTAATAACAATATATATATATATATATATATATATATATATATATATATATATATATATATATATATATATATATATGTATATACAGAATTAAGTTTTGAATTCTTTAAGTATTTTTAAAATAACTTACGATCACAAACTTTGCCAAACCAATTTCTAATACATGAGCAAGAGTATCTGTCTACTGAGTTGGATTCAGAACAAACGCCGTCATTAAAACATGGGTTTGGAAGACAGTAATTCCTCTCTAAAAAAGATCTATTGAAAATTATTTATCATTACTTTTCATAAAAACCATTATTAATATTTTCAACGATATTCTATGCTTTAAAATATTAATAATGCTTTTAAAATTAAAAAATGTTTATAAAATAGTTTTAAATGTTAATAACAAATAACTAGATCCCTAAGGTTCTGAAAAATTTATTATATAAATAAATTAATTAATAAAAAAAGTTTTTCTCTTTTACTTATTTTTTTTACATAATTAATTATAGTTATTTAAAATATAAATGTTGCACTTCATAAAATAAATCTTTGCACTAGAGTAACATGAATTTTTTGCCTTAAAATTTTTTTTATTAATAAAACAAAATTTTCTGTTTTGGTTACTACATAAGTTTTTATTATATTTTTATGAAAAAAAAACACAATAAAATATACACAAATAAGTTTTAAAAAATTAAAACCAGCTACTTAAATTAAAAAAAGATGGTATTTTTTCCTGCAAAAAAAGATGAAATCTGAATACCCTTGATATTTTGGTAGAGACTATGTAATTTCTTCTGTTATCTGCTAATGAGGACACAGCTCTAAAACTCAGTTTAATGGTTCTGACTCCAGTGCATTTTTAAGTCCACATTAGAAGCCCTTTGTTAATAGTTTGGGTTGATGAGGCAACTAATTAGGCAAGTAATAAAGCAACTGCATATTGTTTAAGGTGTCATGCACTATATATGACTGATACAAGTTTTATACTAAAACATGAATAAAATACATAAAATGTTAAAAAAAAAAAACTAGTATTACTAGTATTACTAGTATTTGTTTGATATGATTTGTTAAACAAAAAAAAACTAGTATTACTAGTTTTTTTTGTTTAACAAATCATATCAAACAAACCCCATACAAATATTTATGATCTTTAAACTAATTAATCTGCTGAATTTCATCTCATATAAAATTTACTAAGCCTACATAAAAATTTACGAGACCAACTTGTTATTTGTGAGAGTAATTCTGAAGAATTCTGTTTTAGATTTCAATATTGATTAGTTTTATCTTGTAATCACCAATGACTTCAATAGCCATTTGTTTGGCCTGGGCTGAAGTAGCAATTCACCTATATGTCCTGAAATCTAGTTTGAATCATCTTGCTTGATGTCTTTAAACTTAATCACATTTTTGTTTCTTTATTGTTTTTCTTCACAAGATTTTCTATGGTGATTCTGATCAAATTGGCTTTTCTCATTATCCCTCAACAAAATACTTTTATTATTGGTGATTTAAATGCTCATGGCAATGGCTTGACACCACCTTTTCTGTCAATGGCTTGACACCACCTTTCCTGCTGGTATTAGTGCCAAGTCATTGCGATAAGTATTTTCTTTCTCAATCTCATACTACGATAGTTAACTTTGTGTATTTGTTACAGAAAAATCTAATCACTAACCTTCATTTAATTTGCATTTTGTCTCAGACCCTAACTTATATTCAGTTTTTTCTGAATATAAGTTAAAAAATTCTGGGGATCAATGTAACCACTCTAACCTGCTCTAACCCCTTTAACCTGCTCTAACCCCTCTAGTTCAATCAGTCTTCTTTATCACTATTATGAGCAAGCGTTTCAATCTTTGATTAACAAACTTTAAAAATCTGGTCTTGAGTCTAACAACTAGACAATTAATATGAAATTTGAGTCCTCTATAACTGACTTGTTAAACATAATAACAGTTAAGTGCATTAAATAGAAGCAACCAGATAAGGGCTATTGCTCTTGGCATATCTAAGTCATCCGATAAATTCTGGCATAATTCTGGTCTTCACTATAAGCTTGCTTTTTATGGTGTTTTCAAGATAGTTTTTAAAATTATTGAGTTATTCTTTTCTAATTGCAGTATTAAAGTTGTCCTTGTCAGACAACATTCTCCTTTATTTCCAATAACTTCTATGGCAAAACAGAGTTCCACCCTGTATTGTTAACTATCTATGTTAATGACCTTCTTATAATTGTACTTCTAAAATGGTTCTATTTGCTGATGACACAACTATATACTCTAACCTTGATTCCAGCCAAGTAACATTTTGATTGAAAAAACAGTGAATATTAAATGTGGTCTTTGTTCTGAGACAGCTTGGAGCTTGCAATGGCAGATGAATTTTAATCTAAGCAAAACTCAGTTACTGCTAATTATTAATGGAACTAATAATTAGTTAATGAAATAACTATTAATGGAAAAACTTTTAATGACTACTCTACTTCTTTTTTATTTTATTTTAGTATCTCATATGAAAATTTCATATACCTAACCAAATAAGTTACAAATTTAGCATCTGCTAAGGTTGCCTTTCTTTTATTTAATTAACTTAAATGAATTTAATTAAAAGAAAAAAAAAATCTTACTTTGTTTGTCATACTTTTTAAATTTATGGAAAAAAATTATGAAAACTTGCAAAAATTTATAAGGTTTGATTATAACATTGAATCACTTTTTTTTTAAATGAAAAAATTTTCCTCTCCTATAACAATTTTATCTTTTGCTCATAGCCAACTTATTTCCTCTCTTTTATTAAATCATCTTTATTACTATGTTGACCTAATCTCTTCAGGGCTAATAAAAAAAAATTTTTTTTTTTTTTCCATTAGCCCTGATTTCAGCTTTTCAACTTGCATGTTAATTGGTTTAATTTTGTTGCATATTGATTGGTTGTTGGTTAAGCAGAAAGTTAAATTAAAACAATAATAATAATAAAAATAAAACTGCTATGAAATTTATTCTAAAAATCTGTTCAACTTACCAGTACAACGTTTGCCTTTAAAGCCTGCAGGACAGGCGCACTCAAATCCTTCTTTTGTTTGAGTGCACTTGGATCCATGTGCACATGGATTGGGATGACAGCGATTACGTACTGCATTATAAAAATGTTGAATGAATAAATGAAAGACCTTGACAACAATATAACAGCATTGTTTTTAAGAACAACTTATAGAAATTTTACCTTCTTTTGGAATTAACAAAAAAAGCCATTAAAATCAGCTATAAATTTTTTGTTTTAACTTGTAAATTTTTTGTTACAGTTAATCAAAAATTTTATGGAAAAATCAATAATTAAACAATAAAAGTTTGTAGTTCTATAGTGCATATGTTTTGTGTTTATAAGTCATGTGTTCACAAAAATAAATAACTACTGTTAAATGATGTTATATTAGATGTCATATGATAGTGAACAGTTTGAACGGTTTGAATATAGTAGTTAATCAAATGTTGTTGAGTTTTTAGCAGTGTTAGTTGCAGAGTGTGTTGCAGTATTAGTTGCAGAGTGCGTTGCAGTGTTAGTTTTATTAATTCATTAGTTATGTTGTACTGCATTAAGTTGGGAATTATATTTGATATTAAACAATATAATAAGATATATATATATATATATATATATATATATATATATATATATATATATATATATATATATATATATATATATATATATATATATATATATATATATTAATAAACATAACATGAACATAAACATAAAGCAATTATACTTTGGCCATCTATTTCTATTAATATGTTTTATATATATATATATATATATATATATATATATATATATATATATATATATATATATATATATATATATACATATATGTACATATATGTACATATATATACATATATATACATATATATATATACATATATATACATATATATATATATACATATATATATATGTATATATATATATATATATATACATATATATATATATATATATATATATATATATATATATATATATATATATATATATATATATATACATATATATATATGTATATATATATGTATATATATATATATACATATATATATATATATATATATATATATATATATATATATATATATATATATATATATATATATATATATATATTAATAGTAGATACTATATATTTATTATATTTATATTACATAGATATAGATATATGCTTGATTACACAATTATTTATTTATTTTTATTGATTACAGTATTATTCTTGCAAAAAAAAACCATGTAACAAATACATAAACTTTCTTAAAAGGTTGTGTACATTTACATTTAAGCTGCAGTTGAAACTAGAGAGGTGTATAAATCCATATATATTTATATAAATAAAAACATGTATACAATAAATAGTATAAATTATAAAATAAATAAAAAATTTAAAATAAATTTCTATGAAATATGAAATTTCATTCTTTTATAGAAATTCAATTTCATAATATATTTTCAACCAATTTACTTAAATTTATACTTTATTTTAATATATTTTAAAAGTGGATTACAAATACAGGTTTTATACACACTAAAATATTTTCAACCAATTTTTATGACTTTTGGTTGTGCAGGCGATTGTAAACATTAAGTCAGAAATTTTATGTATTTCTACCAAACAAAAACAACAACAATGATTGCATATAACAAAACAAAACATTCCTTTTAAAACAAACAGATTTGCTCATATGTATATAATGAACAAAGCTCTTTATTTAGGTGGATGTAACACTTACTTTCACAATTTACTCCTTTGAATGTACGAGGACAGATACAGTTATACTCCACATTGGTGTTACCATTTATCTTACAAATGCCGCCATTACGGCAAGGCTTTAAATCACAAGGATCTATAGATAAAATCTAAAACATTGTACATGTAAACAAAACAAAGCAAAATGAAACATGTAAATACGAATAAATTTGTTTTGAGCAACACTTCATTAAACTTGTTGTATCTATCAATGTAATATTTAGAACTTTATTTAAATTACTCTAAATATTTTAATTTTAAAAATAAAATTTATAAACTTTACACAGTTTTATTTATACAATTATAAATATTAATTATATAGAAACAAATATTAAAAAAAAAATCACACAAAAAAAATTTATTCAACAAATTTGTTTGACAAAAACACTTACACAAACCTAAAAGTTAACAATACTCTAGTAAGTATTCTTGTTCTTTATAAGTTTAGCACTTTTTAAAAAACAATTTTAATCAATGCAATTATTTACTAATGTGTGTAATTTGTATTTTATTAATGATAATGCATTTTTATGTGGATTTTTACTGAGTTTTATTTTTTATTAGTTTATCAACTGCAAAAAAAGTATTTATTACAAATCATTGAAGCTATCTCATAGAAATTATTTGTAACATACCATACTCATCCATAGGGTCATCATCTTCTTGGAAAAATTGATCAAGTTCATCAACTTTCTTTTTCTTGCTGAACACATTTACATCAGTCACCCATGTTTTTTTTGGATGTCGTCCATGGTGGTGGTGGTGCATTTCAGGTAACTCTTCTTGTAAATCATCTCTAGCAGACTCCTAAAATTTCAATTTCTAGCGTTAACATTTTTCAATGTGAATGAAAAGGTATATGCGCTTAAAATACACAATTGTAAATTAGAGTAAAAAAATGAAAAGAGTAAAAAAATGAAAATCTAGGTGAAAACCCTAGGTTGAAATTTTAAAATGCAACAACAACAAATTAAAAGCCTGTGAAGAATCAATCAAATGTTAAAAGTGACTTTAGTGGAGTGTTACTGTATGAGCACCCATAAATGATATGGAAACCACTTACCACCATTCATAATATTTCTTGGAAAAAATTGATAGCAACATTTAAAAGATGGTGGACCATTAAGAGTATAGAGAGCTCTGCATCCTAGTGGCTGGATAACTAGCTCAAATTTTTTATAGTTTTTTTTTTTAATTCTGCTTAAAGCAGAATGTTTTTTATAATTTCTAAAACTCTGTTTAAAGCATGTGAGATGCAGCCTTAAAGATTCTCCTTATTTTGTTTCAAAATTATGAGTCACCTTTAACTATTGAGTCCATTAACTTTTGCAAAGTGAACAGAATTCATGTTTTGTCTACTCCGCCTTAGATGTCCCAAAAACTACAAACTTTGAATCACATAACATTTAGAACAAAGAAACCGTATTATAATACAGCATATGATAATTATATGGTTTCTCATCATAGGCATCCAATAAGAATATATAATTTAGCTTTATGTATAGACAATCTTAATCCAGATGTCATGGTTTCAAAAAATATACAGAAAAGTTTTTATGTTACAGGTAGTATCCACCAACTCTTATGACTACAAAAAATATACAGAAAAAAAAAATTTTAAAATTTGAAATTCTACAATAACAAACATAAAAATAAACTAGACTTTGTAAATTAAATAAACTAGTAATAAACTAGTAAATTCTCAGAAACTTATTTCTGAGAATTTACCGCACCAAGTTGGTGCAATAAATGGAAGCGGAGTTTTAGAATGTCATCCATTTCCTATTGCCCAAAGAATAGGATGTTTAATTAGAGAAATAAAATTGAAGACATTATTTTTTAGAAGAATACCAACTTTTAAGAGATCAAGACATAAACATAAGCTTTTCCATACGTTTTTGGTTTAAGTAACTTTTTTTTTTTTAATGTCTACAAATTCTGCTTTTTTAAAAAATAAATCTGTTAACATTTTTATAATAAAAAGGAATGATGGGATATAATAAAGAACATGAATTACCGTTCTGATAAATTTAAATTATCCAATCAATCAAAGATAATTAATAAAAATATATTTTTAAGGAATTAAAAGAAAAAAAATTTCACACGTATTTTTAATGTAATAAATTTTTTTGAAATCTGATCGCAATTAATTATCAAAAAAAATAAAATAAAATAAAATAAAAATTAAAGAAATCATTTTTGCCATATTGTCAGCCGAGAACCAAGAGGCTGTATGTCCATTTTTTGTGTTTCCGAGAAAATCAAGTTTTAAAATTTAATTTGTAAAGACTTGCGCCGATTAAATTTTTTAATATTTTGAAAAGTTGAGCCATTCTTGAGACTAGATTTATCGGAATTTTACATTGATTTTGAATATTTATTGATAATAAACAGAAAAAAACAGAAAATGTGGACATACGGCCTTTTGGTTCTCGGCTGATGATATGTCCCGACGGGCATTTCTTTTTAAAAGTTACGATCTAAGTATTTTAAATGTCTTTTAAACGTCTTTTAAACATTAATGTTTAAAAGACGTTTAAAAGTATATTTTTATTAATTATCTTTGTTTTTTTTCAAAAGTGTTGAATAAAACAAATGTTGAATAAAACAAACGTTCTTTTACAACCATAACATTAATTTTTTAACTTTAATCATTTTAAAAATAATTAAAAAACACAATATCTTTTAATATACATTAGGAATTAATAAAATTTATTTATTTTGATGTTAACTTGAATTTAATTTTTTTTAATAATTAAAATTTTTACGAAAATTAATTTTTTTTTTGAAAATAAAACAGAATTAAACCAGAATTAAAAATGAAAAAAAAAATTTTTACTCATTTAAATTCCGATGTTAAATCTCGAATTAAATTTTTACTCCCCACGTTAAAATGCATTTTGTGACTTCTTTTGAATGTTTAGAAGTAGTGATCGATTACTTTTTTTGTTTGTTTTTTGCAAACGAAATAATTGATATACCGTAAATATTTTTATGTACAACCGTTATCAATTATCATTTTAGAAGACGTCATTCATCTTAAATAAAAGATGAATTAAAAAAAAGTAGCCTACAACAACGATTTTAGCTTTGTGTTGATTAAATAGCAAAATGGACAAATTATATAAATTCAGATTTTCATTTAACATTCTTTTAGTACTGACGAAGGTCTAAGCTGTTCAGTTCGAAATATAACGAATAAATTAAAACTCTTACCAGATAAATGAATGGGGGATCTAAATAAACGGTAAGGCTGCAAATGTTATAAAATTTAATAAACAAAAAGATTCTAATTAATGGGAGGGTCGGAATTTTGAAAAAAGTGAACAATAAAAACAACAACTTTTCCTCGAGTAATTTAATATTAAATAATAATAATCAAGAACGTTTCTGAATTAAAGATGTTGTAGCTCCTTAGATGTCACAAAGTCAACCTTATGAGGTAGCATTATTCTTAACCTTTTATTGTTTTTTATCAAAAATTATACTTATTGATTTTATATTTTAATGTTTCATAGAATAAGTGCAATAATGCATAAATACATCGACTGATATAGTCGTAGTATCGTAGTGCAGCGTGCATTCATAGACTGATATAAATAGGCATAGACGCAGTGGAGTATACATACGTCAACTGAGGGTTTAGGTTTGGGCAGGCATTCTTTTAATTAAAAAAAAATTTCACTAACTATTTAAATAGAGTTTAACTTGGGAGTTTATATATTAATTTGTATTAAAAAAATTTGTATTGTAAAAAAAAAAAAGTTTATAAATTATTTGTATGTAAAAAAGTTAACAAAATAAACTACATAGAATTTTTTGGTGAAATAGCCAAAATAAATATAGTATCAATAATGCCTGCCTAAAAAGTTACGTGCAACAAAAAACATCACTGAAACAATTAAAAAGTTTAAAATTCTCAATTTAAAATTTTTAAATTTTTTAAAGTCATTTTTAAACATTTAAACGTTTTAAACATTTAAACGTTTAAAACTTTAAAACGTTTTTTGTTTTGATTTGTTTGCAAAATACAATCTGTTTGTAAAAGTTATTCAATCTATTAATCAATCTATATTGTAAAAGTTATTAAAACAATTAAAATTGTTATAATAACTTTTACAATATCTAATTGTTAAAAATATGTATTTATATTTATGATAAGTAATAAAATAAATAAAATAAATTTTGAAAGTTGACTTGTTCAAAAAATCTTAGATCAAAATTTGACATTTTAATTACTTGTTATAAATGTTTTTGTGGAAATTTTTTCGATTATGGCATGAAAGTTAAATATCCAATTTTTAACAATTGTTTAGAAAATTAAACTCCAATTTATTCCATAGTTTTAAAAAAAAATAATAATAACGCTCAGAAAAAATTAGAATTTTTTTAAATAATCAAAAGTTTAGCTTGTAAATCATATAAATCAAACATATAAAGTTTGGCATATATAAATCACATAAAACAAAACTTTGATGTCAAATTTTCAATATTTGTCCCTATTTATATTATAATTTAATATTATTATTTAATATTAGTATTATAAGATAGATAGGGGCAACTATTATTTATTATTAATAGATTAATATTTAAATTCCTCGTTAACTTAAAAAGAAACATTATTTTTTTTTTTTACTTCTAGAGGGAGTCATGAATTCCTTCTCTAATTCAGCGGCCGCGGTCTGTTGGGAGAAAGAAACAACTGGAGACAGTCCAAATCATTTTGCCTTCAAACTTTCTTTTGGCCTTCGTCTTCCTATTGGCGTAGGTCTCCAAAACATTATGCCTCCAAAATAACTCTGTCTGCAGCCGCCAATTGGGAGACGGACGCCATTGGAGGCAAAGACAAAAAAAATGTTTCTTTAAAAAAGTTTTCGAAGCCGCCGCCCCATGACTTCCCCTCCCTAAAAAGTTAGTCTTTGGGCAAAATGTTACTTTTCCGCCGGGAAGCATTATCAATTCTGGTTTATATAATAACTTTTATATGATAGTTTTTAAATTTGTATGTAAACCTACCTGATTTACAGCTTGGCCGTACATTTGACTATCGTCTTCATCTGAATGTATCGGAGAAATAAAACGTTCAGGTTTAGTTTCTCCTAAAGAACCGTACGGCATAACTTCATCTCCAAGACTTCCAACATTATTTGAAAGTAAAGAAGCTCCGTGATCAGCATTTAGAAAATCTCTGTCTTCGTGTGACGCAAAAATTGGACTTCTATGCAATGGTATTGTTTCGGAAGGTATAGGAACTTGCTCTCGCAAAATCGGATTTTCGATGCGATTTATTTGCAAACCATCACTCGCGTATGGTCTGTTTAATGAAGGCACATAACTGTTCACTCTTTCTTCTCGATAAAACTTATTATCAGTATCATGGATTCTATCTCCTTGAAAAAAGTTATTGTGCGGTGATCCAAATTCCATGTCATCTTGCAATGGTCTCAAATTAGTAAAATGTCTTTGATTTATAAAGGGCAAAGGTCTCGGAGTTATCTCTTTTTTTTGAAATAACAATCTATTTCTGCCTAAATGATTATACGGAGTTTCCATCTGGTTAGGCAATCTAAAAGTTCTTTCTGATGGATTTATTGTAGGATCGATTTCATTTAATCCAGAAGTATCTTGCATTATATTTGGATGGTTTTGCACAATAGGTCCTCTTTGAACTCTTCGATTTAGTGCCTCCAAAAGTCTATCTCTTAGGCTCTTTCTCTCCATCATTTGAGGTGCAGAAAATCTATTGTTTTGCCCAAGATTCGACGATATCATTTCAGAGTTTTGACTAGGAATATCCTGATCGCGAAGCAAATCATTTGGTTCAATCGAAGAATCTGGTTCTCTAGCATAGTAATATTGTGGATCTGCTTTTCGTTTATATTTTCGATTTTTTGTATATCTTTCATTTTCAAAAGTTTTAGCTTTAACAAAACTCACAGCTGTATTGTATTTGTAAGTTCTGTTCACTTTAGAGTTTTTGAATTGCTCTCTATTTTTTTTAGGTTTTAATAATTTGTTAGACTCACTATTGTAATTTATGCTATTATTTTTAGTTTTGTACAGTTTAGACTTGTCCAACTTGTCTAATTTTTTGTTAAAAGTGATTGTACCATTGTCTATCTTTATTTTTATCGAACTATTATTTTCAAATAAGTTTTTGCTACTATTGTTATTTTTTCTATTATTTAGTATCAATTCATTTCCTGTTATGTTGCTTTGTGTGTAATATACGTAGCTACGTTTTCGTTTTGCTTTGTGATTAACGTTTGTTTTTGCGCATATCAATGCGCACACAGTTAAAACAACAACCAAAAATTTTATTACCAAGCTTCTTTGTCTAAACATATTCTCTGGAATCTACAGTTTAATAACCGCATCATCGCATACCATTATAAGAATTAATGTCCCAAATATAACTCTGACTAAGCTTTGTTTCTTTTGTATGGTTTAAAAAAATTTTCTTTTTTGATTCTGTCAGTTTAAAATAAACTTTACAGTAAACAAACGCAATTCAAAAATTTATAATGGTTGATCTGCTAAGTCTTTGGAGCAAACCTATATTAACCTGTGTTTCCAAAACGCAAAAAGCTATCAAAAACTCATTGAATATCAGTACGCAAAAATATTATTAACATTTTTGAGTTGGAATGTTTGTAAAATTTTTTAATTAAACTAAACTGTCGTTCACACTGGTCGCTAAATTAAGCGTTTCAATTACCTTCTATTGAAAGCTAGTCGGGCGTAGCCAGAATATATCGTTTGAAACCCTTTTGGCAATTAATTTAGTTTTTGAAAGTTTACTTGACCTTGGAATCGGAAAGATTAGTTACGTAGAAAAACTAATAACTTTATTATTGGTTGATATTAATTTTTTTTTATTAAGAATTTTAATTTTAATTTTTTTATTGTAAAAGATTTTACTAAATTTAAAATGAAAAGTTTTTGTAAGTCTTTCTTTAAATAAAACTTTAAAAAGTTCTTTTTTGCGTAGCCTCGTTTAAACAACAATGCGCTGCCAAATTTGAAGTCTTTTTACTTTAAGCATACCCAAAACACTATTAACATTTGAATTTCCTTGTTTGTTATTTTAGAATAGTGTCGTTTAAGTTTTGAAAGTTTCATTTGCTTAGTGAGTAGTAACCGACCCATAGAAGTTTTTATTCACCTTTCTACTTAGGCATTTTTAAATAATAATGTTAAAAGAAATTAATATTTTAAATAAAAGACGTTAAAAGACATTTATATCTAAGACATTTAAGATATATAAGATAGATATTAATTCTTGGTTTAGAACTTAAAGATTATTTAAAATAAAATATAAAAATGCTGAACGTTATTTTTACAATTGCAGTATATTGGTTGCTTTTGATTATTTATTTTTTTTAACATAAAGTAGTTAACATTTTTATCAATTATGAATGTATAATAAACGTTTGGATAAAATTTACGTATATTTACAATGTACGTTTGAATAAAATTTTGAGTTTTTTTTTTTTCTCATTTATTAATGAAAAACTAAAAAAGTCATTTTGATATTTGGCTAGTTCGAACATATTTTCAAAGTACTTTTATAGCACAAATTTGTTTTTTTATTTTAAAATAAGTTTATTTTGCCATTTAACTTATTTTCTTCTAACATAACTTACAAAATTTACAATAAATAATAAATAGACAGACAATAAATATTGGCAAAATATAATAGATGAACGTAGTCTACACCTTAAATAAGCTAAATTAGAAATTATTGTGCTTGCTTTAAAACTAGCTGGTAAAAAGTCATCAATAAATCAGTCATTTAATTAGCTACTGTTATTTTATAAGAATTAAAGTCATAATAATTAAAAGCTTTTAAAATTTAATCGTCTAATTTAGGCGTCTTGCCTCTCATATCAGAGGGCTTCTTATCTACTTAAGCTATGTAAGCTAGTTACAAATAAAACTGGTTTTATTGTTCGGGTATTAGTATTTCTAAACTATTGAGCAATAAATTCCATACAAAATATTTTTTCCTTAACTTTTTCTCATAAATAATATTATTTACTTTTGCAACTTTTATAAACTTACTGACAAAAGTTTTTTGAAAAAATTTAAATTTAATAAAAACATAAACACTTGTTTAAATCTAAATGTTTAAAACGTTTTTGATTTCGAAGCCCTAATTTTACTTTATCAAAAGTATAATAGAGGAACTAAAAATATTATTTTAACTAACTTGCACAAGTGCACATGAGACTTCTTGTCAAAAGGCGGGTGCAGCATTTTTTGAAGTTTAAGATAGCTATCTTCTAGACATGAAATAAACTACAAACATTTATATGTTAATACCTATACCAAATAAGGGTACTTTACAAAAATTGCGATGATTAGAGTCTGGGGACAAAAAAGTGTTAAAATTTTAGCTGCACCTGTCCCAAACGTGAGAGCAACAAGTTGGTAAAATAGTTTTTTATTATTCTCAAATAAATATACATTCATCGATAAATCTTAAATTTCATAAAACAATCTCTTAGCGTTCAAAAGTTATGATCACATAAAATTTCTAACCCAAACAAGACCTATAATTTACAATATATTCTACCTAAAATTTATCTAGACTAACAAGGAAACAGAAGTTTTTTTTTTAATTGGATAATGGAAAACTGGCTTTTAGCTGAATCATTTAAATATTGTCGCCTGTGAGTGTGATAATCAATCAAATACTATTGTAAGTTACTAGATGACAAAGTGTTTTTTTTTTGGGTAAAGCCGTGATGAATAGTGGTAACATAATAGTGATTAGTAAACAGACAATTGGCCTTATGGCTAAGATCAAGTGTAGAATCTGATGTGGCTGGATAGCTCAGTTGGTTAGACCGTCAAACGAAAAGTTAAAACCCGGACAGTTGTACGATACGAGTTCAAATCCTGCCACAGCCAACTCAGCGCTTGAGTAATACTTTGGTAAACAAAAATGTTGAACAACAACGAACGCTACTTTGGATTATTCACGCCTCCTTCTTAACCAATGTCGCAAAACTTGCCTAAAGGTGTGGTTTGAATCAAGGATCTTTTGATTATGAAGCAAGTGCACTACCACTGCACCACGGCCGCTCCGTCAATTACTTCCCAATTGTTTATTACTCACTTATCTTAAAGTAAAAAAATTATGGTCAGTCTTCAAAACCATGATTCAGGGTCCTAAAGCAGAAACTGCACAAAGATTTGTAAAAGAGGGAAGAATGTGGATTTGATAAAGAAAGTGGATTTGATAAAGATAAATAAAAAAGAACCGGCATATAATAATTCTACGTCCAACTTAGTAGTCTAGGTATATAGCCTAACATCAGTATTTCTTTGTTCACAATCAAATATTCATGAGTTCTTTCGAAAAAAGGTTATGGTTATTCTGTTTTATAAACCCACGCTACCCATAGTGTTGATGAACGTTTTAGTCAAATAGAGCCATTGTCCTTTTCAAATCAAGTGGTCAGGGTATAGCTTTGTTTCTAGTTCATAACTGTATATTATTAATATTTTTACTGTTGTAATTGCTTTGTTGAGAATCAAGAATTTGATCAGTATCACATCTCCCAAAATTTTTTATTTATTATCAGAAAAGTCTTCCTCATTCCAAAAATGTAAAAAATAACTTTTTTTACATTTGGTAAAAAAAAGTTGTTTTTTACATTTTTGGGGGCCTGTGGAGAAATCACGTATTTTAGGCAAGTGCGCAGTAATTTTGTAGTTCAAGAAAGGTAACTTAGAACCACGTAATAGGCTCAAATTAGCATGTTGATACTGGTGCCATATGAGGATGAAAAGCAAAAAGTGTAGGTAATTAAAGCTAACCCAATCCTATCTTGACCCATATGCCTAGAACTACCCCAGTGGGAAAAAAGACTTTGAAAAAACGTCTTAAAAGTCCTATTTACGATGAATATTTTTTCATCTTTCTCTTTCTTTTCTGTTTCTTAAGCGAGCTCTGTTTCTTGGCGTTGCTGAATAAAATTAACTATTTCACGTCGAAAAATCCTTTTATACGAGCTGGTTACGACTTCTAAAAAACAAGTGAACATAAAAAACAGTCTCTTGCTTGAATGTAATATAAAAAAGCAAACGAAACTTGATTAGCTGAGTGGAACACATTAGACTTACCGACTATTAATTCAAAAAGGGCTGATCCTTTTCACCTCCTTATGTTTCCAGCGCGGTCCTTTCTTTTTGAACCCACTAGGTTAGATTGGGACAGGAATCAAACAGTAAACAGTCTAAAAATATATAAAAATGAGTGTGCTAAAGAAATTTACGACCATCAAAATGACTGTGCAATGTATTTTATTATGTAGTACACAGTAAATAAAATACCCGTTATATTTTTAAAAAACATAACGGGAGTTTTCCTCGCACATAACGGGTAATTGCCGTTATGTTTAATACTTAACATGTATGAAAATAACATAACGGTTTTAGCGTTATGTTTAGTCATAGCAAAATTGCCTTAAACATAACGGTTACATAACGCTAATTTACCGTTATGTGCGAGGAAAACTCCCGTTATATAACGGGTAATTACCCGTTATGTTACCGTTATGTTGAAAACCTAACATAACGGGTAATTACCCGTTATGTTACCGTTATGTAAAATGAAAATTATCTTTTTAAAGAAACGCATATTCTGCATGACTATTCGCACAAAGTACTTAACAAAAAAACATTTTTTTGTCAATAAAAGTTGTAATAAGAAAATAAAAATTATCCATAAAATATATTTCATATCATAATATATTTATATTATACTATTTATAATATAATTATTTACAAAATAATTGAATAAATTATTTACAAAATAATTGAATAAATTATTTACAAAACAATTGAATAAATTATTTACAAAATAATTGAATAAAATAACTTAATAAAATTTATAAATTCAAAAGTAATTTGCATTGCTTTGAAAAGATTGCAGAAGAAAAATGCATTTTTTAGATAATAAAGCCAATTGCAAAAAGTCTCAAATATCTTGCTAACATCTCAGAAGCCGCCCAAAACAAGAATATGTTAAATCTAACAAATAGTAAACAAATGTACTGATCAAGAGTTGAACATCCATTTCGATACCTCTTCAACTCCTTACATCATATTCTGTTTTATTAAAGATAACTTGTGGACCATATAAACTTTAGCATAAGTATTCATGTAGTGAATCACACTAAAATTTTATAAATAAAAAATAATTATCACAATCATAAAATAAAAAATTATTATTAATACATTAAATGGAAAAAAAGAAAAAAGAATGTGAACCATTGCAATACAAAATATGCTTACCATTAGTTAAAATGTCAGCAATATTACAAGCAATAACAATTTTCTTTCCCCAAGAAATTTGACAACAACAGCCTTTATTATTTCAACTATTAACTATTGAAGAAATAAGTAAAGCAGTTATTATTAGTTTATACTACTTTAATTTTACAAATAGTATATTTAACATTTTTTAATACTTGCAATACAAAATTAATGTTAAAAACAGTAATAATAAACAGACAGGTCAGACGGTAAGAGGTAAACACCATTATTACACAAGTATTAAACAACATTATTAAACAACATTATTTGGCACAATTTAATTAGTTTAATAATACTACACTAATTTATATTATATTACTAGAAAAAATTTATTATAAAAATATCATATAATATATTTCTTCAGAATTTCAACTTAACAATAAATAATTTTTTCTTTCAAAATAATTTCAAATATTAAAGACTTAGTCTATTTCAGGGAACTTATTGGTCAATTTACGGACCGAAAATTGGCACAATATACAGTGAATTAAAAATTTGAAATTTTTAGGAATGCATCTTCAATACAAGAAGTATAAATGCAGCATAAACAAATTTAATGTTTTTTCCATTTTTCCGATTTCCAAATAATTCCTCAAACTAACCTTGAACATTTTTATGATAATAAAAGTTTAATTAAACAAAAAAAATTCATGCAGTTTAATACCTTAATATATTTATATTAAATCATTTTTCATAACCAAGAAAATAATTAAACAAATTAACTTTGGTAAAAATTAACATTAATAAAGTCAAAAGTACTTTGCATTGCTATGAAAAGACTGCAGAACTAAAATGAATTTTTTAAATAATAAAACTTATTGCCCAAATCCACAAATATCTTGGAAACATCCCAGAAGCTGCCCAAAACAAGGATACGTTAAATCTAAAAAATAAACAGCCATCAAAACGACATTATATATATTATAATATATATATATATATATATATATATATATATATATATATATATATATATATATATATATATATATATATATATATATATATATATATATATTATACATATGATATATATATATATTTAATATATATATACATATATATATATATATATATATATATATATATTTATACATATATATATATATATATATATATATATATATATATATATATATATATATTTATACATATATATATATATATATATATATATATATATATATATATATATATATATATATATATATATATATATATATATATATATATATATATATATGTATATATATATATATATTAACAATAGATGCCATGACATTTATTGTGAGCAATCAAAATATACCAATCAGTTATGGGCTTCAGAACCAAATATACAATAAATATATATTAATTAACAACCAAAATGCTGTTTTATAGCTAAGTTACTTAGTAAGTGGTAAATACCGTACGTAAATAAATAAGTAAATCAAAATAGTAGAGACATTATAAACAAAAAATCTAATTGCAAAAATCCTTTAGATTCGCGCCATTTTGTAAACATAACGGTTAAACATAACGCTTTACAAATATCATACAAATAGTTTTGGGCATAAAGCTTTAAACTTAACATAACGCTAACATAACGGTGAATATAACGCCAAAATTTTCAATTACCGTTATGTAACCGTTATTTTAGCGTTATGTTTTTTGCTGTGTACTTAAATCAACCTAAAGATTTGAACCTCTCAGATTTGCTATGAAAGCTACGTTATTGAAAACAGATATTAATATTTTTCTGTCTTCTATGACATGGCTTTTTAATTGAATATCGCTGAAATTAAGTGTTGTAGACTCATCATAATTTAAAAATCCGTTATTGACTAAAGACTATCAAAACAAAAAGATAATTTAGCAAATACACCTTAAGAGTTGTTATTCGTTTAAACTGGATATAAGTATTAATCAAAGCTCTATTTTAGCCTGAAACATAACGATGCTTTACTTAACAACATAAAATCATAAAAACTGTCGATATCATTAGCAACACAGATGATATACAAATAAACAAAAATGAAGACTAGAAAACTGCAATGATGTTTAGGTATAAGAAAGTGTACCTTTCCAGTATAATTTTCACTTGGTCTTTTGTATCCAAACCAAAAGATAAATCTGTTGTAATTATGAGCATTTTTTTACTTGCTTTGTTAATGACAGACAACAGTTAACAAGGAAATAACAACTTTAACAATTTCATCATTCAACTAAATAAAAACAACAAAATTGTTCAGATCATTTAAAAATACATTAAAAATAAATAAATTGCAAGCCTACTGAATGCTTTATCTTTTCTATCTTACATTTCACTGGCTTTATTAAGTAAATACAGAAAGAAATTGATTACAGGTTTTATTTTTCATCTGAAAATAAATATTTCAATTTAATATGTAATAAACAACCACAATAAATTTTTAAATTTTTTTTTTTTTTTTTTTTTTTTTTTTTTTTTTAGTTTACAATGTTAGTCGTGATACAAAATAATATAAGTCGTGATATATAATAATATAAGTCTGATACATATATAATAATATAAGTCGTGATATATAATAATATAAGTCTGATACATAAAAATATTTAAGACTTCTACAAGAAAAGAAAAAAAATGAGTATATATATATATATATATATATATGTATATACAATTCAGCGTACTAACAATATAAGACTAGGTTTCCGAAAGAAGATCAGAAGGATCTTATCACCGGAACCTTAAAAAAGACATAATGCAAAGATTTAACATAATGCAAATATGCAATATACTAATACAATATAACATAATGCAAATATGCAATATACTAATACAATATAACATAATGCAAATATACAGTATACTAACATTTTAATACTCAATATGCTGAAGATTTGAAAAACACATTTTACATAAATTTTTAGTAGAATTTTAGAATGTTGTCCATACAGAGAATGAAGTTTTTTAATTTAGTTTTAAAAACAGGAAGAGTAGTAGAAGGGTCAAAATTTGGTAATACTATTTTATTCCAAAGATGGGGTGCACGATATGCAATACAGAATTGGTTGAACTTCGTTTTACAAAATGGTTCATTTAGAAAACTATTACTTCTTAATGTGTATTTATTTATTGGTTTTAGAGAAAAAAGGTCATTGAAAACAAATAAAGATAAATCGTTTTTCCACATAAAAGTAAAACATAAAACATTAAATATGTTAAGTTTATAAACATCTAGTACATTCATATAATCAAAAAAATATTTCGAACGTGAAAAGCGATCCGCATAATTAACTACACGGATTGCATGTTTCTGACGGCGATAAAGATGTTGTAATTTACTTTTCTCCGTACTTCCCCAGGCTATGATTGCATAATTTATATAATTATGTATAAATGAATAATAGAGCTGGGTTAAGTTTTTTTTGTTTAGATAATTTCGAGCTTTGTATAAAATGCCAATATTTTTAGAAACTTTGGTGCTTATATGATCAATATGCTTTCTCCAAGTAATATTTTCATCAAGATAAACACCTAAGAATTTTATAACAGTATCTCTTTTTATTATAGTTTCATCAATGTAAATTTGAGGCATATTATTTGTTAAAAATCGTTTTTTTGCGCAGGAGTGAAAAATAATCCATTTTGTTTTGTTAATATTTAAAGTTAATTTATTAGCTTTGAACCAGTTCGAAATGTGTTTGAGTTCTTTGTTTGTAGTTGAAAAGAGTTCATAAATATCAGTATGGGATAAGAAAAGATTAGTATCATCAGCGAACATTATACTTTTCAATTTGGAAGCTTTGTTTAAATCGTTTACATAGATTAAAAATAGTAGTGGTCCGAGAATAGAGCCTTGTGGAACACCACAAGTTATGCTCAGGGGTTCACTTTGATAACCATCATTACTATACACAAGTTGCTTTCGATTTGTTAAATAGCTTTCAAACCATTTTAAAATTTTATTGTTTAAACCATAATATTTAATTTTTTGGATTAAGATGTGGTGATCGACCGTATCAAAAGCTTTTGATTGGTCAATAAAGACACCTAGTGTGTATTGAGATTTTTCAAAAGATTTAGAGATGTTATGTATAAATTGAATGATGGCATGTTCAGTTGAGCTCCCTTTTCTGAAACCATACTGATTGTTATATAATAAATTGTTGTAATTAAAATAATTGTATACTCTATTGAAAATAATTCTTTCTAAAATTTTAGAAAATATAGAAAGAACAGAGATAGGGCGATAATTATTGATATTGGATCTGTCGCCTTCTTTATGGAGAGGGGTAACTCTGGCAAGTTTTAAACGTTCAGGAAAAATACCTTGATGAATAGATGCTCTGAAAATTTTGAAAAGAATATTTTTTAATTGTTCATAGCAATCTATAACAATATTCCCGTTTATTTCATCTGCACCAGGTGCTTTATTCTTTTTTAAAGATTTAAAAGCTTTCTCAAACTCATCAACTGATAGTTCAGCAGATAATTCTTCAGAGGAAATATTTTTATCAAAAGGTAACAAAAAATCATAAAATGAGGTCTGAGTTTTTTGTATTTTACTTGATAAGATTGATCCAATTTCAGTAAAATATTTATTGAATTCATGAGCTATTATTTGTGGCTCATGCAAGCTATTGTTATCGATTTTAAGCATTTGTGGCAAAGAGCTTGAGCATGTTTTTTGTTTTCCTGTAATTTCTTTTAATATTTGCCAAGTGCGTTTTGAGTCATTTTTAGCTTTATTAATTAATTTTGAATAGTAATTTTTTTTTAATTTTTTTCGGATTTTTTCGAATAGATTTTTGTAATCTTTGTAAATTTTTTCGCTATCTGGTGTTTTTGTTTTTAGATATTTTATGTATAGCCTTTGTTTAGTTTTGGATGATTTTTTGAACCCCTTGGTAATCCAGGGATTATCAAAGTGTTTTGTTTTTAATGTAATTGTAACAATTGGAAAATTAGACTCGTAAACAGAGATAAAAGTTTCATAGAATTTTTCATAAAGGTTGTTTGCATTTTCATTAAAATTTAAGTGTTTCCAATGTAATAATGAGAGCTGATTTTTAAAGGCCTCAATGTTTGATGATGTATAAAAACGTTTTTTTACAATTTTATTTAATTTTTGTTTAGGCAGTTGGTCGTTGTTTATAGTTAGAAAAATAGGAAAGTGGTCCGAAATATCCGTTTTTAAGATACCCAATTTTATATCATTGTTGAACAAGTCTGTGGTAATGATATTATCCAGCAAAGTTGCTGAATTTTTTGTTATTCTTGTTGGGCGATTTATTAAAGGGATTGCTCCAGATTCAAAAATTGTATCATAAAAATTTTTAACTTTGTTATCGTCATTGTAGACAAAACAATTCATATTGAAATCACCAACAAGAAAGTTTTTTTTCTTTTCGTTGTTACCTTTTGCAATAACATTTTGCTGTAAAAACATGCTCAAGTTCTCGCTCACGCCATCTGGCGGTCGATAACAACAGCTAACTAAAATATTTTTTGTTCGTTCATTAATAATCTCAATTGTTAATATTTCTCCATCGCCGTCAGAAACACTAAGATCATTTCTACAACAATGCATTATATCTTTATGAATGTAAATTAGAACTCCACCACCGCGCTTATTTATTTGTCTTTCGAGAGAGATCATTTCAAAATGAGAAAGATAAAAATTAAAATTTTTTTTTATGTCGTTTGAGGTTGCCCAAGTTTCAGTTAAGCAAATAATATTAAAAAAGTACTTAGTTTCCTCGAGTAAATTTTGGAATTTTTCAAAATTACAATTAATGCTTCTGATATTTACATGCAGAATTCTAATTTGATCATTGTTAACATTCTTAAATAGAATTCCTTTTAATTCATTTGGATAGTAGTAAGAACATTCTATTTTTGTATCATGGAAATAATTAATATCTGGGTCGGAGTTTTCGTGTAGTGAAAAAAATTTTGTTTCAAAAAAATTGAAGACAAGAGTTTCAAAGTCACTTATTAAAGCCATGATTAATTATCACAAATAAATTAAAAAGGAGTTCTTATTAAGAATGAGCGCATTTACTTTCGAAATTCTCTAGAAACAATTTTATCATACTTTATAACTGCATACTTACCTTCAAGTCGCAACTTTTTGACCTCTTCCCACAACATCCTTCGGCTTTCCATCGTTTCTTTAGCGAAATCCTCATTAACATATATCCCAGTTCCTCGCAAGTTTTTTGTAGCGTTAAGTATTTTTGTTTTGTCTTGAAAATTTAATAACTTTAGGACAATCGTTCTTGGTTTCTTATCTTCTTTAGGTTGGCCTATTCTATGAGCTCTTTCTATGATAATTTCATTACTAATTTTTAGTTGTTTTTTAAACATTTCCTTTACTGCATTTTCGCACTCATTCCAATTTTCATTTGGCTTTTCAAATATTCCATCTAATCTTAGGTTGTTTCTTCGAGATCGATTCTCCAAATCTAGTGTCTTCTTATTTAAGTTGTTTATCTCCTTTTCGTAACGCTTCGTGATCTTATTTATTTTTTCCATAATAGTTGTTTCTTGGAAGTTAAGACTTTCTTTAAAATCGCGAAGGTCGTTTTCTATGCTTAAGACTTTGGATTTGTTTACATCTACTTCTTTTTCAATTTTGTCTAACCGATTAGTGAGTATTTTTAAATTAGCACTAATTATATCAGTAAAGTTTTTCTCTTGATCTTTTAACAGGCGTTCTGTTTCTTTTAAAATACTCTTTTTTTGTTCTTCGAGTTTGTTTGTAATTAACTTCTCGATATTTTTTAATGTAATTTCCATTATTTTTAAAATTAACTTTAAAACTTATAAATACAAATATATAATGTATTATTGTTAAGGTTCTTTATTCGTTTTTCTTTTATGATTGTTTCGATAACCACGGATTAAAAAAAAGTTGATTGAATACTCAATTAGGCAGCCATCTTTGTTCGCCGTATGTCCGTAAAAAAAAAAAAATATATATATATATATATATATATATATATATATATATATACATATACAGTATTGGACAAAACATTTGCAACCAACATCGAACAATGCTAAAAAGTGTTCCTAATTTTACATTTCTTAAAAACGAAACGAAATATACTACCCAAGCAAACAGTTCAATAGTCTAAAGTCATAGCATGCCATGACATGAGCAATCAGCTGACAGCACACAGGCAGAATTTCGTTGAAAAGTGACATTTTGCAGTGGACAAAACAAGTGCAACTTTTTTGGTTTGTTTTATTTTCTTAAGTCTGGTCCGTGTCAACGTCACGAAAGTTTTTTTAATAATTCAAGGAAGTATCCAGAAGTTTCCAGAAGCTTCCAGTTTCTAGAAAAAGGATCTGGAAGCATTCAGAAGCATCCAGAAGTATCCGGAAACATTCAGAAGCATCCCCACGCATCTAGAAGTTTCCAGAAGCATCGAAAAGAAGCATCTAGAATCTTCCAGAACAGGTTCATTTTACTATATATGACACATGTAAACCGACATGTAATTCAGTCAGTAGCTGGAAGTCAATCAGTCAGTATTATCAAGACAGTTTATTGAAGTGAGTTTTATCAAAGTGTTTTATTGAAGAACATCAATACAAGAAGTGAAATACAACAAGTGTTTAATTACATCAATACAGTCCACATCCAACAAAGACGTTGTGTTCCACAGAGCATTATTGTATCATCACAAGGTAAATGTAACACAGTAAGCCTTGAGAGGCGTGATTATTTTTTATGACTTCAAGTGCAAAAATGGCTCCCGACAGTCTTGGATTAGAACTAAGAAAAAAAATTATTGGCGATTACCTAAGTGGAATGTCATAAAAAAATATTTGTGATAAATATCACGTGAAAAAATAGACCGTATCAAGACTATGCTATAAATATCGTTCAAATATCGTTCTACGGGGAAGTTGACAGCAGATAACAAAGATGGAAAACCGCGTTCCACCACTTCTAGGGAGGATTCTTTGAACGTCAGATCTGTCAAAAAAGATCCCTGGATATCATCAGTCGAGATACAAAAGCAATTAGAGCTGCCTGTATTGGACCAAACAATCAGACGACGTGCTGTTGAAGCCAGATTGTTTTCTCGACGCCCTGCAAAGAAACCGCTGATTTCACTAAAGAACCTAATTAAAAAGCTCCTGTTTGTTACATCTCATATTGACTGAAATGTGCAGAAATGGCGAATTGTCCTGTTCAGTGATGAATCGAAGTTCAACATCATTGGGAGCGATGGTATTTACCGAGTACGTCGACCGGCCGGAAAACGCCTCGATTTACGTTACTGCCATAAGACTGTGAAGCATGGTGGAAGCAATGTATTGGTCTGGGGGTGTTTTTCTGCTAACGGTCTAGGTCCAATACATCGAATCGATGGAATAATGGACCGTTTCGTGTATAAGAATATCCTGAAAGATGTTATGTTACCTCATACTGAATGGAATATGCCAATAAAATGGGTTTTTCAGCAAGACAACGATCCAAAACACACTGCAAAAGTAGTCAAGCAGTGGTTTCAAGACAACCACCTATCGGTGATGGATTGGACGTCTCAATCTCCGGGTCTCAACCCTATCGAGAACCTGTGGGAGATCGTTAACCGCAGAATTAATCATGAAGGTGTTCGTAATAAGGATCAACTGTTTGAACAAATCCAAAAGACCTGGGCAGCGGTTCCACAAAGTTTTATTGATCACCTGATCGAATCTATGCCTCGAAGATGCAAGGCTGTGATCGATAACAAAGGATTCGCCACAAAATATTGATAGCGAAATACAGCTAGGTTAACATTTTGAGGAATTGCACTTGTTTTGTTCAGAAGGAAATCAACTTCTTTTAATACTTTTGATTAATATATTAATTTTCGTGTACAAATAATAAACTTTGTGATGAATAAAACTTGAAGAACGTTGTCTTTAAACAGTTACATAGTTATTTTTCTAAATTGAAAAAATGCAGTACTTTTATATAAAGAAACTAAATTAGCATTATTTGGTTGCACTTGTTTTGTCTGAAACTGTATATATATATATATACCCCAAGTTTTTGTCGTCACGTTATCACCATCGTCCCTATTTAAAACTTTTTCATCACTTCCAAGATTTTGTCGAACTTTAGCTCTGTTTACTTCGAGTGACTCTCGAATTTTCCGAATATGATACTCTGGAGCGATTGATATGGTTTTGGGATGTAACCAATCAAATGTACCCTGGCATGATTTGGAATGTTCGGTAGCACCTGAACTGGCCCATTTTCCTTTAACACTATTTTTCTGGTGTTCAATACATCTCGATATAACTTTCTTCTTAGTTTCTCCAATGTATATAGAATTGCATGAACATTTTAGTTGGTAGACGCCTGGGTTTGTATTTGGAGGAAGTTTTGTCTTATTGTTTTTTTTTTTTTTTGTTAGATTATTTGACGTCAACATTTAAAGCTATTTTGTGTTTTGTTATGCTCTTTTTAATGTTATCTTTTTAACGGTAAGTTTTTATTACAACAATTTTCTTTGTAACGATTTTTATTTATTACACCTGATGACGCTGATCACAAAAGATCAGCAAAATATCGAAAAATATATATATATATATATATATATATATATATATATATATATATATATATATATTAAAATAAAAACAAATATATATTTTTAAAAAAGTTTATACGCAGCCGTTTTTATTGAATTTTACATATTTTATTATTATCGTATAAGAAGAAAATGACTTTTAAAGAGTATATATATATATATATATATATATATATATATATATATATATATATATATATATATATATATATATATATATATATATATATATATATATATATATATATATATATATATATATATGCTATTTTATATATATCACGGCTGTTTCACTCAATATAAAAGCGAGCTTGACGTCACAATTTTTGTGTTCAAAAAAAAAAAAGTTTCCGCATAAAAAGTATAAAAATTCATCAATTTAAAATTAATTGGAAGGCAAAATTACTTGCAGCGCTTTGCATTAATTGGAAGGCAAAATCACTGCAGCGCTGAAATTTTTAGAAAAAGAGGCATCATCCGGCATACTACCACTATCAGACAACACATTAAAAGACCTTAAAAGCAAACACCCTGAACCCGCCCGAGTAGAAGATTATAGGTTACTGTTTGGTCTGATTGATTTAATCCCAAAATGTTTCTTCGATTGTATTGATGAGCAACTAGTTATGAAAGCAGCATTTGCAACTAAAGGATCTGCTGGACCATCAGGAATGATGCCGAATTTATCGCCGCATCTTATGTTCTAAAAACTTCATCAAAGAAGGTAAAGAACTCCAAAAAGAAATTGCTAAGATGACGCAAAACTTACTAACAGAAACATATGAACCAACATTTCTAGAAGCTTTCACTGCTTGTCGATTAATTCCTCTAGATAAAAATCCAGGTATTAGGCCAATTGGAGTAGGAGAAGTATTAAGGCGTATCATAGGTAAAGTAATTAGCTGGAGTTTCAACAGTGAGATAAAAGAGGCAGCTGGGCCATTACAAACATGTGCTGGACATGGAGCAGGAGCCGAAGCGGCTGTACACGCCATGAAGGAAATATTCGACAATGTGCAAACAGATGCAATTCTTTTGATTGACGCAAAGAACGCTTTTAATTGTATGAATCGACAAGTCGCCTTACATAACATCCAGATCATTTGTCCATTAATTTCAATTTACTTAATCAATACTTATCGAAATCCATCGAGGCTCTTTGTGGCAGGGGGTAAAGAAATATCATCCCAAGAAGGCACAACTCAAGGTGATCCCCTTGCTATGCCATGGTACTCTTGCAACACCACGATTATTATAAAACACTTACTTGTAAATTACCCACAAGTTAAGCAGGTGTGGTTAGCAGACGATGCTGCAGCTAGTGGAAGCATTGCAAACTTACATAGCTGGTATCAACACCTTATTGATGAAGGATGTAAACATGGCTACTATGTAAACCAATCTAAATGCTGGTTAATTGTAAAATCCCCCTCGTTAGCAGAGAATGCAGTCACAGTATTTGGTAAATCGGTCAACATAACTACAGAGGGTCAACGACATTTGGGTTCAGTAATAGGTTCGCAAAATTTTAAGGACAAATATTGCACTGAGAAAGTAGCAAAATGGTTAACCGAGTTAAAACAACTTTGTAAAGTAGCAGAGACGCAACCACAGGCCGCTTTTATTGGGTTTACAAAAGGATTTCGTTCAAAATTTACATATTTCCTAAGAACTATTTCAAAATTTGAACAATATCTAGCGACCGTAGACGAAATACTTAGTCATTTGTTGTTGCCAACTCTTTTTGGAAAAGATACGCCTTTTGAGGATCACATTAGAAAACTTTTTACGTTAACTCCTCGAGATGGAGGATTAGGTTTACCTTTACTAGTTGAAGAAGCGCCTCACCAGTTTTTATCTTCTGTTAAATTAACTAAAAATCTTGTACAGCAAATTAGAGATCAAGATACAATTTTAAAAACAAAAAACTTTTCCGGGAATATTCTAGAAGATCTTGAAAAAATATTAACTACTGACAGACTTAAGCATCGCAAAGAGAAAATAATTGCAGTTGATTCAATGCAACCAGATTCAATGTTAAGAAACATACAGCAAACAAGAAGCGAATGTGCTAGCATCTGGTTAAACGCCTTACCACTAGAAAACCAAGGTTTTGTTTTAAATAAAGAAGAATTTCGAGATGCACTTTGCTTACGTTATAATTTTGACTTGAAAAATATCCCTCGTATTTGTGAATACGGAGAACCTTTTAATGTAACTCATGCATTGTCGTGTAAGAAAGGAGGCTTCATTTCAAGTCGTCATGATAACATAAGAAATTTGTTCACCACATTGCTTAAAAGAGTGTGCATAAATGTTCAATCCGAACCACACCTCATACCCCTTGATAATGAGAATTTTTATTTCTATACAGCAAATAAAAGTAACCAAGCTCGTTTAGATATTAAAGCAAATGGTTTTTGGCGAAATGGACAGACAGCATTTTTTGACGTAAGAGTTACGCATGTCAATTCCATGAGCAACAAAAATCTAGATATAGCTGCTATATTCAGAAAACACGAAAAGGAAAAAAAAAGAGAGTATGGCAAACGAGTTCGTTAAGTCGAACATGGCAGCTTGACACCGCTAGTGTTTGGTACAAATGGAGGTATGGGTAAAGAATGTCATCGGTTTGTTAGAAGGCTAGCGGAGAAACTAGCGGAAAAACAAAATGAAAAATACTCAGTTGTTATGTCATGGTTAAGAACAAAGTTATCTTTTGAGATACTTCGCTCAACTATCCTTTGTTTAAGAGGCTCAAGAACACCCTGGACTAAAAAAAACGATTTTGAAATCGGTGTTGATTTTAAGATGGATGCTCTAGAAGCAAGAATCTGACTTCTTATAAATTTATATTATAGCATTTTGTTTTACTTGTATATTTGTTAAATACTTCTTGAAACGAGGCTGTGGTTGTAAAAATAACGTTTTTTAGAAATGGCGGTATTCAAATAAAGCTTTTAATTTTCATTTAAAAATAATAGTATTTTTTTTCTATAAACGCTTTCATATATGAATTAAAAAAATATAAAAGAACTATCTTTCTTTGTTAAATAAATATTTACATTAAACGAAATAGAAATAAACATTGTTAAAATATTTTAAATGATTTTTGATCATTTTTCTGTTTTTGGCGATTTTTACCGAAAACCTGTCTTGGCTAACTAAGATTTTCTAACATAGCTATATGGCTGATAGTGGAAATTTGGAATACTTATCAATGAATGTCTCTATTCTATCAGATTGCAACGTCATCGTGGTGATTTTTTTCACTTAAACTCAATTTTGAATGCATTTATACTTTTTAAATTTATCTCTTTTAAATGTAAAATATAATTTTTTTTGCTGGATGACGTAAGTTATTGAAATTTCAATCTTTTTTGCAGATGAAAATATAAAAGTTGTTTTATGTACCTCTTGCTATGTTAGCGAACATGTTTTTAAACTTCGCAAGTTTTACTACAAATCGTTTTAGTTTTACGCTGTTGACATTTCTAAGCAATGACGTAACTTTTTTGCGTTACTTTCCTAAAGATACATCTGTTTCGGAGAGACAAATTTTGGAGGTATAAAATAAAGTTACGCAACGGTATAAAATAGGTAGGGTAAGGTGGGGCAAGAAGCTCACCATAAGCAATTTCGTCTTTTTTTTACTGATCCAATAAACGTATCTAGAAATTTATGTTACCATTATTTCAGATACATAATAAACTTAAGTATCTAAAGTTATTTTCTCAATGGCTACTCATGTTTTAATGGAAATATGCTTTTTATAAACTGCTATAGAGTGGGCCTTTTGCCCCATTGCTGGGGCAAAACGCCCCTACCCTGGGCCTTTTACCCCAAACGTTAATAGCTTGAAATATTCCTTTTTTACAATAAAAATTTATTGCAACAATACACTTTTTACTAGTCACAATATATTTGTGTGTAAAAATGTCCAACAAAAGTTTTAGTAGAACACTTAGCATCATAATATTAGCAAGTAGCACCATATATGCTATCATATGACAATGGCAAACAGCACCGTAAAATTAATAGAGCTAAAAAGAGCTATAAAAACTAATTTATAGAGCTGAAAAAAACAGCTAAAAGCTAATTCATAGAGCTTAAAAGTTGCTAAAAAAAACTAATTCATAGAGCTAAAAAGATATCTAAAAAAATAATTCATAACCCCAAAAAGACAGCTAAAAAACTAATTCATACAGCTAAAAAGACAGCTAAAAAACTACAGTAAGACTAGTTGAATTGATTATGCCTATTGGCAGTGAAAGCAGACAGCAGTGTCATCAGGACCACAGCCGTCGTGGTACCAGTTGAGACATTCTGGGCATTGCTGCCAGTCATCAATGGGTGGTTCGTTAAATCTTTTACCACACATGCAACATGGCGTATCATCACTGTTAGTAACAGAACCTACACATCTTCGTTCTTTTGACCCTTTTTTTATCACGTTAGCATTCGATGCGTTACTTTTGATTGTCCTTTTTGATTTTGTTCTCGCATATTGCTTCCTTTTCCCGGTTTCTTTATCATCTCCACTTTTCGTTCTCTTGGATTTGTCTGCGATTACATCGATTTCGTCTTCATCATTTTCCTCATTATTATTTTCAACTACTACTTGCTTGTTCTGTTTTGTCTTCTTTGCATTTGCTTCAATTAACATTGCTTTATAAGGACTAGAAGTTATTACAGTTGCTGCTTCGGTTTTTCCTTGGAATAGGGCTTAGTTCTGATATAATCTGCAATGCTTCGGATAAACCAGGATGATCAGCTGTTTTATCTAGTTGATTTTCATCGGACTCATTGCTATCTCCTGTTGCAATCCTATCAATCTCCATCACATTAACCGATGCTTCATCATCCACCGCATTGCCGGCTTCTTCATTTGTATTCGTAGGTTCACTTGTTTCGTTTCTAGCTAATAATGCTCTTTCCATCATTTGGATGTGTTTAACAAGATCTTGTTCAATTTCAATAGAAAACGTATTCACATGATTTCCTAATTTATTGCTCCCAACTTGTCTTACTTTGCCCTGCAAATACCTTCTCAATGCCTTCCTTGAAACTCCAAAACTGTTTTCAGCTTTACGCAAAGACATACCATTTTTTACTGAATCTAAAGCCCGTTGTAAACCTTCTGCTCCATAACTTCCTCTTTTTGTCTTCCTTTTGTAATTTCTAACCATATCTATAAATAAAATAAAGTTAAAATTTGAACATTCTACTTAAATAATGCAAGGGGTAAAAAGCTCAGGATGGGCTTTTTGCCCCATTAACAAACTGGGCTTTTTGCCCCAAAATGGTCGGTGCAAAAGTTGATAAAAACATATTATTCTATGGTACAATGAACGTTATGTAAATAATCAATACATAATTTGTACGCTTACAAATACATAAACTCATTTAAATAATCAACTAAGTTTAACAATAATCTACAAAAATTTTTTAAAATTACGCAAAAAATCATGTGTCCTATTCTTATTACCTGTCAAGTCTTCAATATTCTGTTAAAAATTATATTTCTACTAAAAGTTCACCAAAATTAGCTCGCAACACTGTTACAGATTTATCATTCATACTACAAAACAATAATTATAATATTTTATCTAGGTTCTTTATAACTGCAGGATGGGCCTTTTACCTGGGCCTCTTGCCCCATCCTACCCTATAAAATAAACCAAGGTATAAAATAACAAAAGGTATAAAATAAACTACACTCTTAAGCCGAATGGTTCTCGGAAGAACTATTAAAGGTTCTTAGCGGTTATGCCAATGGAGCACCCTTTTAGGTTCTTTAAAGAACCTTATAAAATGGTTCTTCGCAAGAACCATCCGTAAAGGTTCTTTAAAGAACTACTTAGGGATCTTCGAAGAACTCTACCACGGGTGCTATATTTGAGCATCCGTTGAGGTTCTTCAAAGAACCTTTCATACAGTTTCGCATAAATTGCCTTCAAAATGTTATATTTTGTTGCAAGAGAGACACAGGCATTACCTTAGCGACTATTTTTAATTCTTTTCAAAACCATATTTAATTCCTTTTTAATTTAATAATGTAAATTAATTTTATTTTAATAAATGTTTCCTTTTTACAAAAAGTACTTTTTTTTTATTTCTGATTTTTGAAGGAGAGTTAAAAAATAATAAAATGAATAAATCAATCAATTTATATTGTTTTTATTATAACTATATAACTATAACTATAATATAATAACTATTTTATTTTATATATCTAGAGAAAATCAACATTTAAAGAAATGTTTTATATTTAATATAAAATATAGCATATATACTTTTTTACTATAATAGTTTATATACAATATTATAATATATTGTAAATATTTTTTTATTATGAAAAAATAAGCATTTATAATAGAGTATTTTAAGAATCCACGTATGTTGCAACTTATGACTCAATGCATAATTATTAAAATAAATGTAAAACCACTCCAGAATAACATAAACAATTAATTTTAAGGGTAAAAAAAAAGCTGAATTATTGACTATGCAAATATATAACTACAAACACATAATAAATCAATTTGATTACTCATTCAAAGTATTTGCCATTCTCGTTATAGTCACTGGTGATGCTTTAGTAGACAATCCATAGACAATATGTTCATAAAACAACAATGTGTTCTTCAATTGCGCTGGATATTGAATATTATATATATAATACGATGCAAAAACACACGACATAGCCAACGAAACATCAACATCGCTGAAATGCTCTATTATGTTGCAACCATCCAACATTACACAACAGTCTTTTGTTATTAGCCTTTGTTTTTTTGGCACTTTGATAGTTAGCGTACTATGCAATGGTTCGATGTCAAACGTAACCAGGCAGTCTATAGATTCTTTGAACAGTCTTGGTAAAACAATAATGGCTGCATTTAATGTGGCATCTGTAATGTAACAAATTATTTATAAAATACTGTTAATAGTAAAATACAAGACCAGGCCTTAGAATTAGGTAGAAAAAGCTTATTATATTGTTTAGATGGAATGAATACACTGTTGAAAAAGTCTAGTATAAAATTAAAAAAAAAAAAAAAAAGAAAGTCTAGTATAAAATTCGAAACAATCAGCAAAAACTCGATGACCTCAAAAACAGTTAGGTCACCATTGCCTAATGTAGATCCTAATTCCAAGGGTTGTATAAGGCCATGTGCAACTACTAATAATCGAAATCAGAACTACTAATAATCGAAATCAGAACTACTAATAATCGAAATCTGAACTACTAATAATCGAAATCATTAATATTTTAAATCAAAATTTAATTTACTTTTACTTTACATTGCTAACATTTTATAAAATATTGCGACACAAATATTAAACATTACCTTTCTTCATGGAGTCATCAAGTTCACACTCAATTTCTGCAGAAATTGCATTTACTACATCATCTTTATGCTTTGATTTTACGAGTTGCATAATTTTGTCAGCCATTCCACCCATACATTGGTGGAGTTGTTTGTCAAGATCTTTGGCAAATCTTAATCTCATTTCATTTAGAAACTTAAAAAAAAAAATATATATATATAATTAAAATTGCAATCATTTATTGAGTGTTTCAGACATTCAACAAAGTTTTAAATTTAAACTACCTTAATATAAAAGTATTTTAGGGACCAATATTCTATAATATGGGCCTATCTATTATTTATTCACATTTATTATATAAAAATAACCTTTTCCTAGTAAAAACTACCCAAATGAAGTACAAAATGGGTTAGATATAAAAAGTGAAAAAAGTGAGTACAACCAATTAATTGATTGTTTACCCTATATATATATATATATATATATATATAGGGTAAACACTTTTGAAAAAACACTTTTGAAAGTATCAATTTATATAAATTAAAAAGTTATTTTTTTCAGCCTACCAAAAGTATTTTGAGATAAAACTTTTTTCAAAGAGAATAAAAAAATGTAAGAAACAATAATACAAAAAGTAATTTATAACTTTATAACTAGTGTAACGCAGAATCTTAAAAGTAAAATATTATGCTAATAAAAACAAACCAATCTAGCAATAGAGAGCCAAGGAAAAGTAGATTTTAAATCTGCTGTACTTAATACAGAATCAAAATCCTTTGCACGAGCAGCACAAGTACGTTGCTGGCGATCCAACAGCATGTTAATGTCTGGCCGGAGCTTATTGCATTCTATTTTCATGTCATCATGATGTTTTACAATAGTTGTTTCATCTTCCTCAAGAGGAAGTTTGTTCGGCTTTAAAAAAAAGATGTTTTAAAAATAGAAACTTTACTTTTAAATAAATCTTTCTTTTTTATTTGTGAAAAAACTAAATGCATGTATAAAGCAAAAAATATTTATACCAATTCTCTATTTTTCCTAGTACAAGATTGGTTATCACTAACAGCATCTTCCTTTCTTTTTCGACCTCTACCTTGTTGGCCAAATTTCTTCTTATGTTCAGCAACAACAGACAAATGGATTAAAGGAGTTCTTTCTTTTTTAAACTTGTTCTTCAAGCTTTCTAATAGTGTTGGCTAACATGTGTATGTGTGTGTGTTAAGGTGTTTAATATTTTATCTATTTTTGAAATTGAATTTCGGTTTATAAATTGAAATATAAATAAACTTAGAAGTATAAATATAAATAATACATATAAAAAAGCTAATAGGGATGTAATCAGTAAATGCAACAAAAGCATTACATAGAAACTTACACAAACAACATATCTATAAGAAGAAGTACTTTTTGATGGGAAGTCACTTAAGTGTGGATACCTACTGCAAATGGCAGCAAGTACAGCTGAGTATTGCACACCTGATGGATACCTATACAAAAATCTTTAAATATATGTTTTACATAATTATTATATTATACATATATAATATAATATTATACATAAACTACATTTATTTATAAAAACAAGTTTTATATAACCAAGTGAAATTTAAGTTTTAAATAATGCAACTTACATTGTGTATCTGCTGATGTCGTCATAAAGACATTGTAAAAGCTGGTTCCTACATTTGCTACGATTCAAGTTAAGAAAACAATGATCTTTAGCATCTAAAGCTGCATTTACTGATGGAGGCAAAATGGGTAGTTGATAACACACTGGCCATGGTTTCATACTTTGGGACACTCCAGCAATCATACTACCATCTTCATCACAAGATATTGGGGATGTTATTGATGTATTTAAAACATCATTTTCAATAACACTAATTAATATATTATTTCAATTACTATGCACTCTAATTACATTTTCTTTTTGTAAAAAACAAAACCTTTTATGAACAACTAATTTAAGAGTGATATATATCAGATACAACTTATTAAGTAAAAATTTAAAAATTAAAAAGTAACATATAAGCTAAAATAAAAATTTGTTTACTAAGAGCTAGTTCTTTCGTGCTGTTCATGTGAAGTTATAAGATGCCTTATAATTTCAATGAGTACTACTTGCCAACGAATCGTCTGACATAAACTGGCCACCATTGTCTCAGTTAAAGACACCAGCGTTTTTCCATCAATTTCTTCCTCTATAATAAAATACTTACAAAAATTGTGAAAGGGTAAATGTTGAGATTTTAAATTAATTAATGCAATAAAATATTTAATCAGCTAAAGACGCGGCAGCTCTCATAGAAAATAACACAATAAATATTTTATTTTATTTTAATAAATAAAAATAAAAGCAAAGTATTTGCACATGTAATACATTTTGGCAAGAAAAAAAGTATCCAAATAATGATATCAAGTTAACTACAACATTGTTATAATAAAAATCTAAAGAGATTCTATAAAAAACAACTGTATCTGAGTGTAATATAACAGCACCCATCCTGCAAAACATGTGTGTCTATCAATTGGTGATCAAGAACATCTGCTGGTAAGCATATTGTCAAATCTTCTTCTTCCACAACTCTGAAGGCATGCAAGTGAGCAGAGTATTTATCACAAATAAGAAACTTGCCACAAAACACCCAGTGATGACGAAATCTTATAATATGATATATTTTAAAAAATAATGGTATTTCTTCCACATGTAATAAAGCTAGAATCACTGTATCATGAACATGAAATTGGATTCCATTTATAAGCAAGCTGCTACACTTCCAAATAGTTTCTTTCTTATCAGTAATACTATAACCAAAAAAACTTACTAGTTTTTCTTGAATAGAAGCTGCTAAACTTTCAAACAAAATGGAACAAAGATTATAAGTTTTCTCATATTCTTTGAAGAAATCTGAGGATGTCATCTCCCAACACTGCCGTAACTGGTGTCGTTTTGCAAGCGAATAGGCAATATTTTTAAAATTTCTAATCGAAGAAGCCAATTTTTTGAAATACAAGTGTTTTGCTTCAAAACGCATACACCATAAATAACGTAGTGGCCCATAATCATTAATAAGATGAGCATAATGAAGCATGAAATGAAACTTGGGTGTAAAATTGTCTGGGAAAAGTTCAGCAAAATTGTGCAAAAACTGCTCCACTAAAAATTGCAGAAACGATAACACTGATTTAGAAATTTTTGGAGCAAACACATAATCAGCTATTTCTCTAAGCTGTAAATACAGCAACCAATATTTGTTAGACATAGGTATACGATTCCCTATCATAAATGGTAACAAACGAAACATACAATATTTTTGTGAGGCTGATCCAATAAAATTAATAAAAGTAGCAGAACGTACAACAAATGGAACTTGTTTATTCAATCTGTCATTTCTACCTATTTCAAATGTATTAAGCTCTACATTTATCTGATCAATCGAAATTAATTTATCTTCTTTGAGTTTTAACAACAATAGACTAATTAATCGAGGAATTGTACCTTCCAGCATGTCATGCATTATGTCTGGTGGAAACGATTGCATAACTTTAAAATATGATAAATCTAAAAAAGGACAATGCCTTTCAACACCGTACATACTTGATGAAATTTGACCTTGGCCATAAATAGCAGCCAAGTGATACTGATGGATTTCATCAGTACGAAGTGTTGCATCAAGCTCAGAAAATATATTATTTTTGTTAGTATATGAAGTCATACACTGACGACAAAAAAAACCAGAATTAAAAACACGACGAAAACCAGCCAGTGCATGGGCTGAAAGGTTATCAGCAGAGATTGTTGCTAAGCCACCATATAATCGTGTCTGTTGGCCATCAACCATAACTAATATGCCTTCATTTTGTAATGTTATTAAATCTTGAATGAAAGGTTTTAAAACATCCTTGTATGTTTTATGTTCTTTAATTAATTTTTCTTTAACAAGAATGCATAAGTATATATTTTGAAGTCTTGATATATATTTATCTTCAAATGTTACCCAGGAAAAAGTAAAATGCACATATTTTATGTACTTTACGATGAGCTCCAATCGGATTGCATACCTCAAATTCATCAATATACAAATGGAGTCTTAAAGCATACTTGTTATTAAAAATGTTATGGTGCTTGCAAATAAAACCATCTGAATATGAATAAAGCAAATTTGTTTTCACAGACAAATCATTCTCTAATTTTCGTTTTATAGAATTCCATATTTCCTCTTTTTCAATTAACTGTTTAAGCAGTGGTAAAATTGGAATGTATTGAAAAGACTCTTTAATGTTTGTGTTATTATCATTATTACAAGTTGTATCACCAAAAGCGTTTCCAATAATAGCACTTTTAGGTAAACCATTTTGATGATCACAATTTGAATCTACACAAAAATCATTTTCATCTAAGATATCATCTTTACTACACAAATTTATTTCAAGTGGCAAAATAAGTCCTAAATTGGCTTTACTAAAGGCAATAATTTTTTTGCTGGAGTTAACAACTGATAAAACTCTATCTAAAATCAATTCATTGTTTAACAAATTTTGTAAATTTTCATTTGATACTAAGCTGTTGCCTAATTCCTGTTTTATAATACTACAAAAATTATTATTATAATAAGTTAGCAAGGATTAGACTTCATTAGCCAAATCAATTTGCACCACAGATGGAACTGAATGCTTTTCAGCTATTCCGACAATAAACAGAGCAAAATGCTGCTGCAAGGTGTCTAGCAACTTTTCTAATGACATAGACAAATCAGGTGAATCAGAATGAAAACAACTGATAGTTGCATTGTCACATTCATTTCCATTGCTTTGATCATCACAGTTTTCTAAATATTTATTTTCTAATATTTCAGCAGTTGAAGTAGTGCAGACGTTTGTTGACAAATTATTTGAATAGTAAATTGTAGTATGTTTAATTCTAATATGCTGACGCAAACATTTTATAGATTTATAGGATGCTGGGCAACCATCAATATTACATACAGCAAGATAACCAGCTGTATGCTCATGCATAATATGCAAATGATCTAAATATTTTTGCATAGAATACTTATGTATACCGCATGTGGAACAGGTAAAGCATAAAATATTACTATTTGCTGCCATTCCAAAATATTTTACTTAAATTTAAGTTAAAAATGACTAGACTAAAAAAAAATATTAAAGTTCAAAAATAATTATAAAATAAAAAAATTAAAACAACAATCAAACCAGTAATTTTCTGTCTCAATTCGGGAAGTCCCTTTAATTCTAAATATCTGCAGACATCTTCTACACTCCAATTTAAATGTTCTGCCATACCAAAAACCAACGAAACACTTTAAATTCAAATAATTTTAAATCAGATTTTTTTTAATGCTTTTTACAAAGTACCATTAAGCGTTTAACTCCAATAAGCACGCGAGATATATAAAGAACCCTTATAAATTGTTTAAAAACACGAAGAACCTTATCAAAATACCGAAATTTGATCAAGAACCATACAACTGCGCGAAGAACCCGTTAGCTAGTTAAAGAACCCCAAATGAATTTAAAGAACCATTTGGTGCGTCAAAGAACTCTCAAAGAACCATTTAGATTTACAGTGTAAGTTACTTATATTATTAAAACCGTATGCACAGAAAGAAAGAAATTGCTTAACTTTTTAAAAAGCTTTAGCTTAAAATGTTAAGACTAAATATTTCAAAATCCAAATCTGGCTTTATTTTGTAATGCGTTGAATTTATTAACTTAGTGAATTATTTTCATATTTAAAACATACTCATTTAACAGCTAATCCCCCTTTAAACAACATTTTTTATAATTTTGAAAAAAATGCGGTTTCTTGCAGACTTCAATAAAAACTATTTTAGTTAATCTTTAACAATTAAATAAGGTTTTTTTATTTTAATAACAGTCAAACAACGAGTGTATTTGATAATAACTATGAGAAATATATTTTTCTAATTTTTTATTGATAAAAAGTAACAAAAAGTTACTAAAATATAACCCAGTACATCATTTGTCGCGTTTTTTCTAATCTAAAGGAGGTTTTTTTACTAATGTACTAAATGTCGTATGATGAAACATTTTATTGATGTTTTTATTCTTTTTACAAAACAAAATTGCATCAAATATTTCAAAAATTATGAATGTTTTAGTAACACCCCCTAAGTAGGGAGTTTAGGCAATATTTATTGCAAATGTAAATATTTTTTATATTAAATGCATTATATTCCTTATTATATTTCATTTTCAAAATGGTTTTAACCACCTCTGTAGCCTATTTAGTTTCAAAGATATACGTGTTTAAATACTTTCAATTCATAGACTTTTTATGAAATATTTTCTTAAAGTATCTCGTTAAATTTTTGGCACCCAAAAAAAAACTTTTTTATGTTTTTTTTTCTTGCGTAAAAAGTTGCGTAAACTAACTTATAATAAAATTTTATTAGAAATTAAATTCTAAATCCAAACTGAACAAAATTGAACAATTCATAAGGAGAATTTTTTGGTGGGTTATCGCAGACGTATTATGAAATAGTCAATTAACAGTATAATATTTTTGAATATGTTTTAAATTTTTTTGTACAAAATAAATTTTCAAATGTTTTAATTTATAATAGTTAAGCGTAACAAAACTTTGATGATAAATATTAACTTAAATTATTTTTATTAAAATAAATTAATTTTATTTTTCTGTAATAAATTATCAATTGAACAACGTGGAACCAAATAAAACAGGCCGAAAACGTCAAAATACGTACAAAATAAACATAAATCTAAAATTTATTTTTACACAAACAAAAAAGATTTTAGTCAACGACTTGTTAATAATTTCAGTATTATTATAAATCCAAAAAGAGATTTAACCGCTAATAGTCTACTGTTTTGACTAATTTATTGTTTTCAGTACCTACGATAATATTAAAAAACTTTTTTTAAATGGGTTAGGGCTTCTAACTTTTTTAAAAATTTTGAAAACAATGAATGAAAAACTCGTTGAATTGTTCTATTTTATTGTGTTTGGCTTTATTTTATTGTATACTCTCGAGTCCATAATTGAAGGGAGGGGGAGGAGCGTTTACTAATTTTTGAGAAACTTTGCCACCCGCCATAAGCTTATTAAGACCCCCCTCCCGTTTATTAATTTTCACTTGTTATTAACAAAAAAATGATATCTAAAAACAAACAAAAAAAATCAGTGAAAATCAGCTTTAAAAATTAAAAAATATATACTAGTTACTGATAAGTAATAAAACTTTCAGTGTAAATTCTGACCCCCCCTGGTTTATTAAATCTTGACTAAACTCCCCAAACCCACCCACACTTTTATTACCCCCTCCCTCTAGTATTAGGAAATTGGGAGTACATAGATTAACAGATATGGAATTAACATAGATTAACAGTCATGGAAATAAACAGTCATAATAACATAGATTAACAGTCATGGAAATACTTATACGGATTATCTTATCTATCTACAGTACTGGACAAAAGTCTGAGACCAAGGGTTGAAAAAGACTAAAAACTGATTTTAACCATAAAATTTTATTCAATGAACAACCATGTCAATTTTTTCCAATATAATTCATATTAGTAATTCAACATAATTCAGAACACAACAATTTATTGTCAGCATCACTGATGATGTGAGGAAAACTGATGAGTAATACACTTATCATATATGTAGTATGTTGCACGCATAACTTCTTTGAACTTTATATGAAACATGCACTATATTATTCGGTTTTGCTTTCATATTTGCGGTAGTTTATTACTGTGTGATGGCAAACTATAGATTACGTAATAGTTTATAGCAGTTAATAAACATGAAAGTGTCCTAGGATTGACGCATATTAGCGCTGTTGTTGTATTATGTTGTTATATACATGCATTACATACATACATACTGTATTGCATATTTATATAGTTATTGTTTAATGAATCTGGCATTTGCTGTTTGTGCTTCAAATTCTCATTTTTGATTTTAGCATTAATTTTCATTCACTGAAATGTGTGAGTTACAAATATCAGTTCGAGCACAGATCAGTATTTTGAAAGAGGAGGGATACACCGAAAGAAGCATTGCTGAACGTTTGTCTGTTTCTAAAACTGTAGTTCATAACACAATAACTCGATTGCAGCAGACTGGCAGCTTAACTTCGTGAAAAAGATCGGGTAGACCAAAATGTACCTCTATGCAGACTGACCGCTTGATTCATTGCACTTGTACTAATTCTCCAATGCCATCATCCACAGTAATACAACACAACTTGCCATCCTCTGTTACTGTTTCCTCCAGAACTATCAGACGAAGACTATCCTCTGATTTCAACCTGCATGCCCGGCGTCCTTCCATTAAACCTAGGCTTTCTAGCTGCAGGACCTATTTTCACGTGATTCCAGATGAACTACCTTAATTTACTGGTATTTACACAAAATTGAATCATTTAAAAGAGAATAACTTTTTCAATTCAAGAGAAAACTGTCGGAATCACATAAATAAATGTTTTACGTTCTTTTCTGAAAAATAATACATCAATATATATATATATGTTTATAATTAATTTTCATGGGTGGGTTTTTATTTTTCGACACCTACATAAAATCATTTCCTTCGTATTTTGGACGAAGTTTTTCAATATCAAACCGAAAGTTTTTTTTCCGCGATAAAAAATCACGTGACTAAACTCCCTACCCTAAGTAAAAAAAAACAAGAAGCCGTAAAGCTCACTCTAAAACAGCCGTGATATGCATATATATATATTATATATATATATATATATATATATATATATATATATATATATATATATATATATATATATATATATATATATATATATATATATATATATATATATATATATATATATATATATATATATATGTATATATACTATAATATATATATATGCATATATATATTATATATATATATGGATATATATATTATAGTATATATATATATATATATATATGCATATATATTATAGTATATATATATATATATATATATATATATATATATGCATATATATATATTATAGTATATATATATATATATGCATATATATATTATATTATATATATATGCATATATATATTATAGTATATATAAATAAAAACATAAAATCATTTCCTTCGTATTTTGGACGAAGTTTTTCAATATCAAACCGAAAGTTTTTTTTCCGCGATAAAAAATCACGTGACTAAACTCCCTACCCTAAGTAAAAAAAAACAAGAAGCCGTAAAGCTCACTCTAAAACAGCCGTGATATGCATATATATATATATATTATATATATATACATATATATATATATATATATATATATATATATATATATATATATATATATATGTATATATATATATATATATATATATATATATATATATATATATATATATATATATATATATATATATATATATATATATATATATATATATATATATATATATATATATATATATGTATATATACTATAATATATATATGCATATATATATTATATATATATATGGATATATATATTATAGTATATATATATATATATATGCATATATATTATAGTATATATATAATATATATACTATAATATATATGCCTATATATATATATATATATATATATATATATATATATATATATATATATATATATATATATATATATATATATATATATATATATATATAATATATATATATATACATATATATATATATATGTATATATATATATATTATAGTATATATATTATATATACTACAATATATGTGCATATATATATATAACATAATATATATATGCATATATATATTTATATATACTATAATATATATATGCATATATATATACTATAATATATACTATAATAACTATAAACAAATATGAATAAAATTTACAAAAAAGCCTTAAAGAGTACATAACTTTTGTCAAATAATAAAATGAAAATTATATTAAAAATTTAAAAATAAAGAAAGTTTTGTATATTAATACAAATATATTTGATACATATAACAAAATATATTTAGTGCTAATGGATAGTTTTTAATTAAATTTTCTATGGAAAAACGTTTCACATAAAAAAAAGTTTTATAAAAGTAATTTGTAAACAAAAAACTGGCTAATCAGAACGTAACAAAGATATTGTAATTACGATACTGTGGGTTAAAACTCATCTTCATTAGATTCTTTCTATTGGCAATAATTATTTTTAATTTTCTTAACCAAATAATGATTTCCTTATTAAAAACGACCCAGCGGGCACGGCAACGTCCATATGACGTCGAAAGGACGTCTTTTTAGGACGTCCGGAACTGGTTCTAAATGGCAACGCCAGATGACGTCTTTTTAAGACGTAATTAGGACGTCTTTTTAGGACGGAATAAAGACGTGTTTTTAGACGTCTAAAATACGTGAATTTAGGACGTTCAGAACTAGAAACGCCAAATGACGTCTTTAAATAACCTAATTTAGACGTTCTCATTTCGACGTCTAAAATACGTGTTTTTACATGGCTTTACTTAAACGTGAGGTTCAAATTTATGTTTTCACAGAACTTCTTGAGAATAAGAAAAAAATAATAAATCGTTTAAATTTTTTTAATAATATAATTGTGCTAAATTTTGTAAATTACAATTTTGTAAACTTCTTTTTCCACTTGTTAATTTCCAAGAATCGAATGTTCGAACAGTTGACGTCATTCACCTTCTTTTCGATCAGATGCACTCTTTAAAATATTGCCACCAGCATTTTAAAGTTTTTTTGTTGTTGTAGGAATCAGGAAAGTAGTCTTAACCCTAAAAAAATATTGTCAAGATAAGTATGTAAAAATAAAGGGGAAATAAACAACACACACACACACACGCACGCACACATATATATAATGATTAATTTATAAACATAACATCAAACATCAAAAAATACGAATTTCTCAACACTCAATTGATTACTTTAAAGAAATTTTTGACTGGATTGTTGTGACCAGCTTATATATTTATGTATATCAAGTATTTAATACAATTGTGGTATTAAAAATGCTCTTTTTATAGTAAAATTATACTTACTTTGAAAGCATGCCCTTCTTAAATGCACTGCATTATGAGCCACCAACATTTAATAACTTCTATTTCTAAATTCAAAAGATAACACTGTGTAATTGATATGGGACAATTTAGTGTAAGTTTTATTGGGCATAGAAGCAATACATTAGTGTTTTAATCAATTCACAAATTTTGTGTAAATTATGTTTATTTGTAAAGTGAGCATTATGTATATAATTACAGATCAAAAGTTTTTATTTAATTTATGATAGTAATTTACCCTTAAAACATTTAACCATAATAAAAAATTAACTACTTTTTGCAACATTTGTATCGAGAAATGATTAATCACCTTCAAGAAACTTGGCGATAGAATCACACTAGTAAAGATCAAAACTATTCTCAACTTTAAACCTTTTTTATATTTCATTATTTTTAAGATAAGTAAGTAAATGAATGAAAGACTATATATTAGTTAATTAAAAAACAATATGCTTTTAGAGTTTTGAAGTTACTGGAAGAGAAAAGATAGAATTTGTAGAACAAGATAATGATTGACAGATGACTTAAAAGATTGCAAATTAAATAAATCAGGGAAGCAAGATGAAGGAAGCGAATTCCAAAGAACTGATATTCAAAGAAAAAACTAGAGGAATAAGAATTTTTGGAGCACTTAGGAACAGTCACAGAAAAAGGATGAGACTTAATTGAATTGAGTGACACGAGAATGAATTTTAGTAGATGGAACAAGGGACGCTAGCTCTTTAGAGTAGTGCCCATTATAGTATTTGTAGAAAAGAGAAAGAGAAGCAACATCATGACGATGTGACAGTGGTTGGAGATTGGCTGCAAGAGCAGATTCAACTATGTTTACAATGCGTTTTTGCACCTTATCTAAAAAAGAAAAAGCATCATTAGAAGATCCGCCCCAGATATGGCAACAGTATACCATACAGGGACGGATTTGAGATTTATAGAGATAGAGAAGAGAATCTGGAGTAAGGAAGTGTCGAGCTCGATAAAGAGATGCAGCCTTAGCAGATGCTAAATTTGCAATGGATTTGATATACCATTTAAAAGAAAAATTAAAAGTAAAAGTTAATCCTAGAAGATGAAGGGTAGATGACTCATCTTGTACATTATCATTCATAAATATAGGAAGATCTAAACTATTGTGATAACGATTGGCCAGAAAAAATTGAGTTTTATCTGAAATAAAGTTCACCAGCCATTGTGAGCCCCATGCTGTAGCAGAGGTGAGATCCTTTTCAAGCTCAGATACCCCCTCCAAGCAATCAGAGAGTGTAGGCTTCTTATCATGACAAGAATAAATGGTAGTGTCGTCAGCGAACAATGCCACCTTAGTTGTGAGAATATCTGGAAGATCGTTAATGTAAATTAAAAAGAGTATAGGGCCAAGGATTGAACCTTGAGGAACCCCTGAAGTTACAGGATATTAAGATTTTTTCCTGCTGAATTGACTAGATACCTATTTTGAGTATTGCGGAGTATTAAAAAAATTAATTTATAAACATAAAAGGCCTAGATAGTTGAAATAACTTCCAAGATAGTTATTACAAAAAAAAATATTACTTACATTAATCTTTGTAAAACTTCAAGATTTATCATTGACTTCATATATTTTCTTTAACTTTGTTTTGAGAAAAGCAAAATTTTGAATCACAGACTTTTAAATTTTGGAGAAGCTGAATGAATTAAAGAAGTTTTTAATAATAAAAATTCATTAGGCATATTACATAAAATCAACTATATTACATTAACCATTAGATAAAATGAACTATACCCAAAACCATTGTTTTATTTTTTTAAAACCGAAGGCAAAAATAAAAATGAACTTTAGGGTTAAATACATTTATTCAAATAAAATTTCTTTGATTTAAAACAAAATTAAATACAAAAAACACATCAATTCTAGATTCCTAAATGCATATTTAAATAAATGCAATATGAGTTTTTGAAATACAAAACAAAAATGTAACATAGTATTACCAAATACAAACATGTTTTTGACCAAAACATATATATCAACTAACACATGATGTAGTTGGCGCTCCTAAAAATAAAATCTAAATTAACAAATAAATAAAATTTATGGAAAAGTAAAAAATATTCTTACAAGTATTATTTTTTTAGCATTTGCAATTTTTATTTATTTTATTTTTAGTTTTTCTGTTCAACTTTAAATTGTATCTAATTGGTGTTTGACACTATCTATTTCTAAATTTTAACTAATACTACAAATTCTACTAATTTTAACTAATAATATATAATTAACTAATAATAACTAATAATTCTAATATTTAACTAATTCTAATAATTCTAAATTTTAACAAAACTCATTTTTATTTTATTTATTGACAAATATTTGGTATTTTAAGCAAAAACAAAATCAGGGTTTACATTATTAAAAAAGACACCAAAAGTATGGATTTTAAGAAGACATTTTTCTATTATTTAAAGAGGTTTAGTAACGAAAGACAATTTTTCGAAAGAAAAAATAAGCAGAATTAAGGAGAAAATAACTACATTGAAAACAGAATCTTATTTTTTTTTTAATAAATTTTAAATAAAAACAGAAAAATTATTATAAATTAACATATTACTTATATATATATATATATATATATATATATATATATATATATATATATATATATATATATAGAGTGGCGGGATAGCTCAGATGGTTAGAGCGTCAAAGGAAAAGTTAAAAACCCGGACTGTTGAACAATACGGGTTCAAATCCTGCCACCGCCAACTCAGTGCTTGAGTAGTGCTTCGATACGCAAAAATGTTGGTCAATAACGGACCCTACTTTGGATTAGTCTTAATGACTATTTGTGGCTGTTCCTATGCTAAGCCAACAATATCTTCGGATATAAGAACATTGTATAGAAAAATATAGCATGAAAACTCAAATAAATAAGAAAAAAAAAAATATATATATATATATATATATATATATACAACCCTCGGAATTAGGGTTGGCATGCAGCAATGCTAACCTGAAAGTGAGGTCGACAAACAATGCTGACCTTGTTTCTATGTTTAATTGTGAATCAAATTTTTTTGCTTTTTTGATGTCGACAAATTATTGCCTTTTATTCTAATTCCAAGGGTAGTATATATATATATATATATATATATATATATATATATATATATATATATATATATATATATATATATATATATATAAATATATATATATATATTTATAAATATATGTATATACGCAGGGCTTAATTCAACAGTCGGACATCGGACATTGTCTGGCTAAAACCTCAGATTGTCCGATCAATTTACAAAGTCATCGGACATTTTGTCCAACAAGATTTTTAATTCTTTAAAATAAAATTTTATTCGTTGATTTGAAATTGAAAAATTTAAACTTAATGTAAACTATTAGACAAACTTATAAAATATGTTGATAATGGAGGCATTCATTCCCAAAAAAAGCACTGTTATTAATTGTAGTTTTAATGACTGTTCTTTAACAGTTTTATTGTTATATTGTTAAATTTAAAATTATTGCTAATTTAAAACGATCTCAAAAGTCAAAGTATGTTTGATTGATTACTGCAAACGCTGTGGACACTGAAAAGCAAAGAAAAGTTAGAAGTTTGAAAAATTTGATAATTAAAGATTTTACAAATGTGTTTTTTTAGAGGCTGAGATCTCATCGATGGAATATTTTTAAAAAAACATTAAGAAAATATACATTTAAATATTAACGTTATAATCATCCAAATCATTCTACTTTAGCTTGAGAGGTTTCTCGGTGGCATCCTGGTCCTACTCGAGTTTTCCGATTCTTTATTTATTATTCATTTTTTAAACTATATTTTTATTTGTATTTTTTTTCTTATAATTTATTATATATATATATATATATATATATATATATATATATATATATATATATATATATATATATATATACATATATACATATATATATATATATATATATATATATATATATATATATATATATATATGTATATATATATATATATATATATATATATATATATATATATATATATATATATATATATATATAAAAGATTAAAAAGTTCTAGCTTTATAAAACTTGTCTGCCAAAGAAGGAGTGCCTTTTTGAAAAGTAGATAAATAATAACCTGTAGAACTCATAAAATTTTCTTTGTTAAATTGATCGAATTTTAGTGACATGCAGCGCGTGGAATTTTTAAATTAAATAATAGCCTGTAAATATTATATTGCGTTTGATTTAACCACCTTTAAATAAGTAAAAGGGAAGTTTAAATTTTTTATATCAAGTTTTAAAATAATATGTTTATCTTAATATTTAATATATTAAAGACATTATTATACTCTATTACTATAACAAACTTGTTTTCTTGCCATTTTTATTATTGATAAAAATAGTTACATGAACGCCATATAAATACCTTTTTGGCGCTAAAAGTGGAGCTTATGCGCAAAATTGACACTTAGCATATTATATTTTTTTAAGTAAAAAAATTTACATAACTTTTATAAAGCGGTAATGCAATTCAATGTAAACTAAAAAGGTTTTCGAGAGAAAAAAACTCAATAAAACTTCAAGTCTATATAAAAAAATGCGCAGTATTGAATTTAAACTATTTTATTTAAAATACAAAGATCTACAATGATAAAAATTCTGAATATTAAAAAAAAAAAAACTACAACTTCACTAGCCTAAAATAAAATAAACTGGGAAAACATAACATATATTTCGATTGGATAATTGGGTTCTGTAAAACTCAGATACGCCAGAAGCTAGTCTAAAAAAACCTATCTGCAGTACTTTTTTACTCTCGGCATTTAAAGAACTATCTTTTTCCTGTGTTCCTTTTAACTAAACAAATATGAATATATGTAAATATTGGTGAAAATTATTTGTTTAAATCTTATTTCAAAAATTTGATCAAACAATGTCCGACCAAAATAACTTTTGGTCAGTTATATAAGACAGGTGGGTAGAAGATTTCCTTAAGAGTAAAGGAAATTTTCTACCCTCCTGTCTCTCATATAACTTTTACGACTGGTTTAATTTTTTCAATTAGACTTATTTTTCAGTGAAAACTTTTGAACTTTACTAATAACTAATTTCTAAAGTTAAGTAATTAGTTATTAGCGAAGTTCCAAACCTTGATATTGTAATATTTCAAAAAGTTTAAAAGTTGTTAATTAAAGATATTGAATTATCAGCATAAATTCTCTGTATTATTAATAGGTTTTCCTTTTGAAAAATAACTTTGCATGAGATTCTGCGATGTCTAAGTTTTTCAAACAGTCAAAACTTGGTTCTTGATATAGTATATTAGTTATTATACTTGAAATACTATATCAAATGTATAAGTATATACTTAGTATATATATACAGTATCATATACCTAGTTTTCAACTATTTCTTTCAATATCTGTATCAGCTTTAATATCTGTATCAATATTAACACAATTCTCAAACAATTAAATGTTTAATATATATATATATATATATATATATATATATATATATATATATATATATATATATATATATATATATATATATATATATATATAAATTAGCAAGAACCTGTCTATAAGTCGCTTTTCACTAGGTGTTTTTAAAATTCTCCTTGCATCTTTGGGAAGTTCCAAACCTTGATTTGGCAATATTTCAAGAAGATCATTAACTAATGTACTGGTCCCATTATAGAATAGCACAATGTTGTCGATTAAAGACATTGAATTCAAAGAATTATCAGGATAATTCTTCTATGTATCATTAACAGGTTTTCCTATTGAAAAATTTGATTCTGCGTGAGATATCTAAATCTTTGAAATTGTTTGAACTTGGTTCTTGATATAGCAATACTATACTAATAGTATATCAAGTATATATATATATACTATAGCATATATTCCGTTTTAAACCGTTTCTTCCATTATCTGTAAAAATTTCATTACCTGTATCAACATTACCACAATTTTTAAGTCATTGATAACAAAAATATAAATTAGCTAGGACGTGTCTGTTTATCGTTGTAAAAAGACTTCTTTAATAATTAAAAAAATTTTAAAAATGCGTTACTTAAAAATTTTAGGAAGTTTTAGCGCTTGCGTGATTTAACTGTTTTTTTTTAGATTTAGTAAAGCATTCTGGATATTTTTTGGACGAAAAAATTATTGGACGCGAAAAAGACGTTCAAAAGACGTTTAAGACGGACGGACGCGATTTGAACGTCCAAAGGACGTCTTTTTTACGTCCCGTGCCCACTGGGGAAAGTTGTTAATAAGCAAAAGATAATTTGTTTATTATAATTATAACAAACAACCAATAAATTGCTTATTAACAACTTAAGTTGTTCCCTAGTGGAAAACGTTTGTGAATTTTCTGCTATATATATATATATTATATATATATATATATATATATATATATATATATATATATATATATATATATATATATATATATATACTATAATATATACTATAATATATATATACTATAATATATATATGCATATATATATTATATATGTATATGGATATATATATTTTAGTATATATTATAGTATATATATATATATGCATATATATTATAGTATATATATATATATATATATATATATATATATATATATATATATATATATATAAATATAAATATATATAAGCATATATATATTATAGTATATATATATGCATATATATTATATTATATATATATAGCATATATATATTATAGTATATATAAATATATATATGCATATATATATTATATTATATATATATATATGCATATATATTATAGTATATATATAATATATATACTATAACATATATGCCTATATATATATATATATAAATATATATATATATATATATATATATATATATATATATATATATATATATATATATATATATATATATATATATATATATATATATATATGTATATGTATATATATATATATATATATTATATATATATATATATATATATATATATATATATAGGCATATATATTATAGTATATATATTATATATATACTATAATATATATGCATATATATATATATAACATAATATATATATATGCATATATATATTTATATATACTATAATATATATATGCATATATATATTTACTATAATATAAAAAATATCAAAACCATAAAAATATAAAAATATTTAAAAACTAAGATAAAATGTTAAAAAACCAAGATAAAATGTTAAACCAAATAATATACAAAATAAAACAACAACAACAACAACAACAACAACAACAACAACAACAAAAAGCAATTAAAAATAAATCAAGATATTTTCAATTAAAAATATAATTTTTTTAAGTTTCTGTTTGAATGAAGAAAAAGTCAGTTGGGTGGAAAAATCAAAATTTGGTAAGACTATTTTGTTCCAGAAATATGGACCTTGTTAAGAAACAAAAAACTGGTCTTTGCTTTTACGACAAAAAGGGGCAATAAGACTTAATAATTCGAAAATTATATTTGTTTTTAGGTTTCATACAATAAAGATTTTGTAATACATTTAGCGACAAATTTACTCTCCATTTAAACATGAAACATAGAATATTAAAGACATTTAGTTGATATACATTTAAAATATTCATTTCTTTAAAAAGTTGTTTCGTATGAAAGTTCAGTTTTAGTTTCATGATTGTAGTTCAGTAAATCTTCCTAAATATCCTAATTCTCAGATGAATCACTGTCAAAAAATTCATTTACAAACTCTGAATAATTTGCATCGAATTCTCTTTTTTAATAAAAAACATCAATTACAGCAAATTGTATGCCGTGGGCAAAATATAATTGTTAATTTGGAGCCAGCTATCTTCCAACTTTTTTCATAACACTACCTCCGTCGATCATTATAGCCACAATGTTGCCGTCAAGATTAAGACAATGTTTTTAAGTTTTTTTTCTAATAGTTTAATGTACTTTTCTGCTGGCATTGACCCTGTTATTTGCACTAAACCCAAACTCCAAAACTGAGAATTTGAAATGATGTCCATTTGTCAAAAGACAAAGAAAATTTCTCTCCTACCTCAAATCCAGTACTCTTAAGCGCTTTAATTTGCTGAACTAAACCTAATCTTACTTTTTTTCTGTATTCTACTACATGATTACGAATTGTGTTTACTGACGTTGGAATCCCATAGCAGTTAGAGCAGCACATAAATCTATTGAAGAACAAATCACACTAAATCAAAGCCCGTCAGACGCCGTTATACGAGGGAGTGTAGTGTGAAGTGTTTTCTTCTTTTTCAAAAATCGAAAGGTAATCTGTTAGTAGTTTAGGTTTCTTTTTTGGTGGTTTATCTGATGTTGCTTTCACCGGGAATATTAGGTTGGGTTGGATTTTCGACCTTCACATTATGAGCCGACAACATAGCGTATATAAAGTCTTTTTGATGAACCACCACAAATTTTTAAAATCTTCTTGCAGTTTGGCAATTTACACATCGATGTTTACCCTTTCTCTTCTCGTAGAGAATATTTTCAAACAGCTGAGTTACTTTTAATTTCAAAATCCACATACGTCATTCTTATTTATATTTTAATTTTGAAGAGTAAACCTTGAAATTAACGCACGTTTTTTTTAGTTAAAAAAAGTTTATTTAATAACTGAAAATAAAATTACTTTCTGCGATATTATACTAAATAAAAACTATTATATTGATGCACATAAATTGTTGTTATTTTTATATGTTTTTTGATTTCCCCTTTGTTCTGCTCGATTGTATAGAGAATACCTGGATTGATATTAGACAGTGCCGGGATTTCGGGGTTATAAAAAAACTGGGATTTTGGGATCCCGGGATTGCAAATCCTAAATCAAAGTGGTTCAAAAATATATATAAAACCCTCCAATTTTGAAACATGCCTTTTTTCTAACATTTTTTGTTTTATGTTTTGTATATTATTAAGATACACAATAATTATTTTTTTGTTTCTAATTCGATAGATGAATGTTTGAACTTTTAAAAAAAATCTTCTGACACTTTTTTTTCTGTTAGCATATGCGCACAATCTATATTTTCCTTAAGTGTCCGGGGCTACCCGACTCTCCCCTAAAGATTAAGTTTGTTTGACTTCCATATTCAATACTTTTATGCTTTACTGCATTACTTAATTGAAAATGAGTGTTATCATCACAGTATACTTTCCTATATTGATTTATAAAAAACCACTGAAAATATTCTACACCAAAATCAAACAAAGAACTATGTTGTTTTAAACAAAGAACGACCATATTAAGTTTGTCTTGTTAAGTTGACATTTATTCATTGACACTTTTGTTTTTATTATTTGCTGAGATTTGTTACAGGGTAAAAAAAAACGCATATAAAAATGAATAAACACGCATATAAAAATGAATAGGCCCGCATATAAGAATGAATAACCTTGTAATATGCCTATAGTCTGCTGTTTTAATTTTAAAAGCATTTCTTATTTATTTTAATTTTTATTGAAAAGTTAAGTTACTTTAGTTCTATTTATTATTCGATTTGAAACCTGTTTATTTTTTTTATTATTTGACAAAAAGTTTATTGTAATGAAATAATGAAGTTTATTACAAAAAACATGCAAATATTTGAATCGGTGAATGTTATAAGGGCGGAAGTCTAACTATGAAAACTTTCGGGAAACTAAAAAAAACTGCATTTTCCGCCGTAGTAAAATTTTGTTAATGGTTTAAAATAAAAATATAAAGCTTTTTTATTAATATGAAGTTTTCATTTTAAGTTTTCTTGACAGAAGAATTAGATAAAATAAATATTTATTTTCTATTTAATATATTTTAATATTATTATAATATTAAAATATTTTTTGAACCCAATTTTTCTTTTTAATTAGTAAGTGTTTTTGGTTTGAAAAATTTAATTTTTTAAAATTATTTCAATCTTTATGCACTCTAACACGAATACGCGTATGTATTATGAACCTTAGGCACAAAAAAAACTTCCATTAAAAAGTATGAGGTATTCTTTTACTTGGTATTTTGGATCAAGGAATCCGACTTTTTTTATTTAAATCATATTTTGAGCGCGTAAGTGACACTTATACGCGTAAGCGCGCGTTGTTTGCGTTATAGGTACGCGTAAAAAATATTTTTAACAGTAAATTTAAATTTTTTGACCCAAAATACGATAATTTTGATGAATCACATGTTTATATAAAATAGTTATATAATTTTTGCCTTTTTTTCACTTTTCTGACTCACTGTGAGGCGTAGACGTTCGTAAGACGTCTATAGAACGTCTTATAGACGTCACTAGTCCACACGATGTCCTTAAGACGTCCAACAATCGTTATGTATCCACTGGAAATAAAACATCGCAGCAAAAAACTTGTATAAACTAGCAGGTGAGTTAATTTCTTTCTTAATTCTTGTTTTCAGTAATATGTCTAGTGTAAACGCATTTTAAAATAACTGAACGTTTGCAACTATATATATATATATATATATATATATATATATATATATATATATATATATAATGATAATTATTAACCAAAATTAACTCAGCAAAATCAAATTTTAGAATGTTTAGTGTCTTAGACTTACTTAATAGTTATGACATAAGGTACATAAAAACATCGATAAAATATATTTACAACAAGCGTAATTCTCAAAATAAAATGTTTTAGGAGCTTAATGTGCCACCCTCTTTTGCCCCCTACTTATTTTCCTACCTCCACCCACAAAACTACCTACCTCCACCCACATTCCCTTACCTCCACCCACATTCATCTCCCAACGCTAAACATCGATGACAAAGAAATATATATCCTCGATATATAGTCTGATTATCAATTTCCGTCCACATGTGGAACACATTATGCGGTATATATTGATAGCCATATATATATATATATATATATATATATATATATATATATATATATATATATATATATATATATATATATATATATATATATATATATATATATATATATATATATGGCTATCAATACTTATTAAACGCATAAGTCTGCCGCATTTTATATTTTAAGCCTATTTTAAATTTTAAAAATAGTAAATAGCAAGAATATTCCATGACATCACGCATTTTACAACTATTAGTTTTTATTTTTTGTTATGTTAACAAAGTTGAAGCGAATTCATAATTGAATAGTTTTGAAAGTAGTTACCCAACATAAATTTTCGTTAAAATTTGTACAAAGCACCAAAAGTTTTGTTTAATGAAAAAATAAAATAGCAACAAGCTTCCATTGTTATCGGTTTTTTTTATCTATTTTATTCATACATGGATTTCATATAAAATTTAATTTAGGTATTGTTCAAAGACATTGTAAATTTAGGTACTGTTCAAAGGCATTGTAAATTTAGGTACTGTTCAAAAATGCTAGATAAAGAGGTAAAAGATCACTGTTTTATTACAAAATTCATCAGATTATGGTGTTTAGAACGAATACAGAACAAATAAATTGGAACTTTTATGAAATGTTTTGTATCTATTAATGTATTGTGAACAAATTTATAAAGAAATGCAAAAAGTTTTTTCCCTTTAAGGTCTTTGACTGATATGTGGTTTTGCATCTGCATTTGTATAAGAATTAGTGTTCATATATAAACAAGTCATAAGACTTGTTTATATATGATTATGCCCTACGTTGCTTATGTGAAACTTACCTGTAAGAATATAGTGTATGGTACATATTATAAGGTATTCTTTTACAGGAAATATAATATATACTTTCCTTTACACGTATATCTATATTTTCCTGTACAGGGGAGACCGGGGAGACTTCGGTTTTACTTTAATTGATTTTATTTAGTAACTATTGCATTTTTTCGATATTTTTTTTTGTCGAATTACAATAAATAAGATATATTTTAATATTTTAACTTTCTTTATATTTATTGATTTTAAATGTTTAAAAACTATTTAAAAAATGCTAGTCAAGTGTCTCCTCTGTACGTGTCCGAAGTTTACTCGCATGCGGGGTGACTTCGGACTAATAACAATAAAGAAATACTCGATTTCAACAATGATAGTTTATTTTACATTTATAAGTTATCGCAGTTAGTTTCATCCAAATTGCATTTAAAATATATCATAACCTTAAAACGATATATAATGGTACGTTAAAATTATCAGATTTGCTGTCATTAATTCCATTGTTATCAAGGTTATATGTACTCAGGTTATATGTATTATTTAAAAAAATGATTTTTCTTTAAATTATTTGTCACATCAACATTTATTAAATCAATATCCTGATGTTTAGTCTTTTTGATATTGTCAAAGAGTCTTGATTTTTTTTTTTTTTTTAATTTGATTAAGGTGCCCCAAGAAGTCCTAACAGTCTTATCACAGGGCACCGCGGAAGAGCATTTTAATAGGAAGTTCACGCCTCCTTCCCAACCGATGTCGCAAAACTTGCCCAGAGGTGGGTTTGAACCACAAATCTTACGTTTCTGAGGCAAGTGCGCTACCACTGCGCCACGGCTGCTCAATTTTTTTGCTAACACTGTGTTTTACAGAATTGCTAACACTGTGTTTAGCAGAATTGCTAACACTGTGTTTAGCAGCATACTCATATTATTTTTTGAACATCTTTTACAGCGTCCCTTAACTTTTCAGTTGAAAATGCCCATTTGGTTTTCCTTTATAGTTTCTGGTCATCTTTTGATTAGCTGTGATAAAAGTAATAATAAAACTTTAAAACTTGTTAAAAGTGTTCAACTCTTTTTCGTTTATTCTAGTAACTACTACTCTTTAGTTTAGCGCTACTAGCGGTACGGCTTTAATATATATTCTCTCGAAAATTGCTTCATGAAAAATTAATGTGCAAAGGAATTATGATGTTGCAATCGTTAATGGTTATGCAAATAGAAATTTGCAAAAAATTTATAATTGTCTATAGAGAACTCTTATCAACCAATGATCACAAAAGCATCGGACAACTTGGCTTTATAGAATGTCTAAAGTGTCCGAAGTCTCTCCAATATGGAGTGCATTGAAAAAATTCAGGGAACCGCTACAAACTCATTTATAGATCAAAAATACTTACATTCCCAAAACGTCCGCAGGTAATCCTTTGTTCTACACTAACGTCCGCAGGTAATCCTTTGTTCTACACTAACGTCCGCAAGTAATCCTTTGTTCTACACTAACGTCCGCAGGTAATCCTTTGTTCTACACTCTGGCAGAGTTCATAACTAATATCTGAATAACTCACTTGGAATTGAAAATTTTAAATCAAAAAACTCTTAAATAGTCTTTTCACTCTAAAGATTGTTTTTTAGCGGGAGACTGTCACCTAACAATTTTAAAGCTAAGAGCGTATGTCTTCCCACACATCGACCGTAGACATCATTTTCTTAATGTTAACAGGGTAGAAGATTTTTAAGTGTCCATTCTCTTCCCGTGTTCAAAATCTCCCCTGTCTCCGCTCTCGTTCTGTTAAGAGCGGTTTTGAGCAGTATTAGCATCATAACCGCAAATGGACCACACCAATGTTATCCGTTAAAGAGGCTTACATATACTTCCCACACGAGGCTCACGTGGAGGTTTCAAGCAAAAATATAGTGTTGCGTTTTTTCTTAATTAGTGTGGCTCTTAGTGTTAAAAGCATTAAAGCCACATATTGACCGCTGAAAAAGCCAACGCATAACGAAGAGTGGTAAACAGTGATCAACCAAAATTCTGTTTGGATATCGCTTTCCAACTTGAACGATACCGAAATTTTGGTTTCGGTACTTTTTATAAATTCAGTAAAAAGCAAAACTTCGGTTGAAAAACACAGAAAAAAAAGTTCTATAGAATTTCTATAAACTTTTGAAACATATGGTCTATAGAGATTTTATCGAGTTTCTATAGAATTTCTATAGAATGTCTATTAATTTTTATAGAAATTGCTCTAAAACTTTTTTTTCTATAGTAAAAAAAAGTAGAAAAAAAAAATTCTATACAAATTTCTATAGAAATTAACAGATATTCTATAGAAATTCTATAGAATCCCATAGAATTTCTATATTTCAAAAGTTTATAGAAATTCTATAGAACTTTTTTTCCTGGGAACATACCGGAAACCGAAAAATTTGTAAGATTTTAAACTTTTATCTAATTTAAAAAAACAGTTATTTTTGAGAGTTTTCACAAAATATTTTAGGAATTTTTTCAAAGGTTTTGAGAATTTTTAGAAAATACTTCGTTTTGCAGAGAAAATCTGCCAGCTGTTAACTTTCGCTTTTAACTTCGCCAACTTATGTATTAAATCTCAATTCGTGATACGCGTGTAATCAATTCGAGTTTAAAAAAACAACAAATGTAAAATTGCGCTTTAATATAAATTTGTTAAATGCAATTAATTTTGGTTAGCAGAAATGTCGGTATCGGTTTTGGCACCAAACTAGAGTACCCAAAATTTCGGTTTATTTCAGTCCTTTTTTTCTGTTTTTTCAGGCTATTTTTTCTGTTTCGGTCTGTTGTGAAACCGTAATAAATAAGTTTATATTAAATATTTTCGGCTTTTATCAAATATTAAATCAAACACAATTCAAGATCTACAAAACAGATTTTATAACACATCAATTAAATATAATTAGAATAACTTAAGTTCATTTAACCGTATTTTATAATGACGTGATTGACGTCAATTATTTAGTTTAAATACATAGTTCTAAATATAACAGTCTTTTCCGTTTTAAGAAAGTTTTAGTACGGCTTACTCTTGGATAATACTTTAAGAAAGAAAGTAGTCGTCGAGATACTTTGGCCTTTTGATAGTATGTCCTGTTCGTGAGATTATATTAGGTTGCGTGTCAGGAGTAAAAACCTTTTGAATAGATGGTTGGTTAGGTACTGTTGTAGTTGATTGATCATAAGAGAAGCTATCCCTTATTGAATTCCCGGTTCAAAACTACTTCGTTGGTATCATTTAATTCAACTTGTTCTCTATTTCCAGAATTGTGGTTGTTGTTACAAATGACAATTTCGTCATTGTTCGAGCATTCGGACTGTTGTTGGACTGGTTCTATTAAGGGATTTCCATCTTGTAGTGGGGCAAGATCTTTTGTTGAAACTGTATCAATTTTTTTATTTTGAAGTTTCACACGTGCAAAATGAGGCGATATTGTTTCTAATAGTTAGTGGAACTTTGAAATTGGGGGAGACTAGACAAGCTTCTGCAAGTTTAATTTTTAACTTTTTAATTGCTTCTATTGCCTGTGGGGTCAAGCCTTTCGTTGGAAAATTGTCTCTTGCTTGAGTAATCGCTAGAGTAAACTCGGTACAGTTGTGTATCCATTTAGCGTAGTAGGCAAATAAACCTATCATTCGGTTTAATTCTTTTAAGATTTTTGGTTCTGACATATTTATAAGAGCTTCATATCTTTTAGGGTCGGGTTTTAAGGTTCCATTTTCAATGATATGGCCTAAGAATTCGATGCGAGTTTTTTTAAATTTGCTCATTTCTTTGTTTATTTCTACGTTGGCGATTTGACGAAAATCTTAACCGTTTCCTACGCGCATTTGAGCTGCGTGTAGGAAACGGCTAAGATTTTTATCGTGCTCTTGGTCATCTTTTCCACCAATAATTATATCACCAAGGTAAGCATATGTATGTTCTAGTTTATTTTTTTTAATAAATTCATCCATAACCCGCTGAAAAATTGGTACAGCATTTGTGCAACCAAAAGGTAAACATTTAATACGGTTAGCTTGTAATCTTCAGGTCGTATTTTTACCTGATGGTAAGCCGATATGAGGTCAATTGTACTGAAGACTTTATGAGCAGCTATCTTAAGTACCAAATCGTCGATTCGAGGTGTTGGGTATGAATCGAGTGGAGTGTGTAAATTGATTGTATTTGAATAATTAATCACAAAACGATTTTTGTTTCCTGATGATACTACAAAACATTGTGCACGCCAAGGACTACGGCTCACTTTGATTATATCTTGCTTTAACATACGGTTTATCTCGTCTGTTATGAAGGAGTTATTTTTAGGAGCCCGTCGTGATTTGTAGCAACTGGCTTAATTTTGTCAATATCCACTCCAGGTATCAATGCGTAAGTAGTACACTTCATACTCCTTGTTGCCAGACAGAACTTTAAGGGCTCTTTATTTCCTTTAAAATTGATCGTAATTGAGGTATGTTGTGTTAACACGTCCATTCCAATAATTACCGCTGCTACCAAGTTGTCTACAACGAGGAATTGCACTTTCAATTTTTCGCAAGATAATAACAATGAGCCTTCGAAGATTCCTTTAACTTTTAATGTCGAATTATCTGCCAATAATACTTTCGAGGTAGATTGAGTAAGGAAGGTTCCAATGTTGAAGAAGATCTGATGTAATAAACGTTTTATCGGAGCCAGTATCTATCAGTGCCTGTGTTATTTTTTTGTTAATGGCGACGTTAATTAGTCTATCAGGTGAGTTGATTGCTGGTATAACCGTATTAACTATTGCGTTATCGTTTTCTTCCTGATATTGCTTAACAACTGCTGCTTTAGTGTAGGTCTTATTTTGTTTCTTTGAGAGGCAGACAGTTGCCTAGTGACCCCTTTTGACAATGTGTACAGGTGGAATTTCGCGCTGGGCATTTAATTTTTGGATGTGGATCATTACCGCACCAGTAACAACGAGAATTCGTAAGGTTACGACTTGCGACAAAGGTTGGTAGCGTAGTATTAGCGTAGTATTAGTATTTATCCTATAAAGTGCTTCGAGATTGCCTTCTGTAGCTTCGAGGAGTCGTTGTCGAATAGAAGGTGAGTAAATTCCAGCGACAGAAGCGTCGCAAATTAGTAAATTAATATGTTGTTCTGCTATTAGAGGTTCATTGATATTATTTGATAAAATTGTTGTGAAACCGTAATAAATAAGTTTATATTAAATATTTTCGGCTTTTATCAAATATTAGATCAAATGCAATTCAAGATCTACAAAACAGATTTCTTAACACATCAATTAAATATAATTAGAATAACTTAAGTTCATTTAACCGTATTTTATAATGACATGATTGACGTCAATTATTTAGTTCAAATACATAGTTCTTAAGAATATAACAATCACTAGTCGTAAACATACGACTTGCACATGTTGCCCACATGAAGCTCACACGTTAGAATATAGTGTGGCACTTGTTCTGTTTTAATGTGGTTTTAATGCTAAGTATTATAGATGCACATAGACTGCACTGATGTTATCCCGTAAACGAGTGTGGTACATATATGGGCACTATGCAGTTGCCATTTATGGCAACTGCATATTGACCGCATTGTACGTTAAAATTTTTGTCGTAATGTTCTTTTTTTTTTGTTGTGGTTTTTATGATAAACTTTTATAATTTATATAAATACCCTATACAGTAGATAAATAATGTTTATAATGTTAGCTGCAATACTTTTTTTTTTTTGGTGTTCGTACATCTTTATCTTTTTTTATCTTTTTATCTTTATCTTTTTATCTTTTTTTCACTTATTTTAAACTTCAAATGGTTGTAAAACAACACAAGTCAAAAAAAATTATGTATATATATATATATATATATATATATATATATATATATATATATATATATATATATATATATATATATATATATATATATATATATATAAAGCAATATATATATATATATAATATATATATATATATATATATATATATATATATATATATATATATATATAAAGCAATATATATATATATATATATATATATATATATATATATATATATATATATATATATATATATATATATATATATATATATATATATATATATATAAATAAAGCAATATATATATCTTTTATGTATTAAGTTTAAACCTCTCTGTATCCTCTATTACAACAACAAATTACTGCTATACATTTTTTTTACAAAAGTAATTAGCTTTACATGAAGAAATCATATCATGACAAAAGTCGAGACTTTATCATCGAAGTGTTAAAAACTTGCTGTGATAACTCGTTGTAAGTGTTTTGTTTTAATCTTTCCGGTTTCTGAGTAAACAACATTTAAACTTAAATTTAGCTATTGAACTTATATCTCAATTTAAAATAAAAACTTATACAAAATCAACGTTAATATGAGTATAAATCATGACGATTGTCCTCGGGTTGTCGAAATAGCCAACGAGTACGAGGGCATCAACGTTATATCGTGCGAGGGTTATCTTTACATGCAGACTGATAGTTTATGGCGACCAAATGTGTTAAGAATAAAACGCAGATACTTTACTCTTCGAAAAGAAACTTTGTTTATCACTAAGAAAAGAGGGGATTTGATTTTCGAAGATGGTTCTGACAAATACATTGAAATTAATTCGAATACAGGGTTATTTTCAGAAGAGAATGTAAAAGGAAAATATAAATATGGAATTAGAATCACTAACGGCACACAAAGTTATTTTTTAAGGATGGCAACTGCTGAGTTCAGAAATATTTGGCTGTCTACACTTTTAACTGTGGTGACAAAAAAGTTTGTTAGTCATACTCATTGCAAACCTTTTAACAGCGTTCGTTTAAAATATAAACCAAGCTTTAAAAGTTTCAGGCGAAAAAGCCAATGAAATCAATTGAAGAGTTTTTTGTATTTTCTTTACACTTAATTTATTATTAACATTAAACTTAACATTGAATTAGTCACGCTTCAGCGATTTATTTTTACAACTCAATTTCAAGTTTAACATATTCAAATATATACACTGAGATGAATTGTAATGTTAACATACTCGTGCGTATATTATTTGCTATTTCAAGTATTTGTAAATAAAAACTTATAAGCTATGTATTTTATTGAACAACTGCTAATCTAATTTTTTTTCAAAATCCATCAAATCGATCCAAATTCGAGAAAAAATGGAGCCTAGAAAAATCTAGATAAAATTATCAAATTGGTAACTAGAAATTGTTCTTGTATTTATTTTTTCAACTTTAAAATTGAACCATCAAATGGAAGTTGGAAATAAGTCCAAAAAATAAAAATGGAGATAATTAAAAAAAACTTTAAGAGAAAATGGCCGAATGTGTTCATCAATAGCCGTAAATGCTTCATTTGATAAAACATTATCATTAAGACAGTTGTTTTCTTCTTCCAACTAACTATTTTTATGACCGCATGAATCTATACGAAATAAAAAGTTTTTGTTCCTTACTTCAAACTCACAGTTAAGCTCTACGACTAAACAATGTAAAAATTTAGAAAAGTAAATGTGTCAAAACGTGTTGTTTATCCCCTCCCCCCTATAATTGGTTGTTCAATTATAATTCACAAAGTTTTTGAAAAATTTTATATTTTCATGTTTCTTAGTACTTAAATATTTTTTGATCACATTCCTTTTAAGAAAGGTTTTTATATAATAAACGTTTTATTCCAAAGATTTTTTAAAGTATTATTTCAAAAAGACCAGAATATTGGTCATTTCATTATACAGACCAAAAAGACCAGAATGTAGGTCATTTCATTATACAGACCAAAAAGACTAGAATATAGGTCATTTCATTACACAGACCAAAAAGACCAGAATATAGGTCATTTCATTATACAGCAAACTATATATACGAAATGTTGTGACAAATGTGAAATTTTTTAAATCGAAAGCGAGGAGAAAACGCTTTCTGCTTCCGATGAAGTTGCTTAAATTCTATGGTTGTCTCTTCTGAATTTCAAAATTGAGCTTGAGATTTCGCACTAGTTGCTTCATATTATTTTAACTTATTGGTAAAAGGTTTGACTTTTTAGCTACTGATTGATTTCGATCCAGAGCTACTTGAATTTCGTCAAAAAAAAAGATGTTGGCTCTGATTCTTGTTTGAACTTTTAGTGACAATCTGCATCTTATTTTGTTTTGATTCTTTATAAGAATATAAACCAGCTACACAGAGTTTTCAGTCTAGTGATTATCCAGAAAACCACGAAAAACTAGAAGAACATTTTCCAATCTGTTTTCTCAATCCTGTCAGAAGATTGACGAACTCGTCACATTCAATGATCTACTTGTTTTGTGTTCTGACGAAGATAGCTCTAACCTTAGCCTGTGACAGCTTTGGAAAAAGTACTTAGAGGTACTTAAAAGGTCCAAATCCTTGTCAAGAGCAGTGAGAAATAGCTTGGTCCATTGAGGCTAGTTTTTTCTGTGCTAAGCGCTTTAATATCAGGCTAGTCCTAGAAGCAATAAAAACAAGTGCAACTATCATGATGGCTCACGAGGTATGACACCATTCTAACATCTCCGATGAGCTCTCATTTGTAGTTGCCATACATCAAGGCACTCAACAAAATTTTGACTTTGGTTAAGATTTTGTTGTGCCATATAAAAGAATAGGTAGTTATTTCCGTTGTGAAGTAATAAACATTTGTGGATCCGGGACAAACTGTCATTAAACAGCCTTGAAAATATCACTCACATCATTGCAGAAGTAAAGCCTATCTTTCTGGCTAAAAAGCTAGGAAAATGCTTGGTGACGCTTTCTCTAATCTATGACTTTTTTATCCAACAAATTTTATTATAGGAGCCTGGGTATCAGAAACTCAGTATTTGACATGGTAAGACCTATGATTAGATTGTTAGAGTATTTCTAATTTAAGAAGTAAGGCCTCCTCTGCTCAACCGAACTTGCAAAATTGTAGTTTGTATATTAACAACTTTCTCTTTCTTAACTTACTAAAAAACTTTTAGCAGAATCAACAATAAAGAAGTAACTATATAAACTTTGTGCCAGTACTACCACAACTAGCGCAAGTAACTTCACTATCTCATCCAGTATCTTCTGAATTTAATCCAAGAACATCTAGCGAAGCTTGGGTTGTATAGACTCAGCTTCAAAATTATTTTTGTCGTCACAATTAAAAGTGAAATAAAGTCAATTCGCCTACAATTTACCTTCAATATTATAATAACTCC
>NC_061167.1:13726210-13931210 GCF_022113875.1 Hydra vulgaris | reverse complement strand
AATAGATTGATTTATATTAATAAATAAAAACATAAATGAATTAGATAATGTGCATTATTATTTGGGGTCATCCATAAAGGATGTCTTTTTTAGAGAATGGAAATGACCTCCATGTATATTTTTATGCAGTATTTATAAGTTTTCAGTTGGTTTTCAAGAGGGTGAGAGGAAAGTGTCGCTTTTAAAAAGAAATGTCTGAAAAAGAAGGAAAGGGAAAAAGAAAAAGATTGTTTTTAAGTTTTTTTGTTGTTGTTTTAAACTCTAACTTTTAATTAGCATTCTCCACTGTTTTTTTTTCTTTTGTACTGTTTAATTAGTTGAGTTCTTTTTTGTCATTACAATGTATTTGGTATGCACTTTTCATTCCAACTTTTTTTTTTGTGCTCTGATAAAATTTAGCTCTATTTCAGGAATATTTAAACTTGTAGGACAGTTACAGATTAGAGAAATAACACAATGAGAACATTTAGTGCCAAAGCAAGTTCGATCTTCCTTGCATATAATATTGTGTTTGCAACGAAGAATATCAAATGACATGTAAATTTCATTATGTAAGTTAACTTTTATAGAACTTTTCACTCTTCCCCAAACGGTTTGAGTGACTCTTTTCCATTCTTTTTCAGTTCTTTGAAATATAAAATGATTAGGCTGAATTTGAATATTGATATTCACTTTTTTTATAATGTGTAAATTAAAATAAAATAAAAACCTAAATTAAAATAATTAATAATAATAAATACAGTATAATATAATAATTTAAAAAAACAATTTAAAATAAATGCAATTACAGGGAAATAATAAATATAATAAAAAATTACAATACTAGATTAAACTAACCTTAAAAAATGATATTTTGGCAGCTTTGTGAATTATATCCTTTGACTCTATCCTTTGAGTTATATCTTTTGACTATACTAAAGATTGAAGCCTTTTCTAACAGAATTAATTTCAAAACTTTTCTGAGGCTTAGCAATTCAGATGATAACAAATTAGCACTAAGACCAATAAACTCTTTATCTTTTTTATTGCCAATAAACTTAAAAAATACATTTAATGTTTCGGATTTTTTAAAACATAGGGCAAGGGAGAGCATTAAAATCACTTTTTTTTATATAATTCTAAATTTTTGTATCGAATGAATGAATATTGCAAAATACAAAATAAAATTTTACAAATGGAAGAAAACATATTTTTATACAAGGCATAGCACTTTTTTCTGAGAAAAAAAAGATTTCATGTAGTTCTAATAATAATAATAAAAATGATAATCGTAAAAAAGAAAAAAAAAGAAAAAAAAAAGAAAAAAAAAAAGGAGGGGGGGGGGGGGGATGGCAATAAAAAAACAAACATTTGCTAAAACATTTTTTCATTTTAGATTAATTGATGAACCCTGACTATTCGGAGTTAAAATCATATTTTAAAGGTTTCAGGATTCTTAGCATGGCTTCTTGAATTGTTTAAATGTTCACTTTTTCTTGGTGTTATTTTAGAATTTTGCTGCAAGAAAGCGTGTAACTAGTCTTTACTTGGTCGACAATCTATAAAAGTGTATCATTATTGTTTACTTATTTTTAAATTTTGTATAAGATCTTTTATCTCACCTCTAGTGAAACCCCAGACCCAATCAGACATTAAAATAAGGCCTTCTTACAGCTCTTTCTCTGGCTGCAAAGTTAAAACTGTTTTTCGTCCAAGATAAGTATCAATAAATCACCGACCAGTAAATCCAAAATCCCCTACCAATATATCTAGTATCAGCCATCAATCATACTTACCTATGTTTTTAAAAATATTTGTAAACCATTTTCTAAAAGAATAGATCGAATTTCATTTTTAGACAGTTGGCTTTTAGTCAGTTAGTTTAAAAAACCCCTACTATTTATAATATTATATAGGTACGTTTTTCAAGTTGATTACTGAATTAAATGAAAATGCAATATAAAAGGTAAAATAAAAAGCAACAGGGTGACTTAAATAACATGATACTTATGAAACTCAAATAAATGTCACAAGCTCAATTTTTACCTTAGTCATTTTGATTTCCGTCATTTTTCAGCTAATGTAGCTCCCTCTTCTTCTATATCGCCCATGAATGATGTCACATGCAAGTAGATTCCCAGGCAGCTACTGCAAGTAGATTCCCAGGCAGTTTTATCCCAACTTCTTTTCTCAATGTTTCCGATTCGACCACAAGTTTATTTTGCTTCAACTTATTTTGTATATGTCTTTTGATTTGCTTTAAAAATATTTTATTGTTTTCTTTTTCATCTTCTAAAGTTACATTATTTCTCACTTTGATTGTTTTTAGAGTTAGGTTTGGTTTGTTCAATGAACTTAATTTGATGTTCAAAGTTAGTAAAGATTTTTATAATTATTCTTTTTTTATCAATAATTTTTTGACATAAGTTATCAATAATATTCTTGAATCATCCGTAAAAGTTGATTTTGACAATCATGCAATCTCGAATATCAACACGTACAAAAAAATAAGTTTGAATTTAAACTACTCATCTTCCAGGGATAACCGGACAGTGGAGTTTTTGCACATGAAACTGGAAAGTTTATACAGCATGAAACAATTGAGTTTATTTGCGGCCTCCAGCGGATTTTTTTTTTCCCGACATAATTTAGAATATTTTTTAAGTCCAGAAAAACACAAAATATAGGTTTATACTTCAATTTTACTTTTTCTTTAAATAATTCACAAATTAAATATCATTTGCAGATCAGGATAGACAGATTCTTTTAAATTCATGGAGTAATTTTTATTGTATAACACTTTAAAGTTATTGTTAAAAAGCAGTATTGTTGCATTTTAAGATAAATATTTATCTTCACTTTTTTTTTGGACTTCAAACAACTATAAAAACAAAATGGTTTCAAAAACTGTTATTGCACTGACCTATATATGTTCTACGCAATATAAATTTACAATTTAAAATTCAAAAATAAAAAGTCAGAAAACGAGTTTTTTCATGCTCGTGGCACACTGTGTATTACCCTTATCTTATCGGCACACTGTGGCACACTGTGTATTACTCTTATCTTATACACGTGGCACACTGTGTATTACCCCTCTTATCTTATTGCTCAATACATGAACTATGAAAGTTAGTTTTCTGTTGAACCTTTAGATTAAAACTTATTTTAAACGTTGGTATTACATGTTTCCAAACAATATTTATTCCAATTATTGATTTAACCTACAAACAAATTTGTTTAAACAAAAATTTATATAAATTTTATAAATTATATAAATTTATATAAACAAAAAGAGCATTGTTATTATGGTTATCTTTATATTTATTTTCGTAAACCGTAAATTTGTTTAAAATTTTACTAGGTATAACAAGTCTTTAAAATTTCCACATAAAAATCAAGAAAACGCTCAATATAATTTAAAATATAGTTTAATATATGGCTCAATATAGTTTTGAAAATAAACATGACATTAACACCAGATAACTTTACAGATTTCAAAAAAAATCAGGATAAAATGTTTTTTTTTGTTTTATAAGATTTTGTTTCATTATAAATGATATAAAATTTAAAATAAAACTTGTACAAAAAATATTTTTAGGAGTGAAAAATAATACTTATTTAATTTACGTTGCTTTCTTCAAGTCTGTTTTTTGTTTTTTATTCAATACTTAGCTTAATTTGCTTCTGACTATAAATGGTTAAATTTACTTCATTTTACTAATGTAAAATATTTTAAACTTCTTATGGTAGTTTCCTTTGAAGTAATGATATCTTACAGCATATCTTAAAATCTCTTTAGACATCAGAATGTGATATTTAAGTTTTCAATTTCAAAAAAAAAAGTTTTTTCAGTTTTTTCACCCTATCGTATAAGTTGTATGAAAAAAACATAACGGCAAATAATATGTTTTTTTCGTGGGAGCCGTTGTCTCTAAGAATCAGACATCTTAAAGAAAAAAAATACTGAATGTCACCAATTCCGCTATTTTTTACATATTTGCTTTGTTTAATAGATGCAATAATAAATACAAAATATTTTGGTCTAAATACTTGTCGTTTGGAAATGACGTCGTTTGGCCATGGCGGTACTTTAAAAATCGGTCGAATATTAGTCAATTCGCTTATTTTGTATTATGTCATACTTTATGAAGTTATAACTGAAATATTCTTTATTTTAATATGTTTTGTCAATTTACTTATAACAGCTAGCTACAAGTTTTACAAAAAAAATAAAAAATAATAAATAAAAAGTTCTTCGTTGCGTAACTATGGATCTAATCTTCCATTAAAAAAATAAAATTGCGCAAGGTTGGATTGGCATCTCAAAAAATCAGCCGTGAAAAACATGTTTTAGAAAAAAATGTCCTAATTTTAGACCGGTATAAAAACTGAAGTCAAAAGACGTGTCCGAACTCTCTAAAAAAATTTGAAAAATGAATATAAATCTTAATTTCTTCATAATATATACATATATGTAATAAATACTTTATAACATATAAAAAATAGTAAGTCAGTGGTAGAATAAATTGAATCAAAAATATTCTACTTATTTTGTACGAAGAAGAAGAAGCTGTTTAAAATAACGTTAGCTATATCAAAGTTCATTACAGATACATTGAAATCTTGGGTTTATTGGAATAGGTGGCGTAATTTGACATAAAATTTGATCTTCCGTGTAGTTAAAGACACCTTGCCCAATATCAAAGTATCTCTACAATTTCATATGTTTGGCAAAATACTGTAATAAATAATACGAACTGACATTCTTGATAGCTTCACCTGATAACGATATTTTATCACCATTAATTCTTAATTCTTTCTTACCAATTATAACCAGGAAAAGAAAATGCGATATCAGACAAAGTTTACTTATAAGCAATGTGTTTATTTTTTTGTGTTGTTATTCTTCTTGCTAATTCATTGTGTTTTGTTGAATCATGAGCTCTTAATACAATTACTGACTACTCAACACATGACCAAAGTACTGTAATTAACAATTTATTTTTTAATTAGTTTCCTTAATAACAATACACAGAGGAACAGTGGCGGATTAAGTCTTCTTGGGGCCTGGGGCTATTTTTTTTTTTGGAGGCCTTTTTATGGGCCAGAGCCTAAAAATGATGCAAATTTTTTGTTTCAATATATGTTTTGATTGCAAAAAGGTATTTACATCAAACTTTGCAAGCTAACCAATAATGGTGCAATACATGTTCTGAACTAAAAAAAGGTTAATAAATCGAAATTATAACTCTAACTTGCGCAATTACATTAATTCGGGTAATTTTCCCTAAAAAGAAGTACAAAAATGCATATAAAAATAAGAAAAAATTATTAATAATAATAACAATATTTTTTTTAGTTCAGAACATAGACTTTAATGTAAAGAATGAATCCTTAAAATTTTAATAAATTTGACAAAACAGATTTTAAGTTATTTAGGATCAAAGTAAAAAAAATGTGAATTTGAGAAAAACTTATTAAATAATGAAAACTTATCTAAACAATTACTGTAAAATCTAAAAAGTTCCAGAAGTATACATTTCACCTTCTGTAGCAATATTTCTATCATCGAAACTATTTTTTTTTGGCCCTGAGCTTTTAGGATAGAAAATTAAGATAGGAAATAAAATAAGTTCAGGTATCACCCTGGTTGCTGAGACCGTTGCTACGGAACTTAAAAATTATAAACATTTTCAAATGCTAAACTAAACTATTTTAGACAATGTTTAGTCTAATTTTTATCTTATTTTCAGAATCAGCAATGTCGAATTAACCAGAAAAAATGATAATTTAAATTTTGAAAATAATGTAACTACGCGCTATATTATTTTTTTAATTAAAGACTAGACCCACAGCTATGTTCAATAGTTACGGCTTCCTAAAGTTCGTATTTTTCTTAATTTTTGTACTTTTAGACTATGGTTTCTAGACAACGAAGAACTTTTATTATTATTTTTTTATTTTTGTAGTAAAACTTGTGACTGGCTGTTATAAATAAGTTGACAAACTTACTAAAATAAATAATATTCCAATTATAGCTTTATAAAGCATGACCCAGAAATAAAAGTTCTATAGAATTTTTATAAACTTTTAAAACATATGGCCTATAGAAATTCTGTAGAATTTCCATAGAATCTCTGTTGATTTCTATAGAAATTCCTTTGGAACTTTTTTTCTATAGAAAAAAACTTTTATAGCAATTTCTATAAAAATTAATAGACATTTAATAGAAATTCTATAGAATTTTTATTGGCCATATGTTTCAAAAGTTTAGAAAAAAGTTTTATAGAACTATTTTTCCATGGGATATAATACAAAATTATCAAAAAGACTAAAATTCGTCTAATTCTCAAAGTACCGACGTGGCCGAACGACAAATATTTAAGCCAATATATTTTGGATTTGTTATTGTATCTATTATTTAAAGCCAATATGCGAAGAAGAACTAAATTGGTCATATTCAGTATTCGCAACTGTCTTATTCTTAAAGGGAAAAGCTCATAAGAATTATACATTGAACATAACAATACTTACAGGTTATATTCAATGTCTAATTCGTATGAAAAATTGGTAAATAAAACAGTTCAGCTATTACATTTTTTTAACATAATCTCTACTTAGGGGCGTACGCGACACTTTTTGATGATACTAAATTGACATTTTTAGGCCTTATGCTAACTCTAAACTTAAGTACGCTTATGTTTATGTCAAATGAAAAATATTTTGTATAAAACCGCGGTGGCGGTTATTAAAGCCTGGGAATAAAAATACCATAAAGAAGTTGCACACCCTACCCTAGAATGTGAGGCAATCAAATAAAAACTTTCTTTTTAACTTTTTTTTTATGTAGTATTTTAATTTTATATAATAATCATTTAGCGTTCAAAAGAAAAAGTAAAAAATTGTAAAGTTTGTAAAAAACCATATAAAGTTTCCACCCTCCCCAAAATAAGGAAGTTGCTCACGTATGAAAGTGTTTGATTATTTTTATATTTATTTGTTAATTTACAAACATCCTTTTTATACATTTCTTCAAATTTCTTTAAAATATTTTACGTTAAATATTACAAAAGTTTCACAAAAATTGATAAAAAACTATACAATAAATAAAAATAACTTTTTTTTTTTATTTTTCTACCCTGCCAATCAAGGACATGTGTAAAAAATGGATTTTAAAATATTTGCCAAAAACATTTTAATATTAGAGCAATATGTAAATATGTTTTTATGTTCGAGTATTTTTCAACAAAAGTTTAGTGAATCAAGCATAATTTTTGAGTAGTGTCACTTTTTAAACATTTTCTGAATCATATTAAAACACCTAAAAAAACTAAATTTTTGCAATTAAGATGTTCTTGATTGGCAACGCAGTGTTGTTTAAACAAATAGTTAAAAATAAAACTTGTTCTTAATGAAGTAACATTAACCGTAACAAAGTAATATATATAATTATTACAAAGTATTATTCGTAATGTATAACAGCAATATTATTAGAACTTGGTAATGCTGAAATTTGTTTAGTCGGTAATTTGTAAAACTTATATGCAAGAAATAGAAATATAGCTGCAAGAAACTTAACAATAACAGCAATTAAAAATAAGTTTAATCTAAAGAAATAAATACATTAACATAAATTAACATAAACTAGGATTTAAAAATAATATTAACATAAAAATAACAAAAATTCAATAAAACTTAAAAAACAAGTAAATAATAAAAAAATAAAAAATCATTTTACAAAGATAGAATTTTGTTTACTCTAGACAAAAGTAACCAAAAATTTATTTTAACGTCTAAATAATAAATGTACCTAAAATCGGTATTATCGTACTCAAGGCAGTTCGCAGTTTCACCTGTGCATTCATCTTTTTCCCATAACTTGCAACTTGAATCTATTAGTTTGCCAAATATGGTAGGAGCAGGAATAAATCCAAGAAATCGAACAAAAACTTGTTGAAAACCCATAGCAAAGGACCCTAGATCAGCTGGTACAACTCTAAGCAAAAACACATAACTTATTGTTATTGATTAAATATTTCTAACCATAAATCCTCCCAAGGTGTTGAGTTTGCTAATGCATGCAAACTTATACTTGTTTGATCTTTCTAATTTAAATTAACGAAATTTTTTTTTACAATTTAACGACAGATCCAGAATTTCCTAGTAAATGGGGTTATAGTGTTGTGATTTTTTGACCAAAATTTAAGATAGAAGTTCTAAAAACAACCACATAAATATATAGAAGATTAAAACTTTAAAAAGATGTTTTTCTCAAAACTTCTAAATTTATTGATTAAGTACAGAGGAAGAATTTTCAGGTCTTTTCAATACATGAAAGTGTAAAATGTTTATACTTCCTAGTTTAAGACCAATATTGAAAAAGATTTTATTAAACTCATTGAGAAATAGGATTTGATTCATATATGCTTTTTTTAAGAATGGTAAGAGAGAACTAAATATACCTCCAATAATGCTTCACAAACACAAGTTTATCAGCAAAAAAGGTTTAAGATTATCAAAACTGAGCAGTTTTTAACAAGCTAAAAAATTGATTGAAAAAGTGATTTTGTTGTGAACAAGTTATATCGTAATGAACAAATGACGTTATAATGAAGTTTAAAACTGAATAGATATCATTTTTATCGAACAAGTGTTATTAAAAAAAAAAATTATTTTAATTTAATATATTTTAATTAAAAAAAGGTAACAGACTGGTCGTAAGGATATCTTCAATGTGACCGAGCAAACTATCAAGACCAGATTTATCAGGAATTTTCATATAGCTTAAAGCATTAGATCTACCTGAGGGTAGAAAAGTTTTTTGAAAGAGAAAAGTGCTCTCTTCTCTATTCATAAAAAAACATTTGGTTTAATTAAAAGTTACAGAAATAGAGATGACGAGAATAAGATAGAAGACTTAAAATTCTTGAGTCATTGTCTGACAATGACTCAATAGATTTTGTTAAAATGCTCACAAGCCACAGAAAAAACCAATAAAAATCTTAAAGAAGATCCAAAGGCATGAAGATAAAAATGTTCCTTATGGAGACAATCGAACTAAATGCGGTAAACTTTATTTACCTCCAGCAACAGTGACGTTTGACGTTTAAATTTTTAAACGTCAAAGTTTGCGTTCAGTTAAGTATAGAAGACATTCTTCACAACTGGACTTCAACTGATTTTGGACCGAGAAACTTCCATATTTTTACATGATTTAATGCATTTTTTTTTCAAAGCAGATGTTCTTTCTTGGAAATCTCTATTAATAAGAACAAAAGACTGTTTATTGACAAAGTTTTCAAGTTTTGACGTATGAATGATTTAAATCTTTTTTCAGGCTTATTACCAGGCTTATTATCTCTTAACTTTGGCATATAATAAGAAAATACCTTATTCAGCATGTTGGTTTTAACTTCAGATGGTTTAATGTTTTTTAATTAAAAGTTTTGGAACTAGCAGGATGGTACATTTGAGTCATTAAAATAACCAATAAGTCAATACTATCAGTCATAAACCTTGCTTTATGATGAGCTCCAGGCTATTCAAATTAAAAGTTTGAAAACTTACCCACAAATATATATTGCCCCAAAAAAAAGCTTACAAAAATAATTATAATCACCTCTCTGAAAAGTATGATAGTTGTGACACGGAACTTATAACAATATAAGTGATGAAGATCTGGGATACAGAATATTTTAGTATTCGAGGCAATTTTAAAAAGTAATGAGTCTGGTTTAAAGGAAACTTAAGACCGGTCAAAATATTCAATTTGTTTATGTTTTTCTACATCATAAATCTATTACCATAGTTTTTGGAGAATTACACAAAGCTTCTTTCTAGGACTACCTTTTGGACCGAAATTTCTTTTTTCACATGAGGCTTTCATAGATGTGATGTCTGCACGTTTACCAATGAGCCGGTCTACCTAGGGCATAAAAAATAATAACGCTTACTGTACTTTCATTTTTCCTTGTTTGACTAATTTTTGTGTCAGAAAACTTTCAAAGAATCTGATAAGATATTTTAAAGTATTCAAGGGTTGTTTGAATGGTAATAACTTGATCACTTTCCTAAGAGCTGAATGCCAAGAATTTAGCTTTGCAAACCAGACTCTAGCGATGATGCATTAATCGTAATTCTATCATAATTTTGAGATTTTCCTTATTTCCAATTGTATATTTTCAAAATCTTTATGTCAAATTTGAATTTTTGGACAAAAACTTTGCCAAACGCAGTATTTTGCATATTAAAATTCATTGTATGATATATTTTTGAAACACTCTAATGTAAGCCTATCTAAAGTGTCGCCAAATATACTCATCTAAAAGATTTACTATAAATGGTCTGTAATTTGAAAGAACAGGTGAGGTATTAAACTTCTGGGTAAAACAACAAAACGAAATAAATATTGGGTCTGATAAAAAGATCATTTTCATCTTGTCCAAACACAATTTAAAAAATGATTTTAAGTTCTAATCTGCCCCCGTTTAGAATATTGTGGATCAATTTGTACCCCACAGCTTCTCAAAGATAAATGTTAAATGGAAAACCTTTTAAGAAGATCTTTTAAACGAATTAGAGGCTTAATCAATTTTCCGTATGAATGTTGTCGGGGTGTACTACCTTCCCAAAGTTGCCGTATAAGTATTTGAGTTGGCACAGTGAGGAAGTTTTGAACTATAGTTGGCGAATTGCAAATATTGAGGACCTTTTTTTTTGATGTGTCTAGTTGGCAAAAAAATACATCACCCCCCCCCCCCCCTCCCTTCCTGAAATTGTTAAATTTTTATATAACCAAGTATATATGAATAAAATAAAAAAATTATTTAACTTAAATTATTTTAGTTAAAGACTTCTTAAATTAATTTAATTTAATTGATACCTTTTCTTTAATTTAAAATTTTTAATTTATTTAATTTAGATTAACTTAATTTAAATTAATTTGACTTAATTGAATTTAAATTAAATTAATTTAGTTTAAATTAAACTAATTTAAATTTATAAATAAACTAAACTAATTTAAATTAAATCAATTTAAAAAAAACAAATTAAAACCTTAAAATAAATAAAAAAAGTATCAATTTGATCAATCTAATATTTTTTCATGCTCAGGGCCGTCCCGAAAGGGTCTTCCATGTGGGAGGAAGGGCGAAGTGTATGTACTTTTTTGGCAACTTGAGACACCAAAAAAAAAAAAAAAAAAAAGGTTGTCAATATTTGCAATTTGTCAACTATAGTTCAAAAATTACTCAACGCGCTAACTCAAATGCTTATATGACAGATTTGAAGGAAGGGTGGGGGGAAACCCGACACCCCCGTTCGGGAAGATTCTGGTTATGCTCCATTTGTTATAGAATCTAATCTAATGTACTAAATAAATAAATAACTATAGAAAACTGGTTATATATATATATAATAAATATATAAATAACTTATATATATAATATATTTAATATTATATATATATAATATATATAATATATATATATAAATAACTATATATATATATATATATATATATATATATATATATATATATATATATATATATATATATATATATATAATATATATACAAATATATATAATATATATATAAATAACTATAGAAAACTGGTTACTTCTTCTAAGAAAGAACTTGCAAAAAAAAAGTATTGAAGCTGTAATTTTTGCTCACAAAATATGTTTTGAGCCTTTCTATTCAATTCGGCATTTTCAAGGTCTGTAGTAAAAATACCCCTACTTGATTTTTAGAAGTATTATTTAATGTATTGCACATGATGTGCTATAAAACATTATGTACACTAGATTATCAACTTCTTTTTATTAATCTGTTATACAATAACCAGTTTTGACTATAAAAATAATTTCACTGAACACGCAGTTCCAATTTCTACAAAAAACCAATATCAATATGTATTTAGTGTTTCCAATTTCACCATTTCCTATTAAAAGCACTCGATACTGTAAAGTTAAAAAGAAATTATATAATGAATTTTTTTGTTTTTTGTTCTTGACAAAAATATCACATAGAAACAAAAATATAGATAGAAATGCTTGCTTCATACGTCTCAAGAATGCCCAGATGTCCGACGCATGCCCACTGAGAATTGGTTACGTCTTTAAAAGCTACTTTTCTTATGTTAAGGTGAGTTTTTACTCATCCGTTTTTCTATGGAAATAAAAAAGAAAATGAGTGATTATCTCGAGAGCATGCGTAATATAAGTTTTAATTTATGCAAAGAAAAATTACGCTTGCTCACGTGATTATTTTTCCTTTAACTATCCTGTTCCGGTAAAAAAAGATTAAGTGGAAACTTCCCTTTACATGTAGCTGATTACTCTTTTGAAAACCAATCGGCTTATAATTGTGATTTAAGACTCAGAACTATGACCATTATTGCAACGATATTGGAATGCGTAATTCATAAATTGTCGTTAAGCTCCGTTACGTCTCAACTGGTTACACCTTTAAAAGGTATTCCAATTTTTTTTACGTTACGTCTCAACTGATTACTTAAATGTGATCCTTATGCGTCGTCTAGGGGCTCGTCCGCACGCGTCGTCTGCAGGAAGTCTAACGAACGTCCTCCGGACGACGCGGGCCAACTGGGTGCGGCGGAGACTTTCTTGGTTTGAGATCAAAATGTCAAGCAGACTCTTGCATATAACTGTCACAAACATGTTACCTTGTTTAATTTTGTGAATTATTATATTCATTCGAAATTATTTTTTGTTGAAATGAAATTTCTTCATATTTATCAGTCTAACGTGTTTAATATTTTATACTTTATATGTATGGAAAAATGACTTTACCCATTCTTAAAGATCTTACTTTGTAAAACCATAATATAAACTGAAAAATTTCATTCTCTATTTAGATGATATAATCAGGTACATTTATTAGTAAAGTGCACAGCATCATAAATTCACATATTAAACAAAATTGAAATTATTTTGTTTATCTAGTTAATTATAATGTTACCGTTCCGAATCTGTTTCTAATAAAAAATTCTGACACGTGGTTCGATTTATAAATGATCCAAAAGAAAATTTTTATTTCTTATTTTATGGCCTAAAACCTGTAAATCTGAATTAGAGGCTATTCATAAAGGACGTCATCATTTTTTAGCCAACTTTTTACCCCTCTCCCCCCCCCCTTTGTCACCGGTTTTCCTTTTTCCCTATACCCCCTTAAAAGAACGTCATAAAATCCTGACCCCCTCCCCTATTTTTAACCTTAAAAAAATTTATTTCATCTCGCAATGATGTTTGAATCTGCTGCTACACCTTTGAAAAATAAAATTAAAAATATTCTCATACATTATCTTCTTAAAAACACATGTTTACGTAGTTTTCCATTTTAATTAAACTAAAATAAAAAATCTATAAAATGAAGTCCTTTTTTGACAACCTCCCCTCCCCCTCCCCTTTTCCTTTTTGTCCTTTTTAACTCGACCCCTCTTCCCCCCCTCCATCCTCCTATTTGGATGACGTCATTTATGGATGGTTCCTTAGTAATAAAAAAAAAAATTGCGATTAAATTTTTTTAAATTTAATTATGTTTTCTTTTAAAAATTACTTTACCAAAACATTATTTTTAATTTCTATACATTTTTTTAAGAAATAAAAGAAAAAGTAGTTATTTAATATATTTTTCGTCGTGGCTATCAGGAACCGCTAGAAATTTCCAAAATATCTTAAATAGGTTAAAAATGAGGGTAATTGTGCCAGTAAAAAGTATGTGAAGCTATTTTTCAACAAAATATTATAGTTTTTATTTTAAAGTCAAAAAACTGTAAAACATCATTCTTATTATAAACTTCGCTTTTAATTTAAAAATTTGTGAATTATTTGAGTACTTTAAGAATTAATTAAGAGTTTTGTTCATAGTTAATTCTGTATTTAATTTAATTGATTTATTAGATATATTAATATTCAGGCCTGAAAAAATACATCCTAAAAGCTAACGACTTATAACAAAGCCCTTACAATTTCCAAATAAACCTAAAACAACACTATTAAGCTTAAAGATCAGGTTGACGACACATTTAAATAAACACTTGTTATAATGCAAAATGCAAATTGCTAAAAATAATAAGATTATAAATATAAACTTTTTTGATCGCTATTTGAAGTGTTGTCAGCATTATAAAAAAACATCGTTTTTTTAATTTGAAGTTTCCATATATATTATATGCAAATTTCTGACTGAACTTCGTATGAATTGCTTCATTGTCAAAATAGAAGTCTTTTCCGGACGTAATGATGCTTGTTGCAGTTCGAGGAAAAAAATTCTAAATTTTTTTTTTATTAGTTTCTCACTTAAAGCTTTTTTCCATTCACAATCATTTAAAAAAAAGGTTGGATGGCACACTGTAAAATCACTTAACATTTACTGATTCCTCTTTCTTTATTAAACATTGGCCGTTAATTGGCCAAACATTATGATAAGTGTAGCTGTATACCTTCGTTAAAATATAATAATCCAAAAAGGCTTTTTAACTGTAATTATTCTAAACGTTCATCATGTAGTCCTATTAATGCAATGATCATTATCAGATGTGATATTTTCCTATATTTGGGTTCAATTTTAAGAGATTTGATTTTGACCCTTCTAAATTCTAACTCTACTGAGATATAGCGTAATAATGAAGTTAGTAGATTTTAGAATTGATATTCTCGTCGACAATTCAACCACACATACAAAAGCGTTATTAAATGTAAAATGCGCTTTAAATCTTAAAATTATTCGGTGATTTATTTGAGTACTTTAAAACTTTAAGCGTTGTTTAGACTAAAAAACTGTAAAATGATGTTTTCTGTAAAATGATGTTTACAAAACTTCAATATGTTGTTAAAAAATTGCTTCATATCTATTTTATTGGCACAATTACCCTCATTTTTAACCTATTTTAGATATTTTTTAAAATTTCTAGCGGTCCCTAACAATCACGAGGAAAAGTATATCAAATTATTACTTTTTTTCTGTTACTTTTTCTTATAATTATTTAAAAAATGCATGCTTTTTTTTCCCCTATAATGCAACTCCTAAAAAACAAATAGAAAACAAAAGAAAAACAGAAAAAATTTAATAAGTGATACGTTTTTTTTGGAAAAAAGATTTTTTATAGGTTCCTTTTTGGGCTCTTTATAAACTGAACCACGTGTCAGAATTTTTTATTATCAACAGATTCGGAACGACAACATTATAATTAACTAGAAAAACAAAAAAAATTCAATTTTGTTCAATATGTGAATTTATGATGCTGTGCACACTAACTATGTCGTTCTTTTGTTTAAAACTTTCAAATTGTAAAATACATTGTATACAACGCTCTATTACATCAGCTTATCTGTTTTATACAGTTATTACACTTTTAAAAGGTTCTGATGATGAAATGAACAAACTTTTTTCAAAAATCTTGGTTTAAATTGCTATAGTAATTAATCTACTATAAAAAGAACGAAAAAACAATTACTAAAGCATTAAGTAGTAAAGTTAAAAAAATTCAAAATAATTCCAGTTAAATCCAAAATAATTGAATTAAATAAGAAGAAACTATAAAAAAAAAACTCACCTAAATGTAGCGTTTAATACAGGAACATTGTTCAAGAAGGTAAAAATCATAAGCAAAAATGCGCACACAGCAAACAGAGGAAATAGCTTACAGCTTGGTGTACATCTACTTTCAATAACTTTTGTGACGTTAGGTGGCAAGCAGGTGCAGTTGTGGTACATCTATACAAATTATCAACTAATTGCATGCATTAAAAAAAAACATACTATAAAATTAGAATCAATAAAATAAACAAAATAAAGAAACAACATACTCCATCTAAAAAATTTATTTTAGAGCAACCAGCATAACACGGTGAATAAAAAGTCTGCTGATCTTCAACTGAACAAACAGGCTTGTATTTTTTATTACAATTACAATCAATATTGCATTGATTTTCCAATGAGACTGAAACCATACTAAATTACAAAGAACAATAATTAATATAATTATCCAAGATTTTTTTTAAGGTCAGAAGTTTTCAAATTTTATATTTTCAAATTTTAATTATTTTGTATAAATAGGTATACACATTATACATACATACATACACATACATACATACATACATACATACATACATACATACATACATACATACATACATACATACATACATACATACATACATACATACATACATACATACATACATACATACATACATACATACATACATTCATACATACATGCATTCACACATACATACATGCATACATACATTCATACACAGGGCCGTACCGAAGGATGGGGTGTCGGGGGTGTCCCACTCCCTCAAAGCTGTCATATAAGCATTTGAGTTGGAACATTGATCAAGCTTCACAATTGGCAGATCAACAGTCTATTATCATCTTGCACTAAAGAAACCTCACACAATAGATAGCAAAAAGCATGTCACTGCTGTTCTTGTAAAACTTATCATGGCATCGTCATCAAGATAGGCAAAGATTCTCATAAAAATCATCTAAAATTTTGTTTTGCTTCGATAATTTGAGAGAATTTGAAGAAAATGCCTGCATTCTTGGGATATGTCTTATTAATTCAAGATGACAAAGTACTCTTTACGCTCGCTTTATCATGAATATGGAATGTAAAGTAAGATTACCAAAATACAATTTTGTTATCTTAGTCCATCAGTCTATGCTGAGCTGAAAAGTGATAAAGATAAATTTGGAAAACAAGAATTTATAAGCTACTCAGGTCCTACTTATAGAGCAGATAAGGTCTTACATAATATTCCGTTAAAAAGCGGGTTGACTACCGTTGATTTTATAGTAGTATAGGCTATACTTTAATAAGATCAACGGTAGCCTGCTTTATCACCAAAGCAAAGGTTTTTATGAATAAACCTATTCTGTACTTAAAGTAATTAATTATCATTTTTTTTTTAACGATTAGCGATTTGTGAATGCCATTTGATGTTTTTGAAGGACTGTTTGAAAATTTTAAATGAAATTTTTGAATGAAAAATGAAATTTTAAATGAAAAATTTTAAATGAAATTTTTATGAAGTGTTTATTGCTTATACTCGGTGAAATAAATGAAATAAACTTTACGTTTTTCAAAAAAAAGTACTTAATTTTGGTATTTTGGCAAACATAACGTCATTTTTTGGCTATTATAAGAGTTTTTTTGGTTACACAGGAAATGTATGCATTTTAACTAATTTTTAAAAAACGCAGTGTTTCGCAAAAAATGCTACCGACGGGTACCTGGGTACTCGCCCGTAGGTTATTGCCTTGGTAACATTTTTAAATGATAGGTAACCGTCATTTTGTAAGTTTAATTTTTTTTTCTGAAATCTTTTAAAACCTAAAATATGGAAGATATAGTTATGCTATTTATGCACACAGGAAAATATGCATATATGCAACTTCAATACCATCAGAATACACCTCTTGACTGCTATGTAGTCAATTGACGGCGTCCATCTTTAGCACCCGATTCAGAGGAGACGCTAGTATTTTATAACTGTAATTGGGACTTTTGTAACTCGGACGCTTAAAGTAAAATAAAATTAAAAAAAGGTTTATAAATAAATGAAATCATTGAAATAAAAGTTTTTATTGCCTGTATATAAGAACAAATTAAATTTTTTTTTTAACTGGTACGCGGATGCTCGCCCGTTCGTTCAACTAGTACCCGTACATGTATTTTCATAATTTTTGAGGCCTAACTAAGATACTAACAACTTTTTGATTAATTTTTTATCAGTTGACGTTTTTTCAAATTTTTGTAAAATGAGGCTCGATGATAAGACAGCGTGAATTATTTTTACCCTCAATTTTTTTTTGATCATTGTAAAAAATGTTATGCTTATTAATACATTCATAATGCATCATTGCATCCAAAATGACTGAATTGAGCAGAAAGACATTTTTTTAAATCTATTTTTATGAACTGTAAAATTCAATGCTATTTGAAGTTAATTATAATGAGCATAATTATACATATGTATGTATGTATACACACGTTAATTATACATATGTATGTATGCATACACACTTATCTATGTCTCTTAAATAATAAAACTGTTATAAACGAGTAAAAAATACTAATTTAAAGTTTCTGTAGCTTTTTGTAAAAAGTATAATATATCTATGTTAATTAAAAAATGAAATAAAAATAAAACTAGGAATGAAGATGAAAAGTGCCTGCATTGTAATATTCATTACCAGTTGATGAATGGGTTTATGGTCAATTATGTGAAAAGTGAACACATTATCTTCCCTATAATAAAAGGATACTTGTGATACTAGGGTAAGTCAACGTTTTTTTTTTTATCAGTTTCAAAAACGGGGAGAATAATTTTGATGAATAATTTTATAGGGATTTCGAATTTGCAAAAACCATTTTAAAAATCTGTAACTTTTAAATGATGTCTTGCTGAGTCAGCGTTGTTTTGAACGGTAAGAATGGCTAAAATACAACTAATTAACGGGGAAAAATTGTGATTAAAAAAAAGCAACAATATTTTTTGTAAGTTTTTTAATGACCTCAGTAATTCTCAAGTTTAATTTTATAAAAATCTTATATTTGGTCAAAAATGACATGAAAATGACGACATTAAGTAAGTTTTTGTGAGCTTTTAGAAAAATTAAGGAAATAGAATTTAAGAAAAATTAAGGATTTTTCATATTTTCGACAAAGAATGTGCGTCATATTTCTCTTCTAAAATATGAAATAAATGTCAAAACCTCCTTTTATTTTAATTTATTTTTTACCAAATATGAAGTTTTTTTAAAATTCAATATAATAATTGTTAAGTTTAACAAGAATTTTTTTTAAGAAGTTTTAAAAAAAAAATTTAATTTACCGTTCAAAACTTGACTTCTCAGCAAGACATCTTTTTTAATGATGTTTTAAGTAACGCAGATGCACTTTGGTGTTTTAAGTTTTATTAATATATATTTGTACGGATGCTTTTTAGTTTTCTTAACATAAATAATAATTAAAACTTTTAAACTGAACTTTTAGTTTATTTATATTAGGATTAAAAAAAATTGATCTGAAAACAACAAACTGGAATAATTTAATCTTAATAATTATAATTATTTTATATATATAATGTTATAGATAATTATCTATAACATTATATATAAAAAATAACCAACAATCTGTAATATTATATATAAAAAATAACCAATAATCTTTAATATTATATATAAAAAATAACTAATAAAAATAAAAGTAATGAACAGATTTTTTTTTTTGTTTTTACCTGTTGTAATATGGAATTTCAACACCCACTACTTCACGCCCGTTGCAGCCAATAAAAACAGTAGCTGTAAGTGCGGTTGCAACTAATGCAATAATAGCAGAATACTTTAAGGTTGATTGACAGCTCCAATTGTAACGTTTGCTAAGGTATCCTCCAAGAACAATTCCGCCAGCAGCTCCTATTTTAATTAAACTAAATATTAACTCTCCATAGTTAAACACAACTATTCCTACTTGCGCTAGAATAATACACATAAGGAACTTAAGTCAAACTAAAAGTTCTTAAAAACGAAATTGTATATAAAAAATTGGATATGATTAAGGGCGTTTCAAACTTTAAAACACTACTTTGATGAAACTTAAAATATATTTTTGTTAAATTAATGTAGTTATCAAACTTTTAAATTTTCACGCCTGATAAAATCATTTATATTGTCGGTGTCGAAACAGAACTAAATATTGTTTTGTAAAAATGAGATCTAGATTTGGAATATTTATTTGTCTGGTTTTATAGAAATTTCTTTTTTTTATTAAATCCGTATAATTTGCAACAGCAAATTTATATTGTTTATTAAAAATTAACAAAACCATTTATATAAATATTATTTAAAAAAAAAAACGCAAAAAGAATCGGTCTGTTCTGCATAAACAGTATGTTTCATTCAATAATGAAAAAACTAACAGTTAGACAATTAAATGTGGTGTATAAATGTGGTGTTTGACAATTAAATGTGGTGTAGGAACTATATAAGGATCACTTTTATTTTTAGTGTAAGTTAACAATTTAAGCAATGCTTCTAATATTCTAGATTCTACTTTATTAGATGATATACATTTATTTTCTTCACATTGTTCATTAACTACGTCAATAAAATAGGGGAAAGGAATCTAAAAATTTTCGACTCAGGGGAGGGGGGAAGTCAAGGCAAATTGACGTCAAAAATATTTCTTTTTTAATTACTTAGAAAAAGAAAAATTAAACAACGTTTGCGTTTTTTTGATACACACTCGCTCAACCTTTAGTGATTTAACAAGTCCATTTATATTTCTACTTTTTAAAAACCTTTTTGTGCTTTAAAAAGATCCGACACATACTATACATACAGACACATACTATATATACCCGAGACATACTATATATACCCGACACATACTATATACACATACATACAGAACTAAATAAGCGCACACAAGATGTTTACTCATAACACTATTATTTTTTCAAATTTGTTGTTGGTTAGTCTGCTGTGCAAACAAAAAGGTTTATGCAAGTACATAGTCTACATTATATTATACAAATGTTTATACCAGGGTTCGGCAACCTGCAGCTCGCAAGTTTCATGTGGTTTTTGCAGTGTCAGGCTTGCGGCTTTTTAGCTCCATTCACAAATATTAGTAAGTATTGAAATAAAGATGCAGGTAGCTCTTTAAAAACTGAAATATCATGTAAATTGTAACTTTTGGCTTTTCCGTCTCAAAAGGTTGCCGACTCCTGATTTACACAATTTGTTAAATGCAATTTGTTATACTAAATTCTATGATAAATAATTGGCTTTCACTGTGAAATTAGATTAGGTCTATAATTAAAGTGAGGAGGATTGGCACATTTACGCATTGTGACTCTGCATTGTACATAAATTATGCATTGTGACTCTACATTGTACATAAATTATGATAAATGCTTAACACTATTATCGCAATTGATTCGTTCAAGATATAAAGCAAAATGATAAAAATTACAAAAATTAAAATAAAAAAACAACAACAACAACAAAAATACAACAATAATTTATCTATCTTGAAGGTAATTGATTATTTAACAATTATCTGAAAATAAAATCAAGGAAAAATAAAAACATAAACAACAAAATAATAAACTAACAAAAAAACTTGATTTTATAGGTGAGGAGGGGGGGAGGAGGGGAGGTAATTGAGTATTGACGTAATTTTATAGGAAAGGTCTCCCCATAGTGATATGAAACATTGTTTAAAACGGTCAACATTGAACTTCTAAAATTAACTAAATGGTTAAATGTAAATAAACTGTCTATTAATTTAACTAAAACAAGGTATACTTTTTTTATCGTCTTCATAAAAGAAATAAAAATCCTTATAACACTCCCAAAACTTCTATTCAGTGATCGCATCGTAAAAAGAGAATGCTCAATAAAATTTTTAGGTGTAATACTTGATGAAAGCATAACTTGGAAAGATCAAATAAGCATGATTGAAAATAAAATTTCTAAAAATATTGGTTAACTCTATAAAGCGAAATCTCTCTTAGATCACTTTGCTTAAAATACATTTATTCATACCTACTTTAATTATGCAAGTATTGCGTGGTGCAGGACCAATATAACTAAGACAAAAAAACTATTCAATAAACAAAAACATGCAATTAGACTATTATCAAATGTACACCGTCTCTCACATTCAAAACCTTTGTTTAACAAACTAAATATAGTAAATTTTTTACCAAATAAACTTATATGAATTTATAATTTTTATGTTTAAAATTAATAAAAATAAAATATCAATAACATTTAAACCATCATTTAATAAAAATTAAATATAAGTTAAAGTTAAATCAAGTATTCGAGTAGTAATTATGTTTGACCCAAAACTATATATGGTTCATCAAAATTCTCAACAACTATCAGAGGACCTAAAGTATAGAATAAGATGAACAGTAATGATAGTAAAGTATGGAATAAGATGAGATATATATATATATATCTCATCTTATTCCATACTTTACTATCATTACTGTTCATCTAAAGTATGGAATAAGATATATATATATATATATATATATATATATATATATATATATATATATACATATATATATATATATATATATATATATATATATATATATATATATATATATATATATATATATATATATATATATGTATATATTTTCATTATATTTGCTTTAAAATAACTTTTAAAGTCTTCAATATTCATAGAATATTCTATTTATTTGCATTTTATTCCGTCTTATAAAAATATATATTTAAAAAAGTTAGCTTTTTACATTTTCTTTACTTAAAAATGAAAATGTTTATAAAAAAAATTACTTTTAAGTTAGTGAATTTTCATACTTTGATGCAGAAATAGTTTTTTTTGAAAAGAATGCGACGAAATTTTACGTTGCGTGTACTCAAATTCTTTTAAAATTAGTTAAGATGTTGACACAGTGAGGTCTTCAATTTTCTGAAAAGTTAATAATTATTTCTAAAATTATTAACTAAATAATGATAATTTATAATAATAATTTAATATGAAAGCAATTATTTATATTTTTATTTTATTTAATTTTATTTTTCAATTTAGTCAATAATTATCGTATAAAGATTTCAACTAAAAGATAATTTTCTTGTATGTTAACTTCAAATAAATTAAATTGAATCATCTATCAATCTCATAAACACAAAAATATCAACTTTAAAAAGTTGAAAGTAAGGCAATATTTTATTTAACAGTTTTAACATTTTTGAAAAAACATCAAAATAAAATATTAAATTATATGGTTTGCTATAAAAAAAATTATAATAATAATTAAAATAATGATAATAAAGAAAGGGTTAAATAAAAAAAGCTTCTTTTTTTTTTGACTCCTTTTTTGTTTGGTCATAATAGTAAATACTACATAATTTATCTACAAACAACCAAATAACTTTTTAAATCTTAAAATATCTTATAAAACTATTTGTTCTAAACATTTAAATAGTTTGAAATTTATTTTTTAATCATGTCACTTAGATTTTTCGTGAAAAGTTTTTCACAATAAATTGCTACGCATCGTATTCTATACAAAAATAATTTAAAAAATAAATTAAAAAATTAAATACAAAAATAATTTAAAAAATTACCGGGAATAGCAATTATGCCAGTATACAAAGATGATTGTGAAGCTGGTAGAAAAAATTGAGTTTCTATAAATTTTGGTAAAAAAGTTGCAAAACCACCTGTAGCTAAACTTTCTGATGCTGTGGCTAATGTTATGAACAAAAAAGATTTGTTTTTTAACAAGTTTTTCATTGAAGGCCATATAGATTTTAAATCATGACGCAATCTTTGATCTTCTTCTGTTGTATCTTCTAACTCGTTTTTCTTTTTGCGAATTTCTTTAGAGTCTGAGAAAATTCGAGGAAATCCAAGCATAGGAATAATAGGGATTAAAAGGATGCCAGCTCCTATTAAAAAGCCAATCCACCATGCTCCAACCCAGTTCCCATCATGCGTCGTTAAGGCTGAGTTAGTTGGCTAAACAAAAGAAAATTGCTCTATTGTACGTTTCTAATACTTGCTGCAGCCAGTCTAAAAACGAATTATAAAAATCAATAACTTTTTTTAAGAATAAAACTAAAATAAAAATCGCGTCTAAATTCTGAAATTTTTCTCATATAACGGTTACTAAGCCTCAAAACTTTTTTGTCGAGTTACTACAGAGCGTTCTCATAAGAAGTAACCAACATTTTTTTTAAAGAAATGACCACGGAAGTAAATTTGCAGCTGTTAAAAAGGTGACGAATTTATGATTTATGCATTTGAAAAAATTCCATGACGCAAAAAACTTTAACAAATCTATCATTGAAAAAATGTTCGTATTAAACTGTTGTAGTTATATCATTTTGTATGGACTTTTTTGATATAATTTTCATATACTTTTAAATAAAATTAATCCTAAACAAAAATAGTCAAATGCAATTCTAAGTTAAAAATGGTAGCTCCTTGGATGTCACAAAGTCTTCCTTACGAGGAGCATAACCATTTTTCTTGTAACTGTTGTTAAAATTATTTAAAAATTTTTAAATAATAGGTGAATGCTTATACATTTTTAATATTTTATTTTTTAGGAAATCTTTTGTACGGTTTTGCCCCACTTTGACACACAATCCAATGACGAAAAAAACGCGCAATCTAAGACATACAACATATATGGCCATAGTAACTATCAAATTTAAATAAAAAAGGTTTCCGCTTTGTAGTGCAAAAATGATAATATTTTTTAGCAAATGTTTTTTCTAAATCATACTTACGTTTACCTTTACAATGAGTTATTACGATATTTAACAATGCGAATTATATATATAGCCCACGGTCGTTTAGACTTTTTAAATAAGTGGAAAGTTATTATACGCAAGTGCAGTAAAGTTTGGATATTTCCAAACTTTACTGCACTGATATAAGAGTTTTAAAAATCGCTAATGAGACCAAATATAAAAAATTTCACATTGACTAAGAGCTGCTTTTTCTAATTTTTGGCCATTAAATATGCATTTAGCCGTTTATTAAAAGGAAATTATTATAAAAGTAACTTCTGGTACATTATACAATCATTCAAATAAAATAAAAAACCTCTCAAAATGAATAAAATGTGATTTCAGCAATAGCTACTTTAGTGTGTTTTGTTTATTGATTTCAAAACCTTTTTAAAAAATTTTTGAGCGTAGAAATTTTTTTTTTTCACTTTTTCAGATAGATGTACCTTTTACCTTTTTTGGAATATTTACTAATATTAGTATTCAACTTTTTTTCAAGATTAAAAGATGTTTTTTAAACATTGACTTTTTGTAATCTGTTGCTAGGCTACTCTAAAGTCACATTACATAATTACATTAATGTGATATGAGTTATGGCCAATGGTATATATATATGTATATATATATATATATATATATATATGTATATATATATATATATATATATATGTATATATATATATATATATATATATATATATATATATATACATATATATATATATATATATATATATATATATATATATATATATATATATATATATATATATATATATATATATATATATATATATATATATATATATATATATATATATATATATATATATATATATATATATATATATATATATATTGTAATATATTACATAGTATACTATGCTTGGACATGTATTATTATTTTTCAGAGTTTAATTTGTATGCATTAAATGTGTGTGGATACAATTGTTGTAATTGTGTTGTAATACAATGTATTTAGTATGCACACAAATTTATTGCATACAAATTGTATATAATATATGTATATAATATATGGTTAAATGATTATAATATATTATTATAATCACAATATATAATAGCTTGTATAATAATTACAATGCAATATATTGTAATATATTATATTAGCTATATTATATAGTTTATATTATCCATATTATAAAAACAAATATAAATTAAATGTAAACAAATCATATAGTATATAAACTATGTAGCATAGTAAATTTATATACAAATATTTAATGTTACATAGTTTATAAGTAACTTGTGGACTTCGTAGCTAATTATATGCATTATAATCATTCACATAGAATTATATATGTATTTTTAGCTATATACATGCAGGGGCGGATCCAGGGTGTCGCGAATGATGCGCATGCATCAGTCTTTTTTCAATGCTAAATTTAAGTGTATCTCTTTTTCACTTTTTTTTCTTAATAAAAAGTAAAAGTAGAAATTGGAATCTGGTATTCTCAAAAAATAAAATACTTGTTTGAAACTCGAAAAAAATTCATTTAATTTTATCTCTATAGTTACTTATTCGTTACTTATACAAAATTCCTGCGTTTTGGAGCAACTGATACAATTGTTCTTCACTAAATACAAATGTGATTGGTTAAAAAAAAAAAGTACGTTTTAACCAATCATATTTGTACTTTTTCACAAATTTTTCCGATCACTTTGTAGCAACTGATGCAATTGTACTCTAAATCATTAATGATTGGTTAAAAAACAGTTTAAACCAATCACTATTTAATAAAATAACAATTGCATCAGTTGCTACAAAACTTCCGCAAAAAACTTTACAAAAAAGATAAGAAATGTTATTTATAACCAATCAAATTTGTAGAAAGTTTAGAACAATTGCATCAGTTGCTCCAAATCGTTCAAATTTGACAAAATTCTGATACGCCACCTGATAAACGTTCTTCGCTTGTAATTTTCGTCATTAGGACTTAGTTTGTAAACTAAAGTTTAAAAAAAAAATGAATTGTTTAGTCTCAAATGCAATTAAGGCTAGACACTTGCCAAATATTCGCAAATATAAAAACCAGTTGACTGAAGAATTGAAAGTTTTAAATAATATTATTATTTGAACTGAACTGAACTGAAGCTGAACTGGACTCTTATTATTAATAAGAGTCCAGTTCAGCCACATAGTCAGTCTTCTGAAAATACTGAAATGGATCGTTTTATCCCAAAGCAAGAAGATACTAAAGATTATGTTGCTTTAAGGTAAAACCCTATTATTAAAGTTAATGGTATTTTATATTTCCAGCTAGTATTTAATATAAACTGAGCTTGTTTTAGTATACTTTTTATTTTATTTAAGGTCATCTGAAGATGGAAATTGCCTCTACAGTTCAGCTTCTCTTTTAAGCAATTCGTCTCTGAAGACAGTTAATGTATTGAGGCTTCTAACTTTGATTGAATTGTTTGAAAAAGCTTCCTACTATGCGAGGTACTCCCTTTTTGTTAAGCAGGTTGAAAACAATAATTCTAATCTTTCCAGTGTTCTAGTAGCCTGTGTTTCTTTTGAATGTTCAGATCAATTTAAATTAATTAACAGTGAATCAGCTTCTGAAATTATAATAATGGAAGCATTGATCAACTGCCAAGCTAACAAGTTTTCTTCGTTTTTATGTCTAATTGCTTTGTCATCAGTTTTAAATATTCCTATTAGATCAATTTATCCTGATTTTGGCTTAGAAAAATTCAAAAAACTTTTTAATGCAATTATTTTTCCATTTCGTTCAATTAAAAATCAAGATCAAAATGTTTTGAATATTTTATGGTGTAATACTGATATTATGTCAGTGATGCAAAATAATAATAACTGGACACCGAACCATTTTGTACCAATTATTATAAGCCTAAACTAATTTCTAGCATTAATTAGATTTTGGCTATAAAAAACGATGCTACTTATTCTTTACACTTTTTTAGTCCTAAAACTGAAACAAATAAAAAAAACAACTTGATTCTGCAAAACATGTCAAAATTCAATCTAAAATTAACTTTAAAAAAGACAATGCTTTCATAGAGTTGCCTTTTGAACCTTTTGTAGATTCAAAAATAGTTAAGTCATTAGACTCCAACTCAGTTATTATTCCTTCATATAATGAATTAAATTCTTTGTATGACGTTTCAACATATCTTGTTTGAGGTAAACTTTTAATCGCTGGCAAAGATGATTCTTTTTTGTTAGATATGATAAACAAAGTATTTTGTCCTAATTCTATGTTTGTTTTTCCAATATCTTTTAATACAAAAAGATCATTTAAATTTGAATGGCTCAGCCAGTTTTCTTGGTTAGCTTATTCTAGCAAAGAAGATGGAGCTTACTGTCTTGCTAGGTGCTAGTATTCCAAATAAGTCTGGAATATTAAATTTAGTTTTCAAGCCCCATCAAGAGTGGGGTAATGCTGTTCGTGATTATAGAAAACATGTGGAAAATTGTGTTTTACATAAAAAAAATCTATGCTTTCATTTAATGCATTGCTTTCACGTTGCAATTCCAAAAGTAATGTTATTGAGGTTGATTTAAATAATTCTTGTTTGAAACTTCTTTCTGATAACCGAAAAAAATTAGTTCCAATAATTAAAACAATATTTCTTGGTAGAAACGATCTAGCATTTCGTGGATATCGTGATGATAGCAAATATCATCTTGATATTGGGGAATCTTCTACACAAAAAGTAGGAGTTGGTAACTTCATAGAGCTTTTAAATTTTCGTGTTGATGCTGGTGATCAAATATTATCTAATCATCTTTCTTCAAGTCCAAAAAATGCAACCTATATATCAAAAACTACCCAAAACCAACTTATTGATTCTTGTGGGAAAGCAATTAAGGAAGTTTTAATAAAAAATGTCAAGCATTCAATTTTTTTTTCAATTCTTTGTGATGAAGCAGTTGACTGTTCAAATACGGTGTCCTATGATTCAACCGAATCCCTAATTTCAATTTAGAACCGAATATGAGAAATTTATTACACAACCGAAAATATTTACAAAAAAAATTAGAACCGAAAAAATTTCAATCAAATTTTCGATCGAAAGTCATTAATGATTTTAGAACCAAAAAAATTTCGATCGAATTTTCAATCGAAAGTCATTAATGATTTTAGAGCCGAATTTCAGAGCAGAGAGAGATTTTAGAGCCGAATTTCATTAAAATGGTTTACAACCGAAAGTTACACTGTTATCAAACATTGTATATATATATATATATATATATATATATATATATATATATATATATATATATATATATATATATATATATATATATATATATATATATATATATATATATATATATATATACAATGTTTATACATATATATATATATATATATATATATATATATATATATATATATATACATACAATGTTTATACATATATATATATATATATATATATATATATATATATATATATATATATATATATGTATGTATGTATGTATGTATGTATATATATATTTTAATAGTAAAATTTTAATAATAAAAAAAAAATAGATTAAAAAAAGAAAGGATTTTGTAATTCGATCCAAATTTTTTCGGTTGTAAAATTCGGTTTAAAAACTTTTGGCGCAAGGAAGGATTTTGTAATTCGATCCTGCAATGAAATTATACTTTTCGGTTCTAAAATTTTCGGTTGTGAAATATTTCGGTGATATTTTCGAGGATAAATATTTTCGGCTCTATCATGTGACACGTTCAAATACTGAACAAATGTCACTTGTTTTAAGATATGTAAATTCAAATAATGAGATTTGCGAGGATTTCTTAAGATTTATTGATTGCAAGACTGGTACATCTGGTCTTAGTCTATCTCTAAATGTACCTAATGCACTTCAAGAGTTCGGACTTGATATTCAAAATTGTAGAGGTCAAGGGTTGACCTCTACAATTGCAAGACGGTGCGGGTGGTATGGCAGGTGAGTATAAAGGAGTTGCTTCTCGAATAAAAGCTCTTAATCATAAAGCTATATTTGTTCATTGTGCAAGCAATAGATTTAGTTTAGTAGTAGCAGCTGCATGCCAAGTTCAAAAAGTAGAAAATCTTCTTGGCCAAGTAAAAGAAATTTCTTATTTCCAAATCAAGAAAAAGTAATAGATACTTGTTGAACAAGATGGGTTCAACAACTGAGAGGTGTTGATGTTTTTTTTGATAATTTTATACTTATTATTCATGCTTTAGAGGAGATGGGATTAAATGAGTCAAAGGAATATAACAGTGAAACTGCTTCCAAATCCTCTACTTTTTTAAGATTATTAACAGATTTCTCTTTTATTGTAAGTTTAGTTATTACAAAACAATTAATGGATTTTTTTTATGCAATTACTGTAACTCTTCGAACTAAATCTTTTGACATATCCCAGCAGTGTTTTGAAATAACTAATCTAAAAAATCTGTTATTAGAAATTAAAAATAAAATTGATATATATCACACTAAATGGTACGCTATCGCTCTTAGTTTAGCCAAAACTCTTGATATACAAGAAGTGAGACCTAGATTGTGTAATGTCCAGGTTTACCGGGATAATTATCCAACTAATAAAGTTTGTGACTATTTTAAACATAGCATTAGTTCTCCATTAGTTGAAAATCTTATTAATGAGCTAGATAATAGGTTTCCAGAAAATGACATGTTTGGTTATAAAGGTCTAGCAGCAGTTCCTTCAACTGTATTATCCAGAATACAAGTTAAAAAACCATGGAAATCTGATTTTTTATAAATTTTTAAATTTCTATTCATCTGATATGCCTCATTTTACTTCAATACATGCTGAGTTAGATTTATGGGAATTATTTTGGAAAAACCAGTCAAGTATTCCTTCAACTGTTGCTGGTACTTTAAAGTCCATTGACATGAGAGGTTTTCCAAATATAAGGACAGCATTTATAATTTTAGGAACAATTCCAATAACAACTTGTGAATGTGAAAGAAGTATTTCAGTTATACGTAGGCTAAAAACATACTCCAGAAGAAATATAATTGAGTCTCGCATTAACTCTTTAGCATTAATGTCCATAAATCAAGAAATTTTTCCAAATGTTGAAGTCAGGTGTAAGACGTTTAGATTTAGCTTTTATTTAGTAGTGTACTAACTTATTTTACTTTTTTCTAATTTGATTTTTACTAATATTGTGTGTGTGTGTGTGTGTGTGTGTGTGTGTGTGTGTGTGTGTGTGTGTGTGTGTGTGTGTGTGTGTGTGTGTGTATTTAAAATATAGAACTTCAATAAAAAAATATAACAAAAATTATTATAACAAAAAACATTTTAAAATTAAAAAAAAAAAGAATCCAGATATGGAGGGCTAACCTTAGGCAAGATTAATAATATAATATAAGATTAATAATATAAAATAAAATAAAGATAAAATCCAGAAATGGAGGACTAACCTTTATTATTATATTTCTAGTTACTTAACCTAATATTACTTAACTTTAATAAATAACCTAATATTACTTTACATGACGTGCCTCTCAAGAAAAGGAAAGAATCCATAAATAGAGGGCTAACCTTGGGCAAAATGACAGTATACAGATGAAGTGCTAAGTCCTATGGCTTACCTTCTCGTTGGTGCACTTTGTTAAGTAAATTAGGCTTAAAATTACATGTCTAATTTATGAACAAAATAGCCAAGGCAACATTTGTAAAAATTTCTGCTAAAAATGGATACTGCAAAAGAAATACAATATTTAGTTACTATTCAATAATATAAACAGCGACGCCACTCGTAAAAAAAGCTGCCTGGGGCGTGTCCGCCCCACCCTCGCTACGCCTTTTAATGTTTCTCCACTTTTTGTATTGACTATACTTAAACCCTAGAGAAGTTGCGGGGGGGGGGGGACGTCAATAAAAATATTTCGCATCACCCATTTAAAATGCTAGATCCGCCCCTGACATGAATGTAAGTGTATTATACTGTTGTGGTTTTAATGTGCGTCAATAATTTGACGTCACACGTTGCATATTTTATTATTATAACGTTTTGCATAACGAACATTAATTGTTGACAAGAGTCAAATGTTGTATTTTTAAATGCTATATATAGTGAACAATTTTTTTTTAAAACGTTGAGATTGTTGATAAGTGATAGAAACATTTAAAACAAAATGGCTTCTAAATGCGTTGAATAACAAGCTAACCGGGCGTGTCTATTATCTCCGCAATATGAAGATGGACAACCAAAGCAAAATATTCGGCAGTTGACTTTTTTTTTCGTGATGAACAATATTACTTCAGATTGACACGTAGCGTACTTGCTTGGTATTCTGCCGTCAAAGATTTACAAAACCATGGAGGAAGTAACAGCATCTGAACTGCCAGAGGAAGTTTCGTACGAAGAGTTAGTGACAAAACTGGAAACATTGGAAATTAGGAAATCATCGTTAATCTCACGGTATGAACTTGGGTAAAACTTATCGTGGCAATAAAGAATCGATACAAACGTTTGCGTATCGAGTGATCCGAGCAGCTCAAGAATGCAAGTTCTTGCCTTCAGAGGGAGACGGCCGACTTCATTATCAATGCATTTTTGGGAATAATGGTGGTGCTGTTCTGCGTGCCATTCTTCTGGGAGAAGATGCATTGAGCTTTGACAATTGTGTCAAGACTGTATCCGTGATTGTACAAACTAGATTAGATGCGGCATGCTTATCTATAAATGAAGAAGTAAATGCAAGTTACCAAACAACTGGGGCTGTAATGTCAAATGATGTATGGAGAGAGAAAGAAATGCGGTGCTTCAATTAATTATTGAATCACTTTGCATGTGAGTGTACCTCTTTATGTTCGCATTAGGCATTTCTACAAGGACTCGTCCTGAAACAATACTACCTATGATCGAGTTGATAATAAACGGAAAAAAAGCTACTGCGCTTGTGGATACTGGTTGTTCGGAACCAATCATAACCAAGAAGTTACTATCATCTGACTATAAAGTGATTCGTATAGTGATTGTTGCAACAATGGGCGGAATAATTCAATGTGAAAAAGTTGTTGTTAAAATACGCCACCGAACAAACGGGTGCTTGGTGGATAGATTGGTGTTATGTGTGGATGAAGTAATAAACAAGTATGATATGATTATGGGTATGGATCTAATAAAGTCGTGTGTGGTAAACTGAAAATTGGCACTGAAAAAATGAAATTCTGTTATTCTCCGATTAAGTTATCATCGACACCTTGTGTTGCAACAGATGAAATTGGAACAAGCAAAGCTTATTTTGATGGCAGAAAATGGATTGTAAGTTGGGAGTGGGAGAACAAACCTAAAATGAAAAACAGAACAAGTCAGTATAACGTATCTAACCAACATTGTAATGCGTTTGATAACGAAATTAATAAATTGATCAAAGAAGACATATTTATCAAATATGACGATAAAATTATGAAAAAAACTAAAGGATTACTACCGTGGATGCGCATTCAAGATAATAAAAAGAAGATAAGACCGGTGCTTGATTATTGCGAACTTTTCACGTATGTGAAAGCCTCTACAAGGGATGCGGATGTCATCAACGATGTAATAAAAGACTGAAGACTTATGAGTAAAAATAGCAACGACTCGGTAGTGGATCTAAAAAGAGCATACCTAAAAATTCATGTGCATAAACAACATTGACCTTATGAAACTGTAATTTACAAAGATCAACAATATGCGCTAACACGTTTGGGCTTTGGTCTGAAACGATATGTTCTCCAACAAAATTCTGCATTTGCAAAATCAACAAAAAGATACATTGATGATACCTTAGCAACCAATGCAAATGGAAGATAGCTGGTAGCACATATGAAGAAATGGGGTCCATCTACAATATCAAGATTTTCATTATTAAAAATGTGCTTACTAAGAGGGAGATATTCTCATTATGTGGTAATCTGGTTGCTAATCTACCAGTTGCTGGATAGTTGAGACTCGCATGCAGTAAAAACTCGCAGCTGTAAAAACGAATCAGGGTGGGATGAACCTATTACGAATAAGTACGTTTATGAAATGATGCAGGAAGTCGTGGATAAAGTCATCAAATGCGATCCAGAAAAAGGTGTATAAAATGTCAAACCAAATGCATATCTAACTGTATTGCATGATGCAAGTTCGCTGACAAAAGGAGTTGTTATAATGCAAGATGACAAAAAAACTAGAAGATACGACTTGGCTTCAACCAAAGTCTGATGCAATTCATATCAGCGTGGCTGAATTGGATGCATGTATTGAAAGTCTAAGTATGGCATTGAAATGGAACCCAAGTGATGTCTCTATCAAAAATGATTCTCATTGAGTATTCAGTCGGTTAAATTCTGATTTGACTCGTGACAAACCTGTAAAATGTGCTGGGCAACGTGAAATGTTAATTCAACGAAGGCTTTAAATATTTGGAAAATTGGTCGAGGATTATGCCATAAATAAATAAATATTACATGGGTACCAACAACAAAAAATATCGCAGATGAACTCACATAAGTGCCAACAAAATGGATAAAAAACAAAGTTGCAACGCAAGAATGTAATATTATTTATAAGCACGATAATCAGCAGATTAAAAAGGTTCATTTAATAGCACTCATGGGAGTTTCCAAGAGTATAGAGTTATGCTCGCGTGCTGGTATCCACGTTAACAGAAACACAGTGAAACAAGTTGTCGCTGAATGTGATGAATGCAATTCAATTAATCCAAATGTAATTTCGTGGGATAAAGGAAATCTTTCAAAAGTATTGGGAAGAGTAGCCTGCGATGTTACTCACGTTGATTCGTTGCTACTACTGTATTGATTGTGGCCCAAGCAGATACACGTTGTAGACACCATTAAGCGACGAAAGTGCAATAATGGTTGTTCAATCGTTAGAAACAATATTGTCATCGCTTAGACCTTATTCCGAAGGTTCTCCTAGATTATTCTAATTCGATAGTTAAAAGGAAGTATAGTGGCACTGCATAATGGTTTAACAGCTGAAGTTAAAGTCAACGGACATAAGTTGCCACGACATTTTTCTCATGCATCTGCAGCATCGTCGTGTAGACAAAAACGAAGAAGATATAACAACTGATGACGATTACAATCTGACACTGGTATGCACCGCGCTAAACTATTCAACAAATTGTGAGACGGAGTTACAGCCTATTCGGTTCAGTCGCTATGGAAGAAGAGTACTTCCTAACCGAAAGTATCACGATTATGTATGAGCATCTCCCATCTCCCATAGCTTGTTGAGCTATGGGAGATAGAAGATGTTGTGATTTTAATGAGCATCAATTATATACAAATATACAAATAATAACTACAAAGTAAAACATTAAATATGTTGTTGCTACTCAGAAACAATATTTGTATCTAAAGGCCATCACCATCTTTAAAATTATAATACTTGTATTTGACACTGCTTGCGCATAATAACTTTCCACATCTAAACGATCGTGAGCCAATATTATAAATTAATGTTTGCTATATATACACTACCGTTCATAATTTTTCGAATCGCGTTACCTTTTTTGAAAAATGCTACTTTTTATTTAACTATATTTTATGTTTATTTTTGCATTATTAGATTATTTAAAAAACATTTTATTTATATGATTTTAATCAAAGTATTTTAATCAAAGTATTTTAATCAAAGTATTTTAATCAAAGTATTTTGATAAAAATGTTTTGATAAAAATCATAAGAATAATAAAAATTCTAAAATCGGCAAAACTACATAAAAAATGGACCATCGATGACTGTAAACGTGGACCGACATGTCAAAGTTTTAAATCTTCGGTTTCAAGAGAAGATTTAAATCTTCGGTTTCAAGCGATTGTCTGAAAAAAAAATGGTTAAATTTATGATAAATATAGTGTGTATTATTGACTGTAAAATATGGTGGATGTAGTGTCAAGGTGTAGGACTGTTTTGATTGGAATGCCACAGGTGACATTGTAAAAATAGAGGAAACAATGACAAAAGTAGTTTACTTAGTTACTTAAAAATTCTAAAACTTTAGAAAGTTGGGTTAATGGGAAGTCATTTATCTTTTTTAAAGAAAAAAATAAATGACTTAAAGCTTAAATTCAAAATATATTCTTCATAACATTGTTTAAATTGTTTGACTGAGTTCGAGAATGATCAAATATTTATTTATTTATGCTCCTTGAGATTTAATGCCATCATGAATCTATTATGAGCCCATTCTAATTACAGTTTTAAAATATTCATAAAGATCAGAGTTACATATTCTTTTGGTAGTTTATTCCATCATTTTGCAACTCTGTTAGTCAGAAAATTTTCCTTTGATCTGTTTATTTTTATTAGCTCAATATCTAGCGTGCTTTATGTCCTCTAATGTATGTAGCTGGGCCATTTGCTGAAATAGAAATTGCTGTTTTTGGTTGTTGATACTAAAACACTTTGTCCAAATTATGAAAAATCTTATAATTTTGAATTAAATCATATCTTATTCTCCTGGTTTTTCAGGAAGTCAGTTAAAGTTTTTTTAACCTTTCTTCATAAGGTAGGTGCTTTCATTCCGGAATTAATTTAGTTGCTCGTTGTTGAACACTTTCTAATTTATGTATATCATTTTTATTTTATGGGCTCCATATTAGTAATGCATATTTAACAATAGGCACTTTTGATTATATTACTAAAACGTTATAAAAATTTTGTACTGCACTTACAAAAGTGCAGTACAAAATCTTTATAACGTTTTTGTCTTTGTAAGTAAAAGATTTGGTTAAATGACCTAATCGACTATTTGCTTTATTTACATCGATATTTACATGATGATTTCACTTCATAGTATTTGAAATTAATTATAGTATTTGAACACCAATGTTTTTTTCATTAGTTGTTCAATCTAACTTCGAATCTTTTATACATTATTCAAAACTCTTATGTTTTCCAAAATGCATGATTTTACATTTGTTGATGTTAAAATTTATCATCCATTTGTCAGACCATTAAGTTAGATTTTCAATATCGTCCTGCAAGCTTTTCGAGTCTACCTGGTTGTTAACTACAGCAATAACTATGGTATCATCTGCATAAAGTTTGCATATATTATTAATTTTAGAGGGTAAGTGATCGATACATAACAAGAACAATAATGGTCCAAATACTGAACCTTGTGGAACACCGCTCAGAACCTCTAACCAATCTGATTTTTTATCGCCAATTATAACGCGTTGTTTTCTATTTGATAAATATGCTTCTATCCAATTAAGCATTTCATTTTCTATACCATAACCACGTAATTTTGATATTAATCTCTTATGAGGCACTCTATCAAAGGCTTTTTGATAATCGGTATATAAAATGTCTACTGAATTGCCTATCATTAGTTGGTATGTTAAAAAATCTAAGGATTCTAATAAATTTGTTATACAGTTTTTACCTTTTAAGAAGCCACGTTGTTGATTACAGAAAAGATTATTTGATTCTAAATATTTTTTTAAGCTATCACTTTTTTTAATACTTTGCAGGGTACGGATCCCAGTGGACACAGACGTAAAAAAGACGTCTTTTAAACGTCTTATATACGTTTTGGACGTCTTTTGAACGTTCAAAAGACGTCTTTTTTTGGTCCGGTGCCCACTGGGATGTCAAAGATACTGGTTGATAATTTATTGCTTCCATTTTACTTTCATTTTTAAATATGGGACTTACATTAGCCATTTTTTAGAGTTCAGGAAGATTTCTATTCATTAAACTTTGTTGATAGATGATTAACAGTGATATTAAAAAACTTTCAGAGCAGACATTTAACACATAAGGATTTACTTCGTCATACCCACTAGTCTTGTTTATGTCTAATTTTGACAAATATGAATTCACAAGTGCTTGATCAACAACTCTTTTTTCAAACTTGCTATTTGTTCGTACTTCAAAATTACAATCATTTGTATATTCTTCTTTTATGTAAACAGATTGAAAAAACTTTTTTTTTTTTTTTTTTTTTTTTAACATCTTCACTTCCAACAAGGCTGCAAGCAACCACTATAAGAGTTGGAAGTTACTGGAAGAGAAAAGACTAAATCTGTAGAGCAAGATAACGATTGACTGATGACTTAAAAGATTGCAAATTATATGAATCAGGAAAGCAAGATGAAGGAAGCGAATTCCAAAGAACTGATGTTCGAGGAAAAAAACTAGAAGAATAAGAGTTTTTGAAACACTTAGGAACAGTCACAGAAAAAGGATGAGACTTAATTGAATGGCGAGTAACACGAGAATGAATTTTAGTAGATGGCACAAGGGACGCTAGCTCTTTAGAGCAGTGCCCATTATAGTATTTGTAGAAAAGAGAAAGAGAAGCAACATTACGACGATGTGACAAAGGTTGGAGATTAGCTGCCAGAGCAGGTCCAACTATGTTTACAATTAGTTTTTGCACCTTGTCTAAAAGAGAAAGAGCATCATTAGAAGATCCGCCCCAGATGTGGCAACAGTATTCCATACAGGGACGGATTTGAGATTTATAGAGATAGAGAATAGAATCTGGAGTAAGAAAGTGTCGAGCTCGATAAAGAGATGCAACCTTAGCAGATGCTAATTTTGCAATGGATTTGATATACGGTTTAAAAGAAAGATCAGAAGTAAGAGTTAATCCTAGAAGATGAATGGTAGATGACTCATCTAGTACATTACCATTCATAAATATAGGAAGATCTAAATTATTACGATAACGATTGGCCGAATAAAACTGAGTTTTATCTGAATTAAAGTTCACCAGCCACTGTGAGCCCCATGCTGTAGCAGAAGTGAGATCCTTTTCAAGCTCAGATACCCCCTACAAGCAATCAGAGAGTGTAGGCTTCTTATCATGACAAGAGTAAATGGTAGTGTCGTCAGCGAATAATGCCACCTTAGATGTGAGAATATCTGGAAGATCGTTAATGTAAATTAAAAAGAGTATAGGGCCAAGGATTGAACCTTGAGGAACCCCTGAAGTTACAGGATGTGAAGAAGAGTGTTGTCCATCGAGGACAACTTTTATACTACGATTGGAAAGAAAGGACTCAATAATCTTAAAGACGTTACCAGCTACACCATAAGAAGAAAGCTTATGGAGAAGACCAGCATGCCAAACTTTATCAAAAGCTTTAGAAATGTCAAGTGCGATAGCCTTAACCTCTCCACCTCTATCTAATGCACGGTAAAACCTATCGGTTATTACTGTTAGCACATCAGCTGTAGAACGAGAAGACCGAAATCCATATTGATGATCAGAAAGTAAGTTATTTGATTCAAGATGAGAGATTAAGTGTTTGTTGATTAAAGATTCAAAAACCTTGCTTATGACAGGAAGAAGACTAATGGGACGGTAGTTAGATGAATCAGATCGCTCTCCGGAATTTTTGAAAATAGGGGTAACAGATGCTGCTTTCCAGCATGATGGAAAACAAGACTCTGATAAGCACTTGTTAAATAGTTTAGAAAGTATGGATGAAAGCTCCGGAGAACACCTCTGCAAGACTACAACAGGAATGTTGTCAGGACCACAAGCTGTTGAAGAGTCTAAGCAGGAAATTACTTTAGATACAGAAGCTGAAGTGATGCGAATGTCAAGCAAGGGATCAACCTGTTTGACGGCTATGTCAGGTAAAACGCAACTAGTGGAATCAAGAGATGATATTGATGAAAAGTTCTTAGCAAACAATTCAGCTTTGTCTTTAGGTGAGGTGACAAAGTCTGAACCATACAAGAGAGAAGGAATAACAGATTTGCCCTTATTATTGATACTGTTAAAGATTCTCCAGAAGTCTCGAGAGCCTAATTTTTGTGATGAGATACGAGATTTAATGACCTGGGAATAGCGAGTTTTGGCGTCAGACAAAACCTTTTTACAATGGTTTCTGGCGATAGTGAACAGATGTCTGTTTTCTGGAGAATTGTTTTGCTGATAGATATGGAAGTAACGGTTTCGATTAGAAATTGCTGCAGCGCAATGTGAGGAAAACCAAGGAGAAGAGTGAGGCTTGACCTGGAATCGTCGAGAGGGAATAAAAGATTCCATGCCAGCCTGAATCCACGAAGTTATGTAAGAAGCACATTTGTCAGCAGGAAGACGAAAGATTTCTACCCAAGGGCCATCACGAAGAAAATCACGGAAAGAGTCCCAGTCAGCTTTAAGGTAGTTGTATGTGGTACGATGATAGGGGGATTCTGATGAAGTAGAAGAATTTGATAATAGTTTTAGAGAGATCAAACCGTGATCAGAAGTACCTAAGGGTGAATGTGGAGAGATTGAGCACTGACTAGGATCCAAAACAAGACATAAGTCGAGTAGAGAAGGTAAATGATTAGGGTTGTCTGGAAAACGAGTTGGAAAGTTGACTATTTGAGTTAGAGATTGAGAAAGGCAAAAGTTGAGGGCCTTAACGCCAGCAGAGTCACTGACACTAGAGCCAAGCCAATCGGTGTGATGGGCATTAAAGTCACCAACAACGACGATATTGGCCGATGGATAAAGAGAGAGGGCTTGGTCAATTTGATCAGAAATAACATCAAGAATAGTGCAATCTTGGGATGAAGGAGAGCGATATAGAACAAAGAGAAAGGCGATAGAGTGAAGTTGTGCTAAACGAAAGCACATAAATGAATAGTCTGTAGATTCAAACCTAGTTTCACGAGAAATGGGTGAGTTCTTACGAATGTAGATGCCCAGGCCAAGCATGTGATTATTGGAGTCTTTACGAATTAAAGGAAGATAACCATCAACACTAAGATCACAAGAAGGGACAGCCGAACTCAAATTAGTCTCACAAAGAGCAAGTAGGTCTGGTGAACTTTGCAAGAGATAAGACTCAACAGAAGAAAAGTTACTTCGAAGACCACGAATATTAGTAAATGATAGGTTTAGAGAACTTGGTGATGACAATGGTTTTTTGTGTTTTTTAGTTTTAGGTACTTTAGTCATTTTAAATTTATAAAGAACTTGACTCAAGTATAGATAGTACTCAGTACACTATTTAACAACTAAGCAATAGCCTCATTACTATTAATAAACCCTAAGCCGTAACAAAGGGCTCCAAATGTGGCCTCTGCAATGCACACCAAAAGTACAAACAGGGACACCATCCATGCGCAACATGGCACTGTTAGTACTCTGATATTTTTCGGCTGTTGATGGAATCAGCCTCTCTGAGAGCTACCACAGAGTTCGGGAAACCTGACTACCAGCCGGCCTCAGAACCATAAAACTGAGTTTTAGAGCTGTACCCTCATTAGGAGATAATAGAATGAGTTGCCCAGTCATAAAAATAGAGACACAAGCAATACCCACACATTGAGTCAAGAAGATCCAGCGTTCAACATCCTAAACTGGAAACAATGTATTAAAAATACATCTGCGCCAGCCTAATAGATGAGGAAGGGGTGCGAGGCTGGTCAACAGATAGAATCTGTTTACCCCTTAAGTCTTTGCCTAGGAGGCCTTCTACAAGACAGCAGCTGGATGCATGTAACATCTGCCCAAGATGAGTATTTTTATCGAGACACCATCTCTAGCCTTTACTCAACCAAGAGCCCCAAGGCAGGGGGTGTTTTAATTCGGAGTTAACTTCTCCTAGCCTTTGCCTAAAAAAGCGTATCCTACAAGGCAGCAGGACATGGAGCAGGTTGTACTGGGTTACATGTTACCAGTAGCAGGAAAACCTGACCTGACCTGGAGCTGGAAACTTGTTCAATATATCAACAATACTAGGCTTGTCATACATTGTTGAGCCAGTATTATCATTAAGTGTTATCATTAAGTATTATCATTAAGTATTATCATTATTATTTTTATCAGTATTATCATTAAGTATTATCATTAAGTATATTAATGATTTAAGCAAAGCCTCTAATATTCTAGATTCTATCTTATTTGCTGATGACACAAATTCATTTTATTCTCATAGTGATATAACAGCATTATTTAAAACGGTCAACATTGAACTCCTAAAACTAACCGAATGGTTAAATATGAACAAACTTTCAATTAATTTAACTAAAACTAAATATACTATTTTTCATCGCCTCCATAAAAAAGAAAAAATTCCTCTTGAACTTCCAAAACTCATTATTGGAGATTACATCGTAAAAAGAGAATGTTCGATGAAATTTTTAGGTGTAATTCTAGATGAAAATATAAATTGGAAAGACCACATAAACATGATTGAAAATAAAATTTCTAAAAAAATTGGATTACTCTATAAAGCAAAACCATTCTTAGATCAATCCTGCTTGAAATACATATATTACTCATTTATACATTCTTATCTTAATTATGCAAACATTGCTTGGTGTAGCACCAATAAAACAAAGATAAAAAAGCTATTTAGCAAACAAAAACATGCAAATAGATTATTATCAAATGCACACCGCCTCTCACATTCAAGACCATTGTTATACAATCTAAAAATACTAAATGTGTACCAAATAAATATATATCATCTTCTGATTTTTATGTATAAAATTAATAACAATTCAATACCAAATATCTTCAAACCATTATTTAATAAAATTCAACACAAATACGTAACTAAATATTCTAACAACAACTTTGTTCAACCCAAAACTATATACGACTCCACCAAGTTTGCAATAACTGTTAGAGGACCTAATGCATGGAATAAGATAATCAGTAATGATATTAAAACACTTAAAACTCTTGATCAGTTTAAACAAAAACTAAAACTATTACTTTTAAATAATGAACAAACAGATAATTATTTTTAAATCTATCTATAAAAATATTATATATTAAAACTATCTACTAATGCATACTTTAATTGTCTGAAAGGTCTAAATTCTTTAATTTTATATAGGTATTACAGTCTGTTATATTATAAAAAAAGTACTTATAAAGATTTTTAGCATTTTTAGATTTCATTAGTTTAAATAAATTTATTAGTTTTCTTAAATAAGAGAGAGAGAGGAAAAATAAAAAAAGTAATCTTTTTTGAGTTTTAATTTTTTATATTAATATTTTGTAATTTGTTTTTGAGGAATTAATATATTACACTTTATAAGAACAGATTGTAAATTAAATTTTACGTTTACTTTTTTCATGTTTTTTAGTTTTTTGATATTTTTGTTTTTCTGAATGAACTTTTAAATTTTTCTTTCAAAAAATAAAATCGAAAAAATATCTTTCAAAACTTTGAACTATTAAACTATTTGGCATTTTATATAAACTTCTTTGTAATTTTTTGCTTTTTTCTTAATTTTTTAATTTTCATTTTAGTTACCATGTATTTATATAAATGTCTAGACAAACAAGGGACTTGGTGATAATACAACCCCGTCTTCTTCTCGTCCTTGCCATTTTTAAATATTTTAAATTACGGAACTTGTAAATATTTGTACGGCTAAATTATAAAAAAAAAAAAAAAAAAAAAAAAAAAAAAAAAAGTGCTCTTATATGATTTTTTACTAATATATGAATATAGTAATTTAACCTGATCTTCCAAGTTTCGTTCGTAATTTTTAAAAGAGTTATTTATTTGCTTTAGAATGTTTCTTTTCATTTTATTATATATTTTTTTTGAGCCAGCTATGGACCAGTTCATTTTTTTATTTGTTGCCCAATAGTTATTTTTGTACTTGATTTTATTTCTCAAACTACTTGACATCCATTCATACTTGGCTTCACTGGCTTTATTTTTTAGTTTCACAATAGGTATATAATTCTTGTATGATTGATTGTAATGGATTAATAACTTATCATAACATTTTTCAATGCATATGTTTTGAAATTCGTCAGCCCAGTTTATGCTTTTTATATATATATTGAATAGAATAATTTAAAAATATTTAATAGAATAATTTAGCCTACTTCAATCACAGATCTTTCTCCTATCCAATTTTTATGGGAGGAATTAAAAGTAATGTCAGAAACTAATGTTATTGTATAAAGAATTGAATCTCTATTGAGATACCACCGCAAACGGCTTTCCTAAAAAGTAGGCTTTTTGGAAGAAAGTTACTTTTCCGCCGGGTAGCATTATTAACTCTGCAATGTTCATTTAAAGAAATCAAAATTATTAGCAGCAAGTTACAAAAGCGGGGCTTTGTTAGTTTTCTGTGATAAAACTAATTCCTTGATATTTTGCTAATCATGCATTTGCACTTGGTTTTTAATCTACAGACAATTTGATCATTTATTAACTTTCTTTAAATCAACATGGTCAAACAAAGTTAGCATCAATAAGCCATCCATGCACGAAAAAAACTTCATTGGAAACTATTGTAGATATCTCTAAAACAACTTTTATTTTTTAGTAGAGTTGCTTAAAAAAGCCAAAATCGGATTTGAAAGTAAAAGACCTATTGCTGCATTTAAAAAAATCAATGCAGTCAGACAAACTTTTTTTGAGAAAGTTCTAAATTTTATCTAAAAAGATTATAACCTTTATTTTGAAAAAGCATACAATCAAAATTCACCCAGTTTTTAAAAATGGTGATTGTTCTTCTATTTGCAACTAGCCCCCTATATCACTTCCCCCTGAAAGGGTAATTTTTAATAGAATTTGTGGTTATATGACATTAAATACGCTTTTATACAAAAATCAATTTAGATTTCAGAGATACTGCTCTATTGAGCGTGCTATTATTGAACTTTCCAATAAAGTATTCATGTCTTTTGATAAAGGGAAACGAGTACTAGGAGTAATTATTGATCTCACTAAAGCATTCGATACTGTTGATCACGGAATTTTGGTTTCAAAGTTAAAGCATTACGGCATTAAAGGCCTTACATATAGTTAGGTTAAAATCTTTTTAATAGAAATCAGTTTGTTGTCTTGGAGGAGTCAGGAGCTGTTGATATTGTTTGCGGAGTCCCACAGGAATCAATCTTGGGACTTTCATTATTTTTAATATATATTAATGATATGAATCAAACTTTTCATAAAATATCGTCAATTATGTATGCAGACAATACAAATTTATTCTACAATAGTTCAGATGTATAAATATTGTTCGAAACCATAAACACTGAACTAGAAAGCTTTAACCAATGGTTTATAGCTAATAATTTATCATTAGATTGTGAAAAAACAAGTTTTACTCTCTTCCATAAAATAAGACAATCAACTAATCTTCCGTTAAAAATGTTCCGTTAAAAATAAATCGAATAAATCATACCAGGTTTTTAGGAATAATATTTGATGAGAACCTATCATGGAAAAAACATGTTAGTCTCATTGAAGCAAAAATATCTATAAGTGTATTATATAAATCTAGAGTTTTTCTTGATTATAAATCACGCAAAATGCTTTACTTCAGTCTTGTTCATTGTCATCTTTTTTACGTAAATATTGTTTGGGCTAGCGCACACAAAACTAAATTGTTAAGATTGTTATTAAATTGATAAGATTACAGAGCCTACAAAACCACGCATGTAAAGCAGTTAACTATTTAAAGAGATTAGAAAACCCTTCCCCTGTAATGAAATACATGAATGTGTTAAATATATCAAAACTTAATTCGCTTCAAATATTAATACTTATGTATAAATATAAGAATAACTTGCTGCCAAAAGTATTTTCTGATATCAGAGTTTTTACAAAAATACAATCTTCGGTCAAATACCAACCATAACTTGAGCAGAGTAAAATTGCAAGTATCAAAATTTTCAATTATTAGCCAAGGTTACATAAAGAATATACTTATATATATATTCTTTGTGTAACGTAAACGTTTCATTATAATTTTATTACTTTATTTATATATGAACAGCGAAATATATATATATATATATATATATATATATATATATATATATATATATATATATATATATATATATATATATATATATATATATATATACATATATATATATATATATATATATATATATATATATATATATATATTTAAAGGTTTTAGAATTTCAATTCTAAAACCTTTAAATATATATATATATATATATATATATATATATATATATATATATATATATATATATATATATATATATATATATATATATATATATATATATATATATATATATTTAAAGGTTTTAGAATTTCAATTCTAAAACCTTTATATATATATATATATATATATATATATATATATATATATATATATATATATATATATATATATATATATATATATATATATATATATATATGTATATATATATATATATATATATATATATATATATATATATATATATATATATATATATATATATATATATATATATATTTAAAGGTTTTAGAATTTCAATTTTTCAAGTTAATCTTATAAAGCGCCTAGTTTATTAACAATCATAACTAACGTAGCCGTACACATAGGTAAGGTTATTAACAATTGTAACTTACGTAACCGTACACATACGTAAGTTTATTAAAAATCTGCGGAAAATTTAAAAAATTGTTAAAAAAAGTAAAATGTTGATAACTTTCTTTTAGACATTGCTACATTTTTTAAAAAATTTGTGAAACTTATGTCCATGTAAAAACCAAAAAGTAAGAAATTTTTTTTTGAGGAACATACTTTTGACTCTGTTGCTAAATTAATACCAATGTGCATAGTTTTTTTATGATTTTCAGCTTTCTTGATACGCAAAATCTTATTCATAACATTTTATTGCTTAGCCCTTTGATAATCCCTTTGTTTTCCATTTAAAATTCAAAAAGTGAAAGGCACTGAAAAAGAGCATCTTTTTTGGCTAGTTTACTTTTCACAACTTAAATTGGTATTGAGTTTTTTAAATTGATTCATTTCTCATAAAAGTTGTTTTGTAAATCCTATACACAATCTTATTTTTTTGTTACTTTATATATAATTGCATAGCTTAGCATATATACTAATATCTAAAAACATATCTATATATATCATAATGGGATTTTATCGGACAACTTAGCTTACTTAGAAAATGAGAACCAGTTCTACGTAACTATTAAATCAAATTTTTAAACTAAATATTGTTGCCATTTTAGTAACTCATATTTAAAGGTCTATTAGGTGTACCTGGCATTAAGAAACTAGTCCAAATGTCATTAGTTTTTTCTCTATTTCAGTCTTTCTCGCTTGTTCCCCTACTTTACAAGCTGTTTGAACATTTTTATATTTATTTATATTCTAACTCTGTTAGATGTGTTATTCTGTTTTAATAAATCAAAAGGCTTCCATTTATATATAAATATATAAATAATAATATATAAATATATAAATAATAATATATAAATAATAATATATGAATATATAAATAATAATATATAAGTATATAAATAATAATATATAAATATATAAATAATAATATATAAATGTTAATATATAAGTATATAAATAATATATTTATATACTTACATATTATATTATATATTTATATATTTATTAATATATAAATATATAAATAAACCGAAAAAGTACTTAAATGCTTAAACCTGTACTTTAATAAAAATTTTAAAAGATTTACAAATAATTTTAAAAAACATTGTTTATGAGAATTACATTCGATTGAATAGGAGAAAACTTAAGAAAAAAAGTTTTTGCCTCCGTTCTTACCAATATTGGTTATCTGGTCAGAGCTGGCATTGAACCTTTTGGTTCCAAACCAGGACTCTAGCCACTGCGCAACGACTGCTTTAAATATAAATAACAAACATTAAATAATAAATAAATAGTACAAATCTTTACTTACGCACCTGTTTGATATCTACCCACGTATTAAGTATTGGAAGACCAATTATGAAACCAACCGCTGGACCTATAACTGCTGCAGCATAGTAAATACCCAAATACAAGCTTCCTTGACCTCTATGTGTTACTTCTTCAATATGAGCTGGTGCTAAGGTATATAAAGGTGTTGCACCAATACCCATTAAAACAAAACCAAGGGCAAATAAACCTTTATAATACCATAATGTTCCTTCACTACAGGTTGTTTGAGGAATTGTATAATTAGAAGAAATTTGACAAAAGTCTGTTGAAATTTGGACACCAGCAGTGTAACTTCCGACAATGTACTTTGGAATAGTTGTTATAAAACATCCACAAGCCATTACCAGCATACCTGCTGCAATAAAACGAGGTTTATGATTATGACCAATGTAGCTGACAAAAAGGCAGCAAATACCATAAGCTGCATCGTAAGTAACACTAAGTAAAAGCCCACTCTCTGTACTCTTTAAGCCATATTGTTTTTCTATAGATGTAATAGCAGTAAATGTTACTCCAGTAATTACTAGCCCTTGAGAAAGAGAGCATATGCACAAAACTACAATCAAAAACGACGGTTTATTAAGTTTTTGTAATGAACTCCCTGAAAATCTTCCCCAGCCATATTTATACACATCAATGACGGGTTCTACAACTGAATCGGCATCAGAAAACAAAATATCCTCAAACTGTTTTTCTGCATCAGCGTCTCTGAATGCTGGATTATCAAACATTGAATGCTTTTTTTTCTGTTTAGTACCACAAACGATTTTTTAAATCAGAGTTCTAAAGTATAAACTAAATTATATGTATACGTATCTTCTCGATGAATTAAAGTAAATTAAAATGATTTAAATGAAAACAGAGATGTATTTATTACACATTTGTATTTATTACATATCTGTATTTAGAGCATATTTACACCTGATGATTGCATTTAGCATGAAACTTATAGTAGTGAAAAATATGTAGTTTTATTTATAATATATATATATATATATATATATATATATATATATATATATATATATATATATATATATATATATATATATATATATATATATATATATATATATATATATATATATATATATATATATATATATATATAGGCAGGTAGGTGTAGCTAAAATTTTCGAGCTTTTTTTATATTATTGCGTAATGTCTCCAACGACATTACGCAATAATATATGGTTTAATTTCCCATTAAACAAAAACTTTTCCACAAATGTCGCTAAACATTATTAAAATTTCTAGACAAAAACTTTCCTAAAAACTACAAACTACCCAAAGTCTTATAAAAGTATGTTACAGCTGTATTGATAATATCAAGAAAGTTATTAAAAACTATAACAAAAAATGATTTTTTAAAAAAGTAAAATGCAATTGTCGAAACAAGGCAAAATGCCCCATGAATGGAGAGTATACATCAACAAATGTTCTTTATAAATACACTGCAGCCCACCAAAGTTTATTTTGGGTGAGTGAAAAAACAGATATAATAATCATAAATTATCATTTAAAAACGTTTAATACAAAAAGTCCACCGTCCTATCTGAGTATGTTTTGGATTTGAAACCACATTTAACAAAAGCCCAATTTTCTCATGGTCGATTTTAAAATCTGTACCCTCCCACTCAAATATTTCCAAAAAATGTCTACTAAAATGTCTTATATAAAAAATTTACAAATATATGGTATTTAATACATGAAGAACTTTTAAATAAAAGAACGAAAATTATATTTTAGTGCCATCATAAAAATGAATTTTTATTAAAAAATTACAAAGATGACTAATTAAAAATTACAAACCCAACTAATCTCTCACAATTATTATTTTATTTTTGTTAATGCATTTAGGGCGTCCCGAAGAAGGGGGGGGGTGTTAGGGTGTCTCCCCCTCCCCAAAGCTGTCATATAGGCATTTGAGTTTGCACATTGAGCAAGTTTTGAACTATAGTTGGTGAATTGCAAATATTGAGAACCATTTTTTTTGGTGTCTCTAGTTGGCAAAAAAATACAAAACACCCCACCCCCTCCCTCCATGGAAAACCTCTTCAGGACAACGATATATATATATATATATGGGCAATTCCACGGCGTAAAAATGAAAAAGTATTCAAATGTTATTCAACTTTTAGAAAATGAATATTGATGTAGACACATTAAAGTTTATTTAAAATGTATCTTTAATACTAAAATTAATTTATTTAAGTCATTTTTAAGCCGAAAGTTACGGTTTTTCTCATTGTCGCATGATAAAAAAGGTATCATTGTAAAATGTTATTCTAACCATAAATTTATTTGCATAATCGGAATTAAATTAACGCGAAAATGGAGCTAACATTTTCAAACTGTTGTTGGTCAGATTTTATACTTTATAAAAAATATATATTTTAAGAAAATAACGAATGAACTTTGGCAATTTTCATGTAACGTAAGTTAACAAAAACATAACAAAGTTAAAAAACTGAAGTTTTTTAATAAAATATGCGAAAGAATATTAAATGTTACGTTTTTGCATTTAAAGTTTTGAATAACGATGCTTAGTTAGAGTACATTTTTATTTAAAATTTGTGTAACGTAAAGTTAAAACTTCAAACATTTACTTAAGTTCTGGCGCTTTTTCGTTAACAAAATGATTTGCATTATTAAGTAATTCTTATTTCGCTAAATGAAACTTTTTATATAAGAAAAAAGTCTTTTATTTTTTGTTTAATTTTAATTAAAATTATTCATATTATTGCTTTTTTATTTGTTTATGTATTCTTATTTTATTTGACATAAATACACATAAACAAAAACAAGAATTATATAAATATTTGTATTTAGACATTAAAAAAAAAAGATTTATTTGCTATTCACGTAATATAAAAAAAATCAGTTAGAATTTTTTTTGTTTTTGTTTTAGTAAAACAAATCGTTTGTAAATGCTATTATGGGTAATCTATAAAGCACGTCACCCTATATTTGTCAATTTTTAACCCTATATATGTCAAATTTTAAAATAAGTATTAAAAAGTTGTAAGACTAAAATAATTTTTCTCTCGGTTTTGCGGAAAAACTGTTTTCGATCTGATAACTTTTACAAATGTTATGAAAAATCACTTAGGAAGAGTGACACCAGTTTTTTAAAATTTCCTATGTTAATTATTTTTAATGAATGAGCTCAATACTTTTGCAATTGTTTTGTTTCGTAACTCTAAGTCGAAATAATAGAAGTAAGACATTCCCGATAAATATAAAGGTAACGTAAATGATGTAACATAAGTTGGACAGAAAAAACCAGTTTATCTTCACCGGTCACCTCTGATAAAATTGTATATATTTTTTAAATTGCCATAGAATTCTTAACATCAGTGAAAGTTTCTAATACAAACCGCTTTACTGATTCGCAGAAATCTGACCTAAAAGTTGAAGCAATTTTTTTACCTAGTTTTCCGTGTAAGTGGCATTTTCAGTAATTTCCGTGTTAAGTGGCATTTTCAGTAATAAGTTCGTCCTCTTTTGGCCATACTTAAAATATTTTAGTTTATTTTATTCTTTAGACTAACAGCTTTCGGGGCTAACCATAAAAGACGTCACCATTTTTTGGTCAATTTTTAACCCCCCTCCCTTTGTCACGGGTTTTCTATTTTCCCTAAACCTCCCTTGAAAAGGACGTCATAAAAAAACTTGCACCCTCCCCCTCCCTATTTTAACCCCAAAAAATTTATTTTATATCGCAATGATGTTTGAATCTGCTCTCTGCTGCTATACTTTTGAAAAATAAAAATAAAAATATTCTCATACATTATCTTCTTAAAAACACATGTTTTCATAGTTTTCCATGTCAATTAAACTAAAATAAAAAACATAAATAGTGACGTGCTTTTCTGACAGCCTACTTCCCTTCCCCTTGTCCTTTATTTTCCTTTTTATCCCGACTCCCATCCCCCCCTCCCTATTTAGACGACGTCCTTTATGGATGGCCCCTTCATACAAAATAGCTAAAAGTTTAATTTACAGTTTAAACAAGCAAATATTTGATAAAGTTGTTGCGCGTGTAACGTAAGGTAAAAATGGAATTGCCCATATATATCATAATGTAATGTATGTATATAATGAGAAAGTGATAATTTGGAATACTCGAATATCTTAATTTATATAAACGCCATCTGTGTTATTTTTTTGAAAACTCAAAGTCAAATAGCAAATGAAGTAAATAATTAATAAAAACAGTGTGTCATCTTGATATTTTTGCTGATAGTCACTCGTTAACAAAACGTCATTTTTGAAAACTTTTTCGGTTAAAATGCAATCCTTCATAAATATTTAGAAATACAATTAAAATCCTCATTTTAATCGATTAAATTATAAAAAAAATTACTCGATTTATTGTTGCGTTTTCATTTTAGTTTACTTATGAATGTCAATGAAAAAAAAAGGTGAATACAATTTGAATTTTGAAAAAGGTGAATACTATATTTCAAACTACTTGCACCTCAAGTAAGATCGTACTGTTGGAGATTTTTCGTTTCAATACAAATTTTGATAAGGTTCCTAATTTTTGTTGTAGTTGATTTTATTATATTATTAAAATGATACAGTTTTTCCATAATTTAATGGTTTTATCTAACTACCCCATTAACTTTCCCACCTATTCTCAAAAAACAAACTGATATTCCAAATATGCTGCACTTTCATGGCCATAGACAAGTGGGGGCTTGAGATTTTAGCCTCCTAACTTTTTGTTTTTGTTGCGCCTTAATTAAATATTTAAATAGCTATAAAATGAGGGTTACAGACTGGAGTTGTGAACTCAAGTAAAGGACGGACATAGGCGGAGTAGAGTTGTTAGTTTTTAGAGAATAATAAAATATTATAATTAAAAGTTTAAGTTTTTTTTGAACGTCTCTAACTAAAGGTTCATTTTAGCCTATGAAAAGTTTCTTTTAAAAGTAAAATAAATTTTGAATAATAAGTTTTCAATTTCTTAAACAGAAAAGATAAAGTAAAAGGTACACAGTGACATAACTTATTCAAGAGTAAATATATAGTTTAAACACGAGGAGAATAAAACCGTCACTTTAGTACGATTAAAAAAATTGTGATTTCAGGAAATGTGTCATAATAAAAATTCTCAGTTTTAATAGTTTAAACCATTTAAAAAATTAAAGAAAACAGAGTTATAAGAAAATGTGTAACCAATACGAGTGTGAAGGCATAATCATAAATTGAAAAAAAAAAAAAAAAAAAGAAATAAAGTGTTAAGCAGATACAAACTTTTAGAGTTTTTTGTATTGTAGCGTGTTTAAATTAAATTTAAAAAATTACACAGCGACCACAATATAAAAAATCACTGGCCGCATTTACCAATTATAAACTATCATCGTCTTTTGGCATTGCAACGTTTAGATGCAATGAGAAAAACAGCACAAAAACTAGTTAGTGAAGCTGGCTAACGGAGGAAATTTAACTGGAAAATTTAACGGTTCGATTGATATTTGGAGACTTAACGACAGGATTAGAATACCATCATCTCTCCGTTTTAAAACCGGCTGTTAAGTGTTTTTTCCTAAATGGACACTCAAATTATCCGTTAATTCAACGGGGAAAAGTGACTTAACTTAAATGGCAAGGGATCTATTCCACCTAATAGAAATATTGTTATAATGGTAAGCCTAGGATAAGTTTTCTTCTTTATACCCAAATAGTTTACAAATTCTTGAAAACAATTTTTTCCAATTTAATTTAATTTTGATCTGATTTTTTTGTGACGACGTTTAATAATAATAAATCAGTTTTTTTGGAGTTAAGTGAAATTTTGTTGGCATTTAGCCAGTTGCAGTAGTTTTAAGGCAAGTTCCTACTCATCCGATTTTTTACGGGAACGGGAAAGGAAAGGAAAAACAATCACTTAAGGATGCGTAATAAAAGTTTTAATTTGTCTAAAGAAAAACTGCGCATGCTTACATGATTATTTTTTCGTTTCCTTTCCCCGTTCCCGTAGAAAAACGGATGAATGGAAACTCACCTTTATTAAGGTCATAGTTAACATATTTATTTTTTTATTTTAGGTGCTCGAAGAAGTCCTTACGGTCTTTTCACAGAGCACCGCAGAAGAGTATTTGAAAGAAAGTTCACGCCTCCTTTCTTACCGACGTTACAAAACTTGCTCAGAGGTGACTTTGAACCACAGATTTCTAGTTTCTGAGGCAAGCGCGCTAACCACTGCAATACGGCTGCTCAAACGGAATTTGTAGCAGAGGGTACTTATAAAAATAGAGAAGGTTTGTCTCATCTGCAAAGTGGTGGACTCTGAAAAATTCTATAGCTTTAGAAATTTCATTTATATAAATAAGAAACAGAAAAGGTCCAGAATCAATTCGAGAAATGAAATGAGAGAAGGGTGAATCTTTAAAAAGTATCAACTGGTTTCTGAAAAAATAAGTTCATTACAACCACTTAACTAAATAGTGTTAATAGCCCGACTAATTGGCTATATTTCTCAAAAAACCGACAAAATATTCGCCTTTTTTGGTGGGGTTAAAACACTCTTTTACGCCCGCGCACCACCGTAGAATTGCCCCTGCAATGGAACATGGATAGATCCCTGAGGAATACTAAATTAGATTTGAGTAAAGTTTGAGCTCACCCCCATTAAAAGTTACTATTTAAGATCTATTAGTAAGAAAGTATTTGAACCAGGAGTTTGAAACTCCTCTAATACCATCAGTAAAATCAACATCAATTGTGTAAAATGCTTTTCAAAGGTCAATAGAAATACCACATCCAAATATTCCTTCATCCAGAGAATTTTTAACTTTCTTTATATATAGAATAATTTATGAAAATCAAAAAAAAAAGGTCCAAATTGTAATTCAAAAAACTAATATAATAAGTTAAAAAAGTATGCAGCACGTCTTATTAATATAAAAGATCGTTTTACTCTTGCAAAACCTATCTTATTTAGCATGAACATTCTTAATATATATGAGGTTAATATATTAAACATACTTTGTTTTATATTTAAATGCAAAATTAACTCGTGTTCAATTTCTTATGGTGATTTATGTTCATGTAAAAAAAAACAAGTATATATTGCAAATTTTATACGACGACCAGGCGCGTGCTGGTGTACCGGGATACCGGGATAATTGCGGTAGACCCTCTTAAAAATTATAAAACATGAACCCCTTACCAAATAGGTACCTGTAGTTTCGTTTAAGTTCAGTTATTACATTTCATAATTGCTGTTTTTTAATTTCTTGAATATTACATTTCTTTAGTAATACAAACTATAGTAGTAATTTGAATAAATTGATAATAGTTTATTTTGATAAAACTGTTTTAGATTTAGTGTGGTGAACCTAATTGATGCTATATGCTTATATATAATAAAATAATAACATTAGAACAGGACATTTAAATTAGTACACAGAAAAGTCAATTTAAAAGTAGCCTACTATCGGAATATTGAGATATCAATAAAAAATTATAGAGGAAATTTGTTTACGCGCCTGACGACAACTAAAATATAAATAAAATGTTGGTTTTGTATGATATTTCGTGGAACAAAATAGTTTTAAAAAATTTTGATTTCACGCGTGAATGGAGTTATTATTCATTTAAAAGAAAACTAAAAGAAATCATTTTTACTATTGATGACATCTATTTTTTTGAATATTTGCTTTTTATAATTTTAAAATATCTTAGAAGAAAATTTTAACATTATGTATAGTTGACCACTGTTTGATATTTATATTTTTTCAAGTCTATTTATATATATTTATTTAAAAGAAATCTAACCCAGATAACGCATGAACGTTGGCTTGATGTTATGCCGACATCTTTTATATCAGTATTAGATCGGTTTCTAAATACTTAATCAGGCCGATTAATAAAGTAGATCAAAAAATATTCCACCGGCAAACGACATCGGCAAACGACATCGGCAAACGACATCGGCAAACGACATCGGCTTGATATCTGCCAACACACCATAAAATGATTAAATCTTTTAATTTTTACTATGTGCAGGTTTAACGATAAGAAGAAAATACTAACCACGCAAATTGACGCATTTCAAATAGTAAAAGCGAGTTTCCACTCATCAGTTTTTCCACGGGAACGGGAAAAGAAAGGAAAAAATAATCACGTGAGCATGCGTGATAAAAGTTTTAATTTGTTCGAAGGCAAACTGGACATGCTCACGTGATTATTTTAAAAAAACGGATGAGTAGAAACTCGCCTTTAAGTATATGCAACTCATCAATACGAGTGTTAATAATTAAAGTTAAATTTAGTCTTAGAAATTTAAATTATATATATATATATTAATGATAAAAAAGAAAACTATATAGTCGGAGACTTAAATATGAACTGTTTTCTCTATAATGACGACCAAAAAATTAAGAATTATTATGATGCAATTTTTGAAAACTCTTATAGATATTATAACTACTGATATTTTTAATAATAATATACAAATAGGTATCATAAAAACTGATATATCGTATCATTTTCCTCTATTCTTAAAACTTAATAAAACAAAACCAGAAAGAAACATTAATATAAAAAAAATAATAAGAAAACGCATTTATAATGAGGCTAATATTAAATTATTTAAAGAACAAATATCATTACTACATTGGAAAAACATAAATTTTGATGATAACGCAAATAATATTTATGAAACTTTTTTCAAAACATTTTTTTCTGCATATGAAGTTATTTTCCCAATAGTAGAAAAAATAATAACAACTAAGAAAATCAATACACCCTGGATTACTAAAGGTTTTAAAAAATCATTCAGAATAAAACAAAAGTTGTACATAAATTTTTTAAAAACAAAAACAGCTTCAAGCGAAAAAATCTATAAGAACTACAAAAACCTATTTGAAAAAATTCGCAAAATTATTACTCCCAATTATTCAATACATTTAAAAACGACACAAAGTGCACGTGGCAATTAATGAAAGAAATTATTGGCAAAAATAAACCATGCTCCGGTTTTCTGCCACAAATGGTCGATAACAAAAGATTATATGAACCAAAAACTATAGCTCAAGAGTTTAACAAATATTTCACTCATATAGGACCAACACTGTCTGAAAAAATCCCTAAGACCAAATCTTTGTTTACTGACTATATAGAACCCTTGAATAATTACATTTGTTCAGATGAGTTATCTTCCGAATTAATGCTTGATGAGTTTGAAATAGCCTTTAAATCTGTTAAAAAAAAATAAAGCAATTGGAGCAGATCAAATTAATTGAAACGTGGTTTTAGATTGCTTTGAACAACTTAAAGTTGTTCTTTTTAAAATCTTTAGGGCTTCTATCCATCAAGGAATATTCCCAGAACAATTAAAAATTGCAAAAATTATTCCTATTTTTAAAGGGGACAAATCTGAAATCAGTAATTATGCTCTGTTCTCTCAACATTTTCGAAAATTTTAGAAAAAATTATGTTTAACAGAATATACGATTATTTTCATGATAATAATCTACTTTACATCATTCAATTTTGTTTCAAGAAAAATAACTCAACTGAGCATGTAATTATCCAATTTGTACGTGAAACCTCAAAAATCATTCGAACAATCACAGTATACACTAGGAATTTTTATTGACCTATCAAAAGCTTTTGATACGGTCAATCACCATATTTTAATTTATAAACTCAAATACTACGGAATAAAAAATAAAATTTTAAAATGGTTTAAAAGTTATCTATCTAACCGAAAGCAATATGTACCATTTAAGAATGATTACCAACCCACTTTTTAAAATATAACCTGTGGAGTCCCACAAGGTTAAATTCTTGGACCTCTCCTTTTTTTAATTTATATAAATGACTTAAATAAAGCTTCAAAACTAACAAGCATTATGTATGCAGATAATACAAATTTATTCCTTTCCAACTATGATATCTATAAACTTTTTAAAACAGTGAAAAAAAAAACAAAGAACTCAGACGTATATCTAATTGGTTCAAGTGTAATAAGTTAACCTTAAATACTAATAAAACAAAATGGGTTTTATTTCATTCAATTACAAAAAAGCGATTTCTCCCTCAAAAATTACCTCAAATCTTTATCGATCAAAAGGAAATAAAAAGAGATTTTGTTACAAAATTTTTAGGTGTTTATCTTGATGAAAACATCCAAAATTAGCAATTATCATCCAAAATTAGCAATTAGCATTACACAAAACATTGCACGTAATGTTAAGAAAAAATTTAAGCGTTTCTGACTATGATATAGAAATCATAACAATTGAAATAAGTAATAATAAAAAACAATACATGATCAGAAGTGAATTATTTAAATTTACGTCATAACCAAATAACTTGTGGTGATCGAATGGAAGAAGAATCGCTGATATCACGATTGTGGAGAAACAAGTTAGTGGGTGGTTGTTTACTTTACCATAAAAATGTCTTAACTTTATTTTAACGATCTTTAAAATTTGAATAAATAGAGTAGATATTTTATCATTGCTATTGAGAAATAGGTACTGCATAAATAGAACTTGTTTTTAGTTGAGTATGGAACAAAACAAATATTTTTATGAAAACTGTTGTTGCTTTTCAAAAGGAAATTGTGGATCATTCAAAAAACATAAAATTATAAACAAAATGTTCTACATTCATCAGCTGGGAGATGTTGATGTTAAGAAACACCTCATCAACTTAAAGGTAATTATGTATTTTAAATTTACGCAGACTGTAATATAATTTTTATAATTACATACTTTATAACTTCTCTGCAATAAGATTTTGAGACAAAATTCTTTAAACAAAAAAAAAATAGCTCTTTTAATTAATTCCTCACTCTTTTAATAAATAATCACTAAATTAATCACACTCTTGCAATATTGTATTTTAATAATAACAACAATGTATTTCAAACTTGTAAACATTTTTCGTGAAGAGTCAGATTATAAACAATGCTTTAAATGACACACTTAATAATTGTTTAAAAAATTGTTTTTAGGTCATGCGATTAAACGATAATAATATTTGGGAAGAAAATGGACTTATTGCAAATAGACTTAAAAGAAATCTTGAAAAGGATAAACAAATATGTGCTTTTCACCGGTACACGTTTGGTATTGCATGGAGTCCTCCAAAAACATGCTTTCATCCTCACCATCTAAATTTAAAAGGAAAAAAATCTCCCGCTTTAAGGGCGTCACCAATACATGTCGTCATATCAATGTCAAAGCGATACAATGAAGTATTTTCAGTTGGTGCAATGCTGTGTTTTACGCATTTAAAGCAAGAAACTGCTTTATCTAGAGTCAACGAAAACACCAATTTATGTACAGAAACACAAGCACAACAAAAACAAACATATATGACACTTGCTACTCCAGATGAAGAACTTGATCCCGGTGAAATTAATGTTTCACAGAAGATTTTGGACGAATCTCTAAGAAGCCGTGAGAGTGTAACTGAGGTTCTTAATGCAAGTCCAATAAAATTTAGATTAAAAAGGAAGTTCGAATATCTGGAAGATACTACTAAAGATAAGTTAAAACGCAAGTATGTTCGCCTAGAAAACTTATTAAAGAAAAAATTTGCGGAAGCTGTTGCTCCTGGACAAAAGGAAATACTTATAGATTTTCTTAACAGTAAAAATGTTGATGAAATAAATAGCCCTTTCCCAATTGAAATTATTCGTGCTCAGAAAGTATATAAGCAAAGTGATTCCATGGAAAAGTTAGTTATCCTCTCATTATTAGACCATACCAAGTATACCAAAAAGTTTATAATGAACACATTTGAGTGTACCAAACATCGTATAAAACAGCAAGAAAATGGCATTCATCTCATAAAGGGTTGGCATTTCCAGAGAAGAAAGTATTCGTCCGATCTAGTCTTGATCAAACAAAGTGTGAACATTTCTTAGACTTTATATTTGCAAGCGGTATTTTGCATGATGTTGCTTATGGAATAACCAAATTAAAATACGACAGCGGTGAAGAACAAAAGATAGTGCATGCAATACTGACGACAAAATATAGCCACGCTATCATGTTCTATCGAAAAAGTTTAGATGGATGTATTCAACTACATAAAACACTTGATGAGAGATTCTCAACAGAAAAAGGCAAAAATCGAAGCTTTTAAGCAATTAAACGATGAAACTGCTTTCTGACTTAAAGATTTTTGTTAAAAAATTCTTCCGGTTCGATACAGAGAGGGCCAAAGAGAGTATTTTGGCATGAAAGGAATGAGTTTACATGTGGATATGTTCTTCATAAAAATAGCAGGAAAGTTAATCAAACGTGTTTACTTTACTTCAATGTATAGGTGTGATCAGGGATTAGGTGATGTTGTTTCGTTAGCCACTGCAGTTTTAGACCAATTCAGAATTGATTAACCGCATATCAAGAAAATGTTTACCAAATCTGATAATGCCGGCTGCTATCAGGGAAATCTTTCAGCTGAAGCAATCTACAATGTATGCAAAGAGAGAGATATAAAGTTGCTGAGATATGATTATAATGAACCCTGTTGTGGAAAAGATCAATGTGACAGGGAGAGTGCAGTTGTAAAGACAATTTTAAGGAGTTCCGTTGACGCTGGTAATAATCTTTTGACTGCTGAAGATATACACAAGGCTATGCATTATAGTTTTGGCGCTAAAGATGCAAAAGTAGCAGGTTGCTCAAATTAGCAATGATAAAACTGTAGTTACTGGACCAAAGATTAAGAACATTAGCAACTATCACTCATTTGAGTTTGGTGAGAAAAGTATGAAGATGTGGCGTTATTTCAATATCGGTGAGGGAATTGAACAAGAGTATGGAAATCTTAAAATTCAACCCTCGATTAAGTTGTTGTTGCCATATAGCAAAACAGATAATTCAATTAAGCGTAACAAGTCACTTAAGGAAAAACAGAAAAGAACAGGCAATTATATTCATTAAGATTTTGCACTGAAATGAATTGTACTTTATCATTTGAAAGCGATGCTGAGTTAGAAGAACACATGCTATCCGGTCTTCATACAGTTCCGAAATCATTAACATCATTGTTTGCAACGTTTGCAACTCGTTTGTTCATAAGATGAAAATTGCTTCACAACTAAATATGCCAATTTCTTCATCCTCTAATAGTGCTTCCGTAAAAGACAAACCACATTGCATGAACATTTATTGCAAGGTTTGGCATTACCAGTTCGAAGTTCTTTTAGATTTTCAAATCAGCAGAAAGAACTGTTGTATAAATACTTTATTCGTGGAGAAGAATCAGGTAATAAAATGAGCCCTGAGCAGGTTCACATGCAGCTGAGGAGAGAACTTCCGCCTGATCAATATGTAACTAGCCAACAGATAAGATCTTTATTTTCAAGGTAGGCATTGTTGCTATCAAAACTTTTGCAAATTAGATTATGTTTCTGACTGTTAAATAGTTCTTTTACAAATATAAAATTAAAATTTAGGTGAAAGTTATAATTTTGTGTGTTTGTTTACATATGTTTAAAAATGTGTACAATTGATATTGTTATAGATTTAGTAACCTGAAAAGAAAAGGTAAGCTGGTAGAACCGACAACAGAAAATAATGAAAATAGTCAGGTTAACGATAACAAAGAAGTTTATGGCGAAAATGATGACTTTAATCTGACAGGAGACAATGAAGATGGTAATAAATATGAGGAAGACATCGCCAATCTTGCAAAAGAAATTTGTCTTGTATGGAAAGTGAATGATTGGGTTGCTGTTGCATATGAAAAACAATGGAAAATTGGATATATTGTGGAGGTAATATTATTCAAAGTATATATTAGTTTCAAGTTTTTATTTTGTTTTACAAAACAGTGCTCTAAAATAAAAGGAATATAAATAAAATGTAAAAATAATTTCAGAATGACACTGTATAAGACTTTACAAGTTTTATTGAATGTAAGCAAAATTAAACAAATCATAAACTCTTTATTATATTATTTTAAATGTTGCGCTAATACTTTTAGGTATCTATAACTGGGATCAGAGTTAATTGTATGATTAACGGGCAAGAGAAGAATACTTTTCGCTGGCCAGTTACTACCGAGGAGATAAATCACCAAACTGATAAAATTATCTGTTTAGTAAATGCTCCTTTTCTAATCAGTGGTTGTGGCGATTATTCATTATCCGAAAAATACTATAATACAGTCATATCATTATTCTTAGAGAAACTTTCTGCAGCAGAGTAGAAACTATGTGTGATGTGGTGGATAATGTGTGTAAATGACTCTATTAATAAATGAAAAACTAATTTTTAAATGGAAAAACATTTAAATGTTTAATTTATGTTTTATTTAATTAGCAATATAGTTATCTTGATGTTAGATTTTTGTTCAGTTTTTAATTCATGTTATATCATGCGTGTGACAAAATCACACGAATTTTTTTTATTATTATGTTAGGACCTTTTTGTATTGACAGTTGGATATGTTTACATTTTTACAAAACTAAGCGCCTCTGCCGTAATGGTTCATTTTGTAAGTATACTAAAACATTTTTTTCCAATTTCAAGCCTTAATATATTAATAGGCCTTAGGTATCACATAACTTTCTTTGCATTTTTAGACTCAATACCTTTGATAATTTCAAATCCTAAAAGAAAAATTGTGTGCAACACTTCGCCGCTAGAATTAACTCCGATTAAAAATTGACAAAACTGATTGATTTTGTACTTTTGAACTATGATAATTAGCCAACCGCACAGTGTCACGCAACTTTTTTATATTTTTTGGAGAGAGCTTTTGGGTTACGTCTAATATTAACTACAAAAGCTATGTCCAACTTTTTGCCTTGCCAAAAAAATGGGTTCAAAGGTGGCAAAAACTAAATTTCTAAAAATTTTTAAAAAAATCTCAAAAATTTAAGCCCAGATTCCGAGTGAACGAAACATTTTTGAAAATTTTTTTTTTCCCTAACAGGTTTTCTCTATATTCTGATCAATATATAAAAAATTCAAGCAATTTGGACGAGGTCACTTTCACAGTTTCAGGAATTTGCCTGATTCTTAGAAAAAACGGCTCTTAAGCCATTAGTTATAAATCATTAATTTTATTTTTGATAAAATAAATAAATCTTTTAAATAGCATATCTTTATAAAAATAAAAGTAAAATTTAAATTTATGTTGGATCTTACTTTTAAAATGTATTCTAATTTGAAAGTGAAAAAAAAAATTAAACAGATGAGAGCCATCATTTTAGAAGTGTGTTCAAAAGCTAAAAAGTTTCAAAAACGACGGTTTAAGGGCCGTTGAGAGCCGTTACGTCGCCTGGGACAGCAACCCTCATTGGCGCCATTATTTATCGAAATTTTGCTTTATTATAAATGAATGACCTTTTTCTTCTCTTTCTTTCTTAGATATCTGCCGCCCAGGACAAACTGTCCCTTTAGCCGGCCCTCTATGCGGCCTTTTTACAAAATATCAACATTTAGTTAGAGCTAGAGTTTTCATCATTTGTAAGGCTCAACAGTTTTCTAATTTGTAAGCCTAAATTTTTTTTTGATAACTAGTAAAAACTAATACATGGGGGGAAGGAAGTCTTAATAAACTTGGGGTGGGAAAATTTTTCAAAAGTTAATAAACATTTTCCTCCTCCCCCCCCCTCCTTTAATTAGGGACTTGAGAATAAGTCACAAACGACCTAATTTTACGGCGTAGGCTGACTAAATTATTGTTTTTTTAAAAGTAATATATTTTTAGTGTAAATTTCTATGTCATCAACACTCGACTCCCGTGGCTATATTGTTTTTTGCCCAGTGGCTGTACTTATTTCCTAGTCTTTTCATGCCCAGTTATATTCAAATAACCCAAGCGTTTTAATTCATTTCTAAGTAGGTGGCGGATATGTTTTGAAAGAATACTGTTCCAAATGCTATTGATACTTCTCACTTTAAAAACATAAAGTTATGTGAAAAAAAAATTGTTTTCAAAACCAAATGGTTCAAATGTCTCATCAGTTTATTTTATTGTTAAAATTATATATATATATATATATATATATATATATATATATATATATATATATATATATATATATTATATATATATACATATATATATAAAAGGGTGGTATGTAAGATTTTTTTTCACCCTTCAACATTATTAAAATAATTTTTTTTTCTATATTTATTCTCACAATGACAGGTATAAAAAAAAGAGTTAGACTCTTTTTTTATATATATCTTTTTAAATTTATCGTTAAAAAAGACTCAAGAATGATTTTTTTTTCCATTTAATGACGTTTTTGTTTACATTCTAAGCTTAAGCATGAGTAAACATGGGTAAAATGGTTCTTACAAGCAGAGGCGGTTTTACGGGTGTGTGTGTGGGGAAGGGGGGGGGGGAAGGGGTTACACCCCACCCTCCAAAGAAGGTGATTTTTAAGTTATAGTCAGTTTTTTTTACGAATTTAGTCATCTAGTCAGGCTACTTGACCCAGTTCAGTCGGTTAAATCTTCGTTTTGAGGACTTTTTTTTTTTAATCTTTTGAAGAAGCTAGTCGATACATTTTGAGGATTTATCCCCCCCCCTTCCTTCCTCATTTTATTTGCAGAACTGCCTCTGCTTAAATTTATATTTAAATTTAAATTAGAGTATATTTAAATTTATATCATTATAGTTCATTTAAATAAAGTAAAAAATTATCCTAAAACTTCTTGGTAAAATTAGAAATAGAGGCAAAAAAATATTCTTAGTAAAAATAATTTTTTGAAAACACTATCATCAATTAAGTTTTTAATTAATAAACTCCAATATTATATTTACCTACGAGAGTCCAAACCATCTGTTTCTCTTAAAAGAACTTGTAGCATACAATGCGTTTACGGTCTAATTAATATTATTTTTAGAAAAGAAGTTGAAACTCTAATTATGAAATATAAAAAGCTGTGATCCCTTAAAAACAGATTGACATGAACAACCAAGGATAAAGAGAACTCTTTAATAGAATCTAAAAAAAGGTAGTTTGGAACATGACAAAAAAATCACGATTGACAAAATAACAATGGATAGAAAAAGAACAAAAGAAACTAAATGTATGGACATTTTGTTTTTGAAAAGGCATAAGAAAAAAAAAAAGGTTGTCTAGGCTCTTCCAATATTAGCTTTAACCCAAAAGAAGACATACATATATCTTATAGCTGAGAAAGTGATTTCCATGATTATTTAAGCTCAGAATGCAATGACTCTGTTAAAAGTGAGGTAAATGATTATACCCACAAAGAAGAACAAATATAATACTGCCTAAAGATAAACCGATAACCGCTGTAGTAGAAGAAATTTCTTTCAACCAGCACACTGCTATGATAAGTAGTTTTATAACTATCTCAGGAGGAGAAATAAATAGTTTGGTTTTATCTGAATTATCATCACGTTTCAGCCACAAGAAGAAGATTAGCTGTACTAGTTAAAGTGATTGGGAAAAACTATTTGGCATTTCTCATATTGAATCAGGTGCTGTAGAAATGCATTTCAAAGGAGTTTAAAATAGAATTTTATGGCCTCAGTTATTGTATACATTGTATATGTTTAGATACTACTGCTTCCAACACTGGTAAGCACCACGAAGCAATACCAAGAATGGTGCTTAAGCTTTTCATAAACACTAAATTGATTTCCTCCATTATCTTAGTTCACAACAATAAACTTACAAAGTAAAAAGAAACTTTTTTACAACATTTAGAAATTCATGTGATTTTTGGTCGATTAGTGGGACATTAAAAATACACTTTAGAATTATTTTTTCTTAATTTAATTATGTATTTTAAAACCATAAACTCATGAAATTAAAATGAAAAATAACTTTTTTCCTTTCAATAACAACACAAAAACAAATTTACTTTGGTCTTTCATGCTTTAAAGTAGTTTTTTTTTTTTTACTTTTTGTAATGAATGAAAAAAAAATTTTGATTCAAAGAAGTTTTTTATTTGTTTAAAAAAACATCAATTTTGCAAAACTATTTAGCGCTCAAGATCGCGGATGATTGCAGCTACACTTCTCAGGGTAGTTAGTAGACACTATACACTAAAAAATATCAAAATATGGAATTGGTACAAATTGGAACAATTTTTTAATTCTTCATCAAAGTTAAAATTTAGTATTTTTGCGACGGAATTTTTACTTTCAATGCTAAAAATTGTAGTACCAACTTTTTCAAGAACTTTTTTATTTTTTGTTTTTTAACAGTCTATACTGTAACCTTTTTAATCGTGTGTATATTCTCAATTTTTCAATCATTTGTATATCAAAAAAATAGTAATTAATAAAATCCAGCACCTTGAGGGTTTTTATCGAAAATTCATTAAAAACCTAACTTCAAGAAGCCACTACCAATGAGCCTGTCACATTTAGAATTTCATAAATTGGAAAATTCTTAGTGAGGGTGTTAGTAACAAAACCCACTATCAGTCATAATGATTGAACAAACTCACTTTTTTGATTTTTGGCCATGTGATTTCCCACTGTGCAAGTAGTCTCAGATAGAAAAGAGTGCTTCGTATGTTCATAGTAAAAATTCACCGCTGCAGAGTATGGGTTTGTGTATTTATATAGTAGTTATACATACATACATACATACATACATACATACATACATACATACATACATACATACATACATACATACATACATACATACATACATACATACATACATACATACATACATACATACATACATACATACATACATACATACATACATACATACATACATACATACATACAATTGAGAAATAAGACAAGTTTTTTTTCACTTATCAATAAAAATCATATTTTAAGCAAATAAAACAACAAAACATGTTTTGACTAATTTATTGCCGTCTTCAGTTGGGTTTAAAAACTTATTTAATTTTTATATACAGTTATTCCACGGTAATTAAATATAAAGTTAAATTTAAAAAAAAAATTATAATTTATATTTAATTACCGTAGAATATTTGTATATAAGAATTAAATAAGTTTTTAAACCCAACCGAAGATGATTATTGTTTTTTAAACTGAAGATAATTATAAAATAGTCAAAACATGAATTGTTGTTTTATTTGTTTAAAAAATGGTTTTTATTAATAAGTGGAAAAAATTAACTATTTTATTATAAAAAGAAATGTGTATATATATATATATATATATATATATATATATATATATATATATATATATATATATATATATATATATCGATACTAAATTCATTTTTTAAAAGAAATTTTCGCAGGATTGTTGTGACCAGCGTCTTCAGCTTAAAGGTTTTTTGTTTGATTTTGTTTATATGTTATTTAATATATATATATATATATATATATATATATATATATATATATATATATATATATATATATATATATATATATATATATATATATATATATATATATATATATATATATATATATATATATATATATATATATATATATATATATGTATATATATATGTATGTATATATATATATATTTAGCACTTTAACTATATATATATATACTAGTTAAAGTGCTAAATGTACTAAAAATAAACATAATAAACTCTACTAACCAGGATTTGTTGCAATTCTTTAGTTTTCTTTATAAAAAAATATTTATTTTCTAACAAGCAATGATATTAAAATTATAGTAATTTTAAAATTTTACAGCTTATTGCTGTAAAATTTTTGAACAACAAAAAATGTAATGAGACAATTCACAGCTTAAGAAAATTGTTTGTAATCCAAGCTATTATGTTTATTTCTTAATTGAAATTTTCCATTGTTAAGAAAGTACAAAAAGTAATAAAAAAAACTAATATCTTTGATATATATATATTTTTTTACCTTAATAAGTTCCTTAATTTTTTTTTTTTTTTTAGATATTAAATAAACAGTGGTTGACAAGTTCATGTTAACAATATTACTTTACAAATATAAAGTTATTAACATGATGACGCTGCAGTGACACAGTGAAAAAAATTAAAAAAAAAAGTTTTACTTTTACGTCGGTTAAAAGATAAATGTTTGCGGATATTTATGTATATATCACAAACACACTTTCATACATTTTATTTGATTATTTTTTAAAAACAGAAATATTAGCAAGGGGACAATTATTAAGTATGTTAACAGTTTTAAAGTGATTTCTTATTTCCTCTCTCTCTCTTCTGTTTAATCCCCTAGTAATGTGTATGTATATATATATATATATTTTTTTTGCTTTTTTTTTTTTTTTTTTTTGCTTTAAACTATTGTGTGTTTGTATATATATATATATATATATATATATATATATATATATATATATATATATTGTATATATATATATATATATATATATATACATATATATATATATATATATATATATATATATATATATATATATATATATATATATATATATATATATATATATATATATATATATATATATATATATATATATATATATATATATATATATATATATACAAACACACAATATTTTAAAGCAAAAAAAAAAAAAAGAAAAAGGACTTATATTATTATATATACCCATAAATACCTTTGATTACAGAAGATCCTTAAAACATATTTTCAAATCAATAAAGCTTAGAGTTGATTCAAATCAATAAAGCCTAGTGTTGAATAGGGAGAGGATAAAAAATAAAAAATTAAAAGAAACTGAAACTTTATATAACAAAAAGTAAAATAAACAGCTTATGCAGAAAGTTTAAACGTACTTGCTTTTTTAACTTGTATAATTTTTTTCAGAAGTAATGGCCCGATAAAGTTATGAAATTTAGTCAGCATTTTATGTTTATTTAACGCAACATCAAAGCAGGAGATTGACTACAAAAATCAATAGTTTGTCTGCAGACAAAATAGTGAGTCGCACAATGATAAACAAAATATTATGCAAGACAAAGTTATATTTGTTTCTTGCTGTAAAGAAACTTTTGCAAACGCTAACCATTTGCCAGAAAAGGAAAGTTTTATCCATAGCAAATGTAGTTTTTTGATTTTTATAAAACTTTTCTATTACTTTTATCTCTTTATTAAATGCTGCAATACTATCTTTCTTATTAGTTCTATATTGGATGATGAGCTAGTTAGATTAATCATTCTCGGAGTATTTATACACAATTGCCTAAAGCAACTTTCTTCCTTTTTTTTTCTTTTCCAACAAGGATCAACTCAAGTACTTTAATTAATAATATATTTTCTAATTCAATTTCTAAAGATATTTTATTTGGTAGTTTAACTAATAAAATATCGGTTCATTTACCTTAGTTTATAATTTATTCATCTTATAAAAAAAGAAAAAAAAAACATTTTCTTAAAAGAAATATTATTCTCCGACTTAATATAAAAGATTTCAGAAACAATTACTTAAAAATAAAATTGGGATGAATTGGTCAAAGTTTCCATTGTTAATATTAACAAATAATATTAAGAATTTTTTACTAGTTTTAACTATCGTTTAGACAAAAACGCACCGCTAAAAAAACCTAAGAAATCTTGACTTACCTCGGAGCCTTAAAACATGGATTACTTCAGTAATTTTAACCTTCATAAAAAAAATAAGATATTAAAGAGACTTCTTAGAACAAAAAATCTACATAACAAACTAAATCTTGAAAAGACTTACAAAACCTATAAAAATTTATTTGTAATACTTATTTGAAAAAGCATAAAAAATATTTTTTGAAAATTTTCTGCTAACGGCAATAGTTTAAGAATTTTTTTTTCAATTTTATTTCGGTGCCCCAAGAAGTCCTTACGGTCTTCACAGAACACCGCGGATTAGCAATTAATAGGAAGTTCACGCCCCGATGTCGTAAAACTTGCCTAGAAGTGGGGTTTGAACCACGGATTCTTTGCGTCTGAGGTAAGTATCATTAACAGCTGTAATATACATATATAATAGACATAGAGTATCTTGAATTTATATCGGAATATTTAATTTTACTTACTTTTTTATTTTTATTTTTTATTTTTTCGTTTATCTTCAAGAGTATATGCTCCTAAAGAAAGTTTCTTCCTTCGTTAAATTATTATTTATTTTGTAAATATCTTACTTAGCGGTACTTGATGATTAGACCGTATGGTCTTCTACGAGTCCGTTATTTTATTTTTTTAATAACGATCATTGTTTATTATTATATATTTGTATTTTAAATATTGTAACAAAATGCTTATTTAAAATGCAATAAAAAGAACAATTGAAAAAAAAAGCTAAAATCTATCAAATTTTTAAAATTAGTCTTTATTTCAATTCCTGAAAGACTGCGAAAAAAAAAATATTCACTCATCCAAAGCTGAGTTTCATAAGTGAAAAGTTTTCGACTAAACTATGAAAGGTTAATGAATAAGGTTTGGAGTTTTAAAACTCCAAACCTTATTCATTAACCTTTCATAGTTTAGTCGAAATTTCGACATTTTTGGATAAATCATTTTTTTACCTGTAAAATATTTAAGCTCTTTTCCGACGCTGCTTTTAGAATAATTCTATGGTTGTCGTTTTGAAAGTGAAAGTTTTCGCTTTTGAAAAGAAAATTTTTGAAAGCATTTTTTAATAGAAGCACTAAAGTGACGTCATAAAGTAATTGATCAAGTTTTATATTATTATTATTATTTTTAATTTATTTAGGTGCCCCAAGAAGACCTAACGGTCTTGTCACAGAGCACCGCGATAGTACATTTAACTAGGAAGTTCACGCCTCCTTCCTAACCGTGACGCGTAAATATGTCCAAGGCTCGTTTCGAACATGGATCTCCTGCTTATAAAGCAAGCGCTCTAACCACTGCGCCACGGCCCGCATATTATTACTATTTAAATTTAAAAACACAAAAAATTAAGTTATTACTTCTAAAAAAAGGTACACGTATTAGTCATTATTTTATTCAAAGTCAAATTATTTAATTTAAATGAATTAAAAACAAACCTCTGAGTTTATAACCGAATTTTTTTTTTTTTTTAATAGATAAAAATGGCTTTGGAAGTATGAAATTACTTTAATATGCAGTAAATGATAAAAAATACGATGGCTGCAAAAAATGTCATAAAAGAATCGCTTGTTCAGCTTAAGTGTCTTTATTAAACACGTCACACTGTTAGCAAAAATCCAAAGTCAGGTTTTCTCGGGAACTTGCTTTACAGTTCCTGAGGTAGGTTAGGGTAAAATGAGCATCTTAGTCAAAAATTAGAATTTTTTCAAAAATAATTAAGCTAGATTCAAAATTTTTGCACTTTTCTTCACAATCGACCATACAATTTTAAATTTAAAAGTATGCTTTTTGAACAACAATACTAAATTCGCTATATTAAATCAATTAAAATAAGCGGCTGCTGTTCTATTTTAAGTTAATTACTTTTATTTTTACTTTTTTAACTTAATTTCTTTTTTAATTAATCTTGATATTATTTACATCAGTTATTTAAATTTTTTTTAAAAATACTTTCTGGTCTGGTTTATTGTTCTTGCTTTGGAAATGGCTCCGCATTTTGACCAATTTGTTGTCGATAACGGTTCTTCATATTTGCAACTAGAAAATTTATTATATTGTTTTTTTAATATTTGATTTTTTGTTTATTAAGGCTAAGTTTTGAGCACGTGAAAAAAATATTTGAAGACGATCCGATAAATCTATTTTAAGTATTCCTGTTTTTAGAGATCTGAAATGAGTCAGTATGTAACCTATTGTAATGGTAAATGTTTTTTAGATCATTCTGAATATATAAATAAACTATAGTTCTTATATATACTTATTTTTTAATTATAAAGACTATATATATTTCCGAAATATGTACAATTTTGGAACTATACATTAATTCCTCCTCTTCTATAAGTCTTTTCAAATAAAATCATTTTATAGTTGGATATAGTTAAAAAGTTTGAGTTAGTGGAGATTCATCTTCACGACACGTTACTAAGAGGAAAATCAAATTAAATTGGTAACTACAATCTAAAAAAGATTTTTAATTCATCAGTATTTGTCTTATTTTATGTGTATTAATGAGAAATCTTTTTTATTTTGGATAAGGTTTCAATTTTAAAATATTCTATCCCAGCAGGCACAATGACGTTGAAATAACGTTGAAACAACTACGACGTTGAAAAATACGACGTTGAAACAACGTCGATGATTACGTTGTTTCAACGTTGATCTATCGTTTTATCGACTGCATATCAACCATATTTCAACTTTGAATAGGTGATATATTCGATTGATACGTAGTTGATAAGACGTTAGAACAACGTTGAAACAACGTAAACTCAACGTTGATTTTTGTTTTTTATTTAGGTTAAACCCAATTAACTAAAAAATTATCTCAACTTTAATTGCAATAAATTAACACAATAAAAAAGCAACAATTTGCGCGAAGAATATTATATTTCACGCAAATTAATCAGATACAACTAAATTGCTTCAACGGACTTTATATACAATGCAAATAAAATAAAATGTTTGAAAAAAAAAAGTTTTATTTATCAGTATTATATTTATCAATTTATCAATAATAACTGTTATCAATAGTTCCAGAACAACTAGGAAAAAGTATGAATGTTATACATCAGGTGAATTGCCTTTTACGCGCCAACTACCACCATTTAATCTGTCGAGTGCGTATTTTAATAAAGTCATTATTCCTTTTCTTATTTCGGTAACTGTAGCAGTCACTTTAATTGACAAAACGCTCTCTATAAAAAAAGGTAATGCCTGAGTAATTTGCATCAAATACATCAAAAAGTTAAAAATAAAATAGCATTAAAAAAACGAACTGTGATTTTTAAAAAATATATAATTTTACACTTAACTTACAAGTAAATACCTAATGTTTGTTCCTTTAAACTTCTCTTTACCTTTACCGCCAGCCATATTAAACTTCGATTATAAACCATTGGTCAACAACCTGCATTATACATTGTTATTATTATTACAGTTACATTAAAAATTGATAAACATGTCTTTTACAAAATACAAATTATTCTCAATAAAAATTGCACAAACCGCAAAGGTTTTTTACCAAACCGTAATGCAAGTAAGAAAAAAAATTGATACAGGGGAAGAGTTTGGTCCAAGGAGACCACCTTCTAAACGCAAGAAAACACCAAGAGCGGACAGTATAATCAGAAATATCTGCTTGGAAAACAGAAAAAAAGCCACTTAGCTTACCCATGAAGCTGTAATTGTTGTATCAGACCGGACCATTTGTAGAAGGCTAAAAGAAGAGGGATTGATGTCCAGCCAAAATAGTCAAAAAGTGACAAAAAATTCAAAAAAAAAATAAAAATAATGTCAAAAATCTTATATTTATGCAAGATGGTGCAACTTGCCACACAATAAAAACTGTTATGGCTTGTTGATGTATTGCTATGGCCAGACAATTCGCATGATCTTAACCCCATAGAAAACATTTGGGAAATAGTAAAGCAAAAGATTGGAAAAAAAATCTTACTAATAAGCAAGATCTTATGGAAGAGATTATCAAGATCTGGCATAATAACCCAGAGTAGACAAAAACTATAAAAAATAAATTGCAAGCATCCCACAATGCAATGAAGCAGTTATTGCAAATAAAAGTGTTTTTGCAAAATATTTATACTTTATATATATTTTATATAATTTATCATAATAATCAATAAATATTCAAAATGTTCAACTTTATTTATATATTTTTATCAAGTACAACTTTATAAATAAAAGAAAAAACTTTAAATTGCACCATTATTTTATATATATATATATATATATATATATATATATATATATATATATATATAAATATATATATATATATATTTATATATATATATATATATATATATATATATATATAAATATATATATATATATATATATATATATATATATATATATATATATATATATATATATATATATATATATATATATATATGTAAGCATATGTATGTATATATACATACATATACATACATATATATAAGCATATGTATGTATATATACATTAATATATATGTATGTTTATTTATGTACATATATATGTATGTATATATAGAGTAAAAAAAAAGTTTAAGTATGAGTTACAAATCAACCTTTGTACTTTAAGGTTGTTCTTTAGCTCAAGGAAATACAAAAGTAAGAGAAAATAGTTACAAAAAAAAATTATAACCAGACATAAAAAAAAAAAGATTTATTTTATGTCTGATAAGAATTCGTCAAACTTTTAAAAATATATGCTAAACATATTTTTAACACAAGTTTAAAACAAACTTTAATAAAAAGATTCAAAAGATTTTTTATTTAAAACTACTTTTAACAAACCTTTGCATCACATTTTTTTGTATTTGTCTTAATAGTTTTACCTCCAATTTTAGAAAGTTTGTTAACCTAAAGGTTTAAGAAAATAATTACACAGCATTATTTTTATAGTACATTTATAAAAAATTTATAAAAAGTTACAAGTAGATTAACTTAGGCTAAGTTATTATTAAATACTCAATCAAAAAACAATAAAAAAAACTGCAAAAAGTCATGGTTTGAAACAACCCATCACTCCAGACCTCACCCAAGAATCATTTAATCTGTTATCATAATCATTAAACTACTGCTGCAAGTTCATCCATAGAATTTCAGAACTATTTGTCATGATATTACTTTAATTACTGGAAAGAGTAAGTTTTACTAACACCTCTTACTAACAATAAAGATATATCAGAAAGACAAAAGAACCAAACATTAATTAATTTCTAAAAGCGTTGAAACACAAGATCAAAACATTTATAAAATGAGACATTATTCATAAATTAAATAAAATGTATTAATTTAGCAACCAATAAGATGTGTAAATCACAGAAGCATAGAAAAAAATGTTCAGAATCTTTTCTTCCTAAATCAACTTGCAGACAGACAATTGATACCTTGAGCTACAGTATGTGGAGTATGCATAAAAATTGTTTTCTGTTTCTTTTTTTGTGTTACAGGAGTAGGTACTTGCTTACTATTCTGTTGGTTATTATGTTTTCTCTTGCATAAGCATGGTAGTGGCTCCTATAAAAATTAATATGAAAATAAAACTAACTAAAAAATTAAGTATCTTTTAAAATAGTTATCGTTTTCTGAATCTGATTCTATCTGAGTATTACTAGTAGTGCCACATTCAAATTTATCACATAACTCATGATCTAAGAATATTCATTCAATTTAAAAATGTTTTGAATACATTATATAATAAAGAATATATAAAAAAGAATATATCTAAACACTGAAAACAACATATACAGAATGAAAGCATGTTAAAAAAAACAAGGAAAAAAAGTAATGTCTTAATGTTTATATTTTAAAAAAATTACATTATCTCCATGACATTTAATTTTGAGCAACTTAAATCTGTATTAGTTAGACTTTGGTTTATGCATTTCATTAAAACAATTTATTACATTTAATGATGATGGCCAGCACAAAAAATTATCAATCGAATTTTCTTTCTCTATTTCTCTGTATTTTCTATCCAAACAGCTCGAATGTACATTTTGCTTGCCCTACTATACTGTTTCAACTGGAAAAGTATAGTAGAAAATATAGCAGAAAAAATACTCATATTTTAAAAATTTGTTCATGGAAAATAGCTAACAGAAAAATACAACTGTACATTATGATATATTATACAGTTGCTAAAATTTGCTAAATTTTTATGTTGATCCTTCTACCAACCAATATCATGGACTAAAGGAGCAAGCACAAATTCTTTTTTATACAACTTTACAAAAAGAAAATATATATATATATATATATATATATATATATATATATATATATATATATATATATATATATATATATATATATATATATATATATATATATATATATATATATATATATATATATATATATATATATATATATATATATATATATATATATATATATATATATATATATATATATATATATATATATATATATATATATATATATATATATATATATATATATATATATATATATATATATATAAGTTTGACTTTATGACTATGCTTGTAAAATGATTTTTTTTGTTCAAATTGCTTTTTTAAAACGCATATAAAATGAATAAACAAGCATATAAGAATGAAAAAATGCGCATATAAGAATGAATAAAGGCGCATATAAGAATGAATTAAGGCGCATTTAAAAATGCGTATAAGAATGATCAACCCTGTAAAAATCAACCCGGAAAATTATAATACCGATTTTCCGTTTTTAATACCGGTATAAACCGATATAAAATATTATTTATAAAAAACATTTAAAAAATTAAGCCAAATCCTTAGATAAATGAAAATAAAAATTTACCCTTTTTTTTTTTTTTATATTTTTATTGTATTTTACTTTTTAATATCTGAAAATAAATGTATTATTTAAAATATTTTATCAGGCATAACTCCGCGGTGCTCTGTGATAAGACCGTGAGGACTTCTTGGGGCACCTTATTCAACTTAAAAAAAAAAAATAATAATAATTTAACATTCCGAAAAATAGTATTTTAGAAATAATAATGTATTTAATATGTCAACATTCATTCGCCTTCGAAACTTAGTTACAAAATTACCAGCAACCAAAAAAGTTCCTCACTAGATGTTGACGTAGGCTGAATTGTTTTGAAAACAGCATTAATCTTACTTATATTCGATGTTCGAACTCCACTTGCTTTAAATAACTTAAACTCCCTTAATACCTCTGAAAATGGATCAGAACAACTAATCTTGGTTTGGAAAGAAACTGTTAGGGATTGTTGTAACTGTGTCTTAAGGTTGTTATTAGCTTTTTCAGCAACTTCTTCACCTGATGATTCGACATTGACACTATCCAATACTTTGGTAAATATTTTGTTTAACCTTTTTTTTTTAATATTAAATAACTGCTGACTTTGATGAATTTTTGAAACCATTGTTATTTTGTAACGTATTTAAATTTGGGGTTTTGCTAATATTTCATTAGTAACACTAAATCTGAGTTGCGTCGCTTATCGTATCGCTTTTTGAGGGAATCTAGTATTACTACACATAAGTTAAACGTTTGTTCAGAAAGATTTTTGAACAAAAACATGTGAACACCTTCACTGGTCAGATTACTTGAGTTATCCTTACTTTGCTCCTTAACAGCCAATTCAATAGGTTTTAACACTATTAAAATATCTTCTAAAGTTTTAAAATTGACTTCCTTGTAACAACTATTTGTTCCAATGTCCAAAACTGATTTTTCAATGCATGGTTTTTTTTTTATTAACATTTCAACCATAGGAACCATAGAAACCGAGTTTTACTGTCAAGTTTTAATATCAGTTTTTTTATTTTCTTGCTCGAAAACATGCTTTTGCAATATGGAGCTACGAACGCTTGACAATTTAAAAAATTTAATCAGTTTATGTAAAGTATTCAATAGAGACCTGATGCCATGTCGAAATGGTCTGTTTCTGCTTCCATGAGCGGTTTTATCTATGATATCATTAAAAATGTCGCTGCGATTCAATCTCTTAAGATAATCATTGTCATTATAATCAGAATCTGAATCATTATCTTCATCCGAAGTAAAATTAAAAAGAAGTTCTTTGAAATCGTTTGCATTATCATGCTTATCGGCATCTTCTTCATTTGACTTGTCACTCGTCACTTTTAGATGTCTAAATTCATATAAATATAAGACATCTATTAGTGGTCATCTTTTAGACGGCTTGAGACAGCTATTATTCGTCATCTCTTTTTTTTTGTTTTTTGTTCTTATTACAATAATATAATGGTATAAATATGTCACTGAGAACCGTAAAAATATAACCAGTTAAATAATTACAATAACTGACGTTTAGAAATAAAATTTAAATCTAACCAGATATTTCATTACATAAAATAACGTTAACCAACATGAAGAAAATATATAAAACTAAATATTTCGAAATAAAACAATATATACAGGAATCACACACTTTTTTAAAAGGTATAAACTCAAAGAACTTAAATATATTATCAATTGACAATATAAGTTTTTCAAAAGTAAGAAAACTCTAACTTTGAGAAAAATCAAAATTTTTCAAAACTATTTTGTTTCACAGAAGAGCTCTGCGATATGTTAAAAGAGATCTTCCAAAACTTGTATGAGAATAATGTTGGTGAATAAGATTGTCATTTCTTAAGTCATATTTGTTTTTTTGCTTTATTGCATATAAATTTTGAAAGGATATAGGGGTTAGGTTTATCTTACATTTGTACATAAATAAAAGAATATTAAAAACATTTTGCTAGTATATATTAAGAACATTCATTTCTAACAAAAGAGGTCTGGCATGAATGTAACAAGCTTTAAAGTTTATTAGACGCGCTATTTTTTTTTTTTTTTTTTTTTTTTTGTGTGTGTAAAATTTATTTCGCCGTTAAGGAATCTTTACATTGCATGTAAATATATCGAAATTAATGGCTGGAGCAAGAAGAAGGCACAGTTTGCGTTGTCGCCGAGCCCCATATACAAAAAAGATTCTACATAACCGTAGTATTCAAATATATATATATAAACATAAATCAGAATTAAACAGAAAATAACTAAGAAAATAAAGCAAATAGCAAATTCAAAATAGCAAATAACAAATAATTGAGAAGTGTTGGAATGCTAAACAACTGCTAAAATGTTTAAGAATCTCTTAAACAAAAATTTTCGAATAAAAAAAAAATATATATATAAAATTTCATAATTAACATAATCACAAGATGAATTTTTAATAACATCACTAAAATTTCATTGATATAAATAAACTTGTTTTTATTTCAAAAGAAACATTTAAGTGGGATAAATTCCCTGAAGAGTAATGATCTTTTTGATTCACTTTTAAATTGTTCTAATGTAGTCTTGCTTTTGTTCTAATGTAGTCTTGCTTTTGTTCTAATGTATTCTTGCTTTTGTTCTAATGTAGTCTTGCTTTTGTTCTAATGTAGTCTTGCTTTTGTTTTAATGTAGTCTTGCTTTTGTTCTAATGTAGTCTTGCTTTTGTTCTAATGTATTCTTGCTTTTGTTCTAATGTAGTCTTGCTTTTGTTCTAATGTAGTCTTGCTTTTGTTCTAATGTAGTCTTGCTTTTGTTCTAATGTAGTCTTGCTTTTGTTCTAATGTAGTCTTGCTTTTGTTTTAATGTAGTCTTGCTTTTGTTCTAATGTAGTCTTGCTTTTGTTCTAATGTAGTCTTGCTTTTGTTCTAATGTAGTCTTGCTTTTGTTCTAATGTAGTCTTGCTTTTGTTCTAATGTAGTCTTGCTTTTGTTCTAATGTAGTCTTGCTTTTGTTCTAATGTAGTCTTGCTTTTGTTCTAATGTAGTCTTGCTTTTGTTCTAATGTAGTCTTGCTTTTGTTGACTATTTCTGGGAATTTTTTTTTCACAGATAAGGTCCGCAGTATTTAATTGAATATGAGGTTAGTTTTAAATTATATTTGAAAAGAACAAAGTTGCTATCTGAAAATTTTATTGAATATTTATGATTAAATTTATTAAAATAAGTTTGAAAAATTTTGGGTGACGATCCCATTTTTGCTTTAAACATAAACAATAAAACTTGGTGTAAATTGAGTTTATACACATTTAAAGCACCGAGTGCACGTAAAAGCGGTTCGCAAGGAGTATTTGCTTCTGTTGCCGATATAAAGGATCTAATTGAATTTTTTTAGCACTGCCCCATGCGATATTTGCATAGTTTATATGGCATTAGATTAGTGAATGATAAAGTTGAATTAATGAATGTCTATTTACAAAATTCCTCGTTTTATACATTACTCCAATATTTTTTGAAACTTTATTGCGCAAAGTTTCGATATGGTTTTTCCAAGTTAGATTTTCATCAATGAAAACACCAAAGTAATGTATAACTTTTGATTTCTTTATTTGAACATTATCAATACACATTTGAAGCATATTTAATAAAAGTTTTTTTTGGCATTTTGGATGAAAAAAGTCCATTTAGTTTTTTCCAAGTTAATTGAAAGTTTATTTGACTTAAACCAATTTGAAATTCTAATTAGCTCTATGTTGATGTCATTAAATAGTCTAATGATATTTTTACCGGATAGAAAAAGACTTGTATCATCGGTAAACATCATTGTCTTCAAATTTAAAGCATTATGCAGATCTTTAACTTAAATGAGATAAAGCAGTGACCCTAGTCTAAAGTTTAAAGATGGCCTAGTATAACGTCTAAAGTGACCCTAGTATAATGCCTAAAAGTGTAAATACTTTAGATTCTAAAAACACGTGTTTATGCTAGGTGGGTATGGATTCTCATGTGGGTAATCAGACCAGGTGGGTAATCAGTGGGTAATCAGACCAGGTGGGTAATCAGACCAGACCTTTTTTTTTTGTACTAGTTATATATATAAAGTAAAGTAAAATAAATATAACGCAAATAAAATTGTATTACTTGTATATCATTTTTTTATATAAGTAGATATATTAAATATTATAATTAAATGTATAATTTTTATAATGCTAAACAATTTATTGTTTTTTATATATATACTATTACTATAAAAACATAAGCTAACACTACAGCTATTATATACCTTCATTCATGAACTTTTTCATGCGGTAATAATGTCCAAGGAAATTGTAATGCAATCGTTAATACTTTTCCAAAAATAGTTATAGAAATTGTTCAAGGGGAATCGTGGTGCAATAATTATTATTAGTGCAATAATAATCATATCAACCTTGAAAGATAAAAATGAATACAAAATGAGAAATGTCAATTTAGTTCGGCAACCTTTTTATCAAACTAATTTTGGAAAAACAAACATTGCATTTCGCGGAGCTTTTCTTTTGAATAAAATAGTTTTAAAACATTTTGATTTTTCTTCGGCATGGAGTTACCTTTCATTTAAAAATAAACTTAAAGAAATAATTTTGTCTCTGGATATTATATTTTTAAACATTTAATAATTTCATGTAATATTTGATGTATTTAAGCTGTAAAGTTTTTATAGAGATATACAACTATATTTAAATATGATTTATTGAGATTGTAAAATACGAGCGGTTCTCGATGACAAGACCTGACGGTTTTGTTCGAGTCTCCGCGTTCTTTTTTTTAAATTAAATACCTATATTATCTTTTACTTAGTTCTTATTGTATGATTTTGTTATTTAAATGTTAACGATTTTATTGTGCAACGATTTACTAAAATGTTGAAGAAAAGAACAAAAAAAAAAAAAATAAAAAAAAAAAATTATAATACCAAAAGGTAACTAATTAATAAAAAAATTTAACAAACTTGTGGTTTGAAGGGAAATAAGGGCGCTAATCAGGTTTGCTGTCACAGGCGGCAAGACGGCTCTCGGCGACCCTGTTAGTCCATATTGCTATCTTTATTTGGGAAACGGTTCCGTATTGGAAAATTTTAGTTGAATACCGGTATTGAAAACCGTGGAAACTCTAGTATTATTTGTGATTTTAAAATAATTGGAGCAATGGATTTCAAATTCTATTGTTTTTGTTAGTTCAAGAATTTTTTAATTACAAATGTAACGGTTTTTGTAGGTCTTTATGAAGTTAATATCGCAATTACCTTTCTGGCAATATCTTTTGAAAAAAAGATTATATATTGTATATGTTTGTTTTATGTGAAATCATGTACCAATTTAACTTATTAAAGTTTGATAAATACGCACCCTAGTGCGCATTGTCAAGATTACACATCGAGCTCTTTGTTGCCACTTTGGATCTTTTAATAGGAGTGAGTCACTAAGTTAACTTGCTATTTAGATTGGAAAAATTTAATTTTTATTATAAATGAAAAAAAGTACTGTCAAAAGCGTAAGTTTTGTGTTCTAAAGATTTTTTTCAGTAACCTATAGCATTATGGGATTGACATTCGGACAAACATTGCACAGAAACAATAAAATTCTTAAAAACGTAATACCAAAACGTACGCCATCAAAATTAGTTAAATTTAAAAAAAATGTATTTCTTATAAAAATAATTAACATTGAATAAAAAAATTTACTATAAATAGTTTTAATTATTTACAACACTTTTACTAAACTTTGTTTACCCATAAACAAAGTTTTTTGTCTAAAAAATGAGTATAAGAACTTATACACTAATAAATAAAAGTATTTACAATAAATAATGTATAAAAAAGTATAAATATTGCCAAATAAAGAAATTAATGCAGCACAAATTTCTTTGTTCAATCCAAATGAAATTATTAGATATCTATTCACTGTGTATAATAGCAACATTTGTAACATCTTTTAACGTTATTTGTTTTGTTTTATTTGGAAGTCTGTAAAACTTGAAAGCCAAGAATATAAAAAATGTTGCCAGAAACTTAACTACCACTCCGATAAGAAATAGATTGAATCTGAAATGCGCGTTATATAACAATGAATAATTTTTAAGCTAATAAACAATAAATTTGAAATAAGTAAATAAAAAAAAACGGACATTAAATTACGTTTAAACAAATTAAAGCTTTTCTTTATTTTTTACCTAAAATCGGTATTATCGTACTCGAGGCAATTTGTTGTTTCTTCTGTGCATTCGTCGATGTCCCATAATTTGCAACTCGAATCTATAAGCTTACCAAATATAGTTGGTGCAGGAATAAATCCAAGAAACCGTGCAAAGACTTGTTGAAAACCCATAGCAAAAGATCCTAGATCTGCTGGTACAACTCTAAACAACAATAAAAAACTGTTTGTTAATCATTATCAAATCATATAAAATGTGACCATGGCTCGAATAAAATCAAGTCAAGATTTGAAACTTATTTACTTTCTTTAAACTGAAATTTTTGGTTTCTTAAAATAATCACTTTAATAAAAAGATAACTTTATGGCCAAAAAAAAAACATGAGTTTTAAATACTTTATATTATTAAAAAATATATATTTATATTCTTATTCAGTCTTTTTTTAAATAATTATTTACAATGTTTTAAAAATTATAATTAATATTATAAAATTATATAAAAATTATAATTAAATTAATATTATTAAAATTTTATATAAATTTGCTCATTTTGAAACCTAGATACTATATTATCAATTCAATAAACAAAACTCACCTGAATGTAGCGTTTAATACGGGAACGTTATTCAAGAAAGTAAAAATCATAAGTAAAAATGCGCACACAGCAAACAGAGGAAATAGCTTACAACTTGGAGTGCATCTATTTTCAATAACCTTAATGACGTCAGGTGGTAAACAGGTGCAGTTGTAGTATATCTAAACAATTTATTTACAGTTGTAGTATATCTAAACAATTAATTAATTATTTAGATAAACCTTTTAAGTATTAAAAAAAATACATTCTAATAGAAAAATTAGAAATACTCCATTTAAAAATGAAGCTTTGGAGCAGCCAGCATGACATGGTGAATAAAATGTTTGTTGGTCTTCAACTGAACAAACAGGCTTATAATATTGCTGATTGCAGTTACAATCTATATTGCAGTTGTTCTCTAATGAAACTAAATCGCTAAAATTTAAATAAAAAAGATAAAAATAACAGTAAAGAAAATAACAAACCTCTTACTTAAATTGGATCCTGATGTCAAACATTATTACTAGGTATTATGTTTAAACATGAAGGGCTGTTAAAAATCGGTAATGTAAAAAGGCATAGCTCTTTTTGCTCAAAATTATCTTTGAACTCTGATATAGCAGATCAGATTTTATTTTCTGACCAAAAATATTTAAAAAAATAAACAAAAAAACAAAAAAAATGAAGTTTATATTAATTATTTGATCAACTTGTTTTAGTATTTAACAAACTTAGATTTATCAAGATATTATGGGTTTGTTAGTCTGGAACTTTTTTTTTTTTTTTTTTTTACAAATAAATGTTATAAAAAAAAAAACAACAACAAAAAAAAAAAATTAGACAACATTTTATATTTACCTGTTATAATAGGGAATAGCTACACCTACTATTTCACGCCCCTCACAACCAATAAAAATTGAAGATATGAGTCCGGTTGAAACCAATGCTATAATTGCTGAATATTTTAATGTTGACTGGCAATTCCAATTAAAACGCTTGCTTATGTAGCCACCAAGGATAATTCCACCTGCAGCTCCTATTACAATATGTTAAGAGTTAAAAAAAAAACTCAATCAAATCAAGTGTTTTAGTCTCAAGGACTAATAAATTGACTTTATCATTTAACAAAAAAGGAATCAAACAAATATTTTTAAAATCTTTTATTATGAATTTTATTTCATGCTGCATGTGAGACAATGCAAGTTCATTTTTAATGCAGTTACTTTGCAATAATAAAAAAATCTCATTTAATAAAAAAAATTGAGAAGTTATCCTAAATATTATATATATTTGTGCTTATTATTTTGTCTGAAATCAAAAATGCATTCACAATTATATTCATAACAATTATACACACGCATTTTATATCAAAACATTGATCAATACTAAAAAGTGTTCCTAATTTTACATGTCTTAAAAACGAAACAAACTATACTACCACAGCAAACAGTTCAGGAGTCTGGAATCATAGCATGCCATGACATGAGCAATCAGCTGACAGGTGACAGCACACAGGCAGAATTTTGTTGACAAGTGCATTTTGCAGCGGACAATACAAGTGCAACTTTTTTAGTTTGTTTCGTTTTCGTAAGACTGGTCCGTGTCAACGTCACAGAAGTTTTTTAATAATTAAAGGAAGTATCCAGAAGTTTCCAGAAGAAGGATTTGGAAGCATCCAGAAGTATCGGGAAAAATTCAGAAGCATCCAGCCGCATCAAAAAAAAGCATCTAAAATCTTCCAGAACAGATTCATTTTACTGTATAAGACACATGTAAACCGACATGTAATTCAGTCAGTAGATGGAAGTCAATCAGTCAGTTTTATCAAGACAGTTTATCGAAATGAGTTTTATCAAAGAACATCAATACAAGAAGTGAAATACAACAAGTGTTTTATTACATCAATCCAGTCCACATCCAACCAAGACGTTGTGTTCCACAGAGCATTATTGTATCATCACAAGGTAAATGGTAAGCCTTGAGAAGCGTGATTATTTATTTTTATTATTTTTATGATTTCAAGTGCAAAATTTATTTTTATTATTTTTATGATTTCAAGTGATCCCGGTATCACGGGATTTTATATAATGTGAGTTATTTGCTAAAAAACAGAACTTAATACTGCATATATGAATATACTTTTTGATGTTATCAATTCTTTATTTAATTTCATTATGTTTTAATGACTTACATTAATTTTCTACGGCGCCTTAAATTGTTTTAATTGTGTAACAGGCAGCAGGTGTATATAAAGATCTTAAAATAATGCAGAAATATATATACGGTACCTTCCATATTATGTTTTAAGATTACAGACTTAACAGAATAACCTTCATCAAATAATTGGATATGTAAATAACATTTGAACATTTACAGTGTATTTGACTAAAGTAACTAAACAATCAAAATTTCAAAATAAATTTGTAAACATAAATTTTCTTAAATTTGGGTACCGATGTAGCTGCTGTAGCAACAAGCTACTTTGTAAAAAATAACATAATAAGTTGTTTGTTAATATTGAGAGACTAAAGCTGTCATTTGGGCCAGTGTTTCGTCTAAAGTTTTTTTTTTTCAGATGCAAAGTAACTCGTTATTCTTCGTTTTGTAGGAGGCTTCTCGTCGGTTCTGGCATCATTCAACTGTTGACTCGAACTAGGTAAATTTTTGTCGGCTGAAGTTACTTTCAAATTATGCTTAGTTGATAAGTGCGTATGAAGGCCTTTTGTAGAACCACCCAATGTTTTCAATATTACACCACATTTCTTACATTTTGCTGCCAAATTATCCGCAGACTTCAAATAATGTGACCACGCTGAAGTTGGATCTTTATCTTTTTTGTGTAGAAAAAATGATGTTCCGTTTTCACTGTTTTCATTCATGTTTAGAAGGATATTTTTTTAAGGTGCATTAGTAAACAACATATTATTGCGGTAAACAACAAAAGCATTAAAAAGGTTATCAGTTCAAAACGTTCAAAACGATTCATTCCACAGTCAAATTTTGTATGTATTCACACTAGAATTCTTTCAAGCGGAATTAATTGTAAAGGGCATTATAATGTTGCAATAACTAATAATAGTACAAAAATAGTTATACAAATCGCTAGAAATATCCCAAAGGGAATTGTTATGTAGTAATCATTAAATTTTTTTAGATATAATTTTTTTTTTATTACTTGTTCATTTTTATTTTTTTCATTCTCTAAAAATATTTTTTGAAATGAACAAAACGACTTAATAAACTCAAGCAATCACTTAACCACAAATTCGCTCAACAATTTTAAAATTTATCTTTTTAACGCGAGAAGTCTTGCCAACAAACTTAACGATTGTTTTTTATACAATAGTCAAACAAACCTGCCTTAATTTGTGTTTGTGAAACTTTTTTCAATGATAAAATCCCGAACTCCATAGTCTATTCAAAAATTTGTTCCATTTATCGTAAGGATAAAGCATAAACAGGATAAACCTGCAAAGCAGCAATTATATAACTTTTTATAATTCAGTATAGTTACCAACTTTGAACATTTTGTTTTACAAAATAATTTAATTAGTTCAATCCTGCTATAATCCTGAAAATCCCGGGATTTTGTGTTTCAAATCCCGAGATTTTCGGGACCCAAAAAAGCCCGGGATCTCGGGATCCCAGGATTGCAATCCCTACTCCCGACAGTCTTGGATTGGAACTAAGAAAGAAAAGAATTGGCGATTATGTAAGTGGAATGTCACAAAAAAGTATTTGTGATAAACATCGTGTGAAAAAATGGACTGTATCAAGACTATGTTCCAAATATCGTTCGACGGGGAAGTTGGCAGCAGATAACAAAGGTGGAAGACCGCGTTCCACCACTTCTAGAGAAAATTCTATGAACGTCAGATCTGCCAAGAAGGATCCCTGGATATCATCAGTTGAGATACAAAAGCAATTAAAGCTGCCTGTATCGGACCAAACAATCAGACATCGTGCTGTTGAAGCCGGATTCTTTTTTCGACGCCCTGCAAAGAAACCACTGATTTTACTAAAGAATCAGAAGAAAAGACTCTTGTTTGCTACATCTAATATTGACTGAAATGTGCAAAAATGGCAAACTGTCCTGTTCAGTGATGAATCGAAGTTCAACATCATTGGGAGCGATGGCATTAATCGTGAAGATGGAATAAGGATCAACTATTTGAACAAATCCAAAAGGCCTGGGCAGCGATTCCACAAAGTTTCATTGATCACCTGATCGAACCTATGCCTCGAAGATGCAAGGCTGTGATCCACAACAAAGGATTCGCCAAAAAATATTGATAGCGAAATATAGCTTGGTCAACAATTTGTGGAGTTGCACTTGTTTTGTCCAGAAGGAAATCAACTTCTTTTAATACTTTTGATTAATTTATTAATTTTCGTGTACAAATAATGAACTTTGTGATGAATAAAACTTGAAATACGTTGTCTCTAAACAGCTACATAGTTCTTTCTCTAAATTGAAAAAATGCAGGACTTTTATATAAAGAAACTAAATTAGCATTATTTGGTTGCACTTGTTTTGTCCGATACTGTATGTTAGAATATTGCTAAATAAAGCAAGTTTTTCTAACTACTTTAGGTCAGGTTCAGGTAATAATGATCATCACCCTGCTACTGGTAACATTTAATCCAGTACAATCTGCCCCACACCCTTCAGCTTAGTAGGATTTGCTTTTCTAGGTAATGGCTAGAAGAAGTAAACTCTGACTAAAACTACCCCTGGCTTAGGGCTCTTTGTTAAAAAAAGGCTAGAGATGTCTTGATTCACAACTAAAGTAACTTAAAATTTAAACATAAAAAGCACATTAAAAAAACATTTAAGATAAAAACAAAATAAATTCATCACACCAAGTTGTTTTAATCTATCTTTTAAAAACATTTGTGATATTTAATGTAATATTTCATCATTTCAATCTTACCTCTTGCAAAATTCAACAGACTTACTTGCTTTTTATGAAACTAATTTGAAATTGGCTGTTTCATCTTCAGATCTCAGTGTTGATGGTGATTACCCTTTAATTTGCAAAGATTTCAATAGTGACATGCATATAATACTTACACATCATATCACCTATTTGTTGTGAAATTAGGTTTGAATCCTGTGACCATTCCTTTATATTCTTTTATTTAGCACCTCTTCACTCAATCACCTTTCTATTTGTTTTTTTAATGTTCTACTTCCTCCAAAAACTGCATTTTTTTCAATGATATTTCTGGTCAAATTATTTAATTACATACAATACAAATATATAAAATTAGCCACACAAAATTTATTTTTACCAAATACAATTACAAATGCATATTTGACCCAACCCTCTATGGTTGGACTATGCTATGATCTTTCTAAATCTTTTATTTTTTTCTTCTCTAGACCTATAATCACACTACTTAACCATAAAGTTGATTCTTTTTGTGATTTTCTTTGTGACGCTCCTTGGACTGATGTCTTTCTTTTCTATCTGCTGAAGGCACCTTCAATGTAATCTCCAGGATCTAAGCAGGCATGGAAACTTTTTCTCAAGCCTTTTTCTTCCCTAAAGTTTTCACTTTCTCATGCTGTTTCTATTTGTAATTAAAATCATTTTTTTCATCTTTTGAGAAAAATAATTTTGATTATAAATAGAAACAATTCTCTTGAGAACTAAAGTGCTCTTAGTATTGCAAGAAATGTATCAAGGGGTAATCAGAGGATGTCTGACACTAAGTTCCAATATTCTAAGCTTGTTAAATATTGCATTTTATCTCAGAAGTTATGTTTTAGAGACCTTTGACCAAAATCTTCAACAGTGTTATTAAAAAAGGTCTGATATTTTTCTTTATTACATGGGTTTGATCTGATTAGCTCTGCCAAGAATAAGGCGGAGCAATTTTGCAAAAAACTTTTACTCTAATTTAACTCTTAAATCAAATCCCCACACTCTTCCTGCCATTTTGGAGAAACAAGTTAATCCATTGTTATACATCTAAATCAATCCGACTTTAAACTTTTCTGTGGCTTATGGTCCAGATAACATTCCTGTAATAATCTTACAAAAGTGCTCTTGGGAACTCTCTTTAATTCTCATGAAACTATTTAACAAGTGCTTGACTGAATCTTGTTTTCCTGCCTGCTAGAAAATGGCATCTGTGGTTTCAATTTGTAAAACCTTTGGAGAACACCCGCCAACTATTGTTTGATCAGTCTTCTCTCTATTATTAATAAGGTTTTTGAGTCAACAAATTTCTAACATTTAATCTTTATATATTTATATATATATATATAATATATATATATATATATATATATATATATATATATATATTATATATATATATATATATATATATATATATATATATATATATATATATATATATATATATATATATATCATTTATATATAAAGTACTGGTCAAAATTATAGCACAACCTCTTAAAATAAGATTGTCATGTAAAATTTTTGTATGCAATGCATACACAAATTTATCATTAATCATTGTATGATGATTAATGATTATGAATAATGATTAAATTTGTTAAAAAGTTACAGATAGAAACAACATTGTTATCAAAATAAGACTCAGAAAAAGAAGAGACTCATTTGGTGCAAAAACCTTGGTGTAATGTTGATTGAACTCGAAATCAATGGCATTATGTGGTATTTAGCAACGCTTCACATTTTGAAGTCATAAATAGAAAGCATCGTAAGTTTGTACATCATTTTTCTAATGAAAAAGATTTACCATTTAATTTTACAAAAGCAACAAGGTAGTGGTAAAACTATTTCTGCATGGGGATGTATTTCTGCAAATGGAATAGGTTTATTGAAGTTTTACAAAGGTCGTTTGAATGCTTCTAACTATTTAGAAGTTATTGCAGAATTACATGACTATATGAACACTCATTTTGATTCTGAATCTGAAGATTGTTATTTTATGCATGACAATGCACCGTGTCACAAAGCAAAAAAAACAACTCTGGAATGGTTTGCAACAAAGAATATTCAGCTCCTATAATGGCCACCCACTTCACCAGATGCAAGTTTGTTTGGAAATCTTTGGTCAATTATTGACTAAAAGCTCAAAAATTACAAGAGAAGCAACACAAATGACTTAAAAGATGCAATTCAAGACATTTGGGACAAGACTTCAATTGATCTTTGCATTAAATTGGTAAATTCTGTTCCAGATCATATTTCTCGAATGTTTAGAGCTCAAGAATTCAACATTTTTTATTAAATCAATTAAATATTACATCAGATTTAATTATTGACATATTAAATCAAATTCTGATGTTTTTTTAATCTAAAATCAGTACTATGTGCAATAATTTTGACCAGCTTATTTTTCTGTAATATGTCAACTTTAAATGTATTTTTAATTTTCATTCATTTTTGTAATAAGAAAACATTATCTTCAGATAATGTTTTCTTATTACAAAAATGAATATCTTATTAAAAATAATTATAACTTTCCATTCAACTCTCCATTAAATTTTTATCATTCACTTTTTATTTTACATTGCTATAATTTTGATCAGTACTTTATATATATATATATATATATATATATATATATATATATATATATATATATATATATATATATATATATATATATATATATATATATATATATATATATATATATATATACATATATATATATATATATATATATATATACATATATATATATATATATATATATATATATATATATATATATATATATATATATATATATATATACATATATATATATATATACATATATATATATATATATATATATATATATATATATATATATATATATATATATATATATATATATATATATATATATATATATATATATATAAATGCAAAAAAGTCAAAAAAGTTAAATTCATTGGATAATAAACAGGCACGGTTATTGCAAAAAAATTTTTTTTACATCTAAATAATTTTTTAACGGTGCAATAAATGATGCTTGTTATGTGTATATTATTGTTACATTAACATTATTAACATGCATGTAAAAATTATAAAACCAAATTTTGTATTTAATAAGCAATTTTTATATAAATAAACAGATAGCTTGTGTGAAAAAATGACATTCAACTTGGTATCAGATAGATAATTTATACCAATTCATACCATATGAAAGTAGCATTACTAATAATTAACTAATGCTGTGGATGTGGTAAAAAGTATTTATGTTTTTTTTTTAACACTTTAATCCAACAGAGTTTACAAAACACTAAAATAAACTGAAAGAAAAAATTCTTGTTCCAAATGAAAAATTAAAAAAACCATGTCTTATTTTGTAAATTAAAATACACAAGTCAATATTTTCATATTATAATAATATGATATACAACAATATGATAAACAACCCATAATTATATCATACTTTAAAACAATATTATCATTAAATACTAAATTATCATCAAAAGCAACCAAGATACTTCAGATAATCAAATGTCAGAACTAAATGTAAGGTTTATTTTTATGTAAAATTTCAGTATACAAAGGAAATATCATATAACAACTTTATTTATGTAAATAAAAAAAAATATTTCAAGCTTCACTTCATAATTATATACTTTTTATACTTTATACAGTACCTCATAACAACTTCTGAAATTAAAAGTAACAGCAGTATTTATTAAGTATATATGCATTTTGATAAGCATATGTAAAGATCAAAATAAATGGGTTTTAGTATAATAAGTGATACTATTTTACATATGATCATGATAAATATTTTTAATGTATTTTTTCCATTTCTTAATAATTTTAAGCAAGAATTAAATGAAAGAAAAATTTTACAACTTCCTTTAAGTAAAAATATAGGAGACAAAATGAACTTTGAAAAAAAAATTAAAGTTTTGGAGTTAATTTTTTCATGTTTTAATATAAATTTAACAAAGTTAAATTTATGTCATGTTTTAATAAGTCATGTTTTAATATAAGTTAAATTTAATTCATGTTTTAATATAATTTAATTAAAATGTGATTAACTCAATAAGTTAACTCAAAACTAATGCGTAGTAATAAAAACTGCTGCATATTAAAGTAAGAATAATTACCTGGTATTATTATTATGCCAGTATACAAAGATGATTGTGAAGCTGTTAAATAAAATTCAGTTTCTATAAATTTTGGTAAAAATGTTGCAAAACCACCTGTAGCTAAACTTTCGGATGCTGTGGCTAATGTTATAAATAAAAAAGATTTATTTTGAAGAAGTTTTTTTATTGATGGCCAAACCGATTTTAGATCATGGCGTAGTGTTTGATCTTCTAGTGTTGTATCTTCTAATTCATTTTTCTTTTTACGAATTTCTTTGGAGTCTGAAAAAATTCGAGGGAACCCAAGCATGGGAATAACAGGAAATAAGAGAACACCAGCTCCTACTAAAAAACCAATCCACCATGCTCCAACCCAGTTATTATCTTGTGTTGTTATAGCTGAGTTAGTTGGCTAAACAAATTAAAACTGCTTTATTTTACATTTATAATACTTGCAGCAGCCAGACAAAAAATATTTAAAAAACATTTTTTAAAAATTAAATTCATAAAATTCACAAATGTTTTTTAAAAAAACTTTTTTATCATAATTAAAAACATTTTAAAAAACTTTTCATGATTGCTACTCTGTTCTGTTGAGTGAAAAACTGTTGGGTGTTCTTCAGGTATTGATAAGCATCAAGTAATTTAAGTTTCCACACTGTTGGAGAAAATGCAAAAAATTCAAGCATGGGAATATCAATGAGAAAAGGTAGGATTTATCATGCTCCTAATCTACAATTGCTATCTATTATAATTCAACTTATGTTGTACCAAACTGCATTTTATTTAATTACTTTTGAAAGTAAAAAAAGTTTTGTAGAGAAAAATTCTTAAAATTTTTACATCAAACTTAGTGTGTTTTCTTATTTTTAAATAACGTGTCATTATGCTTGATTTTAAGAATTAAACTTTTTGCTTTTTGAGTGAAGCTATTTATTCTGCTCTGAGGTTATTTGCAGTTGTTCTAATTTAAAATTAGCAGGTGCTTAACTATAAAAATTTTTTTCGTTTTTTTTAAATACATTTTTCTGTTTTAGGAGGCATTTATATATAAAAAAAAATGCCTCATGTAAATGGGATTGCAATGCCAAGACATTACTAAATACTTTTCTTGTTGTAAAACCAACACTGACTAATTTCCCCATGTTTTCTCAGGGGATATAACTTTTTACCTGAAAACCAAAAATAATTTGTATCAAAATAAAAACTTTAGCTTCTACAAACCCAGCTTTACATAGAAACATTAATAAATTTATTAACTACAAATTTTTTTTTTTTTTTTGTATTTCTATAAATTTTATATTCATTATTTTATAAATAATGTAGATTTTGACTTCATTATCAATTATTGAAACAAAAATCAAAGTATAAAGATTTATGTAAATTGATTTTTGTCAAACATAGTTTATTAAACAATCAAAGATTGTTTATAAACATAATTATAAAATATAAATTTGTTAAAAGATACACACCTGCTTAATGTCTACCCAAGTATTAAGAATTGGAAGACCAATAATAAAACCAACTGCTGGACCTAAAACTGCTGCAGCATAATAAATACCCAAATACAAGCTTCCTTGACCTCTATGTGTTACTTCTTCAATATGAGCTGGTGCTAAAGTATATAAAGGCGTTGCACCAACACCCATTAAAACAAAACCAAGAGCAAATAAACCTTTATAATACCATAATGTCCCGTCATTACAGTTTGTTTCAGGAATTGTATAATTGGAAGAAATTTGGCAAAAATCTGTTGAAATCTGGATACCAGCAGTGTAACTTCCAACAAGGTACTCTGGAATAGAAATAATAAAGCATCCACAAGCCATTACCAGCATACCTAATCCTATAAAACGAGGTTTATGATTATGACCAATGTAACTGACAAAAAGACAGCAAATACCATAAGCTGCATCATAAGTAACACTAAGTAAAAGCCCACTCTCTGTACTTTTTAGGCCAAATTGTTTTTCTATAGATGTTATTGTTGTAAAGGTAATTCCAGTAACAACCAGTCCTTGAGAAAAAGAACATATGCATAGAGCTGCAATTAGAAATGATGGTTTATTCAACGCTTGGAAATATTTTCCTGAATATCTTCCCCAACCATATTTAGATACTTCTGCCACTTGTTCTGCATTTAAAATGCCTATATCTGGGTCTGAAAATAAAATATTATCAAAATTTCTTTGCTCATCAACCTCTTTAAATGCCGGATTATCAAACATTGTTCTTGATGTTTTTTTCCCAACTTTTTTAACAAGAATGTTTCTAAACAAAATAACTATAAAATTTTTAAAAAATAACCTGGAAAAAATCAACAACTTCAATCAACTTATATGAAACTAATTATAAACCTTTTTTTACATAAATCTCACAAAAGTTGCATTTATTAATTTAATACTAACTTTTTCTCTTTTCTTATTTTTAGTAATTATCCGTATTCAGTAAGGACAGTTCAGAGTCCAGACCACTTATTTTAAAAAACACTTGAACAAATTTAAAAGATGTAATCAAAAATCAAATATAAATATAAACATAAACAAAAATTAAAATAAACAAACTATAAACTAAAAAGAGAAATAAAAACTAAAAATAAAAACTATAAAAACTAAATTTAAAAATAAACATATTAACAAATGATAAAATATATAAAAAATAAACCAGAAAAAATAAAAACATAAAATTAATGTCTTTATTTTAATTTTAAAATGTTTCACTTTATAGAACTTGAAAAAGATCAAAGTTTCAAAGTTATTCAATCCAAGCTTAACCACTTCAAAACTTTATAATTTAAAATTTTTAAACTTTGATATTTTCTTATGTCTACTAAGCAAATAAAACATAAAAATTAGCAGTTAGAAGAGGGTTCAAAAGAGTTTGAACTCTCATTTAACAACAAACTAACAATTTGCACCTCAAAAATATAACAATAAATCAACCCAGTCAACGTTAGCATAATAACGTAGTAATATAGGAAAAATTATTAACTTTAAAGTATTAAAACACTTTTGATATATATATATATATATATATATATATATATATATATATATATATATATATATATATATATATATACATATATATTTATATATATATGAATATATATTTATATATATATGAATATATATATATATATATATATATATAAATATATATGAGGCCTCAGCGGGAGTAAATAAGCGCGAGAACGAAGAAAAGCTCTCCTTAAACGAATATGGCGAGCCATGCGAGCTGCTCTTCTAAACTGCTTTTTACAAGAGCTTTTAATTTTTGCACAAGCTATCTGTTTATTTATATAAAAATTGCTTATTAATACAAAATTTGGTCATATACTTGTTACAAGCATATGTTTGTAACATTAATGTTACTATAATATATACGCATAACAGACATCATTTATTGTTTTGTAAAAAAATTCTTTAGACGTAAAATTTTCTTTTGTAAAAACCCTGCCTGTTTATTATCCAATTAATTAATTTTTTTTGACTTTGCGGTTTCATTTCTGTTAAAATGATAATTACACTTTTGAAAGAAAAAAATTTTTGCTCTTGTAAAAATTGCTCTTGTAAACCATTTTAGGGAAGTGTGGGCAAGAGCGAGAGCTTTAGCTCTCGCTTCCCGCTGAGGCCTGTATTTGTTTTATTAAAAAACATTTTTAAAACATGCGTAAATGTTGATACATCGACTATCTTATAGCCTGACTTGCAACGGAGTACTGCTACATCAACTGACAAATAGCCTGACTCGCAACGGAGTGCTGCTACATCGACTGACAAATAGCCTGACTCGCAAGGGATTGCTGCTACATCGACTGACAAATAGCCTGACTCGCAAAAGAGTGCTGGTACATCGACTGACAAATAGCCTGACTCGCAAGGGAGTGCTGCTACAATGACTGACAAATAGCCTGACTCGCAAGGGAGTGCTGCTACATCGACTGAGGGTTTGGTTGGAGGCAGTCTATCATTTAAAAAAAAAAAAAAAAATTTAATTTTTTAAACTTTTTCTGGTCTGGTTTATTAACGCGCTCTTTAAAACTACAGTTTATGGGAAACTCTTTTTCACTACCATGCAAGAGTATATATATATATATATATATATATATATATATATATATATATATATATATATATATATATATATATATATATATATATATATATATATATATATATATACATAGATGCATTTGCCATAAGACAAATCTAGGCAACTCCCTAAGGCAGGGTCTTCGAGAGCACTAATAGCGCACAGGTCAAAAATGCTGAACAGTGCCCATATTTCAAACCGAGAAATTACATTCTTGTGAATGCAGAAATTACCTATTTCTGATACAGCCTACTATATTTCTGCATTACTATTAATTCTCTGAATTGAGAATCGGTTTATAAATCAAAACTGACATATGAATCAAAATAATAGTTTTAAAACCAATAAACAAAAACTCAATCAACAAAATCTTTGAGAAAGGTAACTAGGTGCTTAAAAGCTTTTCTGGCGGTTTAAATATTGATGACATCGTCGTAGCTTATCTTTTGATCCAAATCCTCTTGAATTGAAATAATCAAAAGATCAGCAACATGATTATTTCTCTTTAAAAAAGATCAACCATGGTTAAATGGAGAGAGTTTTTTACAATCATCAGTTTACTAAACGATTGTTCACCTTTAGCTACTGACACAGGAATAGTGCTGAAAATCTGGAGTATGGTGCAAGTGTACATTTTTTCTCGAAAATTTGATTGAGTAGCTGCAATGGATTTTTGTGCTTAAAAATTGTTTTGCAGACATTGTCGAACTTTGTTCACACCTCTTGGATAAAACAGTGCAAGTTCAAAAGTTTTATTTTGAACAGGAAAATCATTCTTATCCAACTAGATGAATAAAAACATATTGCCAACCATCCTGTTTGCCTCAAATATTGATTCAATCTGCTGGATCAGACTAAATATATAATAAATTAAAACTAAGAACGTTCACTTTAAATTTTTTTATTTGGCTGTCGTAGAAATGGGTAGCATTTGATGCCTCATCGTGAAAGCGATTCAATTTACGCTTTCTTTTAGTAGTGAGTTCAGTTTCAAATCTTAGCAGTCCAGTCCTACAGCTACAGTCTCTTTGAAAATTTATAACGAAGATCCCTTAATCTGTTGAAAAAAATTTATTCATCTTCCAGCAGATGTCCAATAGTAATGGCTTCAGATTGTAAAAGACATCTAATGTCGTTAACAGAAGTAAAAGTTTTGTACCGAATTGTAATTAGCAATACAAATTCAAAAGATGATAACTATTTTTTCATGGCTCTTGCTTAACTGAGCTCCTCACTGGTTAGGTCCAGGTTTTTCATGGCATGTTCAAAAGCTGCCAATATTTCTCTCAGCCTCTTGGCAGATGGTTGGAATGCATTAGTACAAGAACTCTTGTCATAGAAAGTTTATGCAGAAAAATTCCTGTTGCTTTAGTGAGGATCTTCCATCAGACAGGACTTTTAATAAAAATTATGACGTTTCCTAAGAATACTTTGATCGCAATGGCTGATTCAACTATTACAGGGAGCGTACAGAGCCTCTGAATAATTTTGGTTTGTTAAGGCTTGGGCTTTGTTGATAGCACTTAATATATTGTACCCATTATCATACCCAGGACTGCAGCAGTTTTAAATATCCAAATCTAACATTGCAATCACATTAGTGATAAGCATTGTTATATTGACTCCTTCTTCTTGAAAGCTTCAACACATAAGAATTTTTTTTTGATTTACAAGCAACTATTTTCTCTTTCAAACACCTAAAATGTTATGTAACTTATAATTAGTTTATAAACAAAGGTTTCAATATTTCCGCATTTATACAGTTCAGAAGTTTTATTCAAAAAACACAATTTTTTTTGTAGAATAATTGGATAAAAGAACAAAAAATTAATTGTATTTTATTTATGGTTTTTGCGTTAGAGTGTTTGCAGCAGTCACTGCTTCTTGTGTATTTGTTTTTTTCTGTTAAAAAACTATTGTATTGCCTCACTTTTTATTGTTAAAGATACTGTTTATAATATTTTTATTTTTAGTGAATAATATCTTTTTAAAGTCTATCAATGTTTATACTTGTTAATAAATATTAGAAATATATATTTTCATTTTTTTTTTATAAAAAGTAACAACAAATTACTAAAATTCAGCCAATTTCATCATTTGTCGCTTTTTTTCTAAACTAAAAGAAGATTTTTTACTATTAGATTAAATGTCATATGATAAAACATTTTATTACTGTTTTTATTCTTTAAACCAAACAAAATTATCTTTAATATTTCAAAATTTATAAATATTTTAGAACTCCTTTTACGTTAATATTTTTAAAAAATAACAAGAAGTCGTAAAGCTCACTCTGAAACAGCCCTGACACTCTTTTAAATACTCTGCATTAATGGACTTGAATCAAATTTAAAATAAATTAAAATCAATCTCTTTTAACAACATTAAAAAATATGTCCCCAAAACAAATTAAAAAACTACTTGTTACATCAAGATAAATAGAACAACAGTTGTATCACTGGTGATAAAAGATATATCACCATAGAAAATGTATAAGATATAAATATGATTGTTGACTAATAGCAACCTCTTGTGTACGTATTATTTATTTTATCTGCATTGTTTTTTGTTTTGTTTTGTTTTGTTCATGGTCGCTCTCCTCAATTTAGCCTAGCTATGAGAGTGAACCATCCAGAATGTAGATTGTACATATATCTTTGTAACTTATAACATTCTTATACAAAACATCTATCTTTCTGGTAAATATATTGCATTTTGTTGTTGTTGTTGTTTACATAAAGGTACCTAACTTAATGTTTATAAATTTATTATTTAAAAGAATAACTAGGTTTATTACTATTACTATTCTATTTATATTTCCACTTTAATTATTTATTACTTACGTTTCTCAATTCATACCATAGCTTTAAAAGTACTTTGCCGTTATTATGCTTTTGAAACCTTTAAAACCATGCCTCCAAACTTTTTTGTTTTTGTTTTATGTCATTCTTCAATCAGTCATATAATAAAGCATTAATAACTTTATTAAATTTTATTTCGTAGCAATCGCTCAAGATCTTGTAGTTAATTGTATGGCGATAACTAGTGACCCATGAACATAGAACATAATTTTTTTAATTAGCAAAGCATTTTGCAGAGTTATTCACATTAACTTCATATTTTTCAAATTAACTTCAAAAGTTTATTTGCGATTGTTATCGGTTTACGTAACATTTGCACGAAATAAAATATTTTTATCAAAGCGGGGCTCTTTCAAGGTGCTTGTATAATTTTAATAATATTAAACTTTAATAAACAATAATTTTAAAAAATTTTATAAAAAAGAAACTTTATTTTAAACTTTATTTAAAAATAAACTTTATTTAAAATCTAGGTTTTTTGCTTCGTAACTAAGCAAATAGTTATTGGAAAAATAAACGAAGAGAAGTCGTTAATCGACAATTGGGAATTCCACCAATAATCGGGTAAATTCAGCAAATCGGACTTAGGTAACCAAAAATTTTTTTTATTTCTTCAATAACAATTTAGTTACAAAACTACAAACTTTAGTAATTAGAATTCTTTTTATAATAGTAAGAAAACTCCCATGTATAAAATCACATATCAAAATAATATTATTGTACCAAAAAAAAAAAGAAAAAAAAAAAAAAAGAAGTTTTTAAGACAATTTTTGTTTAAGACATGTTTGCTAGGCATCACGTTCTCATTAATCTTTAGAGGAAAGACATTAAGGACATACAAAATTAATAAAACAACGAAATTAGTATCGCGTAAAAATTAATTTATTAATGTTCTACTGAAGTTGAGAAAGAAAAACAAATAAGCGTAAGAAACATTTATTGCATTTGATAATATTCAATAGCTATTCACAATTATAAATGAAATAAAAAAAGATAAAGCGTCAATTCACAGATTGTAGGACAAAAGGAAAAAAAAAAATTTTTAAAATTTGGCTAAACTGCATCATTGTTGATAATAGTTAACAAAGTAAATATCATGATTATTTAATTATTAGAAAAAAAAAAGATATAATATTGACATAAAACAAATCTTAACTAATAATTAAAATTATTTAATTAATAATTAAAATCAAACCTGTTTTTTTAAATTCATCATGATATAAATATGCCAATAACAAAACAAAAAGTCGGTATAGGTTAAGGTTAACGTTATGGTTAACAATGTCTTTGTAAAAAACTATTTTGTAAAAAAGATTAAATGTCTTTATTTAAATTTAATAAAAAATACCTTAAATACTCAGGTGATAAGCGTGACCTAAGAATGAATAATTCTCTAATCGAAGTAATATTAGAATTCTAAACAAAATACGTTTATTGATATTATTAGTCATTCAAAATAACTAAACGGTTTTGATTATATTTAGATATAGATATAATAAAGTAAGAATTATGTGAGGGCTAACTAAATATTTTTATAAAAGCTATTTCACCTTATTAAGACCAAGGCGGCGAGTGTATTTAAAAACATTTAGTGTCTATGTAATTGGTGATCAAATCCTATTATAGAGAAAATTACTATTTAGGACTTTTAATAAATTTAATTTAGAAAAGAATAAGTTAAGCGAGGTATTGGCAAAGTCATGATAAATTCAATTTCCTTTCAGAATAGAACAGTTTAAATAGAACAAAATAAAACAGTAGTTACACTTCACAATTAAGAGATTACAAAATATCTGGTGTAAAGAATTTTAGAAGGTCATTAAAAATTAGTCCCCAGACAATACGAGTGCAGAGCGTTCAAAACTAAACTTTTTTGTTTCATAGTGAGATGAGGAGAATTTAAACATCTGAGCAAACATTCTACAGCGGAATTTTAGCAGACCTTAATAAACATATTAAGCGGTCCGCTGTAGTTGTGCTCATCGGTTATTTAGTTACCATTAGAGCTAGCCGGTAAAAGTGGTTAGCCAATGATTTGCCACTATATCACATCTTAGAGAGCTATAGGTTGGCCATATTTAGCGAATGCCACTAAAGGTCCACCAAGTAACCGAAGAGTTAAACTCTATTTAACCGCTCAAAGTATCTACCTAGTGGGCAGGGGACGTAATTAAGACGTCGCTTGAACAACTTTTTAACGTTTTGAACATCTTTTAAACGTCTTTTTTAGGTCCTGTGCTCAGTGGATATATAAATCTATTGCAAATCCACTAAAAAAATGTTTCCTTAGATCTTTGGTCAACTTGGTTGAAAAAAAAATGCACCACAGGTTCCTGTGGTAACGAGCTAACGATTAGTTTTAAAACGATTTTTAAAGAATTATTTTAACCAATCTAAATAATTGGATTTTTAATGTTAGTTCTAATATATTTATGATAATAATTAAGCATTAAACATTGGATTTTATAACGATTTTTTATATCTCAGCTAGCTTTGTTGCTAGCAATTTTATTACAATATATTAATAGTGATGTAGCTTTACATACGATACTTCGCTATTGATAAATATAAATCATAACATAACAATTAATCAATAGCTAGTTAACATATTGCACCTTTTTTTGTTAAAGGTTTTATTACGACATGTTGATAGCAAACAAACGGTTTTGTAATAACAAGTCTATAGTAAGCAAACAACCTTTACTTGCTATAGACTTACCGTTTGCTAGCGTGTATTCGGGTGGGCGTTTATTTGATAGACACTCTCGCTCCAACATTACGAGTCATTTGAATCCAAGAACAGAAAATTTCCCAAATAATTTTGTAAATTGTTTTCTGTATCATAACGTACAAAAAGCCTCTTGTTTGTTTGACAATTATCGATATTATGTAAGCAAATGTTTTAAGAAATTAAATATAAATTAGATAATTTGATAATAATCGAGACAATCGTTATGCTTATAGTATAACCAAAATGTTGTATTTTTTCATTTAGACGCAACGGAAACTTGTATCAAAAGAATTCGATGGAAATGTTTTTCTTTCAGCAGGAGTCCTAATAAGAGTTACATTTAACTTTTATGGAATAAAGATACCTCATAATCCATAGCAAACCATCATATTGCTAGCTTTTGAAAATAATTTAATGAGCTAATTACATATCAGGCCCCGCCAAGTATGCAACAGTTTTCAAAGTAAAATAAAAACCTTTAATTCCAACATTTCTCACCACCTCTACCTACAAACTAGCTAATATGAAAATAAAATATGAAATGAACAAAGTAGGTAAATAAAATTTAACGAATCAGGAGAGAGTGGGGAGAAGTGGAACCAGGAGAAGATTCCAACTTAGGTAGGTTGTTTATCACTCTTATCTAACGTAAACAATGAGCTTTTTTCCCCTGTAATTAGCAGACATCACTGGTGGTAAAATTATTTACTTAAAAATCACCTCCAAAAAATCAATTATTTGAGGAATAAATAGGGCCAAAGAAAATTAAAAAATCTCCCACTTCTCATTTTGAGTACATGAACACTGTAAATATCAGCTATAGTTGCATGCCAAAAATGTAAAATCTGTAATAAGTTTAGACAACAAACACATCTTAAACAAAAATCCAATCACTTGCAAAAATAACTACAATGGCCTCGATAAAAACTTAACCTTTACTCGATAATTGCGTTACCAACAACATTATAGGGGAAAACGGGACAACATGGCGAATGGGGCATGTAATAATAAATCTATATTTGTTTTTTCTTACTGTCTTTCTGAATATCTTTACTCAATATATATACATTTGCAAATACCCCTGAGGGTATAATAAACAGTATAAATGTTATATACAATATAATATACGACGCGCCCACAACATTCCTTTTGACGCAACACAATAATAGTTTATATATAATACGATATATATAAAACGGGAGCATGTTTCCTCGACATTTTTTCTGGGAGCCACGTTATACCAATAAACCATTTTGAACGGATCTTTGCCACTTCTTCCTTCTGCCATACGCTTGATTGTGCGATGATGACGTTCAACAGTTCCATTTCCAGATGACCTGTAAGCGCAACGAAACAGGATGGACACTCCCCATTCTGCGCATAATTCACCAACCAGTTTTGAGCAAAAGGTCTTGCTGTTGTCAAGAAGAACTTGCCACAGAGGTCATTTTTCTCGGAATATTTCTTCTAAATGGAAATAAACTATCGTTTCTTTTTTGTTCTGTAGCTTCCTCCAAATTGAAAACTTGCTCTTTTTGCCACAGTCAATGATAGACAAATAAATCTCTGATTTATAGTGGTTAACGTCAATAGCTAAACGGTACTAGCTCTTTCCAACTTCAAGATTTCCTTCCTCCCATCTAATTGGCGCAGGATCCACCGATAAACATCCTACGCAACTTTTTACGACTGATTCAATGTCTTTTTTACAAACTTTCTTCTTCGGATATGTTTGTTTCATCAAATAAAAGGTTCGATTTACCCCAAAGTGATGAAGATTATGAAATGACTTCACATCAAGGTGTACGACATTTGCTGTCATTGCAGAATGGTTTGAATGCAGCCAGTTCTGTGGTACCCTCGTAAGAGCATCGGCTTTATTTTCTACTGACTTTACCAGGAAAAGTTTTAATTTTATACCGCACTTCTTCACAAGGTCATCAATTAACGACAACCGGTGATCGACAAGTGGTTCTTCAAGACAGTGTACTTGAACGGATTTGTCACCGATAATTAAGGGGTTTAACCAGTCGACAACAGCAGCCGAATCACACTTTATGGTAATAAATTCAAATCCCCATTTTGTTGCTAGATTAAATTCCTTTTATCACAGCTTCTAACTATGCGAGATTATTGTGAGCCGCATCATCTTTTTTCCTCAGCTACGACCAGTCTTCTACCATTTCCCCAACCACTTCCAGAACTATATAAATTTGACAACACGATCGTTCACCAAAGAGTCCCATCCACAACTACTCGAAACCCTTTTTAGATAACTGCATGAAGGGCTCAACCAATTTGCTATTGGTAAATGTCCGGTCAGCTGTCCGCACCAAGAAAAGATTTGCCGACGTATCATTTTTCCTTCATGAACTTTGGGTATGTTGTCACATTTCCAACAGACTTGGTTTCATTTTTTGTACACTCGCAATCCAAGCACACGCCCACCAACAAATTTTTTTGGCAACTTAGAATCCAAGCCATATTTTTCAAGAGTTCTTGAAATCTGCAACTTGACACTACGTTGTTATTGACAATGATGTCATCAATAAATGAATCCGTCCCAGACTCGACAACTTTGTCTAAGGATAATTCAATTTTTAAGATTTTTATCATTATTCTGGGCGCCACATTTAAACCAAAACCCAATCTTGTTAGACAGTAACGCTGCCCTTCATGTTCCACAACTTGATATTTCCATAATGCTTCGTCGACACAAATCTGCAGCTAAGCTTTCTTTAAATCGATTATCTCAAGATTTTCTTCCAACTTTCTCCAGTTGCAAAGTTTGGTACTGCAAACATCGCGATCTGCAATATGACTGGATACAAATTGATTCAGCTCCCGGTAGTCTGTTACCGGACGTACTTTTAATTTGTTTCGTTGAATTACTGCCATTAACGGAATAATGCCATTACATTTCCCTTCAAATGGTTTCAGCCACCCTTGTGCTATCCATTCACTTATTTCCATTGCGTATTCACTTTTAACATCTTCAGAGATGTGATAGTTTGAAATTTTGTTTGTTAAAGTTGGTGGTTCCATCAGCCGTTTCCAAGATATGCTCCAAATACCATTTTTGAATTCTGCTACAAAGTCTTTATCAATCAGCTTTTGAATAGTAGGCGAGGATACTTCATTCGTTTTTTTTTGAGAGACTGCAGCCGACAGTTAGTTGCCCCACATTTGTTTGTGGTTTCGCCGTCTCTCCCGAATTGGACACCTTCGTATTGCGTCCATACCAAGTAGCATTTGTCGTATTGCGTCCATACCAAGTAGCATTTGATATTCGGCAACAATGTCGGCAACCAGGCATTCCAAATCGATGGTGGTATCGTTTATAGAAAGATCAACAACAGTCTGGTATTTTACTTCAATTGACTTTCCATTCATCAAAGCAACCTTTTCTTTTGCGTGTTTGACATTTTTTATGTTTACAATATCCTGACTTAAAACTGGTTTGGAATATCTAGTATCCAACAATGCTTTTATTTTTCTTCCATTGACATATACGCAGAGAGTTGGCGGTTTTAAATTTTTTAAGAAACCGCTTGCACAAAAACGGATGGCTTCCCTTCCATATTTTTTAAGTTCGTACACTTTTTATAGCAGTGCTGGGCCAGGTGATTGTCCATTTCACACATAAAGTACCTCTTCTTCTCAGTTTCTTTGCTGTAGTTTCTACTGATATGTCCATCCTCGCCGCAACGTTATGGTCTTTTTACAGCGTCTTTGAGGAACCTGTCTTGAACTAATGGCAACAGGATTCACGAAATTGAAAAAAAACAAACGATTCTTTGCGACGTAAGATTGCCAAACTTCTTGATTTTTCAGCGATCTTGCACGGCGACATTGTTGATATTGAGCATGCAGTTTGCAGCTGTTTTCTTGCAGGTAATCCAAGAATAAATGCGCACCTTATCCACTCTTTGCTTACGTGAGATAATATTAGCTTCCTTAGTCTTGTTAATTCTGCGAGATGGACGTCAATGAACTCGTTCTCTTTAAGACAGCGATTTACGAACTCTTTGTATGCTGTTAGCGGAATAGCAGAAAAGGCAGTAGTCAGTGCAGTTTTCACTTCATTGTAGTCTTCTTTTATCTCATCACTAAGACCTTGATAAATGGCAAACGCCCCGCCAGAAAGAAATAAGGGTAGCACCACATGCAGCTCGTCAACTTTTTGAAGGTTTGCTACCAGTTCTAATGTCTGAATTCATTCTGAAAAATCACCCAACCATCGTACTGTGATACCAAATCCGCAAACTTTATCACGATGTTTATTGCCGTAATAGTTTGTAATAATAAGTCTATATTTGTTTTTCCTTACTGTCTTTCTGAATATCTTTACTTAATATATATATACATTTTCAAATACCCCGAGGGTATAATAAACAGTATAAACGTTATATACAGTATAATATACGACGCGTCAACAACATTCCTTCTGACGCAACACAATAATAGTTTATATATAATACAATTACTTACACTAATTACAGGGCTAGATGGCTTTTCATATAACAACTCAACAAAAAAACTTTAAAATGGGTAAAAATAAAATTGTATTTACATCTTGTGTTTTAAAACGCAAATTTTTTTTTTTTAAATATTATTAACACAATTTTATACCATAAATTTACTTTTTGTGCTTAAGAAAAAATACCTCACTTTTGATTATGCATACTAAATGGTATCCTTTGGGTAACATGGTGTAACATTTTTAGGAATATTTTTTTGCGACGCATGTTTATTTTGTGTTTCTTTAGTTAGAATAGTTGGTAGTTTTTAAATTTTTTTAAAATTAGAGTCAGAAATTGCATAGTAAGTCATTTTGCCCCAGTCACATGACCAGATGACATATTTATGAGTTTTTAATTTTAATTTTTATTTCAAATTCTTCTACTTGCAAACTGAAAATTCATGCAAGCAATGAGTCATTATGATAACATGAACATACTGACAAAGTATTACTGCTTCACAACTAATAGTTTTGCAATAACTCAGGGTTTTCAAAACGTTTGCCATCTTCCCCCGCTTTCTTTTTTACCAACCAATGTTACTTCAGATAACCCGAGTGATAATTCAATCTAAAAGTTATACATTGCTATAAGCGAAATACCTTTCAAGCTGAAATATGCCAACAATTTAAAACCATCCAATATTACTAAATATAAAAGAACACGGAACTGTTAAAAGAAGAAATTTTAAAAATTTTAGAAATTAAAAGAAAAGAAAAATCCCGCGGTTCGATGGAGATGTGAAGACCACAACCTAAAAACTAAATCGTGAAAACTATAAATTGATGACAAATATAAAACTATTTTAAACAATGACAATAGTTTATTAAATTGAAAAAGTGAAATGTTTTAAATTTCTTAATTTAAAAATATATTGCCGATGATTGCCGCCAGACATGAAACACAAAATAACTCTTTTGAGAAGTGTCGCTAAGTTCCAGCATTGTCACGGGTTTCAGACCTTAAAAAATCAGCAGCGTTGACGTCTCTATTTTGCTGCTTTTGTTGTAATAAACTTAATCAAGCCATTACTTTAACGTAACCAGTCAACTGGGTTGGTTGAAAATACTTCGACGTTCTGAACTATTTAGTTACTGTGCAAAATAATGAGGTTCAAGGTAGTTTTCTCTTTATTAAGATCTTCATTACAAACCAAAGAATCCAGAGTTGATGCAACATGTACAAGAATCCATTGCCTCTTGTGATAATACATTTTTTTTTGTTTTGTTTTTTTGCGAAAAATTAACTTTGGCAAGAGCATAACAACATTTAGGTGTGCGATTCGATTTAAATTTGACTCTTTCTTTCTTTTGCCACCAGAATTTCTCCTGCTAGGCTTATCCATGTTGTTAATTGATCACTTCACACTTCTACTTGATCACTTCTAAATTTTTTTTTGTATTCTGAATGTTTGAATGATTTTTCACTAATATTTTCACTAATTTGAGTGAATAATTATTTGAACTACTTTTCTTAAAAAAGAAATTGTCGAGAAAAGATATATTTTTTTAACTAATTTAAAAAAAAAAATGATTGCTTGCTGGCTGGCCTCTCTAAGCGCAATGGCCCTGCAGCGGCTGCCTAGGCTGGACATGGGTAAAGACAGGGCTATATATATATATATATATATATATATATATATATATATATATATATATATATATATATATATATATATATATATATATATATATATTTTAAAAATTTAATAAAACTATTATATATTTTATAAATTTTATGAATTAGAAACAGAAAACGTGAGTCGTCTTGCCCCGGTCACGTGACCAGATGACAAACTTTTAAAGTTTACTTTTTTGGTTTTTTAATATAGCTTATGGTTAAAAAATATTTTTAAATAAAAAAATTTTTTTTATAATTTTATTTAGGTGCTCTAAGAAGTCCTTACGGTCTTATCATAGAGCACCGCGGATGAGGATTTAATAGAAAGTTCACGCCTCCTTCCTAACCGATATTGCAAAACTTGCTCAGGTTTGAATCTTATTTTTGTCATCATATAATTAAATTAGAAGCAAATAGGATTTATTATATAAAGTATTTCTTTACATAATATTGATCGCTGTTAAACTGAACGAACGAGAACGTTTTTGTACTTCATTATATAAAAAAACAGTCTACTACATATTTGCTCCATAAATCAGGCCCGGTACTAGAGGGGGTGAGTATGGTGGCTAATATATATATATATATATATATATATATATATATATATATATATATATATATATATATATATATATATATAATATATATATATATATATATATATATATACAATAATAATAATAATAATAATAATATATATATATATATATATATATGTATATATATATATATATATATATATATATATATATATATATATATATATATATATATATATATATATATATATATATATATATATATATATATATGTATATATATATATATATATATATATATATATATATATATATATATATATATATATATATATATATATATATATAAATAAAAGCTGTTGTTAATTGTGAAAAACAATCTATACCTCTGTATAGTTTGAAAATATAGATAAACTTGGAAATGTTGCTAACTTTCTTTCACTGCTTTAGTTATTAGGAGATCCTCTCAGCAGCATTTGTTAAGTCCTAAATTGAAAAATCCTTGTTGTATTTCAGCAAAGACTCAAATTGAGATTTTAGGAATACTTTAACCACGTAAAGTTTATTGTTTGCAAAATAAGATTTAGAAGACTGGATAGTGTAGCTAAATCAATTTTTTGCGAATGTTACGTCACAACAGCTTCAAAAAAGCTGAAAATTTAAAAAAAAAAACATCAAAGATCGTTTACCCATAATCATCTTAACCATAGGACTAAAAGAATAAAAATATAGATTCAATAGCGAGAAAAACAAACTTTATGATTTTCGTTAATCTTAGTTGTTAGAAAAAATCTTTTGTTCTCTTCTTAAAAGTTCAATGAAATTTGCATTGATTTTTAAAAAGCTACAAAATCACAAATTTTATAAACAATAAACAACAATAACAATATATTTCGTGTTACAGATGTTACAAAAACACAGGTCATTGCAAATAGTGATTCACTAATAAAGCGCAATGACCTAAATAAGATAAATAATAATAATAACAATAATAATAATAATATGTAGTAAGTAAAACCACATAAAAAAAATAGGTTATAAAAGGAAGTTAAATAACATAATATTAACTAATAAAAGTAAAATTGCATAAAAATTTATTTAACTATACCAAAAAAATCAGACTTTTTGAATATATATAACATTATTAATATAATGTACATTTATATATGCACATATACTTTAACAAGAATTATAATAAAATTAGTAAATTATAATAAAAATTATAATTTAAAATAAAATATTAAAAATAAAATTATAATAAAATATTAAACTATAATAAAAATAAAAAATAAGTCAAAAGGTAGAAAGAAAGAAAAGTAAAAAGTAAAGTTAAGCGTAACCATTTAGTTAGAAATGATGGAGTGACTTTAAGAACAGACTCTTGAACCTATGGATGAGACCAAATTTTAGGGTGTTCGGAAGGGAGTTCCAAGAAAGGATACACTGGTATGTAATGGAATTAACTTGTCTGTTTTAGTGGAAGAGTTAAGTTGTTATAGGTGACTGATCATAAGTAATGCCCACATGTTGTTCTGTTATTAAAGTAGTATTGAAATATAGTAGGAAGGACATCATCTTGTTGATCCCAGACAAATGAACAATTTAAGAATTGATTTAAGTCATAGAAACGAAGAATTTTGGATGTCAGATAAAGGATGTCAGTAGAAAAATTTCTCGGACAAAAATGAATAGTCCGTACCGCTCTATTTTGTGAAACAACTCTAGAGAGACTTACGGTTTTAGATTGCCCCAAACTTGACATGCGTATCGTAAATGTGAACCAAAAATTGAGTGATATATAGAGAACAATGTTTCAAAGTTAACGTAATGTTGAACTTTTGCTAACATGCCGTTGGAACGGCTTAACTTCAGAGTAAGATCGGATATGTGTGTTTTGAATGAAAGTTTTTCATCTAAAACAACACCAAGATAAGTTATGTAACTAGACAAGTACATTTTTTGACCACTTTATCGAAATTTCAAGTATTTTAGAATATTTTTCTAAGTCTTTTTAGAAAAGTTAGTATTTTGAGTTGAAAATATAATTATTTCTGATTATTTTTGTATTCAATGAGATTTTATTTGCTCTAAGCCATTAAACAAGACTGGCCATTAATATATTAATATATTTATTAAGTTTTTTGAGAGAGTTTGTTATTAATTGAAGATTAATATCATCAGCAAAATGATACGTTTTTGAATGTTTGATAGAAAGATTAAGATCATTAATATAGATAATAAAGAGTAGAGGACCTAATATGGATCCCTGAGGTATACTAATTGAAACGTTTTTAATATCTGAACTGGTTCCATTTATAGTTACAAACTGTTGACGATCAGAAAGGTCTGATTTGAACCACTGAAAGGATATGCCACGTTCACCGTAATAGTTAAGCTTTGAGAGGAGAATTTCATGGTCTACGGTGTCAAAAGCTTTTTGCAAATTGATAAAAACTCCACAAGCAAAGTTGCCATTATCAAGAGCAGCTCTTATACTTTCTGGAATTTCAATAAGAGCGTGAGCTGTCGAATAGTTTTTACGAAAACCAAACTGGTGTTTATATAAGCATTTTGATTTTGGTTTAGAAAGTTATATAGTTTATTATGCATAACTTTTTCAAATATTTTGCTTACATTAGAAAGAATAGATATTGGACGATAGTTAGTGCAGTCAATTGTAGATCCTTTTTTGTGAATCGGAATAATTTGAGCTAGCTTAAAGGCATCGGGAAATGTTCCTTTGCAAAATGAATTGTTTAAAATGATACTAATTGGTTTACATAGAGTTGCTGACACCAGTTTAAAAAGTTTTGATGGAAGACTGTTTGGTCCAACACTCCTCCCTTCTATAATAGTGGAATTTATATAACCAAGAGTTTCCTCTTTCGTTATTGGTTGCATATAAAAAGAGTTGCTAGTAGGATTGGTCAGGTACTCATGATAGTTGAATTTAGAATTTGGAATTTCGGAAGTTATTAAAATAGTTTGACATGTTGTTAATGAGTATGCTTGTTAGAGAATTACTATTATTTCGTTTAATATTTATCAACTCTTTTATGCCTTTTCAGGTGTTTTTTATGCTATTGATGTTGTGGTTAAAAAAGTTTGTGCAATATTTCTTTTTGCTAAACCTTAGAAGGTTGCTTATACTATTACGATAGTGTTTAAATTTTTTAAAATATTTTATTCTACAGTTTTTTAGTTTTAAATATTTTTTATGAAGTTTGTTTTTAATTATTATTGGCTTGAGAATGTCTTTCGTTACCCAAGGTTGATTACGTTTAACTACTTGATTTTTGATATTTTGCCGCATTAACAAGTAAAATTTTTGTTATCATGTTTTGCCGCATCAATAAGTAAAACAAAGGTGCCTTGACTTGACTGCGTTAATGAAAAATATGATATTATATATATATATATATATATATATATATATATATATATATATATATATATATATATATATACATATATATATATATATATATATATATATATATATATATATATATATATATATATATATATATATATATATATATATATATATATATATATATATATATATATATATATATATATATATATATATATATATATATATATATATATATATATATATATATATATATTAGGGCCCTGCGAATCAATTCGAAAATCAAGAGTTGCTTAGATTCGAAAAAAAATATTCAGGTTTTTTGAATCACTATTTATTTTGTGGATGTTATTGTTTTTTCAGATATCAAACTTTTTAAATGCTATCAAAATGTTTTTATGTATCTCACCCAGAGATACATAAAAAGTTTTAAAAGATTAAAGTAATTGTAATTGAAAGTAATTGTTATTTGAAATCAGAATAATATCAGAATAATTTGTAAGGGTTATTTGAAAGCAGTATGCTTTCAAATAAGCCTTAAAAATTATTCTGTGCAAAAAAAAAAAAAAATTATAAGTAGATTTTTTTTGTGTGAAAAAAGATGGTTAAATTTGGATTTCCTCATATTAGTGATTTGATTCGTTATTCAATTTGATTCGTAAATCAAGACCTGATTGATTCGAAACTAAAAATGCAGATTCACAGGGCCTTAATATACACACACTCACACACACACACACACACACACACACACACATACACACACATATATATATAGCTACAGATTTTTACTGGATTTTTAGATGTATGAGCTTTGTCACTTACAGGCATTGTGCAAACTACAAACTTTTTCATATTCATACCTATGTCAAATGAGAATGTTTTGCAAAGAATTGTGTTGATTGGAGCTTGGAAACAGAAATTTTTTATTTTTTGGGGCCTACCCAGTCCTTAACGTGAGAGCAATGAGTTTATAAAATATTTTCTCTACTATTTTAATCTAAATTTATATTCATTGTGCAATAATCTCTAATTTTTCTAAAATTATAACTATATAAAGTTTTAACCGCCCATAATTTGAGGGGGCTGTAAAATTTGCAGGGTCATAAAAAGATGTTATTGCATGAAATTTGAAATTTGTTAATGGATATAAATTTAGATAAAAATAGTAAAGAAAATATTTTACTAACTCATTGCTCCCACATTGGCTGGGTAGGCCCATTAGAGGTTTTTTGTTCCCAAACGCCAATCACCACAACTCTTTGCTAAACATTCTTATTTGACATAAGCGTGAACATACAAAAGTTAAAGTTTGCAATGTCTATAAGTGCCAAAACTTATTTATCTAAAAATCCAGTGTACACCTCTGAGTTAATTAAATTAAACAAAGCCACAGCTACAACCAAAACAGCCAGGCATAGTAAGCGACCAGGGTTAATATGTGACCGGGGCAAAAATATCCTAAAATAAATTTCAGAAGATAAATTTATTGTAAAATTGCATTTACATTTAAAATGTAAGTAACTTTTTAATTGTAATTTTAATCATTAGAATTACATAGTTGAGCTATTCAAGTATTTAAATGTAAAGAAATTGATAAATACTAGAAAATAGTTGAATTTATATTTGTTAGCCCCAGCTAGTAACCTCTGCAAATTTTGTTTGTTTAGCCGGGGCCGGGTTTGCAAAAAACCTCTGTTTTTAGCCGGGACCGGGGACCCGGTCACTTACTAGCCAGGCATTATATGTACACTCCATAACAAACATAAAACATGCAATACAAAACCTTCCACAAATTATTCTATCTGATGGAATCCAAATCATCCTGCAAGAACAGTACAGTTTTAATTTAAATTCCTTTGGAGAGCATCTACGGCTTGCATTATTTGTAAGTGGAAAAGGAGTTATTAAATTATTTATTAAACAGGAAAGGGCATGATTTCTTAACTTTGTTTGATCAAACCAAATATCTTCTATAGGATACCTGTTTTGTGATAAAATAAATTCAATAAAGACTATTGAAAACAAACCACAATCAATACCACCATCTTGTTGCTGTACTGAAAGCACTTTTACTGTAATCTCATCTTTTTTGTACTTTAAAAGGGCACATATTTGTTTTTGTGTTTCAAGGCTTAAACACCCATGAAAGTTACTATCAAGCACATTTATTTCACCATATGAACAACCATATGTACTGATGGCAAGCCAATGGTAATCCCCGTTATATATAATTTGTACAAATGGTAAAGAACCAATAACATCAAACTTTAATAATTGACCCAATATGGGATCTTGAAGTCCATTTGCATAAGGGTTAGCTTTCTTTAACATATCTTGAAAACATTTAATAACTGTATCAGATAACATTCGATTTTTCGAAATGTCTTCAAAATCTTCTTGTGAAAGTAAAGAATAATTTCTTTCAAATAAAACTGATTTTCCTAAATAATCATTTGTAAAAGAATTTGTTTGAAAAGTTTTATCACCAGTTATTTGATCTTCAGTGATAATTGATTCCTACACTGGTGCTTCATAAAAATTACTTTCAATTTTTATTATAGAGGCTACCATCAACTTTTCTTTTTTTTCACCCACACGATTGGAATACAAATTTTTTTTAACAACAGGTAAATCAACTATATTTTTTTGTTTTTTGTGTACATATTCATGCATACCATAACCTGAGCTTAATGGTAGACCTTTCTCTTTTTTTCTTGCTTGATAAAGCTTTTTAAGTACATTTAAAAGTGTTTCATGTAGATCAGATAGTTCTTCTGATGATTCATCAAAATCAAATGTTAAATTTTTTATGGTTGCTAGCATTTTGCAGACTTCAGAGGCTGTAGAACCTCTTTTTCTTGTACTATCTTTATATGGATTTATCGTTGTTGTACTGCAAATAGTGTCATTAATTAAGTTGAAACTATTATGATTCACATGGTTACACTTGATTATATTTGATTTACTTTATACAAAATCATTAGTGAATGTGTCAATATTTAAAAATGGAGAACTTCTATATAAAGAGGATATAGACTCCCATCCCCATGTTAGTGGGTACTTTCTAAAAATTATAAAAAAGTGTTTGCATAGATAGGAAGATTTAAACCAATCATTACATGAACATTTTGGCATGTTCTTCTCATCGCCAAAGTTAACAAGGTAATTTTTGTTTGCAATAGAAAAGCTATTGACTACAAATACACCAGGATCTTTCATTTGCACTTTATTTAGATCAGTGTTGTTAGCCAAATTTTGCTTCGCTAAACAATGTTTAATAAAATGGTGTGATGCCTATTTTTCAAGTATTCAGGTACATTAGAATTATATTGTTTAAATCGACAATCCATTTTGTAATTAGATTCTGAATACCTTAAAAAATAAGTAAAAATAAATTAACTTTAATAATAATAATAATATATATATATATATATATATATATATATATATATATATATATATATATATATATATATATATATATATATATATTTATATATATATATATATATATATATATATATATATATATATATATATATATATATATATATATATATATATATATTATATATATATATATAAATATATATATATATATATATAAATATATATATATATATATATATATATATATATATATTATATATATATATACATATAAATATATTTATATACATAAACACAAAAAAAACAAACAAATTAATATAAACTCCTTCAAATCAGGCTACAATAAAACTTTTTAATATACTTCTCAAATTAATCTGCAAAAAACTCTTCTATTAAAAGAGTAAGCATTCCAGTAATTGATGAATTTTTATGTCTTTGAAGATAAGAATATTTAAAAGATTCATGTTGCCTTTCAATTCCATTGTTGGTATTAAGGTTTACTAAAAATCTATCCTGACGATACCCCCATATCCATTTCTAGATAAAAATAATAACACTTGTTTTTACAGATTCACATTGACATGAGTATAAATTAAACTTGTTTTAACCATAAATTAATGCTTTAAAATTTGCAATTCTTGTGTTATGTATAGCAAAAAATGTTAAATAATGTTAAATTTGGGATAATAATTATAATATACTCACTTCTTTAATTTGTAACCAATAATTAGTAATATATTTCTTAAATTTATGATATTTGTTGTCTAACCAAAAGTTGGAACATTTTAGCTTAACTATTGCTGCATCTGCCATCTTTTCATTTTGTGCCCATGCAATATTTCGTAGCATTGAAATTATTGGGTCTTTAAATTCTGAGCAGTTGTTTATTTTTTTGACAATACAGCGATGCCATGCCTGCTCTCTATGGAAATCACATATAAGAACACGGCAACCTAAAAATAATTCTCTATATTTTAAAATAAGATAAAGAAAAAACGAATACAGATAAGTTACACAATGAAAAAAAAAGAGTTTCAAGTGAACTAAAAAATGACTACGGTTCAAAATATTCTATTAAATGGTTTACATTATTTATTTTATTTATTACATTATTTACTTTCAAATTTATATTTAAACTGTCATACTATTTATTAACAAATGAAAATTATTAAAAACTTTATTTTATTTGCCACTGTGACTGATAAAAAAATAAAAATGAACATTCATCACCACCATCTTCGCCACTACAGTTTGGTCTAAGAAACACTTTGACAGACGGATCACATTTTTTCCATTCTTCACATTTTATTAAAAGACATTCTTGGTCAATCATGGAATGCCTTTATAAATAGAAACAACAACATTAATAAAATGAAAGTTTTAAAGATTACTTTAAACATGAATCAAGTAAACATCTAAATTAGTAAAACAAATCATTTCATATGTATAATTTATTCTAAGAAATAATCAACATTTGTGATTTACCGTAACTTTTTTTAAATTTTTACTATATGTGATCTTATGGTTGCAGTGTTGGGATAGAATCTTCCTTCTATAACATATTCTTCAATCTTTTTTGAAATATGAGAATCGATTACTTGAGAAATTAGTTCTACCTAATTTAAAATAATATTTAATATGGTAAATTAATTAATAAACTACAGTACTGTTTTTAACCTTTTTGCAAGTACAAAGTATATACAAAAATTTTATTTTTACCTTTCCAATAGGGTGTTTATCATGACATGATAAATCATCAATAGCTACAACAACTTTCCGAATAAAAGGTACTTCATTCAAACATGACAATTTTAATTTTTCTTTCAATAGTTTTGATGCTTTTTTTTTGTGCCAAGCTGAATGCTTAGGTATCTAAATTAAAACAATAATACAAAAACAATAAGGACTAATCTGGGTTTATAGAGGGACTTAGTCAAGAAAGTTGAGTGAGACTTAATCCTATTTCAATAAAGGCATATTTTTAGAAAGATACATTTTTCCACTAACCTTAGGGGACCCTTAAATCCAATTCAGGGCTGCTTTAGGTCACACCACCATACAATACAAAATTTAAAAAAAGGCATGTTACCTATAATTTATTTACTCAAACCTTGAAATCAGGAAATTGTAATATTTCTCTTATAACTATCTTTGCAGAACACATAAACTTTTTTGTATCTTCCAGAATCACATAATTTTTTTGAAAGCTGTGATCATCCATCTAAAAGAAACAAATGATAAAAGAAGACTTTTATTTAATGGGCACCACTTTTGGAATGTTTTTTTTGAACTCTATGGTATTAGAGAAACAAGAAAAAAAAATTTAATTGAGTATGAAAGATAAAAGTGACAACATTACCTTGGCATTTTTTTTATTTTTTTTATAACTATTTTTCGCTGAAATATTCCTATCAAAACCATGGTGACAATCTAAAATTTTGTGACCAACAACCATATGAGGTATCCCTGAATACTGAATGGCGTAATCTTCCCATAGAACATTATGACTTTTTGCAATCATTTCTATAAAAAAATATATATAGTTTTTGGAATGTGACTAAACTTATTAAAAAATTATTTAAAAACAACACAAACAAATTTATTATAAAAAAGTATATTATTATTATTATTATTATTATTATTATTATTATTATTATTATTATTATTATTATTATATATATATATATATATATATATATATATATATATATATATATATATATATATATATATATATATATAAATTAAAAGTTATTATTAAAACCTTATTATTATATATAAGTATTTTATTACTTATATATATTAACAACCTTATAATTATATATAAGTATATTATTACAACCTTAAAAAAACAAAACATATATATATATATATATATATATATATACATATATATATATATATATATATATATATATATATATATATATATATATATATATATATATATATATATATATATATATATATATATATATATATATATATATACACACACATATATATATATATATATATTTATATATATATATATATATATATATATTTATATATATATATATATATATATATATATATATATATATATCATATATATATATATATATATATATATATATATATATATATATATATATATATATATATATATATATATATATATATATATTATATATATATATATTTTACATCGCAAACATTTGTGTAATGCAAAATGATATTTTTTCAAAACTAGGTCACTACAAACTATAGTTTACCTGTTATTCCAAAGTCCTTGGTTACACTATAAACAACAAATCTTGTTGTAGTTGCTAACTCATATTTTTTCACACTGTTTAATGCTTCTTCATGTGAATTACAATGATAAATTAATTTTATTTTCCTTCTATAAAAATTAAAATCAAATTGATCAGTATACTTTCAGTGAATATGAAAATAGACTATAAAACTATTTTGAATATTTCTTACAACAACAAAAAAAAAGGCACAATAAATGATATCACAAACCTTTGTATAGAGTTTTGCAATATCATTAGAAAAAAGTTTAATAAATGTGTTCAAGAACTTTAAATAAAGAACTTTAAATAAAAAATAAGTAAAGAACTTTTTAGGCTTAAAAAAAAGCTTATATTAAAGTACTAGACCTAGCATTTAATGTACTGTCAATTTAACTGTTAACTGCTAGAAAAACTTAGTTTATCTTACAAAAAACTAACTAATTTTAAACTTCAGATAATAATTTTAAATCACAAAAAGTTGCAAAAATAAATTCTATATGTCGACAATTTTTTTGTTTTGATTGTTCTTGTGTTGTCCATTTAAATAACATATATATACTACTGAAACCATTTTTTCTTTTTTTTTTTCTTATAGAAGAATTAAGAAAAAAACTCGCAGTTTTTGTACGGTAACAGTGACTAAAAACATACCATAAACAATATCACATGTAGGTAAACAATTATTTTCAATGATACTCAAACTTTGTTCATAGACTTCTAAATTAAAAAATATGTTAATGACTATATGATTATTTATTGCATTTATTTTGTTTATAAACAAAAAAAATGTAATAAATTTTGCATTTATTAAACTGAAAATGTTTATATATTAAGTTACCTTTTATATTTCCGCTTTCTTCATCAGAGCTTATTTCATCAGAACTGCTGAAATTCAAATTTTCGCCATACATAGATAAATCCATAATCTTTGTTTTTGTTTGCTTTAATGATCCTTAGTATTTAATATTCCGTTTCCTCGTTTTAAAATATTAGTTTTAAAAGAAATAATTTTATCGTAACGAACCGAAACATTCTCACCGTTTAAACGTCGTACTTTTACTTTCGCAAATAGTTTTCTTCTGATTGCAACTGTTTCGCGAGAAAAATCCTCGTTTACATAAATGTTTGTTCCTCTGAGACGAGCTGATTCTTTTAAAATTTTAGCTTTGTCTTTGTATTGTTGAAGTTTTAAAACTATCACCCTCGAACGTCCATCTTTTTTTGGCCCAGTGCGATGTGCTCGTTCAATTTCAATACTCTTTATACCCAGTTTTTGTAGAAAAAAGGAATGAACTTTTTCTTCGGTTTTGTCCCAAGATTCTACTTCGTCTTCACATATTCCCTCAATTCTTAAGTTATTTCTCCGCGATCTAACTTCGAGGTTACGGATTTTTTCGTTTAAAAATTCACTATTAGTTCTTTCTTTCTCTAATTGTTTGTTGATGTCGATTTTGTTTAAAAAATGTTTGTTGTTACTTTCAATCTTTTTATCAATTACGTGTTCGTTGAAGTTTAAACTTTCTTTTATATCTTCAAGCTCTATTTCAATTTTTTTAATCTTGTTAGCATTTTGAGTGATATTTTTCTCAAATTTATCAAATCGTTCGTTTAATATTTTTGTATTTGCACTAATAATATCAATTACTGTTTTTTCTTGGTTTTTTAATAAAACTAAAGTTTTCTTTTTAAAATCATTAGGCATTTCTTTCATCATTTTTTTATTTCTTTAAGTGTTACAGCCATACCTGATGTTGATAGAATCTTTTTAGTTAGTAGATTCGTAGGTTTTTTAGTTGTTTCTTTATTATACTTCAATTCCGTAGACTTTATTTATTTATTTACTTTTTTCTAGTCGATAACTCTTATTTAATTCAGTAGAATTTTTAATACTTTTCTGCGCACAAAAGCGTCTGTTCACTTCGAAAGCTTGCGTGAAAAAAAAAAAAAAAAAAAAAAAAAAAATTTAAAGTCATCAATATGGTAAGGTAGTGAAGATATGTTTATGTGGAAATAATTTAAAGACTTTTGGGACAATTTATTGTACATAGGAACATCTACATATTCACAGTTAATTGAGTTGGAAGATAAGTCATTGAGGTCCCCAAAAGGTTTTTTTAAATTTGTATTTTAATATAGATTTTTTACCCCGTTGAATTTCAGTGACTTTCCAGCAAGTATGGTAGATAACTCAAGATCCGAATTGTTAGAGAATGGAAGAAATGTTTTTATACAGATTAGGCAATACCAAGTATTTAAAGTTTTGACTTTTTCATATGTTAGTTTGTCAATTCGATTACATTTTATGTGTATCCATTTGTCACATAGGTCACATTGAATTGCTGAATGATTTTTAGCAACCGCCTTAAAGCATATGCCGCATGGTTGTTTCACTACCATCATTAAAAAGTAAAATAGAATAAAGAAAAAATGCTAAGAAGAAGAAGAAGAAAAAAATTTATAACAATAATAATTAAAAATAAGTATAACAGTAATAATTAAAATAAGTATAACAATAATAATTAAAAATAAGTAACAGTTAAGATATATATATATATATATATATATATATATATATATATATATATATATATATATATATATATATATATATATATATATAAATAAGTATAACAGTAATAATTAAAAATAAGTATAACAATAATAATTAAAAATAAGTATAACAATAATAATTAAAAATAAGTAACAGTTAAGATACTTTTTCCGTTAAAAATGCTAAACATATAAATCTCTCTCTCTCTCTCTCTCTCTCTCTCTCTATATATATATATATATATATATATATATATATATATATATATATATATATATATATATATATATATATATATATATATATATATATATAAATATATAAATATAAAGATATATATATATATATATATATATATATATATATATATATTATATATATATATATATATATATATATATATATATATATATATATATATATATATATATAAAGATATATATATATATATATATATATATATATATATATATATATATATAAATATATATATATATATATATATATAAAGTTTATCAGGAAGCAATGCTTCTTGATGAACCTATAAACTAGAAAATTTTTCATTTAGAATGTTTTTGTACTCCATATATGTTGATTTTATTACTTCACGATTTTTTTAAATATACTTAAACTATCTTAAAAAATAAGAGCAAAAAAGCTACATTAGAAAACCTTTAAAGTAACTCTTCTGCATAAATTGTCAGAAACATAAAATAATTTAAAGATTTCCTTCATCATACATGTATTATATATATAATATTATTATTTCTTTCTTCATTCAAATGGTTTATTTCTTTCTTTTATTCTTGTCTTTCTTTTTTATTTGTTTACGTTTATTTTTTCTTTTGTTTCTTTAACTCTATTCTTAATTACGTAAGTGTTTTTCGTTTGTTTTTGTTTTTTTTATTCGAATTTCTTTTTCTTTTCTTTTTGTTTTATTTTTCTTTGATCTTTTTTTTCTTTTTCTTTTTTCTGTGTGTGTGTACTTTAAATCAATTTATCAAACGGTTAATTAAATATTTATTTTCAAAGATAAATATTAAATACTTTTTAATTTTAAGTTGAGTTTTTTCTTATTTTATATTCTCTACCTTTTCCGTTAAAAATGCTAAACATATAAATCTCTCTCTCTCTCTCTCTCTCTCTCTCTCTCTCTATATATATATATATATATATATATATATATATATATATTATATATATATATATATATATATATATATATATATATATATAAAAATATATATATATATATAAAGATATATATATATATATATATATATATATATATATATATATATATATATATATATATATATATATATATATATATATAAAGATATATATATATATATATATATATATATAAATATATATATATATATAAAGATATATATATATATATATATATATATATATATATATATATATATATATATATATATATATATATATAAAGATATATATATATATATATATATATATATATATATATATATATATATATATATATATATATATATATATATATATATATATATATATATATATATAATATATATATATATATATATATATAATATATATATATATAAAAAGTTCATCAGGAAGCAATGCTTCTTGATGAACCTATAAACTAGAAAATTTTTCATTTAGAATGTTTTTGTACTCCATATATGTTGATTTTATTACTTCACGATTTTTTTAAATATACTTAAACTATCTTAAAAAATAAGAGCAAAAAAGCTACATTAGAAAACCTTTAAAGTAACTCTTCTGCATAAATTGTCAGAAACATAAAATAATTTAAAGATTTCCTTCATCATACATGTATTATATATATAATATTATTATAAATTAAAATTAGTATACCATGTGTACCCATGATACATACAAGGTATATATCATACTCCCTTGTATATACAAGGCAGTATATAAATTTTACTGAATGACAATTTTTAAATTTTATGGTAACAATAGTGCTTTACCATACAAAAATTATTAAATGTTCACAAATATACAAAAATTAACAATAGTATAATATGTTATGTTATGTCAATCATAATTATTGCATCTGTTCAAATTAGTGCATCTGTTTAAATCATCTCTGGTTATGTTTATAAATCTGACCATTTATGGGCAACAAGAACCGAAATTGCACCGCTAAATGTACTATTTAATCAAAGGACGGTTTGGTAATATTTGCTTTTTTGACTAATTTGTTATTGTTTTTTGTCAAATTGCAGGAACTGAAGTTCCTGTTAATTCTAATCTAAGCAAGCTTTTCAGTAAAAAGTTATTTGAATTAACTGAATAAAATAGTATTTTGTTGTGAAGAAAACAGTATCTTGGTCTATAACTGGTAAAAAATATTGGAGGAATATAATTGATCAATCAATAACCTCTTGTTCAAAAAGAGCACAGACTTGGGATGGCACTTTTACTTATTTTGATGTAAAAACGCGAAAAGTAATTTAAAAAAAGTTGTTATTTACTTATACAAATAAAATGTATTTTATCTTTGAAACTAAATACTATACATTGTAAGTAAGTAAAATGTAAGTAATATTATTTACTTTCTCAAAAATAGTTATTTCATGTTGATTTAACATAAATTTTGAGATAGGTAGCGTATTCAAATCCATCGCCTGTTTGAGGGCACTTCTGGGTAATACTTCAAGTAATACTCTCATATTGTGGTGGGACATAGAAAAAATATTTTTTTTCACGTAGATAATAAAGGGTAGTTCTATTATAATTAGGGGCAAATATAATCAACATACGGGTATACCAATAGAGTAGAGATGGACTCCCTGCCGCATGAGTGCTTATAGGGGCTGCTAAATATTCATTGATTTTGTATTCCTTTTTTTTTGTTACGCGGAATTAGTTTAGTGGTCATAATGAAACTTTGGCGGGAGGTTGGGGGGGGTGGTCAAGTGGCACAATTTCTAAGCTATGGGTAATTCATGCATGTGTAAAGTCACTGTTCATTAGAGCTCTAACAAACAGTGGCTTAGTCAAGATTTACACATGCATGAACACATTGCCTAAACCCATTGCTTCAAAATTATGCCACTTTTCCTACCCTCATAAGAAATATGTAACATTGCATCATATTACCATAACAAAATACTTGATTGAAAAAGCAAATACAAAGAAAAAAAACTGGAGAAAAAGCGGTATCCGCATAGATCCGGTATACGCTAGGACATCTGGTATCCGCAAGACATAGACTGCTAAAACAGTTTTTAAAAAGTTATAAGCCATTTAAACTATCTGATATAAATTATAATTTAAGAAGTGTTTATCAGATATAATCTTTTATTGCATTTTATCGTATATTATCTATCTAAAAAAAGATGGCAAGGAAAGCTCTTTAACCTTCTACTAAAGGTTGTGGGCACACTAATAACCTCCTTTTTGTTGCGTTGGTGTTCAACCCTCACAAAACGATTAGAAAAATAAATTCTTATTTAACTAAAATAGTGCTTTAGAATAAATTTGTATTATTTTTCAAACGTTAGTTTGACTTCAAAAGTTGTTTGTCGGCTATTAGTTGTCCCGGAATCTTGCCATTGATTTTTCACTACTCTTCAGACAAGCTGAAACTTCCAGCATTTGTGTAAATTTAATAAAAGTACATTTTAAAATAGTTTTCAGAGCCAACTGGAGAACTCCGCTTTTTTGAATCTCTTTTTTTATTTTTTTTATTTTACTTGATCTTTCAGACTTTACTTTAATTTTATTTTATTGTGACAACATTTGTGTAAATGAACATGCGTGTTAAATTTGTTTCCTGGGCAAGGAGGGTTGTACCCTTATTTTTTTTCTCCAATATTTTGTTTTTCTTTAAATTTGGGGTTAATAGCTTTTTTGAAAGAAAGATTTTTTGCAAAAAAGCTTTGAAAAGGCTTTTTTTTCTATTTATTTCTTTAATTTTTTTTTTTTTTTGCCGGGAGGAAATAGGTTAGTGATGAAAAAAATATTGTAAAGGAGCCGGGCATATTTGTAGCTATGCTGCTGCTTTTTGCTTCTCTTATTCAGCGTGGTTGTTGTCAGGATCGTCCCGAAGAGGTCACTCATTAAGGAGAGGGGTCTTTATTATTCGATTATCTAACAATGATTCTAGTTATTCATTTCCAGAAATATCTTTCATTTTGATTAGATTATTTTTTAACAACAACCACGCTAAATAAAAAAAGCCAAAAAACAAAACTTAGAATAAAATTACAAAATGCAGACAACAACAACAACAACAACAACAACAACAACAACAACAACAACAACAACAACAACAACAACAAGCTATTTATTTTTTCATTGTAAAATCATTTTTACAATAATAAGGTAAACAATAATAACATTATTGTAATAACATATTATTGTAAATAATAATAATTAATATAATAATAATAAGTAAAATAATATGTTATTATTTATTATAATAAGTTAGTAAATAATGGTTAGTATGGATGGTGTCACTCATACAGAAGTCTGATCAAAGGAGTGACACCATTTTTCAATACAATATGACTAATAATAAACATATAGACATAAAACATAAAAGATAGACACACAGAAAGTAAACTTTTTAAAAATCATATATGTAGGTAATAATAAAAGAGAAAAGAAAAACAAACAAAAAAATAAGGATAATTATTATAGTAATAGAAAAAAATTATAACAAAACATTTTTCAGAACTTTTTTAAATTGATTTTGATTAAGATTAAGAAAAGATGACAATGAAGTTTAGAGTATATTTAATTGGTGTTTATTGAACTCATTCACAATGCACACAAGGCCCTTGTTCCGTTCACAGATGCACCAATATACAACAGAATTCTTACCATACTTTTGAATTTTACATGATGGTATAATAAGTTTTCCGTTATTTATATTTCGCGTAGAGTGTGTATAAGTTAGTCTATTTTCTATAAAAAAGTTTACGATAAAAGAAGTTAAATTTTTAATTAGAGGGTTAAAAACAAAAAGAAGATTAGAAAACTTTCTAGCAAATGAAAGGTTGGAATTTTAAGTTTTTTCAAAGAATCTGATGTATCTGATTTGAAAGGTTGAAATTTTATTATTCTAATTTAAAAGAGTAACTTTATCGACATAATGTCGAATTACTGAAAGCATTCCATTTGCACGATTAAGTTTCTTGCGCAGCTCATTGATATAGAAGTTCCACAAAAGATTGCAATCAAATAACACACCAAGATATTTAACAACTCTCGAGGGATATAGTTGTTTATTATTTATTATTTATTTTCATTTTAATTTCAACGTTGTTACAGTTTTTTCTGTTGTTGTTGTTACAGTTTTTTCATGGAGATAAAAAAAAAATTAGTTCAGTCTTTTCGGAGTTAAAGCATATTAGGTTGGCATTTAACCAATGAACTATACCTTTAAGATGCGAATATATATTTTTACATAGAGAATAGTATGATTTGTTGACATGCAAGAGATTGATATCACCTGCAAATAGATGAACCGACAAGAAGTGAACAGAATTGTTTAGATCATTAATGTAAATTAAAAACAAAAGAGGACCAAGAATGGAATCTTAAGGAACACCATATTGTTTTACATAATGTTTCCGATCCAAAAGATATGATCGAAACCAATCACTTACAACTCCACGAATTCCATAATGTTCTAATTTAGAAATAAAAATGCTATTATCAACGGTATCGAAAACTTTTTGTAAATCGATAAAAATACCACAAGCAAAATGTATCAAAACAGTATCAAGAGCTTTTCTAATTTTTTCAGCTATACTTATCAATGCGTGGCAGGTAAAATGGTTTGATCGAAAACTAAATTGAAACTCGTTTAAACAGTTAAAAGAGTTTAGAAAAGAGTACGCTCTAGATTGCATTAATTTTTCAAGAAGTTTTCTAATGTTAGATAATAGAGAAATAGGTCTATGTTGGTACATAAAAGTTTAGAGCCGTTTTTGAAAATTGGAATAATACAAGATAATTTTAAAATATCAGGAAAAGTTCCATTCATGAATGAGGTATTAAATAGTTTAGAGAGAATATTTGAAAATTCGTAGTTAAAATCAATAAGAACGTTTGTAGGAACACTGTTTGGACCTAATGATTTTCTCGGCTTCAATTTACATATAAGAAATGAAATTTCAGGAATGTTTGTTGGGGAGTAGATTATGTAAGTTTGGATATTTAAGATACTTTTGATAGTTGACGTAAGACGAATGAATATTAAAATTAAGTTTATGAGCAACATTTGTAAAAAAAGTGTTAAATTTTTCAGAGATTAGAGTCGGTCCAGTTAAATATCTATCGTTATCTTGAAAATAGTTGGGACATGAGCTGTTATAATTTTTGACATTTATTAGATTATTAATGCCTTTCCAAATTTCGCGAAGATTTTTTACATTATCTGAAAAGAAATTTATAAAATGGATTTTCTCGCTAAGTTTAATTGAAATAATTATCATGAATTTATATTGCTTAAAATTAGTTTTAAATGTGTTTATATTTATTAAATCTTTTGATCTTAACAATTTTTTTGAAAAAGATTTCGTATTTGAATAGATTTTATGATTTCTTTAGTAATCCATGGTTTAAATCGACGTTTGAACCTCTTAATACTAGTCATTTTGAGAGGGCATAGCGATCCAAAATCGATGTTGTTTCAGTAACAAACTTATGGAAACAAGAGTCAGTGTCACTATATGTCACTATGGCAGAGCCATTTCCAAAGCATAAACCAGACAGTCTTTTAAAAAAACTTTTAAATAACTGATGTAAATAACATCAAGATTAATTAAAAATTAAAATTAAAATACTAAAAGTAAAAGTATTAAAAAAAACACTTTAAAAAAATTTATAATTCTTTATAACTACAACAACCGCTTATTTTAATTTATTTAATATATATTTAGTTTATTTAATATATTTAATTTATTTAATATATTTAATTTATTTAAAATATATAATTTATTTAATATAGCGAATTTAATAGAATGGTTCAAAAAAGCACTTTCAAATTTAAAATTATATGATGTCTTGATGCTACCCAGCCGGCACAAGTCGTCTATTAGACGTCTATTTCACTGCTTATTCGTGATGTCCAAGACAGTTTTGAGATATCTACAAAACATCTTAATATAAGATCTTAAGAACGTGTCTGAGACACGTTCTCTGGTAGACGTCTTAAAGATGTATTAATTCTTACATCTTATAAAATCTTAATTACTACGTCTTCAAGACGTCTAAAGTTGAGACGTCTTGAAGTTAATTTTTATTTCAATTCATCTTTCATTCAAATGAAAAATCAACAAATAGATGATAATGTACGGTACGAAACTTTCGTGAATCGTCAATAAAACTTTCACCAACAGTAAGTGTGTGTATAGTTTATAAACTTTTTATTTTATACACTTTAATGACGTAAGTAAAAAAAGAGGAAAAATTAGATTGTAAAAAAGTGTCATAAATTATAAAAATATAATTTTATACAATTATCTTGAACTTTGAAGCCCGATTTAAAAATTACTAATTTAAAAATGATATATAAATAACGTTTCTCATGAAAGTTGTTCATTGTGTTCTATAGTTCAGTTTTATCTATTTTTCTCAAAGCTGCTCAACTTACCCCTACTAGATAAGGTGACGCATTTGTTAGGTTTTAAAAAGAACAGTAAGACTAAAATGGTACGGGGTATGCAATAAATTATATCTTTGGATAAGTTATCTATCTAATAGAAAACAATATGTTCAAAACAAGAAATCTGGAATACTGAATATTCTGTGTGGAGTGCCTCAAGAATCGATCCTAGAACCGCTCTTATTTTTAATTTATGTTAATGATTTGTTTAATGCATCATTAAAACTAAATGCAGGGGCGGATCCAGAGGGGTTCAAAGGGTGCTCCAGCACCCGTCAACTTTCAACAAGTAAATTTTCCTATTTCGTTGCATTTTTTTATAAATAAAAATTGAATTGTTAAAATAGTTTAATCAACTCAAAATTTACTATTTCATTTTTTGTGAAGGAAGTAAAAAATAAATAATTATATTTGTTGTTGTGTAGTACTTTGCGTTCAGCGCTGGCGTATTTTATATATATTTATGCTTCGACTAGGAAACTCCCGCATAGTCGCTTTCTCATTCGCCTGCTCCCCTCAGAATTAATTTTGATTGGCCTGCACCCCTCAAAAGCTATTTTTGATTGGCTTGGTTTCTTAAGCTAATCAAAACAGGTTCTGAAGGGTGCTGACCCAATCAGAAAGGTCTCTAAAGGGTGCAAGTCAATCACGCAAAAATCAGAAAAAAGGTTTTTCACTAAGCTTTTTATTAAATCTTAGGTTAAGTGTTTAAAACATGGCAGATTCAATACTTCAAATCATTTTAAAATGTATTTTAGATGAAAATAAGGTTCAATCAGAAAAGGAATTGTTTTTATCTAATGCTATTGTCGAAGCTCATAATAAGATAAGAGAAATATTTTTGTTTACTGAAAAATCTAAAGTAAGTATATTGAAATAAATTTGCAAAGTTTCAAGTATGCAGTTTCTCGTATCTCAATTATTTCAAGCAGAAAGTGATTTTCAACCAGTGAGGTAATAAATTGTTTCTTAAATAGTTATGTTAATTTAAAAATAAAAAAAACAAACGAAGTATTTATGTATCTGTGTGTGTGTGTTGTGTTGATTAATGGTTAAAATAATAGCAAATTAAAAAATCGTGTATAGCCGGCTATACATGATGTCTTATTTTGCTATTATTTTAACCATTAATCAATATATATATATATATATATATATATATATATATATATATATATATATATATATATATATATATATATATATATATATATATATATATATATATATATATATATATATCATGTGTATATATCACATATATCATGTATAAGCTAGCCTATACATGATTTCTTAATTTGCTATTATTTTAACCATTAATCAACACAACACACGCACATATTTTGTATAGCCTATACACACACACATTTTGTATAGCCTATACTATAGGCTATAAAAAAAGCTATACTAAAGCTTTTTGTGCCTTAACATTTTACTACAAACTTTTTTATTTAAGCTGAAAGATGTGTAAAATTTTGTTCTAGGTGCTTAAATTTAAACAACTTTTTTTTAGTAAAATTGTGTTCATGCTTAACTTAAGCATGAACACAATTTTACTAAAAAAAAAAGTATACAAAAAAGTATATAATATATTTATAACATATTTCAAGGAAAAAATAATCAATTATGTTATAATTTATTTTATGTTTGAATAATACCAAAATTACATTAAGTAAACGATTTACTAGTAAGTTATTTTATGATATAAAATTATGTAATAATTATTTTGTGACATAACATAAATTATGTTGCTTCGCTTATATTAATTTTTTTTATTTTTATTAGAACTTCTCCAAACGGAAACTGTTTATTTAATGCTTGTTCGATATCATTAATTGGCAACGAATCTTTGTCATAATACCTTAGATGCCTGACCAGGCAATTATTTTTTCTCAAACTGATGTTACCAAATCTCGAAGAATTGATAAAAACACAGTTTTTTTTATTATTATTTCCCAAAAAGCATATAAATCTTTTTGTAAAAATAATAGAACACTAAGTGTCATATCAGAACCTATCAATATTGCAACAAATTATTCTTGTTCCTCGCTTCTTACTTTGTGTGCTCTCTCAAGTATTGTTGGAATACCAATTGAATCATATTATCCTATAGAAAAGGATAGAAAAGAAATAAAAAAAAAACTGTTTATGAAATATTTTTCAATTGCACTGTTAGACCACGTGTTGAACATTCTTTAAACACATCTGTAAAAAAAATTACACATTCTTCATTGCTCTTCAGTTATTGCAGGTTTTAAACAGACCTCTGATATATTTGTAAACAAAGATCATTTGTTTCCTTTAATATCTTTAAAATGTATTCCTAAAAAATACCAAGTTCCTAATACTTTTGCACCTAAAGTAGTAAAATTACCTGAAATTAATCAACTTCTTCAAAATCTAGTATCCTGTTTCCTGATTCTACTCAGGAAACAGATATTTTAGATCCAGTTAAAATTCTTTCTATTTTAAAAAAAGAAAACAACTCACAATTGATCAATTTACTATTACGTCACCTTTTCCAACAGACAAAAAAATTTGTGTTGTATATTCGCCAATCAAATTAAAAGATTTTTCGACACTATCGATTGCAGAATGTTCTTCAAAATATATCCATTCACCGAGTAAGGCAAATTTAAATTTAAAAGTAGGTTATCTGCTTTTGGAAATAAATGTGAACTATTTTTTGTAAACAAATACGATATCAGGCTCTATGAAACTTATGGAATTAATAAACTAGGCAACGAAGATAAGTATGATTTACTAAAAAATGTTTATAAACCAAGCTCTAGTTTTCATTTTGAATCCAATAAATCAGGTCGTTCCTTTCAATTCTCTTGGCTCTCATTATACTCTTGGCTTGCATATTCAGAAATTAAAAAAAGTGCTTTTGTGTAAATTGTGTTATTTTTGGATCTGAAGAATCAAGTCATAGTGCAAGTAAACTTGTTCAACTTTATAAATCTCCATTTGTAGCATATTCAAAGGCCATTAATAAGTTTAATAAACATTCGGAAAGTTCACCAATTCACCAAACTGCAACTCTAAAGGCAACTCATTTTCGCCAATGTATGGAGCAAAAAATAAATTTTATTGATCTCAACAAAGTAATTGATGAACAAGTCAAGAAAAATAGAGAAATATTAAAACCAATAGTTCTGGCAATTATTATGTGTGGAAAACAAAACATACCTCTCCAAGGTCACAGAGATGATTCATTTTACTATTAGAATGAAAATAGTAACTTTGGCAATCTTCAATCAATTTTGAAATTAATATCTGATTGTGCAGAAAACAGTTTGGTGAATGGGCCAATTGCTACTCCAAAAAATGCTACATATTGCTCTCAAACTACTCAAAATGAGTTGAATAATATATGTAATGTTGAATAATATATGTAATGACATTATAGTTTCTAAATTGAAATGTGAAGTTAAAAAAGCTAAATTTTTTTCAATATTAGCAGATGAAGCATCTGATGTTAGCAATATGGAACAAATGCTACTTGTATTACGCTTGTAAATGATAATTGTGAAATTTGTGAACTATTTTTTGGCTTTATTCCTTGCGACTCAGGCTTGTCTGGAGAAGCTACAGCCAGCCCAATTTTGAATAGTATTAAAGGTTATGACCGTGCTGGAACTGTTTTGGTGCTGCAGTAAGAATAAAAACTATTTATCCAAAAGCATTGTATGTTCATTGTGGATCTCATGTCCTCAATCTTTGTGTTGCAAATGCCTGTAACATACAAATAGTTAGTAGTATGATGTCAAATGTTCGTGTTATATCTTAGTTCTTTAAATTTAGTACAAAGCATTTTAATGTTCTGAAAAAAAAAATTGATGAAATGTTCATCTCGTCTAATAGATGTACGACATAGATCTATTAGACGAGAGTGATGATGAAAAGCTCATCACTCTCGTCTAATAGATGTATGTCGTACAAGATGGATTTCCAGAGTCTATTTGGCCTTTATTTGGAACAGAAGGTTCATTCGAGCATGATTTACAGAGGGGGTCGATAATGATGACTAGTTGAGGAACCATTGTGTTTTATGTATACTGTTTTGTTTTAACAGGATTTTGTCTATTCTTTTGATTTTAACCGCTTATAGTGATAATTAGAAGTTAAATATGAACTTGTTTTTTCAAATATAATTATGTAATAGTTATGAATACCTTCAATATACATTTATTTACTTGAAAATTGTATAGTTAAATGTAATTTTTTTAGGGGGACACTAGAATAAATTTTTTTAAAATTTGTTTTAGCATTAACTAATAATAAAAGTATTAAATAAAATGGGTCGTACTCAATCTACATAGTCGATAGTAGCCTGCCCTCAAAAGCACAAGAACAGGGATTTGATCTGCAAAGATAGTTTCTGCAAGAATTCTGAACAAAGATGTGTTGCCTCCGCTGTAATAGACGCTTGGAAGAAAGCAGGGTTTCAAGATTTTATCATCAGTGGATCCAGTGTCAGAGATAAAATACTGAAGCTCCATATTAAGTACATAAATCTGCATCATCTCAAATCATTGAATTGGAATTCTAGCGATGGCAACTTCTCTAAAATACAGAATGAGTTTTTAGAGGAGAGTAATACACTCTTTGATATTTCATTGGCAAATTTTTAACAAAAAGTAAATCAGGATCGTTTTCATTCGGAGAATGCTAAAAAGGAGGATATTAGGTTTTATCTAGATCAAAAAAGAGAGCGAAACATGTATATTACAGAAGAGTTGGATAAAGTATTACAAAATTCAGTTAAAAATAAAAATATTCGGCTCAAGAGGATGGAGGTAGCAAGAGATAAAAGTAGTATCACAATTAATGCAGTAAAATCCAACAAACTTGAAGCTTCTTTTTATTCATCTGGAAATGATTCTGAATCGGAACTTAGTTTAGATTCTTCAGATGATGAAAAATTACCTAATAGATTCAGTCATTCTACTAAATCTAAGATAATGATAAGTATAAGTGCTGAAGATCGGGTAGACTGTACTGCTGCAGTTTCTGCCCGATTCAGAGTAGGTATACGCCCACAAACTTTATTAGTAGCTGCTATTTGCAATAAAGCTGGTGTAAATCTAGAAGATATTAATCTATCAAGAAGTACCGTTCATAGAAAAAGATTCAAAAAAATTGAGATATTAGGAGATAAGCTCAGGCAAGAAGTTATAACTACTCTGAAGGGAAAAAAGCTATGTGTTCATTTTGATGGAAAAAGGATAAAACAGATTGAAGAAGATCTAAAAATAACTGTTTCTGTAGAAAGAATAGCGGTTAGTGTTACATCCCCTGATACGGATGACACAGATGATATACTGCTAGGTGTTGTTCAGACACCAAGTTCTAAAGGTAATGACCAGGCTGAAGCAATTTTGAATTTGCTAGAATGCTATGACATTGTAGATCAAATGTTTCTGTTTGCTACTGCATCCAATACTGGAATACACTCCGGAGCAGTTGTTATCCTTATTCCATTCTTAATATTCCACTTATATGGTTTCTCTGTAGAAGACATATGCTAGAAATACACATCTCACACTTTATGGAGGCTTTGACTGGAGAGAAGACGAAGGGCCCAAGAAAAGGGCTATATGTCAAACTCCAGAATTATTGGTGTTTTTTCGAAAAAGAGGCTGACAAGATAATAGATCTAGTTAGGTTTGATTGGAGTCAGCTTCAGGTTGAGTCACCTCTTTATGAAATTGCTAAAAAAGCTCTGGAGTTTGGAAAAGAGGCCCTTGCCTCAAAAACTTTTTTGAGGAATGATTACAGGAAACTATGCGAGCTTTTTGTTTTCTATTTGGGAGGAGAAGCACCTGGGCTGAGTTTTCATCAACCTGGAGCCTGCCATAAAGCTAGGTACAGTATATTAAAAGAAAAAAAGTTAAGTATAATAAATAACATATAAATAAAAGAATATAATAAATAAATATTAATGGTGACAAAATCTTACTCTTTAGGTTTATGGCTGATGCTTTATACATTCTTACCCTGAGAATAACCGATAAAGTCACAATGATTATGAGCAAAGTGGAAAAAAAGATGATAGAGACAGCAGCCTTTTTCACATCTGTCTGGTATGCACCTTGGTGTTTAAAGTCGTACTTGGTTGCAAGTTCACCCTCAAATGATCTTGCAGCTTTTAAGAATGCTTTTTGTATCAAAGAAAAATATCCCAATCTTGGTTCAGCATTGGTTGCTAGTATGCAAAGACATACCTGATACTTGACTGAGCAGTTGGTGCTGCTATCTCTGGCTGATGATGACGTAGAGCAGGAAGTGAAAAAAGAGATGTTGGATAGATTAGTTCAGTTCGATGTTTCTGACAAATTCAAGATTAGAAAACCTGAGCTACCAATCATATCAGAGTCCACTGAGCTTTGGGAACTGGTAGGTCCAGAAAGTTGGCTTCTGTTAAAAATCGCAGAAGTCCCTGATGGTGAAGTAGAGCTGTGGAGGATAGAAAAAGCCCCAAAGTCATTAGATTTATTCAAAAAAATTGTTAAAAATTTGACTTGCGTCAACGATTGTGCTGAAAGAAACATACGCCTCATTGAGGACTTTGTAGGTGGATATAAATCTGACAATATGCAACAAAAATTAATGCTGGCGGCCAGGGACAATAGAAAGAAGCTTAAAAAAGATCTTTCCAAGTCCCAGTTAAAAAATATAGAACTTATTATTCTTGAAATATACATTTTTTGACACACTTTGGTATTTTTATAAGGAAAATGTGTAAAATTTTGGTTTTTAACAAAAAATTGAATTTTACATATTGCTGAAATTGTGGTCTGACAATGTTTTTTTTATATATTTGTAATCAGGGGACACTAGAGAATGAGAAAAAATTGCGTACACATAGAAATTAAAAAAAAAGTATAAATTTGGGACACCCTAATGTGCATGACACAGGTGTTTTTAGAAGTTAAACTAGATGGTTACTTTATATATTTTCAAGTTTCTGTTTAAAGATCATATTAGAAGCAAATATTGAGTTCCATTGAAACTAGATTTTTATTAACAGTTTTTTTTTATCAGTTTTTCATTTTATAACTATTCTACTATTTTATTTTAGTTTTTTTTATTCCTACTGTTGAAATATGGTTTTAAATTAGTAAAGTTTCATATTTGAAATTTACTTTATTGGTCATAAGCTAACAGTTTAGAAAAACAAATTTAGTACAGTTAGGGTAAAATATTTGTTTACTTTTAACATTTCAAAACTGAGTTTTACTGTTCAATTCTTATACTACTCCTAGTTTATGTTATATGTCATACGAATAATAAATAAATTGTGTGTTCATTGTTTGGGGTCATGAAATTATTGTATCATTATTGATTGATTTTTAGTATAACGGTCGATTACTGCCAATATATAGTTGCTGCATTACTTTGCATACAAAATATTTTTATGTACACAAAATTACTTTCGCACAGTACTCTAGCGACTGGACCGATGTTTTAAACGGAGTTCCACAAGGGTCTGTACTTGGTCCAACATTATTCATCATCTACATAAATTACTTAACGGATAATTTAAAATCAGTTCATAAAATCTATGCTGATGACACTAAACTATTGCAAGAAATAAGACCTGAGTTTGACGATGCTGATTGTCTGATTCTTTAAAATGATTTAAACATTATCTCAGAGTGGTCAAAAGAATGGCTTATGGAATTAAATGTTGCAAAGTGTAAAGTTATGCACCTTAGTCATAGAAATATAAATCATGAATATGTAATGAATGATGGTAATACATCTCTTATTATAGCGGCAACGGATATTAAAAGAGACCTGGGTATCTTTTTATCTAACGATCTAAAATGGAATCAACACATACAGGTTGCGACACGTAGAGCAAATATGATACTTGGCCTACTAAAAAAACATTTAGATCAAGAGATATTAAGCTTTGGAGTAAACTATATACTACATATGTTAGGCCGCATCTGGAATTTGCTGTTCCGGTATGGTGTCCTTACTTAAAGGGCGACATCAAAGAAATTGAAAAAATTCAGCACAAAGCAACAAAAATTCCTCATAATATAACAAGTTTACCTTATGCTGAAAGGTGTCGGCGTCTCAATTTTACTTATTTGGAAACTCGCAGGCGACGCCGCGACTTGATCCAACAGTTTAAACTTGAAAACGGTTTTGAAATTATTAATTGGCATAATCCACCTCTTCGCAGATCACCATCCAACGTACTAACGCGTGATTTCACTTACAATAATACTCGACATAATTTCTTCACAAATCGTATTGTGAATGATTGGAATTATTTACCGTTGTCATGCAAAAAGGCTCCGTCAATTAACGCATTCAAAAGTAGAATTGACAAGTATTTTTTTCCTACAGCTGCAAACAGTGCATCTTTTACTGAAGATGAGCTGCACGTTTAATTTAATTAATTCGTGCTTTAGCAGCTACAAACATTGACTTTTTAGGTACATATGTACCTAAAAAAAAAATGCTTTTGTTTTTTAATCTGTTTATTGGATTGTTTTTTTATTTATTTGTCATGTAATCTATAAAGACTTATTTAAATAATTTAAATAACTCTTAATTAATTCTCGCACGCCGAATAAACGAGGGCGGGGGGGAGGGGATCTGTCCTAATAAAGGAGGGTCGGAAATTTTTCTAAAATCTAATAAACGAGGGGGAAGGGGGGGGTTCTTAATAAACCGAAGGGTCGGAGTTTTAAAAAGCTTAAAATAGTTTTTTTGGTTGGTTGTATCTATTATTGAGAGAAATATTTTTCTCAAAGTAAAAAAATAGCAAAAATATTTTATACTGTTTCATAATTAATAATCGGGGGAGGGGGGGAAAGGTAATAATAAACGTCCCCTCCTGTTTATTAGGCAGGCGAGAGTAATTATTTTTATTATCATTTTTATTAATGGTAACCCTGCTATTAAATTTTTATTGATATAAAAATTGATTACTGCTAATAAAACAAAGTCGCTGCATTATTTTGCATACAAAGTATTATTATGGATATAAAATTGATATGTTTATAAGAATTGTAACCTTTCTGATCTGATTATTTAATCAAAATACGTGCAATTTAAAGGGTATAAAAAGACTGGCAGACAGATAAAAGACCCAGAGGGATATAGCCTTTTTATTTGTTAACAAAAGGAGGTTAAAAATTTTAAAAAAAGTTGATGAAAATATAGTTAAACTACGTACGTATTCGTTGCCTTGAACACCTCTTAAACAAACTTGTACGCTTTTGGGTGACCCCCTCCCCCGTACTTTATAAAAACCTTTTTTATGACCACCCCCTTTCATATAACGCAAAGCGCGGGGAGGGGAGGGAGTTTAATGAAAAACCTCTCTCATTGTCGCAGCACAACACATATTTGCCAGAACTTCTCAAAAAAAAAGCTAGATCCGCCTCTGAAATGCTATCATGTTTGCAGACGATACAAATCTATTTTTATCTAACTGCAATATTAATCAACTTTATGCTGACATGAACATTGAATTAAAAAAAGTAAATGATTGGTTCAGGTCAAATAAATTTTCTCTTAACGTTGAAAAAACACAATATACCTTGTTTCATAGAAAAACATAAGAAGAAAACCTTCCTCTAAAACTGCCAAAACTTATTATAAATTATAAACAAATTAAAAAACAAGATACTATAAAGTTTTTAGGAGTTATTGTGGATGACACATAAAATATATGCAATCAAAAATTAGTAGAACCATTAGTATTATGTATCGAACTCGCCCATACTTAAATTCACATAGTCTAAAGCTTATATACTTCAGGTTAATTCATTGTTACATTACTTATGCAAATATTACGTGGGCAAGTTGTTCACCAACAAAACTTAAAAAAATTCTTTCCTTACAAAAACATGCTTGTAGAATTATATACAACAAAAAAAGGAGGACACTAAACACCACACTAAACCTTTAATGATGGATATGAAAATGATGAACATTTATCAGATAAATATTTTCCAACACCTAAACTTTATGTATAAATATACCAATAATCTAACTCCTGAAATCTTCATAAGTAAATTTAATAAAAATTTAAATGAGAAGTATTTCTCAAGAATAAATCAAAGTAACACATATAAATTACCTAAAAAAGTAAACAAATACACAGAATATTGTATAACTTATAGAGGTCCCAAGCTATGGAACTCTTTTCTGAAAGACAATTTAAGTATGGCAAAATCTTTAAATTCATTTCAGTATCAAACAAGAACCTACGTTCTAAATCTTACGGATTATCTTTTACTTTTGTTTACAAAAAAATTTTTTTTTAGCATTATATCTGATTATTTGAGTGTTTGTATTTTTAAATATTATATGTAATCTTTATATATAATATATTGAATATAATATCATATATTTAATTGGAATTTTTTATATATATATATATATATATATATATATATATATATATATATATATATATATATATATATATATATATATATATATATATATATATATATATATATATATATATATATATATATGTATATATTATATGTGTATATGTGTATTTTAATGTATATATTTTAATGTATATATTTTAATGTATATATTTTAATGTATATATTGATACATTTTCTTTTTTCTCTATTTTTATTCTTAAATATTATATCTTCTTTTTTACTATTTCTTTTTTTTCATAAATTTCTTCTTGATTTATTAACCATATATTACCATATATTATTGTTATGATGTCAAGGGGCTCTATGAAAAGATTAGGTTGGTATTTTGCCACCCATATCTTCTTTGAGCCCCTGTCTGTTTATTATTTGTACATTTGTAATTTTATTTTATTTCTGGTAAAAGGAAGTTGTAATTTATATAAACAGCAAAATAAAATAAAATTAAAAAAAAAAAAAAAAAAAAACTTAAGAAAAAACAATTAATTGTAATTTAAAGTCCTATAAATTGATAAATTATCAACACTTAAGTGTTGATAATTTATTAATTTATAGGACTTTAAAATACAATTAAATGGCAGATAAAATAGTTTAAAAGCATACAAGAGAAAAATAGGAAAAATTTTTTTTTTCTTTTTTGGTCCATAATAGAAAAAGTGTCCGTGTATCTTACTCAATAGCTTTTCAGCTATCTTATGTTGTGCATTGTGTTAACATTCTAATTCCCTAACTTTTATCCATTAGATATTTTGTCATGTGATGCGTAGTTTTTGAGATAATTTAAGTGCCCAACTTGCCCCTATGCTCAACTAGCCCGGGTCTACCCTACACTTTTTTAACATTCTAAACTAAATTTAAGTTCGTTTAAGTCTCAAATGTCATGCAATAATCTCTTAGAGTTGAAAAACTATGATCATATAAATTTTGAACAGTCTCCTCCCCAATCATTTAGGGGATTTAAAATACTATCTTTAATATAAATATCTGTACATAATAAAGTCATCAAAAACTTGTCATTAAAAATTGATGATCATGTGTTTTTCTAAAGTTCGAGTTTAATAAATTTTTTTTTAGTTGACAATTATAGTTTTGTATTTTTTGGGAATATATTTAAAAAGTTAATATATATGTAGCTGAAATACCAAATTCTCCTGTTTTAATATGTTATTTTAGAAAAAAATAAATCGTTTTCTAAAATAAATTACTAAAACAGAAGAAATATTGCATAAATAACAGAAACTTTGAATAATTTTATTTTTATAACATATAAATAAAATGGTTTAAAAAAATATTATCCATGAAAATATAAGTTAAACAAAATACAAGATTTAACTTTAAATTGATTTAAATACAAGTATTGCGTGATATTATACCACGTCAAAATTAATGTAAAAAGGTTTCATAATTTTAAAAATGCGGCGATTCCTTTTATCACCAAACCGATTATAATTACTTAATCAACAGCATCTGTAACTAATAGTATTACTAATAGTAACGTACAAATGAGGTCTTTTAATGTGTTGTTAAAAACCATATTAAACTCATTTAAAGACTTTATGGTAACCAATAATTTAATGATGTCTACTTGCGTAAATTCTGAGATGTAGTATTAATATAATTATGAAAAACCAATGATTTTGGTTAATAAATATACTTTTGGTAAATAAAACTTAAGTGCCAAACTTAAGTATGCTCTTATTTATATCACATTAGAATGTTTAGGAAAATTTTGAAACAGCCACCTTATTCGGTTTGGGTGTAAACTTTATATAATCATAACCTTTAAATTTTGAATTTTTAAACCTGTCGACTTAAATTTAGTGTAAGAAAGTAAAAAATAAAAGTTACTAATTTGTTGCCCTCACATTATGGTAGGGGTGGTAAATGTTTTAGGTTTTTTCCAGGTTCCAATCAGCACAAGTTTTATTTCTTAATCTACGTATAAATCATTGCTTAGCTACAGCTCGGGTTATACGTATATTACAAAGTGGTGTAGCAAAATATTTTTGGTCAGTAGACATACGTGGTCAAGGTGCCCAATTTTTGCTTCTCTGGAACAATAACTTTTAAAAAAAAATCTTTATATATATCATAGTGCTCCTAAACTATGCGGCTCTAGGTTCAGTTGCTTGTGGGACCGTAGCATTTGCTAATACTTACCTTGCGGCATTTAGGCTACTGATACTACGCGCAGATAAAGATATTTACGTGAAAAGTTCTAAATTTTTCATGCCCATATAAAAGTACCGTAGTTTTTTAAACCAAGACTTTTTGAGTCAAAGGATATTCTTGAGCAGGTGGACTTTTTTCGTATCAAAGTGGTAAAAAAATCTATACAAAAATAAAGCTTCCTTTTAAAAGGTTTGGGGCTCATTAATCTTCAGGGCATGGTGTTATCGCCCCCATAATTCAGAACAGGTTTAAACTTTCTCTCCTTAGTTTTTAAATAATAAATACATTTACGCCAAAAATTTGTAAAAAAGAACTAATAATTATGCCAATTATTTTCCTTTCAAATAAACTACCCTTTCTGAATCTCCCATAGAGAATAACCTACCCTTTCTGAATCTCCTATGGGTATATGCGCCTTCTGCTAACTGCTTTGATTCAGCTTTGTCTAAAGACCTTTCGAATGGCTGGCTAGAGAGTGAGTATTTTTGAGACGGTTGATTCAGGGAATGGTTATTATAGCTAAAGCTATCATGGACTAGAACTAGAGAGGGTTTTAATCATGGGTAGAAACTTATTTTTGATATTTTCAAACTTTGCAGGCAAGAATGGATGGCGGGATAGCTCAGATGGTTAGAGCGTTAAAGGAAAAGTGAAAACACGGACTGTTGAACGATACGAGTTCAAATCCCGCCACCGCCAACTCAGCGCTTGAGTAGTATTTCGGTAGTAGTACTTGAGTAGTACTTCTTGAGTAGTACTTGAGTAGTACTTCGGTACGCAAAAATGTTGATCAATAACGGACGCTACTTTGGATTAGTCTTAATGACTATTTGTGGCTGTTCCTATGCTAAGCCAACAATATCTTCGGATATAAGAACATTGTATAGAAAATTATAGCATGAAAACTCAAATTAAAAAAAAAACAAATAAATGAAATACCTAAATCCGCGCAAATCAAATGTTGCGGCAAACTAAATGTTAGTCTTAAAGTTTTACTTTTTTACATTACTTTTGTACAAGATCCTGTCAAATTTATTGTAAAATTTAAGTAAATTTATTTACTTCCTTCATAAAATTACTTTTAATTTACTTTACAAATTATTTAAAATGTAAGCTTATGTAATTTAAATTTTATTTTATATTATCTATTTTTGATATAGATTTGGTATTACTTTTAAAACAATAAATTCCTACCTAAAAAATATTATTTTATTTGTAAATTTAATTTACATTTGGTAGCTTATACTTTTATGTGATTTACTTTCATATGCAAGTTACTTTTTAATATTAGTTTTTTTATTAGCTACTTTTATAGGTAAATGTTAAGGAAGTTTTATATTATGTAATGTAATTTTCAAAAGTAATTAACTTTTAAATGTATAAGTAAACAGCTTTTTCATGTGACTTACTTTTATGTGTAAAAGTAAATTACTTTTTGATGTAATCTTCTTTTACATACTTTTAAAAGTAAAAAAACTTGCATTATATAGTCGTTTCAAAAAAATTAGTGACTTATACAAAAATGTTAATTTACATAAAACCAGTGGCGGATTAAGACTTCTTGGGGGCCGGGGCTATTTTTGTTTTTGGAGGCCTTTTTATGGGCCAAAGCCAAAAAATGACTAGAAAAAAAAAAAAGTCCTCTAAAGTTTTTGGGGCCCCTAAATTTGCGCCCCCTCCCTTCCTTGATCCGGCATTGCATAAAACGTTTAAAATTACTTATGCAATTTACTTTTTGATAAAAATTAAGTAAAGAAAAATTAAGTAAAGAAAAAGTAAGTAAAGGAAAAGTAAGTAAAAGAGCCATCCCTAGCACAGACAATCACAATCAAAATAAATCTCTTTCGTTCTAACTTTATTTAATTATAAACATTATATTCATCAGATCAAAAGGTAATCAGATACTTAGTAGCTTAGTGTTTTTGAAAAAAATATGGGGTTTATCCATTAGATGAAAGTATTATTCACAATTGCTTGCCAAAAACATTAAAACAGTAGTCGCCAAGCAGTAGTTATTGTATTTTAACAATTGTGTTATGTTAATGTCAAGGAAAAAAGAGGCTCAAAGAGAAATAAAAAGTCCTTTTTACCTTTAAAAAAGTATTACTTTTGAGGATTTTTTTCGCAAAATGTAAAAATGTTTCACTTGAATAGCCTGTAAGTGAAACTGATGTAAAAGTATTTTTTATGCTAGTCCTCTTAAAACATACCCATTATAACAAAACAAAAAAACAAAATCGGTGTTTGTCATGAAATAATATTATATTATTTTAGCAATAATAAATTCATGTGAAACTAGACTGTTGATTTTATTAAATTTTAAAACCAAAACAATGCGTTTTTGAATAGGTTTTGATTTTACAAAAAACACGTTCAAAGTTTCTCCATTTGTGAGGTAACTTTGAATGACTAATTAAATTACTACTATACAAAATCCTTTCATTTAAATATTATTTTGAACTTGAATTATGTAACAATCATCCTTAGCCCCTATATTCATTTTGTTAAATTTCAAATATTGTTAATAGTGAAGGAGGAGTAAGTAAAAATCTCTCTTAACCATGGAAGTATGAAATATACTTCCATGAGTTAACCAATCGCTCTCCACTTTTGAAAAAACTATCCAATAATTTAAATTTTTTATTTATCCAATGATATTTTTTCAAAAGTCATGAGCAATCAAAGCATTGCAAATAAAAGATAAAAACTTAAAAAAGTTTGTAAATTGGGCATCCAAAAAATACGTATGCAGTAAAACTACTGATTTAGGAACCATTCCTATTTGTACGCATCTGTTTTCATTTAACAAACCCCATCCCCTTCTACTTACGTATGCATTATTTATTGCAAAATCAACTCCCCCCTCTTTCTTTAACGCATAAATTTTTAAAAACATTGAAAATAAAAAAACTTTCAGTTAATTCCACATAGGGACCATCCATAAAGTACATACGCAGGTATGGGGGAGGGGGTTTCCCAAATGCGTACGAACGCGTACAAGGGGAGGGGGGAGGTGTTGAAGACAGTGAGTAAGTACGCGGTTTGACCGTCTCTAGTAAACATTTTTTAACATTTTTTTTTTAAAACATTGAATTTTATGTCTGTAACAAATCAGAAGTGTTTTTTTTGACTTCAGTCACAATTTTTTTTTAATTCTTTTGTAAATAATGAGGAGAAAAAAAAGAATTCGAGTTAATTTTGAAAAAAAAAAATAACAACGCGTACGTACGCGGATAGGGGGGTCTTTAAAAGCGTACAGGTTCGTACAAAGGGGAAGGAGGATACTCAACAGGTGTCTATAACAATTTTAACCTAAAATAATTTTTCTACTTCCTTGCAAATATTTGTATTTTATTTGAAAATGAAATTTTTTTGTAATATATTATCTTAAATTCATAAACTATATATGTAGCCAAAAAATATACAGATACCGTAGCGTAGCATAGCAAGTGATAACTATGGAATACTAGAGACAAGAAATAAATAGTATTTTATACAGATTTAAGTTAGCAAATTTAGTTTTCAGTTCTTGCAGATGTTTTCAAACAATATTTTGATTTTCTATGTTACAAATGCTTGCTGTTATAGTTAACAACAGTTAAAAAGTTGTTTTCAATATTCTGGATGACCAGAGCAGTGCTTGTAGTTTTTTTTGCTTGAGGAGTGGTCATCTTTCCCAATAAACATTAAATTTTGAGAGGATTGTTTCAGTTGCTTATTCACTAAAGATTTCTTTAGCGTTGTTCTAAAAAATGAAGAAACAACTTCATTGAAATGCCTTAGAGTTCTAATAAAACCAAAGACTTCACAAGCACAGGCTTTTTCAGCTATTCTTTGGAAAACGTCAATGTTTTTTAAAAGGCAATCATTGCCTTTGAAGTGTCCGCCATTGTAAGGCTGAAGATGAATGTGCTGCCTATTCTTTGGCTTCAGGCCACAAATCTAAAAGAGATGATTAATAACTTCAAGAAGAAGATAGAGTTCCATGGGCGGAATAACATCTAAAATGAGCACTGATTTGTCCACATTGATCGACGGCAAATAGATTTCTAAAATATTTTGTCCACATTGATCGACGGCAAATAGATTTCTAAAATATTTTGTCCACATTGATCGACGGCAAATAGATTTCTAAAATATTTTTTCCACATTGATCGACGGCAAAATAAAATTTCTAAAATATTTTGTTTAGTTTAAATCTGAGCCATTAGCAACAAACTTTTCTTCAATACGTCAAAAGATCTTAGAGATCCACATGCTGATAGATTGTCGGAATTGATTGTCGGATAGATTGTCGGAATTGTCATCGCACTAGAAGTAAGGATGCTTGCTTGAATGGGAATTCCAAAAATAATATTGGTCATTTTTAAATTACATGAAATGTAAAATACCATGTCATTTAATTAAATAATATTCATCAACGCTTTGACATTCTTGTATGTTTCAGGTAAATTTTCAACTTTAACAGCAATAAGCTGACGATTAACACCTGTGTCTCGAGATATTGAATCTAATAGCATGTGACGTTTTATTTGTTGAAAACTACTTGTTTTGACTCTCTTATAAGTTATTTTAATAACAGCCGAGCTCATTTTCAAAAATGATCCTCCACCATCAACTCCAAGTTTGATAAAATGGCTACAATAACTGTCCAACAGCACCTTGTTAGTTAAATTTTTTAAATTTTTTGCATTGAACAGCATGTTTTTGTTCTTCAGTTTCTTCCTTTGCAGTTGCAAAATTGACAAATGAATGCTGAAAGAAATCTTGTAATGTTTTTCTGGGAGCATTAAATTTTTCCTAAAAACCTTTTTCAACCAGTCGAGTTCCTGTTGCTTTGTTGAGAGTTGAAGCAAGTTTTCAATCTGACTTAAAATAATGTGTAATAAAATAAAAGTAATAATACGTAAAAATGTTAACAACAATTTTTACTGCTAAGTATTGTTGAACTTTAAATATTTTAAGTTAAAAAAAATGTATATTTACCTGGTATTACTGGAAATGTTCTTCCTCTTTTGCTTAGTTAAGACTTTTTCTTTAGGAGAGAAAAATTTAGCTTTTATCTCAGCAGATGCAATTCGCTCTGCTTCAACTTGACCTTCGTTAGCCAAATCATGCAAGTTTTGGAGTTTTGTTGCAATCGCGCAGTAATGGCTGGAACCTCGAGCTATAATTGACAAACAATGCGTACATATTTTTTCTGTTGACAGAAACGAAAAATTTTAAAAAGTTTCAGGCTTGGAAGATGTGCTATCTTTAGAATTTATAATATGTGTCTCTGGTCCTAAAAGATACTTTTCATTATGCTTAAGCTTCCCAATTTGGCAAATAAAACAATCACATGCATTAGAAGTTCGTGTAAAAAGTTTGATAACTAATGTAGAGAAATTGTAGAAAGGCGGCAATGAACACGTAATATCACCGACATCTTTTTTTTATAAAACAATTTGACATGAGTTGCAAATACCACGTTCATCTGCATAATTTGTCACTTTTTACAAATTTTTGAATTCTTGCAATAATAAAGTCATTTAAATATCTGTCAATTTTTCTCATACATAATAAACACTTATCTTTTTACTTTATTTAGCATTTTAATTGATTTCTTGTCAATTTTTTCTTAATCAATTCCCCCCTCTTTTCTCTAACGCATAAATTTTGAAAAACATTGAAAATAAAAAAACTTTCAGTTAATTCCACATAGGGGCTTTCCATAAAGTACATACGCAGGTATAGGGGAGTGGGGTTTCCCAAATGCGTACGAAATATTTTTTTCATTTTTCATAATTTGTTTTGAAACACTGTTATTTGGTCCGCAGGATCAAAAAAAAGCATCCAAGCTGGAATAAATTACTTAAGAACGGTTAGAAATTTGCTGACTTTATACACAAAATTTTTTATTTAAAAATTGTTGTTTAAAAGATAATTCAGAGTGACAGCAAAATTTTGATCTAAAATTTTGAGCCTAAATAACTAAGGAATCAAAACAGTAAAATTAAAACTGTAAACTCATTTAACTCCCAAAACTTTATTCTGAGAAAAACAGAAAACAAAAATAAATAAATTCTAGTGATACTTGAAAAAACATTTTCCAGTATCACTAGAAATTAAAGTTACGACACTGTTTATCCTAACATATGGTTGTTATAATCACAAGAAATATCTGACTTGCTCTCAATAGGATCTTTTTTAACCTCAGCAGCCGAGTATATTCTAGGGGTGTACCGGATTAGAAATTTTGAATTCCGGCCAAAACCGGATTTGCCGGAATTGTTAAAAAAATTCCGGCGAAAAATTCGGCCGAAACAAGAATTATATTTATTTGATTTTTTACCTTCAAGATTGAAAGTGAAAGCCTGCACCACAGCATCATGGCTAAATAATATATATTGATAACCTTTAATATACATATATATATATATATATATATATATATATATATATATATATATATATATATATATATATATATATATATATATATATATATATATATATTTATATATATATATTGATATATATATTGATATATATATATTGATATATATATATATTGATATATATATATATTGATATATATATATATATATGTATATATTGATATATATATATATATATATATATATATATATATATATATATATATATATATATATATATATATATATATATATATATATATATATATATATATACATATATATATATATATATATATATATATATATATATATATATTTATATATATATATATTTATATATATTAATATATATATATATATATATATTGATATATATAATTGCGTTAACTGTTTATTATCAAACACTGTAAGATCAATCCAATAACTGATTATAAAAGTTACCATATATATATATATATATATATATATATATATATATATATATATATATATATATATATATATATATATATATATACATATATATATATATATATATATATATATATATATATATATTTATATATATATATATTTATATATATTAATATATATATATATATATATTGATATATATAATTGCGTTAACTGTTTATTATCAAACACTGTAAGATCAATCCAATAACTGATTATAAAAGTTACCATTCTTCCTCCAATATTCAAAACTCTTTCAAATGTCTCTTAGGTACTTATTTGATTTTTTTAGATCTGTTTCTTCTCTGGATAATATTGGACTCTTTTTTATATTGCAAATAAAAAGGTCTACAAAAGTGACTTATATACGTAATTGTAAAAATAATATGCAGAGATAACTCCTAAAGCTATAATACTAAACTTTGTAATAATATAAAAATTATAAATAATAAGTTTAAAATAATACGAAAAAAGTAGTGTTTTTTCATTACGATTTTTAAAGATTCGAGAACCTCTTTTATTTATTACATATTATAAAATTAAAATATATGAAAATATCAAATGCTCCAATAGAATAGCCATTTTTTTTTTGTTAATTTTAAATTTATAACAATTTGAAGTTAAAACTCCCGCGTTTTTAGGTTTTATTGATGAAGAGCTTTCTAAATAAAGTTTGAAAAATATAAGCTAAAATGTTTTTAACAAGCTTTTTAATATTTATATGAACGGCCTATTAAGCCTTTTTTATTTGTATTATTAGGAAATACATTTAAAAATGCTATTAAAATACCTATTTAGTATTTTTAATAGTATCTTTAATAGAAAAATTACTAATTAAATAAACGTATTAATCTTTCTTTTATTAAATTTGAGAAAACATAAGAACTTTAATTATAGAGTTTTAAAAGACGAAAACAGTGATTGAATTCTTAATGAACTGAAAATATTGCGTCAAGAACAACAACTAAAACTGTTTATGAGCTATATATTTCTGCGTCCACTGCGGCAATTCAAACTTTTATGACAAGTACAGTGAGTTAAGAGCAGCGACTTAAATTGTTTATTAGCTAAAACTGCTTCAAAGTTTTGAAAACAGCAGACATGAAAAAGTATTTTTTAATAGTCTCTCGCAAAGATTGGAACAAAATCAAGTTTTTATTGTACAATATTTTAGATAAAACAGGTACAAAATCATCTTTTATTTATAACATTATTGTGTTTCTGTTCTTAGCAGGAGCCGTAATTTTGCATATAGTGTCAACCGTAAACATTCTAGAAGAAAACTTCAATTTACGTTTTGCAATATTTGTTTACGACTTTTTCGTACTCATTTTCTTTGGTTTTGAATTTGTAATTCGTTTATTCGTTTGCAGTGCAAACGTAAGATACTGTGGAATTCGTGGAAGACTGATATACATCAAGAAAGTTTACACTTTGATTGATATTTTAGTAATAGTTTCATCAGTAGTTATTATTGTTTTACATTATAATGAGTCGTACAGAGGGACAATGCATTATGCTAATTATTTTCAAATATTACGATTGGTTCGAATTGATAGAACAAAAGGTCATTTAGAAACAATGTGGCAGGCAATTTATAGTCACAGAAAAGAACTTTTAACATGTTACTTTTCTTGTATATCTATACTCGTGCTAGGAACTTATATCATTTTCCTAATGGAAAGTCAATCAGAGCCAACAGATCACAGCATTGATAATATGATGAATGGTTTATATTGGGGTATTGTAACATTTACAACAACTGGATATGGAGATTATGCTCCACAAACATGGTACGGGCAGCTGATCACTGGACTTTTGTGTATGATAGGATGTGCTTTCTTTGCGCTTCCGGCTGGTATCTTAGGCTCCGGATTTGCTTTGCAAGTCTCTAAAAAGAAAAAAGAAAAAGGTTCAATAAAAGTGAAAAATCCTGCCGCAATATTAATTCAATGCGCGTGGAGAAATTATGCAGTCAAAAATTTAAACTCGAAAGCAACGTGGAAATATGTAATATCAAAAATTGCGGCTGAAAAAGAAAAAGCCAACGCTGCTAAACAACTCAGTTCTCGAGTAACAACTTTCAGCAACTTAAACACTGACGACCATATTAACAGCGCTGGTATAATTCAAAGTTCAAATTTAAAAACACCAAAAAGAAAAGATCACAAGGAAAAGTCAAAAACAAACGGAGCTGGGCAACCTAATTATGATACTACATCAAATTATCGAGGAATAAGTTTAATAAGAAGCTCTGACACAAGAATTGTAAAAAGTTATGATAATATTGATCACGTTGTAAGCGCTGGCATAATTGAAAATTCAAGTTGTGAAAATTTAAGAAGAAATTATCAAATAGCAAAGTTTAACGAAAAAACTAACGCGAATAAAAAAGTAACAATTTCTATTGATCATGTGAATAGTGTTGGTATTATTGAAAATAGAAACTTAAAAACGCCCAAAAAAATATTTAATAACAAAAACCTTCGACAGAAAAGTTTTAAAAACAAAACAAATGAAAACTGTTTTGACGAGCTTGTTGATATTTTCTTAAAACATAACCAATCAGAGTGCTGGTCTGCTGAGATCCCCTTTAAATATAAATTCCTATATAACTTTATTAGCATTCTTAAAGTAATTTTAGCAGTGAAATTCTTTTCTGTCACTAGACACCCCTACGTTAATCTTGAACATATTCTTCAGATAAATAATTTGAGTCTTTCATGCTCGTCGTCTCTTTTAAGAGAAATAAAAAGCACCATTGGGCTAATACAGTCTGAAATTAAAGATTTGCAAAAAGAGATTCAAGAACTGAAAAACTCAAAAAACCAAAGAAAATATTCTAGTTGCATTGACAATGATAATATCAACTTACGTTACTGAAAATAATGACATTAAATTGTTGAAGATTTAAATAATTTAAAAAGTGTTGAAGTTATAATGAAATACCGAGTCGCTTTATTGAAGATAAATTCAAAAGATAATGTTTATAGCCGGATTATATCATATTAGCTTTTCTGGAAAGAAACGCCTTTTAATTATCATTCATTTTTAAAGTATTTTAATTTAAGATTTGGATAAATACCGTTTTTTTGTTAGAACTTTTTTTGGATAACTTTTTAATACTAAATATTTTTAAACTATTATATTATGAGATTGGGTGCATATATATATATATATATATATATATATATATATATATATATATATATATATATATATATATATATATATATATATATACATACGCGTGTGTGTAATTTTTAAGGCTTTATTTTGACTTACTTAAGAATATTGGGTTATGGTTAAAATTCGACATGCTTCATGCTTCAAAATAATTTTGACACTATTTTTATTTGATATAACAGGATTAAATATTTACTATTACTTTATCTAAAAGTAAAATCCTCTTAAGTTATATTTTACCTAAATTTTATACAGATTTTTGTGTAATTTGATTTCCCCAAAGATTTAAGACTAAAAGTAGAAAATTTAAACATTGTGGCAGTGAATGTGAAAATTGAAGGTGAAAGTGAAAATTGCTCTGAGGTGAAAAATTTGTTCAAGCAAATGACCAATTGCCATTGTAACGAAATATTTTTTTTTTGTTTCGTCTGGATGTAGGATTCTATTGCTGTTTAAAGGACTTTGTATACAACAAATTTGAGTGTAATACATGAAAACAAAGATTTTTGAATTACCTGATTTTTTGAAAACCTAACAAAGTCTAAAAAAATTGATACATATTGGAGTTGTGTTGTTAATACGGATGATTAGGCGGTAGTACACCACTGGCAACAAAATTAGAGCCGTGAAAATGAAATGTTACGCTGAAACCGTAAATTTTTAAGGCTTTTGTCTCGCACGTTTATAAATTTATGTAATAATTTATATAAATGTCAAACATTATGCGGCGTATTTATTACAGCTTGTTAGGGACCTAAATAAAATATCAAATCATGTGTAGCAACTGCGGCAAACTCTCTTTGTCGTATCCCGACGGGCATTTGTTTTTAAAAGTTACGTTCTAAATGTGTTTTAAACGTCTTTTAAACGTCTTTCAAACATTAATGTTTAAAAGACGTTTAAAAGACATTTAAAATACATTTAGATTTTAACTTTTAAAAACAAATGCCCGTCGGGATTTTTAAACAATGTTCTTTTATCTTGACTAGTTTATATAGCATTTTAGTCATTTAAGTATTTTATCTTTATTTATAAGAGAATCTCTTAAAAACTAAAAGTCATCGAGAAAATGCAGTTTAACCAGAAATTTTGTTTTAATGAATATCTCTTTCGAATTATAAACATTTTTGCTAATAGTAATGAAGCTCCATCAATAATTAAACAAAATTCAGAAAATTGATGTGTAAAAAATTTTAAACAAATAATATTACTAACGTAAACGGAATCTTCTTTTAATATATCAGAAGATAAGTCCTAGAGACTTTTTGAAAATCTTTAATATTTTTTTATAAAATATGGTTCTAATCTTACTACCTAAGTATCTAAGCTAAATGTAAATACCTTAACTAAGTACTAAAATCTCTCATGTTAACGTTGCTTAAGTTAATTTTACACATTCATGCTTAAGCCAATTCGAACTACGCTTTATATTTTGATCTTTATAATGAATATGGGCAATTTACTAATAAAAAAATTTTTAATACAAAATGTTCGTATCATATAGTGGTAGACTCATGTAACGATTACTTTGAAAACAGTAACCGAATACCACAACAATTGGTATCATTTTGAGGTACAAGTTGCAAAAAACTAACAAAATTTAAATTAAAGCTGAAATCCCAGTTAACTAATCAGACTGAAATTTTATCCAGAGTTTGGTGTGGTTATAAAAACATTTGTTCCATTTTTTATTAAATTATATTTAGAGTGATTCTAATTTAACAGGTGTTGTTAATAGTCAAATTTCATTTATTTTGAACATTTAATTTTTTTCTCAGACAAAATTAAAAGATTTCAAAGTTTGAATGACAGGATACCTTGGTGTGTACGCAGTTCCGTGGCTAATTGGTCGAAGACCCCCACCCAAAAAAAAACCTGCCATTAGGGCCCCAAAATTATAAAAACTTTTCCAGTAGGTATTACTAAAAAAATAAAAAAACTCCTTAAATTTGCAAAAGGGCCAAAAACAATTTCCAAATGGGCCTAAAACTGCTACCCACCCCCAATCGGGGTGTGCTGGCGAACAGAGCCACTGCTCTATTTGTACGCTATCTTTCCCTGTATGTGACGTTCTTGGGTCAACAAGGTTGACAGTATAATGATACTTTATAACTGTGTACAAACAACTCCTAAAAGATACTGGAATTACTTTATCTTTTATTGTAAGTAAATAAAAAAATAAAATCAGTCTTTTTTCATCGAGCTAGATAAAAAATTGAGAAAAAAAATTTTGTGTTTTATCATTTGTAAGTAGAATTTGTTGTTCTTTTGAAAAAAATTTAACCTTTTCTAATTGAGGAAAAGGTAAAAAGTACACAATTTATTGGTAAGGAACGTGAAGAAGTAATGCAATTACAAGTCTTTACGAGCAATTAAATAATCATTCTGACGAGCAAATTTCAACCGCCAAAACTCAATAATGAAAACTTTAGATTCATGTTTTGACAAAATTAAACGGCTGCATTTTGACTTACAATGTGACTAACATAAAATGTATCGTTAGTTAACGTCCTGATGACAAATGTAACACTTCCTTTTTTCATAACGGTATAAGCAACAAGTAGGGTTGAAAATGTCCGGAAGTTTTCCAGGAAGTTTTGCTCAAAACCTCCGGAAATTTTCAAAAATATTACATTGCATTAAAAACCGGGTCAAACCGCACACCATATCATTCCGCACATTGATCAAAATTATCAAATAAAAACTAAACGGATATGGTTATGAAATAAATTAAAATAGATTCAAATACAGAACTATCTCCTCTATTTGAATTGATAAAATTATATGTCGATTCAATTCCGTTTTTTTCTTTTTTTATATAACTTTAACGGGAAGTCAAAATTTTTTAGAATTTTTTTATCGTTGTTAACAAAATAGCGCTTGAACCGAAACTGATATAAAAACAATTTTAGCACTTTCTTCTTGGAAACTTAATTTTAATTCTGATAGTATAATCTTTATGCAGCTAGAACAAAAAGCTAAACAAAAAATCAAAAAAAAATATTTTTTCTGATAAAACCGCACACTCGATTAATTAGTTTAGTTTTTCTGATAAAACCGCATACTCGATTAACTACTTAGTTTAGTTTTTCGCAAGTGATTAAGCGTCTATGTTTATCTAATTAACTTAGCGTTAGTTCCTGTTTATTTAGAAATCAACTATAATGTTATTTGTTAAAATAATCATGTCTTACTCAATAAAAACAAATTATTATAATATTTCTCAATAATCATCACTCACTCAATTCAATTTAACTCACTCACTTTAACATGTCAACTAAAAAACAAAAGCTTACACGGAAGACGATATACTAGCCGCATTAACTGATATGAAAGAAAATAAAACATCACTGAGAAAACCAGCATTCAAACATGGCGTTCCAGTCTCAACGCTTATGGTGCATGCATTCCAATTACTTGGTGACTGGGGTTATGGTTTAACCCAAAATGAAATCCTAAAATTTGTATGTGGCTACCTTAAACGCAAAGATCAATTGCACTTATTCAAAAGTGGCAAGCCTGGTAAAGGCTGGTTTTATGCCTTTATGAAGAGATGGTCAAAAGAAATTTCAACAAAAAAAGCGGATAACTTAGCATCTAAAAGAACCGCTTTTTGTATGTCAGAAATAATTGATCGTTATTTGAATGCGGCGCCAAGCAAAATCAACAGACTGGTATAGCTTCTGGGTTGCATATATTGGAATTGTAATGAAACAGTTTTTTCGGGTGATCAAGACAAAACAACCGTAGTGAGTCGAAAAGGGACAAGACGTACATTTAAACTTACTGGTAACAATAAAAAAATTCTTTATACTGTATACAATCGCTGCAATAGTGATGGGTATTTTGCACAACCATTTGTGATATACAAAGCCAAAAGAAACTTTTGTCCTGACTGGGCAAAAGGTGGTCCAATTGGCACCAATTATTCAATTTCAAAATCAGGTTAAATGGAACGCGATAGGTTAATTAAACAGCTAAAATAAATATTTATACCCAGAACTGAGCCGATTGGTGGTATTCATATTTTAGTATTAGATGGGCATATAACTTACATAACTTTGGAAGCGGTATTGCTGTGCAAAAAACACAATATAATCTTGATTTGTCTACCAGAGCATTCTTCACATATTCTACAACCATTTGATAGAGGTGTCTATTGTCATGTCAAACAAGCGTGGAAAGAAATTCTTACAAAATATTTCAAAGGCTTAAAATGTAAAAATTTAGATAAACAAAATTTTCCACCGCTCAAACTGCTGTACGAGAGTGATAAATGTTTTACACGATTGCATGCAATCACTGGTTTCCAGTACACTGATTTATTTCAACTTAATACCAGATCAATTATTTCTGGCATTAAAAAACAACGTAAATCATTAGGCATTAGCAGCCACACAGACTTTTAATCAATCTTCTAAACTTTAGCAGCCTCCTGTTAAGAAATCGAAGCAGTGCAACATGCCAAAACTTGGCGGAAAATGTATTACCGAAGAAAATGTGATCAATTTCCTCAAACAAAAAGAGGAAGAAAATGAACTAAGGCAGCCGTGAAATTTGCTAAACTTGACACAAAGCGTAGACTTTCTATGCCAAGTACTCAAATGCCTGAGCATAACAATACTGAGCAACCTCAGCTAAAAAATAATGAAGAACAAGTACCAGCAGCTAAACGACTAAAAGTTGCAAAATATAAAAAGTGTAGAGTACAGTTGCACACAGAAATGTTGTAATGCGAGAATTCTATGTGTTGGGAACGGTTGTGCAATACTTTATTATTTTATATTTTTTGGTTGAAATATTTAAAAAATACCCAAATACTGCGATGATAAAACGCAGTATTTGGGTATTTTTTAAATATTTCAACCAAAAAATATAAAATAATAAAGACTCAAAACAGCAGAAAATACAATAAGTTCTCCAAGCATCTAACTAGTTATTCAAATAAGCTCTCCTTTATTGATATAATCAGAGGCGCTAGTCCAGCATACACCTATCAGCATAAAACTCTCTTTAACTCATCGTATATAGATCACATTGCAGCTCTAAAGGAGTCATCCTTATCTTTTTTAAATACCAAAGTTATTCCTACTTATTTTAGTGATCACTTACCAATAGTTACCAATATTGTTGTTGCACATAAATCTGTCAATCGTAATAATTAGTGTAATTTCAAAATATAACCATATTCCAAATTATGCATGGGACAACAAAAACTTCATCGACATATATAATCATAATCTTTCTATAGCTTTTGATAACTACTCCTTCAACGAGGAAAAGATGGAACAAGAGTTGATGCAAACATGCAAAATGATCAAAAATGCTGCTTTATTAACAGTTGCACAGTACTTTGAACAACGAAAAACTTGTATATACTCAAAACCGTGGTAGACAGCAGAACTTAAAAAATGCGAAGAACATCTTTCATTTAACTTTAAACAAAAGCAAAAATCTAATTATAATAAATCACACGAATGCACAGTAGGCCAGTGACTGGACAAAAGTATAAAAATCAAAGTCAGAATTTTGATGTCATAATGGTTTTAAACCTTGTTATAGATATTATGAAACAATTTAAAACCTTTTATACAGTAAAAACCCCTAATTCCGGATGGTTTAGGACTTAAATTGTCATAACTAGCTCAATATAAAGAATTTTGAAATAATTTTTTTAAATAAATAAACTTCATAACAAGACAAATCAAACGATATAAAAAATATTATTTTTGCAATATAAATCTATCTTTTATTTTATTTTTAAAAAATATTGTTTTTATCCGGAATTAGGTGTTTATGTCCCTAATTCCGGATGCGTATAAAATACAGAAAAACACATACACAAATAATACTAACATTAAAATAATTATTTTAATCCATTAAAAAAATGAAATTGTTCAATAAAAAAAGAATATATATTATTTTATACACATTCGTTACAAATAAATTCCATGGTTGGACGATAATCAGACACATTCAATGCATGACCAATTTGAACACTGCTCACACGCAAGCCATTGGTTATCTAAGTTATTTGTCCAATTAATTTCGCAAGAATAACATAGAAGACCATCAGATACTAAAATGTTATATGAAGCCTGAAGAAAATGAGGGTCTACTAAATGATTCTTTGTCTTGATATCTTTTTTACCTGGTATTTTAGACGACTGACTTTGTCTCAACTTTTTTTTTCTTCTCTTTTCTGTGCATTTTTCGCTTTTTGAGTAGCAGTAGAAATCTTTTTTTGTTCTCTAGTAAATTTCTTTGCAGCTTGTTCATCTAATTTTTGTTTTTTTGATGCTTGTTCAGCTTCATCGTAAGCTATGGCATCCGCCAAAGTCATATTATAATTAGCTGGTCGCTTTATTCTCTCACTTTTTTGAACTCTTTTATTTAGAGTTGGTGTCAATTGATCTCAAAGCATATTTAACACTGATTTGTTTTTATCTTTGCCCACTTGTTGAACAGCATTATTCAAAGTAGCAAAGCTTTTAAGCAAAAATTCACGATTTGACATTCATGACGGTGTGTTAGGTGTATTGGTAGCATTTCCATAACTAATGGACTAGATACTGTTGGAGAATCAAATAAATTTTCAATACTGTTGTTTTCGACAGCTTGAAACACAGCACCAATGGAAGTTTTTTTAAAAGAAATTTGCGAACGATCGAGTGGAAATATACCAGTATTTTTGAAACCACTCCGAGTATTTTCAGGTTTAAACCCACCATTTTGGATGAGATCCTTAAATATGGCCGGAAAATGTCAATTAGCCAGGCTTTGAAACTGATTATTAGTCAAATAACTTTCAACAATTCTCTTCCATGCGCCTTTTACTGTTTTAAAAACGCTAACATCTAGTGGCTGTAAAAAATGGCTGGTATGAGCCGGCAAACGCCAAAGTAAAATATAATTTTCTAAAGCTTTTTTTTTCAACTCTAAGCTCAAATTTGAAGCATGGCCATCAAGTATTAGAATTTTAAATCCTGAAAGTTTATTTGCGTGAGGCAAAAAAACTGCTTCAAACCACGACAAAAAATGTTCCGATTCCATCCAGCCTGAACTACTACTGTTATAATAAACATTCTGGGCACCGCCTTTGCACCAGTCTTTCATAACATGTTTGCCTTTATAAATTATTTGATGAGGTAAATAATTACCGAATGCGTCACAATAAGTCAAGATTGTCATCATTTGCTTTTCATTCGATGGGTTTTTAGGGTTTTTTGTTCCTTTTCTAGAAATAATTTTGACTTTGCCTTGATCAAATTGCAAACCAGACTCATCACAGTTAAATATTTGAAACGGTTTATCGCCTTAATTATCTTCATTATATGCTACTGCTAATTGCTCACACCAATTGTCAGTTATAGCTGGTTGTGTGGCCACAGCTCTAATAGTTTGCATACCGCTTACTTTTCTTGGGCAAATTTCTTTACGATATTTATTCATGAAACCGGAGTACCATTATCAAGTCGGTTTGCCGTCTTTGAATAGACTACGTTGGTTTGATTCTTTTAAATAGTTTTCAACAACAATAAACACGTCTTTTTTTTTTATTCAAGCCGAAGCCTATATCACTCATGAATTTTAATGAATCAACAATAATAGCTTCAGTGATGTAGCTCATCTTTCTTGGCGCTCCTCGATTACAAGATGATCCTTTTGTTCTGTCAAAAAGTCTAGATTTTGCCACATTATAACACTTACCAGCTTGTACGTATTACATTTTTTTTTCAGTAGTAGCTTGAATAGCTATCTGGATTCGACTCTCTCGCTCTTCTTTTTGTTTAAAATTATCCATATTCTTTAATACAGTAATGCAATTAACACAAATGCGTTTACTTTATGGATGCTAAAAAAAATAGCTGTACCTGGATTAGTGTCAATTATTTTTTCCCTTGGGGATATTTTATTTTTTATTACTTTAATGAACATAAATGAATATATTATATTATGTGCATGAAAGTGATAAAAAATAAAATAGCCAATTGTAATTAACTGTATACGGGACTCAAAAGTGTATTTGTTTATTGCTGCTGACTAGTTTGTTTATTATTTTTTTTAGGTACATAAAATAATAATTACCTCTATCCGGAATTAGGTGTGTTTTTTTTTGGCTGGTAGCAAATTTGTTTTTCTTTTTTTTTCAATTATTTCAAAAGGTAATTTAATTTTTTTTTGGCTAAAATAATTAGCATAAAATTCTGCACAAAATAGTACTTTTACTTTTTCAATTTTTTTGTTGCAAGTCAAAGTTTTTTTTTTCCTTTTTTTTTGTTTATTTAGTTATGAGAGATTTCAAATTGAAATCTTTCATGATTGCATTATTTTATATAATTTTTTTTTTATATTTTTTGATTTGTCTCTTAAAGACGTTTATTAATTTAAAAATTTTTTCATAAATTCATTAAATTAAGGGAGTTATGAAACTTTTTACTAAAACCATCCGGAATTAGGTTACATCCGGAATTAGGGGTTTTTACGGGATACACCTAAAATTTTAATGAATAGACTAATTATGTGGTTAAAGTATATGCAATCGTAAATTAGAAAAAAAACATAATAAAGCAAAAAATGTTGTTTACAAAATCTATGGTAATAATGTAACACTGTATTAAATATTGCACATTGAAAATTATTTTATTGTTGAGCATCTATTTTCTGCATTTTAAGAGTTGTTAGATTAAAATAGGTAAGAAAACATTTATGCGGTAGTGGTGTAGTGGTAGAGCGCTCGCTTCATAAACGAGTGGTTCCGAGTTCGATCCCCACCACGTCCCTGGTAGTACCGCGCTTAACTCGTTTCTCCGCGCAGCGGTCTTGTTCGTCAAGGTTCGTGTTTCGGAGTTATAGAGTTGAGAGAGGGTTATAGCCACAAAATAAGTAGCCTCCTCGTCTGTAGTGGCCTTCTCGGCCTTGAGGAGGTGAAGTAAAATAAAAATAAAAAAAAAAAAATAAGTTATAATAATTTTAAATACTTCATTAAAAGAACATTTGAAGTGTATTTTTTGGATACATAAAAAATACACTTCAAATGTTATTAATACAAAAAATAGAAGATCTTGTAGTATCCTGTTATATTATATACATATTTTGAAGCTTTTATATACATATTATGAAAATATGTTTAATTTAGCTGCTAATATTTGCTAAATTAAATTTTATTTGCAATGATTTGCAAAAATATTATATATAAAATATAACATCCCGAACAAAATAATACAATATGTTATAATATAATGAATATTTTGATTCAAAAATAAGACTATTTAATTATAATTAATATTATAATAATTAAAAGAAAATATTTCTACATAAAATATATGAAAACCTATTGATAAATTGTTTTATTTTTAACTTTAGACTATTGTTATTATGTCAAGCATTAGTAGAAATCAAATCCATTTATTTATAAGAGAAAATAAATTATCATTATCAAATGAAAAAGATAAGCTTTTAGTTTTTAGATAAGCTGATAATTTTTAATTCTATTGGTGAACAACTTGGCAATACTAAATGTAAGGTTCAAATTTCAAAATTTATTTTTGAATACAGAAAGCCATGGGCTGCACGTGGACGTTACAATGATATATTTTTGGATAAAAATTTAGCCTGGCTTTGCAAAGACTTTTTTAGTCCCTAACAAACCTTTTCTTTATGTAATACAGAAACCACACCTAATTATCTCTTGGCAGGCCTTGTAAATCATTTGAAGAATCATCTGATATATCTAAAAGGAGGAAAGTGTCAAAACTTAAATCTTTTCAAGTTTTGACACTTTCCTCAAGTTCTTCAAATGAGCAGTTGTTTGGTAGCAGTTGCAAGCTTTGGAAACAAGAAAGAGAAAGCATGCTAAGGTAGTTAGAAATTTATCAAAAACTCAAACTGATGAACATGTTCAAAATACTCCCGATAAAGCCTTAGCACTCATCTTAGATAATAATCTGAGCAAGCCTGATTATCAGCGCCAAAGGAACAATGTTGTAAGAAAAGGCTGTAATTTATATCCAGCTTATAATAATGTAGAGGAAGCAATAGTACTTTGTCTTCCAGAAAATAACTTATGGACTGTCACTGACTATTTTGCAGAGGTTAACATGCAAGCATTGGTCAATTATACAGCACTACGTTTAATAGAATGTCAGGCAGAAGTTATTAACTCCTTAGAAAATCTTCAACGAATGATCCTAAGATCGAATGTTGGCTTTGATGGATCAACTGGCCAAAGGTTTTATACTCGAATAACAACAGAGGAAAAAAACATAAATATTAAAAATGAACCCAGCATATTCCTCACTTGCTTTGTGCTTTTGCAGTTATCTGGATATTGTAATCGCGAAAAGAAGATTATTTGGTCCAACCCTCATCCATCATCCACTTTATTTTGCTGACCAATAAGATTCTCCTATAAAGAAGAAACATTAGATGTATTAAAAGAAGAAGAACAATTCCTTTACAACTCAATAGAAAAATTATTTACTACAAAGTATGACAAATTAACAGTTCTGCACAAAATTTAAATTACAATGATGGATGGGAAAGTTGCCACAGCACTATCCACAGCAACAAAATCATCGCAATGCTGCTCAGTTTGTGGTTACAATCCAAAAAAATAAATGACTTAAATACTGCAAAAAATCTCCCAAGTACTAAAACTGGACTCAATTATGGGCTTTTAACTCTTCATAGATGGATCAGAACTATGGAATGTCTTCTCAAAATAAGCTACAAATTAGCAACACAGAAATGGTCAACACGAGAATAATTAAAAAAAAAATTCAAGATAGAAAGGCATCAATTCAAAAGAAATTTCATGATGAAGTTGGGTTTTTAATTGATTTTCCATGGTACCACATGCCACAGAGTCTGCACCGAATTCTTATTCATGGTTGGCAAGTTGTGGATTAAATGGCTTTGCCAATTGGCATGCTCAGTTAAGAGCCATAAGGAGCACGTAATGAAGACTTCATGAAGTTCCTTGAGTCTTTTTCAAGAAAGTGCTCCCGTTCTAAAACAAATGAAGACTTGTTAAAGAAATTGATGTTTTTATCTGATCCAATTATTAGTAACTTGAGAACACCACACCAAAGAAATAAGACTTTCCAGATGGAGTGCTAGAGCTACTAAAAGAAGTACCACTTAAATAGTTTGTGTTATTACATTTTTACTGCAATCTTACTTAAATTGTGTTTCTCTTTTCATTTTTTCTACTTATCTGTTTACTATATGTTTATTGCTAAAAATTAACGATGTTCTAACGACATTTTTTTTTTTTTTTTTTTTTTTTTTTAATGTTAATTTTAGGTGCCCCAAGAAGTCCTTACGGTCTTATCACAGAGCACCGCGGAAGAGCATTTAACAGGAAGTTCACGCCTCCTTCCCAACCGATGTCGCAAAACTTGCCCAGAGGCGGGGTTTGAACCACGGATCTTACGTTTCTGAGGCAAGTGAGCTACCACTGCGCCACGGCTGCTTTTGTTTACCCCATTGTAACTAAGGATATTGTAAAAGTGCAGACATCGTATAAGTCATCATCATATTAGACTCATGCTAATTTTAGTAAATATAGCACTCGTGAAATATCTGGAAATACCAAAAATAGGTTATTGCTAAGCAAAATAAAGGTATCCATAGTAACAAAATAAAAAATAGCACCTTCATAAAAAGAGCAGGCATCGTATTAGTACTCACGCTAATTTTAGTGATTATAGCCCTAATATTAAATTAGTTATGAATTTTGTCTAGTAAAAGTGAATTCTGGCCCACTATGGAATGCATAGCATACAAAAGATACATCCTTGCACGTAAAAACTTTCGAAAAGCGGTAAAAGCAGCTCATTAGAAAAAAATCCATGATAAAACGATAAATAATGAAAATCTACGAGCTAAAAATCCTCAAACGTTTTGGAACAATATCTGTAAAATCAAAACCAAAGCAAAAACTCGGTTATTTACAATTAATAATTCGCAAACATAAAAGATATTGTTAATGAGTTCAAACAACATTTTTGAACTCTACTGAATACGTCGCTCATTACAAATAACAACCATAATCCTCTTAAAACTCCGCCTCAAAGTAATGAGCCTAATTCACTAATTATTACATCAGCTGATATTATAAACTGCATATCACAATTAAATAATAAGTCCCCAGATAGCTTTGGGGTAACTGCTGAACATCTTAAAAACTTTCATAATAACAATCATTCTATTCGTTAGAATGCTGTTATAAAATCTAAATTTTATAACAGCATTCTAACGAATAGAATGATTGTTATTATGACAGTTTTTAAGATGTTCAGCAGTTACCCCAAAGCTATTATAAAAATGCTGTTATAAAATCTAAATTTTATAACAGCATTCTAACGAATGGAAAGGTACCAAAAGATTAATTAACTTCAACAATTATTCCACTTGTTAAGTCATATAAAAAATCTCTTAATAATCCAGATAATTACCGTGGAATTAGTATTTTACCTATCTTTGCCAAACTTTTAATTTTACTTTTATGTCCTAGTATTAAAGAAAGCCATTCCCATCAGTTTGGTTTAAAAAAAATAGCTCTACGCTCCACGCAGAATTTTTATTGAGCGAAACCATTAAACACTATAATAACAATAACACGCCTTTATATATGTGTAGTCTAGATGCAAATAAAGCATTTGGTTCTTGCAACTGGGATTTGCTATTTGAGAAGCTCTGTTTTCAAAAAAACTTCCTTTATCTGTTGTACACGCAATCACATCGCCATATCGTTCTGGTACTGCAAAGATATCTTATCAGGGAGTTACCTCAGATCAATTCAGTTTGTCACAAGGGGTGCGACAAGGTTCTATTTTATCGCCATATTTACATAGCATCTATACTGAAAACATCTTAAATGAAATATATTTCATTTAAGATGTTTATATATACACAAAAGTTTAAATTTACACAAAAGTTTATTATTACATATTTTTGAAATCTGTCAATCAGTTCTTGCAGACCAGAGATTGTTGGACTTAGCAAAATTACATCATCTGCGTATGCAATGACACCAGTATAGATTATATTTATCGTCGATCCTACTTTACATTTTGAGACTTTAGTCTCAGAATGTAAAATCGCGACACTTAAAAAATTGCAACACTTCAAAAAACAAATTTAAATGAACGTATAACGCAGTTTCAATCGGTTGCGATTAATTGACAGTGGAACTATTGTAATATTGCCTGGGGAAACAATCACTCATCTTTCTTAAAAACTATTTACACAAAACAAAAGCAAGCAAGTCAATTAGTTTTGGGCATGGGTAGATACGAAAGTGCCGAGCCGTTACTCAAGGAAATAAATGCCCTAAATGTATACAAATTAAACATCTACCATAACTTGTTATTTATGTTTAAACTTCAAAACGAATTAATTCCAAAATATTTTAATAAAAACTTCTCTCTTATTAATCATAAATATAAAACAAGACACTCAATTAATAATTACTGCATCCCACTAACATTACTCAAAAAGTCTGACTTCTCAATTACATGTCGGGGACCACGCTTGTGGAACTCGGTTCTTGACGAAAATATGAAAAAAATAAAATCTATTGATATATTTAAAAGAGATATAAAAAAACACTTACTAAATTTAAACAATACGTACATTCTTTCATTTTTTTAATTAAAAAAATGAAAGAATATATATATATATGTATTTAAATATATGTGTATGTATTTTGCGTGTGTATGTATATATATATATATATATATATATATATATATATATATATATATATATATATATATATATGTATATATGTATATATGTATGTGTATATATATATATATATGTGTGTGTGAGTGTATGTGTATGTGTGTATATGTATATATATATATGTATATATACATGTATGTATGTGTGTATGTGTATATATGTATGTGTGTATATGTGTGTGTATGTATATGTGTATATGTATATATGTATGTGTATGTATGTATGTGTGTATATGTGTATATGTATATGTATATATATATATATATATATATATATATATATATATATATATATATATATATATATATATATATATATATATATATATATATATGTGTATATATATATGTGTGTATATATATATATATATACATGTATGTATGTGTGTGTGTGTATGTATGTATGTATGTTTGTGTATGTGTATGTATGTATATGTATATGTGTGTATGTGTATGTATATGTGTGTATGTGTATATGTGTATGTGTATATGTATGTGTGTATGTGTATATATACATATATCCTTCTTATATATATTCTTCTTGTTTCTTTTTGTTTGTCTGTTTTAATTTTGTTTAAAAAAAAATATGAGTAGATGAACTTAAATCTATAAAATGTTCAGAGTCTTTTTTAATTCAAAATATCTTTTGTATTTTTAAATATATATTATGAAGTTTTTTGGATATGTATACGCAAATGTACGGATTTGTAAACTATTTTTTCAACATTTTTTCTTTTTTATTATTTTCAAACTTTTTAGTTTTGTCAAACTTAAAAATTGTTTTTTCAACTTTTTGATTTTTTCAAACTTTTTAATTTGTTTTTTTTTAAACTTTTTTTAATTTCACTCTTTTATATATTATTGGAAATTGTAAAGTTTTTTTATTTTTTTTTATTTTCACGAAGGGGCTTGATGATAAGACATTTTGTCTTCTACTTGCCCCAGTCAGCTTGCATTTGTATAAATTTATTTGAATGTAAGGTTAACATTGTAAAATGTGTCAAATGACGAATTAAAAAAAATAAAAAAAAAAAAATAATAAAAAAAAATCGTTTTTGTCAGCCTTCAATAATAGTCCATTTATACAATACCTTGTGCCAAAGCTTATATATGGCCTTGAGGTATGAAACTATGACATTAGTTTTCTGAGAAGCATAGACGCTTTTGAAAGAGCAGTTTTAAAATCATCTTTTTTCTTTAAATACAAACTTTTATTTTCATTCTAACAATTTTAGTCAAATTGTTATAACTTTGTTAAAGGCTTTATTAAACTTAGTTAAAAATAGGCTTGGATTAAGACTTGATACAATAATTCACTCGTGTCAATTATGTGTATATTAACGTATTGCACCTTCTAACATCATTCGTTCCGTTTTCTTTTTTTTTTTTTTTTATATATTATCTTTCTAACTCGACTACTTTTACCTTCGTTCTAACATATCTTCGTTTTTTCCAAAATCACTTTACTCTTGGTCCGTAGAGCAGGTTATGACGCTCCTTGGGGAGTGTAGCCTCTTTATGGCAACTAGCCGGAGGAGGATAAACCACTATACCAAATTGTTGTAATCAAGTTAGGAATCGCGCATTTTTTAAAAATATAAAATAAAACGCTCAAGTTGCTATTGTTGCTTTTACATTAATTTTATAAAACAACAAAAAGTAAATGTTTTTCGAACTAGCGTATATCATTTTTATAGCTTTTACTTCTCTCAACTATGGTGTAAAGTATTCACAAAATACAAAGAATAAAATATTTTTTAAATTAGCAAGATTTATTGTGTATTATTTTTGTAGAGCGTTTTAAAGAAACAAAGATTAAAGCGTTTTAATTAAAACAAAGATTTTATGCGTAAAGATTGCATACAAAGGTCATTTTAGGAAGAGTGTGTGGGGAAAGGGGGTGTTCCACCCCAGGGGCGGATACAGGATTTTTTGTTATTTGAGTTATATAACTTCCAGGTAAGTTCTAAACTCCAAATTTTTGTGTTTTTATACTTTAGTCATTTAAGGATGATTTGACTGACTTGAGCCTGGGAACAAAAAAACCTTAAAAAGTAGGCATCACCCTCCCAAGTGTAAACTCTAATATCCTAAATAGATTGTAATATCGTTAAGGTTCTAAAGTTTTTTTGAAAAATATTATGTTGTTTAGAAATTATACCCAGTTTAAATTTATAACCCCCTCGTTTTGAGGGGGCTCTAAACTTTAAATGGCAATAACTTTTGAACGCTAGATGATTTTGTGATCAAACTTTAAATATAAATACACATTTAAATTTTACTAAAGAAAGTAACAGCTTCTTTTTTTTTTTTGAAAAATCATTTCCTTTCATATTTGCGCGTGATGCTACTATTAAGGGTATTTTTGTTCCCAGCCTATTCAACGCAATTTTCGGCAAAGCATTCTCAAATGACATAAGTATGAGCATTAAAAAGTTTGAAGTTTAGAACTTACCTGAAAGTTATTAAGCTCAAGTACCAAAAAATCCTGGATCCGCCCCTGTACCCTCACAACGAAGGTGATTTTAAAGTTATGGCGGTTTTTTGGCAAAATAAGTCGCTAGTCGGGTATTTGACACAATTCAGTCGGGTAAATTTTAGTTTTTAAGGACCTTTTTTGTTATTTTTAAAAAACCAGTTGTTACTTTTGAAGGATTTACCCGCTCTCCCCTCATTTTATTTGTAGAATCGCCTCTGGTTGCAAATAAAATTTATAAAAATATAGGAAGATGTTTATGTATAAAGATTGCATTTTAAATCATCTTGATATGTGTTCGACAATAATAATTTATCTAAATGTAACTTTAGTAAACACGTTTGATTTGAATGTTCAGTAAAATAATCATATATTCATTAGCTGGGTATGATAATTATAAAAAAAAACACACTTATAAACTCGCCTACTTTGCAGTATTGTTTGAAAAATACGGTTAAACATTTAAACCATTTTTAAGTGTAGTATAATTTTTTTAAATTATTAATTTATAAAGTCAAAAATGCTCTAGTAAGAATGTGGCAAGTGAGACTTAAGTCCTAAAAGCATTTATTTAAACATGAATTTATGGCCTCGAAATCATTAGTTCTTTCTTTTGATTGCTAACTATATTTTTAAATATTTCAAATTCAGCAAAAATATTTCTTTACATTTTGCCTTTCATTAATCTATAACGTCATTAAATCAAGAAAAAATTGTAAAATACTGTAAATATTCAATCAAGTCTTTTTATACACAACTTTACAGTTTTAAGGAACTTGTAGGCCAATTTACTAGATATTGAAAAATTCACCTTCCCTTTTAGAGATGGGGATGCAAATGATGTTTAGCATTAAACCAAGCTTGATACGGCCATCAACATCAACTGAACAATGAACATCTTAGCTAATAACAGAATAAAACAGTTTTATAAAATTTTAAAATTATCATAGTTGCTACTTATAATCGCCTATAATTAATACCCTATGAATATTAATGCGCATAGTTACGCGTATTGTTTTATAGTTACGGTACGGTTCTGTATCTGTAAAATACACTTTTCAAGTAGTTTCTAGACTTTTCTTTACCACGTGCTTACAGATTTCCCTTCAACCTTTCATGGTACGAGTTCAAAATATCTAAGTTGACATTAAGTAGATAATGTTTAGTAGCTTAAAATTATAGGTAATCTAAATTTTTTTTTAAATTTAAAAGTAATTAATTTATTGTAATCTTTTTTAAATGGTAATTTTAAATTTAAAGCTTCGTGTTATAGATTACTTTAATTCTTAATTTGTGTCTAGCGTTAAAATATATTTATGGGTAGTTTCATGCTTTCACTTTGTTTTGGTTATTGGGATAAAAGCCATGACAACATTTTGTTATAAATTTATCTTAATTTAATTTTTATTGAAAATTTTGTTATAAATAAAATTTGTTTTTAATATTGTTAATACTTTCGCTCTTTGAAAAAAAATATGTTTCTGGCTCTTCAATAAATATAAAATTATTTGTCTTGCATGAATGAATTTTGGTTTAGGATTTAATTGTGTTAGTTTATGTTTGTCTATCTGTAATTTATTTAGGTTATTAGAAAATTCATGTTTACAGAGTTGTTATAAATCATAATCGAGTTGTTAAACCAAGAAAATTGTAGAGGTTTATTTATCATATATACTATATATATTATATAGTTATATTGGAGTAAGTTTAGAAGTCTTTTTAAATTTTTAAAAAGAAATAAAAATACTTTTCAATATATATCTGTTTTCTTTGAGGTAGAATTAAAGTTTCAGTTTTTTAAAACTTTAAATTAACTTTACAATGTTAAAATGGTTTAAACGGATTTTTGTAAATGAATATAATCCTCAAAGATTAAATTTTTTTTATTATTGAAGAAAATAAACTAGATTTAAGAATAAGTCGACTTAAATGTTTGTTTGTTTTTCTATTTAGATAATGACAATATTGAAGCAAGTAAGTTAAAAAGCATTTTTAAATTTTTAAAAAGAAATTTTTTCTTTGTTTTCTTTGAGGTAGATTTAAAGTTTCAGTTTTTTAAAATCATATATATTTTAAAATCCTATATCTAACTCATATATCTTTGTTTTTCTATTTAGACGTTGGTAATAATATGAAACAGGTAAGTTATAAAGCATTTTAAAATTTTTAAAAAGAAATAAAAATACTTTTTATTAAATATCTGTTTTCTTCGAGGTAGATTTAAAATTTCAGGTTTTTTAAATCATATATATTATAAGATTTACAAATGAGTCGACTTAAATGTTTGTTTGTTTTTCTATTTAGACGTTGGTGATAATATCGAAACAAGTAAGTTATAAAGCATTTTTAAATTTTTAAAAAGAAATAAAAATACTTTTCAATATATATCTGTTTTCTTCGAGGTAGATTTAAAATTTCAGGTTTTTAAAATCATATATATTATAATATTAAATTCTTTTTTACTTTAAAAATATCTATATTATAGTTACACTGAGTCGTAGAAAAAAAATTAAAGTTTATTAATAAGGTAGTAGATTATTAGAGTAGATTAAATTGTTTGATCTATTAATCAACTTAATAACGTACTATTAATATGAAGATTTATTTTGGTTGTTTGTTTGTTAAAATTTAGTTAGAGTTTATTTAAAATTTAAATTCTTTAGTTAATCAAGAGAGATCTAATAAAGGTATTAATTACATTAGTTGAATGTGGCATTTAATATGTATTTTATCGATATAAGGAATAAAATAATAAGGAATAGAAAATTTTTAAAAATTTGCTCTGGAATTTGTCAAAAGAGTGTTGTGTTATGCTTCATTTTAAGGTATCTAAATATATATTCATTAAAAATTTTTAATTTTGTTTTTAAATGGTTTATTCTTTTTCATTGCTTTAGATTAATATATACTGACTGACATAACTTCATTTTTATTAACAATGTCGTGCATTGTAGTCTGCATTCTTTGTTACATTAAAAATAATTGATGCTAATAAATGTTCTTTTATAGTTGTTAAAAGTTTGCATATATGTTTGCATTTATATTATGATCAAAGTTAAAATTTTTTTGATAAATACGTGTATGTGGTGATACTACTCAGGTATCACCGCAGCTTATCTCTATCAGGTACATTGATTTTTAATTCACATATGATGTTTTTCTTTGTATTTACTTATTCATTACATTTTAAACTTCAGATTTATGGTGTATTTATTTGCTATAGAAGAACAAATCATTTTGAATTTTTTAAAAATATCTACACCAATCAACATTTAAAATTCAATGTAGCATATACCAGCTTCTAGGCTTTTTTGATGCTTTTCTTATTCAAGTGGTTTCATAAGCAAGGTCTACAAGCAAATTTGAGATAAAAAGTTTTTCAGCTTTCAAGGAGTATCAATGTTGTTCTCTGTATACTTTAATTTGTTTAAATAGAGTAGTTTTAGTAAATAAATGTTTGTTTGTTCTTGGTTTTTTACTTATTTGTTATCAGATTCTTAAGAATTAGGCAACTTAGCAAGCAAGATTTATTTTATTTTTTAGTGCAATTGGAAAGAGCTAAAGTGCTTTTTAGTTACTTCAAATCATTTGTTTTTATTTTTTAAATAGAAGGGTTAATAATAAAAATATTTAGACAGTCGAACTGTTACTGATTTGAGTAAGTTTAATTTTTTGTTTAATTTTATATTAGATATATATTTTATGTATTTAACATGAAAAACTGACTGTAATTTTTGACAGGTAAGTTTATATACTTAAATGTGCCTATATATCGGAATATTTTATATTTCTCTGAATCTATATGAATATTATCTCAGAAAAAATTAAGAATAGAAAAAATTTGAATATATATACATACATATATATTACTTTAGACTGACATTGCTTCATTTTTTATACAAGATTCTGCATTTATTATTTTTGTGCATTAAGATTGTGCCTGAAGGCTTTCTTAATTTAGCAAAGAATTTAGAACACAATGCAAATAACTTTGCACTGTGTTCTAAATTCTTTGCTAAATTAAAATAATGTAAATAAATTTTGTTTTATATTTTTCAGTTGTAAAAATATAAAACGTTCATTTATTCAGTTGTAACAGTAGCATAACCACTGGTAATATATATTTAATGATAACAGATTTATAATATTAGGCTCGAAGAAGTTATTAGTGTAAATGGTTATAGGTGACTTGAAATTGTTGTCATATGAAAGAAATAGATCTAGGCATGATAAAATTAATTGTCGTTGAAATATAAAAAATTTTGCTTGATGAACCAAAAACTTACTTGGCAGAATTCAGTGTCAAGCGCTGTTGATGTCTATTATTTGACTTTACATTAGACACTTTAAAATAAAGCAAAGTATAAATTTTACTATTTATAGTAACAAATAATAAAAATTTCAGTTTTAAATGATTTTTTTTTTTTTTTTTTTTTTTTTTTTTTTTTTTTTTTTTTTTTTTACTTTTGTAATCTTAATATAATTGTTCATTTTTTTTTAGTTATCTTTGTCATCACTTGATTATTTTGCTTACTGTTGAAACATGGTTTTAATTTTGTAAATTTAATATGATGTGAAATTTACAATATTAATCATTTGTCAACAGTTAGAAGCTGGAAATTAATTAAGAAATGCTGGAAATTAACTTTTAGTTAAGGTAAAAATAATTTTGTTTATTGGTAGCATAATAAAACCAGTTACTGTTATTTATTGCATGACTTTTTTACTTTTTCTAACATGGTGTTTTTAAAACACTTCCTCTCTCTATTAGATGAGACTTAAATAAGAATTAGTATTGAGAATTGTAGAGAGAGAATTGATTGGGGGGTCGTATGGGTTGAATGGGCGGTCGTAACTAAAAACCTTTAAAAATATGGAGAATATTGTAGTTTTGCGCATTAATATCGAGTTACTTAAGTTTTATTTATGTGTTTAACTAATTAGTTAGCTTAGTCTGTATTTGCAACACTTTTGAGGAAAAAAAGAAAACATTCTTATATAAGTAGATCATTGTTTTACATTTTAATATTTTATTTTATTCGCCAGGCCACCATTAAAGCAAAAAGAGGGAAGGAACCTCTTTATTAGAGCCAAAATATTTAGAAAAATTAAATTTCGAGTTACAAAAGGAATTTTTAGTAAATGGTGGCAAATTACCGTTTACTAAAAATTTTATGAAATAAAGAGGCCAAATAAATAATATACAAATGGTCTGTGTTGAACAGACTTAACAAGACCCGGGTCGGGTCAGCTTGGTTTACAAATTTTTATGTCTACTTATCTCTTATAATTTTTATTTTAGTTTGTTCTATGATGCATTAATGTATTAAAAAATTTGTTATACCTATGTTTGATCGTAAATTAAATTTTCTTTTGTTTGAAAGGTATTTGTACTCAGTTGCGTAGTATAATAAACTTTGTTATTTTTTATAAATTTATTTAAACGTGTGCATTTAATATTTTTAAGTTAACAATTTTCTTTTCTAAAGAACAATTAATCAAGGGGATAACAAAAAATTGATAACTCCTGTATAATATAAGTTAACTTCATTTTAATCTTAATGGTTCGTGTTATAAAAATTATTTTAAGGATTTAGTTGACACTTTCGTCAATTTAAAGTATAACCAAGTGTTATTATTTTGCGTCAGTAACTAAAAACGTATTGTGTTAAACTTAGGAAGGTCGATGAAAATGGTTCTGCCTTACACTGTTATGACCTGTGCCATTTGTAAATTACTTAATAATGTTAAGTAGTAGTTGGTAAATTATTTTACCTCCTCATAATTTTTATGTTAATTTTACAGATGGATTAATTTTTTCAAGCTGAAGGCAATTTTCTAAAAGGGTTTTAGTTAAGGTTTTGCAAGATTAAATTGTGGAAAACAGCTACTATAAATTAATTATGTAACAGACCGACCAAAACCCGTATTACGGGTTGCCTTTTGCTAGTTATAATTAAAAAAACTCAACAAAACACCAAAAAAAGTGTTTTTCGAATAGAACTTTCTAAAATTTTAATAATCTGCTTCAATATAATTTACCATAAAATTGACCATAACAACTGTCTAAATAAGACATAAAATTTTTCCCATTAATTTTAAAATAAAATAACTTTTTTTGAAAAATTTTTAAATTTCCGGAAACTTTCCCGAGTTTCCGTAGCAACAAGTATAGAGAATTTCATGCTCATCAAAAATCATATAAAAACATTGTTCTCAATATCAAGGTATAATATTCTAGTTTGATGTTAATGTAAGAAAAAAAATATCACAAAAACGCTAATATTCGCTATTTTTTATAAATCTTTTTAATAACGCTACATTGTACAACAAAAGTACTTTCAATCAGCGTTAAAAAAACTAATAAAAACAAAATTAAATGGCTTTTATATGGTAAACCTCTTTTTTAAAACTTAATAACGACAATTCAGTCTTTTCATAAACATACCGTTAGTTGATGTAAGTACATTTTGCCGCGTCTATCCTTAACTGTCAGTCAATGAAAGGACGTTTGACTGTGTCTAGCCCCTAACGGTTAGTGATGCATGTTTATTACCCATCGCTTATCTCTAACGGCCAGTTAATGAATGTATAACTTTGAATATAATTAATGAACAATATAATATATATTCTTTTTTACTACATTATAAACATTAGTGTTATTAAAAAATTAAACAATTTGTAATAAAATTTTGATAAACAATGCATGTGTTATAAAAAAAAAAAAAAAAAAATTTAATGACTTTTAAAAGAACAGTAAATTAAGATAATAATGAGCAATTTAGTAACTTGTTGTGACTGCTGCGTCCATCAAAATTGGAGCAGTATAATATCAAATAGTGTGTTACATTACAAAATACTTCCTAGTCATTTATGTGTCCAGAAATTATGCACATAATTGAATTGAAAAACTCATAAGGATAGCTGGTTTTTATAGTCCACTTGGATTGATAAGGACCCTCAAACAAGTTAACGGAAAAAATCCTTATCATTATTTATACGTTATTCAAATAATTCCACAAAACTTCAAGGACTATTGTTTAACAGCAAAGCTGTTTAGCCACTAAAGCCTTTTACCTCCCTTGTTAAATACTCTTCCGTGGTGCTCTGTGATAATGCGTAAGTACTTTAATAATCTGGAAAACAAAATTGCACCCACGTCAAACATATCATCTACCTCTAAGTATAGCTCTATTTTAAATTTAACTAATCTAAACTCACTTTATATTAGTTATGACGTACCTATCTTAATAGAAATCTTCGATTCAAATACCTGAAGCTAGGATCTTGACAATGCTTAATAATTAAAAAAATGCTAATAAAAGAACAATTATAAATTTAAATATGTGTATGGCCAGGCTGACAAGACTAAAATCGAGCGTCTCATCGAGAATAAAATAAGAATTAAAGGAAACAAACGAAATGATATGCTATCAGACATAAGAATAAATTCTGTTTGGAGGCATGTCAAATACGGTACACGAAATGGAAAAATAGGCAATTGGGGTACCGTTCTGGAGAAATCAAATGGCTAGAAGTCGTTGCATAATTCTTACATGGGCTCAAATTTAATTTTGAACAATAGATCACCTAATGTTAAATCTTATTTATCAAATTATTCGCTATCAGCATTAAATTGTTATTATTTAAACGCATCCTCTTTAGACAATAAATGGCAATTTCAAAGCCAGAATAGCATTGCTTGAATATCCACATATTATTGCTGTCACAGAAACTTGATTCACACCTATCTCTCTGACTGAATTAGACATTTATGTTGTATGTCTACGTATTAGAGAACTGAGAGGTTGTGAAATTTCTGTTATCAGAAACGATATCAAATCGTTCAAATGTAAATTTAATACCGACCAATTACCCAGTGTGCACCGAACCTAAAAAAGTCGTCTTTTGAACGTTCAAAAGACGTCCAAAACTTCAAAAGACGTTCAAAAGACGTCGAAAACGTGTACTAGACATTTAAAAGACGTCTTTTTTACGTCCGTGCCCACTGGGTAAGCGAACAAGTTTGGTGTCAGGTTATTATTGGTGATGAGCGTTGAAAGAAGTAAATGTCTTGATACTGTCGATTGGATTAATTTGTTTTGTGGCAAGTCAGCTAACGAATGTTTCGAACTTTTCCGTTAAGAATACAATAAACTGCGTGATTATATAGTTCTAAATAACACTAGATTTTGTAACAATAAATTTAAATCTTTATGGATTAATCCTAAAATTAAAGAAGTTTGAAAAACCTACGAAACAATATCCTCAACTATGCTATTGTCAGAGAAATTTCAAATAACTTGCATAGACATAACTTACTACTTCATAGAATTGTATTGCAACTGTACAAGAAGAGATGGCAAATCTTCTAATGAGATATTAGATACTGGAGTTTTTTTTTTGACGGAACATAGCAAAAAAGGGATATAGTTCGCACAATAGGATGATCTCAGCAGTTTCCATTAAAAATGGGAAGGTCTTTTGATGCATTATCTAGAAAATGTAAAATATGTAACAAAAATCAAGATATTGACGATTCAAAGCAGCAGCAAACCGAAGCAGAAAAAAACCCACACATTTGCAATAAAAACTATGACGGATCAGCCGTCAATGTTTCCGTCAATGGAAGCAGCTGGTGCAACAAAGATATTTAATCGATCTTTTCAGAAAATTTTAATAGAAAGGACCTGATCTTTCTATTAAAGTTGTACTTAAGTTAAAGCCCAATTATGTAGAATTAACATCAGATGCTTACTTAAACTGTTTACTTCATGGAAAAAACACAGAACCAAAATGAAAGTTTTAATGCAATGATATGGTCCAAATTACCATATCAAAGTTAAGTTAAAGTATGTTTCGCTTTCATGTCGCTTACACGACTAAAATTTGGACTCTATGATGTTATTGGAGCCTTTAATATTAGATTAAAGTCTACTATTCTTATATTTGAAAAACTTAATATGATACCAGGACAACATACCATTTCTAGATGCGATTGCTTGAACTAGAGAAGCGTTACCATGTTAGAATATAAAAATCAAGAATTTTTGACTCGTTATTAGATGATTTAGTTAGTTTAGTTAGGCGAGTTGTTCTTCATAAAATAAAAGAAGTTGATGAGGAAGTATTTTTGGTGCAAAGCAGAGGTTGTTAGAATAGGTAAAATTGGAACAAAAATCTAGCAAACATTGTATGATGCTATTTACGAATCAAAACCTAGAAGCATTTACACATTCCCATTGTTATTTGACTTTGATAAAGGAGACATGATTTTGTTATAAAAAATTAGAACGGAGGTAAGAATAGGTAAATTGGAGGTTTTATAAAAGGTAGAATTACTTTAAAGTTTCTTTAGTAATATTAATTGGTAAACCTGTCATTGTTACTATTTAAATGTAAACAAAGATTCTGTTATGTTTTTTTCATGATAATCAAATTTATTAAACTAAAGTTGTTTTTTTAAAATTGTTTTGCATAAATTAACTGGCAAGCTGTTTATAAGGAAGTATGACTTTTATACGGAAACTATGTCGTTTATTTTTTATTATTGCTAAACTTTAAAATAAACGTACATTCATTATAAACATTTAATGACATAACAAACTATTTATTTAACAATGCATAAAACATTTTACTAAAGAAGACACTTACTAATTAATTATTAAAAAAATAATTTATTATTTACCAAAGCTCTATTAGGTACTAAAAAATAAAAAATCAACGTAAAAATTTTTACTTTGTTAATTTAAATCGAGTGAGGAAAAATAATTCAGGCGATTTTTTAAAAGTTTTATTTTAATGTTGATCTTTTTAGAATACTTCACCGATTCTACCGGTAGAATTCGTGAAATATTATAAAAAGGTCAATATTAAAATAAAGAAATTTAAAAAAATGTTTTGAATGTTATGTCATTGAATGTTATAATAAATGTGCGTTTAAATCAAAATTTAGCAATAGTAGTAAATATATTTACATATCTTTTTTAATTGGGTTATACAGCCGCATGACAGCACTGATCAATACTCCGCACAAATAATTCAAAAATATTTTCAAAATAATATAATAACAAAAAAGAAGCGGAAAGTAAAAATCCTTTTTAAACTAAACTTTATTTTGGATTTGTAAAGGTTTGAATTATAAGTTTACTTCTAAAAACCTTAAAATACCATCAATTAATAGTTTCATTCAATTTTAACAGGGTGCGTATAAACAGATGCAAGCATACTCACGATGTAATTTATTCATGCAAGCAACTACCTGCATATTTGAATTTAAAAAAAAATTTAAACTAAAATATAAAAAAAAGAAAAAAAAATGGCGCATGAAATAAATACAAAAGTTATTCAAAAACTCACGCACTCTATTCGCAACTTTATTTATGAACCTGCACTCTATTCGCACTCTACTCACGCACTCTATTCGCAACTTTATATATGACCTTGCGCTAAAGATAAAATACTGGCTCTATATTAATTTTTATCTTAGTTTTGTATGGTTGGTCTACCATTAGATTACCATTTGCATTGTCGTGTTTTGTAAGCTAGATCTAAACTCTCGTTTTACCATTGTGTTACAGGCCCGTAGGAACAAAAATTATATTGGGTGGGCAGTACTACCCCGAAATAGTATTAAGGACATTTTTTTATAAAGATTTTTGATTAAGGTCATTTTTTCAGTCAATTTCTTCAAAATTATTTATTTGAAAAATTATTGGGGGAGGGGGGAGGGCATATGTCCCTCTTACCCCCCGGTTGCTACGGGCCTGTATTACAATTTCTCCTTCCCCTCTCTTCTTCTTCAAAAAAAAAATAAAAATATAAAAATATAAAAAAAAAAAGCATGTATAGTTTATTATGATAAAAATTTTTAAAAAATATGTTTTTCAGATTTTTATAAATACTTTAAAATGATAATTTATAATTTATAAAAACAAAAAATGTTTACTATTATTTACTTCTCATTTGCAGCTCATTTGTTTTTTAAGCATGTTTAAAAATTGTTTAAAAGTTTTTCTGTTATATGTTTCTGTTGATGTTTCAGGAAGACAAAGAAGTTCACGAAGAATTAAAACGTCCATATCACTTCTCTCGCATATACCGTTTCGTCTTTTTCTATCAGATGTTTTTGGAGTAGTTAATGGGCAAGTTGCAATAAACTCTAGCATTTCTTCAAGATCGTAATTCTCATTTCGACAACCCGGCACTACTTTTTGCAAGTTGTGTGTCATCATTAATTTTACGTAAACGTTCTGTACTTCAAAGGGAAATTTTTTTGTGTTGTTCGATTCCATATTATAAATACAGGTAATTAATGTAAATTAAAAGTTTAAAGGCAAAGAATCAAAAATTCTGACTCTGATAAAACTTTAAAACACCTCTGACTCTGATAAAAACACTTTACCTTATGAAATGACTGCTTTAGTCATTAAATTAGTAAGCTTTTTTAAAATGTGACGCAAATCTAAAAGTTGTTATTGCATAAATATTTTTAATGACATATATCTGGATGAAGAATCATTTCAAGAAGTTGTATTGTTTGTTTAACAAATCGACTACTTTATTTTGATTATTAAAAAAAAAGTTGAAAAGAATTCTAAAAAAAGCAACCTTAGATGTTGCCGTCGCTACAAAATCCAATTAATTTAACAGTTTATTTGTTTCGTATAATTTTAACTGTATAGTACAACAGTTGATACTAAAAAGAGATTTGATGTCGAAAACAATTTTATTTATTACTAAATATTAATACTAACTGAAATTACTAAAAATAAAACATTACTTAATAGACCTGAAAAAAAGAAAAAGGAAAAAAAAAATAACCAAAGCTAACAAATGAGAAGGAATACCGTTATGTTAATTTTAAATTGATCAATGAATATATTATAATAATCAGTTATATAGGGTATAATAGCAATACAATAAATGATAAAACTCCTTTACAACTAATGAAACTTTTAAAATTAAAATCTATCAACACTAGGTATTTTTATAGGTAACTTTAATAGTTTTCCAACTTTACAGTTTGCACTTCAACTTAACTAAAGTTTTTTAAAAACGAAATGGTTTTCTGGGTTATCCTCCTCTAGCTAATTGCCATCAAAAGTCACATACCAAGATCTGTAGAAGACTATTCAGCCCACTAAAGAGTATCATTACTCGCCGCTACGGAGCAAGATAAGCAAGTTTAAGAAGAAAAAAAAAATTATAAATTAAAAAAAAAAGTTATTAATTAGTAAGTTACAATTAGTCGGAAGTAACCGAGTTAGAAAAAATACCATAGAGAAATGCGGACAGATCGTTCATTTAAGGAACGCGTTAACTTATTCATAGTTTCGAAATAAGGTTTTTTTTCTGTAACTTTTTTTTTTTCATCTCTTTGCATGATCTTCTTAAAATTTTTATAAAAAGATGAAACGTTAAGATTAAACTTCTTTGTTTCAGTTTAAGGTTTTTATTAACGTTTTCTTTACTTCGCTTAATATCGTTAGCAACATCAAAAAAACAATTTTTGATTGCGTTACTTTTTGCGCACAATTTAAACGTTGAATTTATAATTTTATGTTGATTAATGTTTTAATTCACTGTAACAAAATGTTAAATGGAGTTTATAAAAGAAGCATAACCATTAATTGAGTATCGTAAAACTTCGGTGAAGCCGGCAATCAGTTCTCTTTAGTATGTTTAATATCAAAATAATACCTGACTAATGCTAACAAACTTAATATACTCTAAATAATTATACTAAAATTTATTATTTATTTATCAATACGCTTTTCATCTAGTCACAAAAAAAAAGTCATTAACTAAGACACAAACCCAAAACTTTGAACAACTTGAAGTTTTTTTTGTAAACATGAAAGCGAATTTTTTCTGTTTTTAATTTAATATAGTTTTAAAATCAAGTAAGTGTTTATAAACTGATTTTTAAGATAAATTTCAACGTGGAGCCAATTTTAAACTTGAGTAACATGATGCTCATTTGAACAGCAAATGTTTTGCGAAAAATTGCAATGAAAATTGATTGGAGACCGTGAACAACAAAAATCTTATAACTTATGACCCCTAACCCCAAATGTGGTGGCAAAAATCCAAAGTTTTATTCTATCATTACTCTAAACATTATGATGGGCAGATTTCAAACTTTAGCTTATTGTACTTAAGTGTTTAAAAGGTATGCCAATGTGAAATTTACTCCTTAACAAATAATTACATAATTTTCAAGCAGTAAAATATTATTAGATAAAGCTTAATATTATCTATCATTTAATAAATACAAATTTAGTTTAGATTTAAAAAAATGACAAAAGGCACTACTTACTGCTCTTCCAAACCAAGTTTTTAATTAATTAATTTTAATTAATAAAATTTTTAATTAATTAATTTTAAGTAATTAATACGAATTTATGCAAACCATTTTAAAAAAAGATTACACACACACTTAAGTAAAGTTAGCTAGATGTCCAGTGACGGATCCGGGAATTTTTGGTGGTGGCAATGGTGGTGGTGGGGGAAGGGCGGATGTTGAAACATTTTTGTATAATGTATCACATTTGTGTCTACTAAAAAAAAATAAAAAAAGGTCCTTCATTTCTAAGATATTTTAGAACTCTTAGACTCTGATGGGGAAGAGGCATATCCCCCTCCTCCTAGAATCATTACAGCTGATGTATGAAAGTTTCAAAAATCAAATGTTTCAAGAAAGTTTCAAAAATCAAATGTTTCAAGAAAGTTTCAAAAACCAAAAGAAATTTTCAAAAACCAAGAAAGTTTCGAAAACCAAAACTTGCGATTTTTGATAACCAGAAATAAAGACAGAAAATAAAATTGGTAAAAACATTTATAAACAAAAAGAATTAAATTATTTAAAGATTTAATTATGCAATCTAATCTGCCGATATAGATTTCTACTTTAACGGTCTTCAACAACGGCCTTTAGATTTTATTGTTTATTTATCTATTTTATTATTTCACAGTTTAACGCTAAGTATAATGATTAAATTGCAATTAAAATTGGATAAAAAAGTTAAATTATCAAAGGTAAAATAATATTATCCATAAAAGTTAATTGACAAGTATATTATGTAACCTTACAATCTAAAAAAAGAAAAAAAAAACATTGTCAAACAACAAAAGCATCACAATACTCTATTTATATCGAGGGAGGAGTGCATCTGTATCATAAATAAATGGAAAAATATTTATTTTACGTCGCTTTTCAGTATTATAAAGATAAAAGCTTTACATCATTGATTTATTTTAAATTACTTCATATAATAAAACAATCAAAGTAACATATATAAATGATATAAAGTAACTTATATAAATGATATAAAGTAACATATATAAATATATTAAATTAATTGAATTAATTAACAAATATATGCGATGATGTCTGGTGATGACAATGAGTTTTTGATTCAGTAATATGGCGTATATAAGTAGTAAAACAGCGCCATATAGTATTTAATCTTATAAAGGAAAGTAAATTATGTTAGTCATTGAGTAACAAAACACGAAAAGTAATACAAAACACAAACGCAGGATACGCATAAAATAGAAAAACTACGGCAAACAATCGTCATATTTCGCCCATAAAATATCAAAAACGTCAGAAGTGAATAAAGGAACTGAGAAACGTAGCTTAAGAAAACAAAAATAAAGCAGCGTTTTAAAAAAAATTTTCAAGTCTAAAATACAAACTAAAGATTTAATATAAAATATGATATTTAAACAAAAAAAACTTTCAAACCATACAAAATCTGCGTTTTTTGCATGTAATCCGAAAATCTAACTGCGAAAGCTTATTAAAAAAGTATTTTCATTTTGCTCTTCTTTTTTTTATTTGGACAGTTATACGTCAAAAATCTTTGATTTTGCGATTGGCACACATATCTATCTTTAGGGATAATGCGCATATATGGAATTCATATATCTATTCTTTTTTTTTCTTTTTTTTTTTCTATAGATTACCATCTTTTGACAGGAAAATTTAAAAAAATTGAAATAAGGTTTTTCTTTTTATTTATTTATTTATTGGTTTAAGTACCCAAGAAGACCTAACGGTTTTGTCACAGAGCATCGCGGAAGTGCTAGGAAGTTCACGCCTCCTCACAGTGGGACAGAGTGTGCCAAAATACCAAAACATCAATGTCGGCATTGCACGGTGAAAATTTGTTATTTGTTATAAAGACATGTTCATTAGAAGAAACATCTAGTAGAAAAAAACATTAATTATTAATTTAAGCGTTACTTTATGCCGTTATTTACACGTGAATTTGTTTTAAAAACAATTTTACGTAAGTGTAATCATTAGTTTTATGCATCGAAAACAGACAGTTTTCGATATTTTTTTGTTACAAACATTTACAATTAGATATCAGATAAACCATCCTCCAATATTATCCAAACATGTAAAAAAAAATGTTTTGTACACAAAGAATTCCTACAAAATCTTTCATTACTGTTATAATTTATAAGATCTGTAAATATAAGTAAAAAAAAGTTATTTTATGACAAAAATATGCATTGAAAAGTAATATTTTTGATGTTTAAACTGGTAAAAGTTGTCTCGTCCATCAAAAATATCTCGTATTTTTCGCCAAACTTTACTCTTTTTTTTTTTATTTTTATTTTTTATATTATATATTTACATGTTTATTACTTTTATATTTATACAATTTATATATAAATATAGTTTATTATTTTATATATAAATATAGTTATTATTTTATATATAAATATAGTTATTATTGTATATATAAATATAGTTATTATTTTATATATAAATATAGTTATTATTTTATATAAAAATATAGTTATTATTTTATATATAAATATAAAATTTTAATAAAAAAAAAATCGATTTTATCCCACTGTGTTCCTTCCTTACCGATGGCGCGATATATGCCATGAGCTCGCTTCAAACCCTGTATTTCTGACCAAATAAAAATCTCAGCTGATGCACGAACACTTACTACTTCAATACCTAGAAAACTCAGTTGCTCTATATACAACCAGCTTTGCACTTCTTAAAAAAATAACTTATATAAGTATACATGGTTATTATGGACCACCATATAAGTATACATGGTTATTATTGGATAATACCAACCTAGCAGATCCAAGAACGTCACTTATATAGAAAGATAACGCACACATCAACGCTGTAATGCAATTTTTTTTTGTTTGAACGTTCAAACTAAGTGAAAAATTGGCTTCATAAATAATAATACCTGTATAATCACTCGAATTATAATTTGAAAAAAAAAGGAAATAATTAGCCTACAGCAATACCAAATTCTGGATAAAAAAGCAGACTGATCGGGTTACTGGTTAAAGATTTACAACAATTTTAGTTTAAATTTTGTTAGTTATTTGCAATTGCTACTGTTATACTTGATCGCTACTTTTCAAAATAATGGTTACATAAGTGCTCTACTATGTAATATAAACAATTTTTATTATAATTGTTTTATGTTATGCTACAAGTATTCATTTTTTGTACTATACCCAGTGGGCACACGACGTTATTTCGACGTCGATTTACAGTTGATTTTTAGTCGCGACGTCGTATACCAAAAATCAACGTTGAAAAATTTGTTTAAAACTATCAATTAAAATCGACGTTGATTCCACGTTAATTCAACGTCTATATTACGAGTTCGACCGTTCGTAATTGCAATATGAGAACTAAAATACGCATGCGTGACTTTAAATTTTTTTATTTAGCATAACAAATAACAACTAACAAGTTATTATAACAACTAACAAGTTATATATAAAGACTTAACAAATTATTTATTAGCCCAATAAAAACAAGTAAAGTCATACATGCTAATAATTAGGCCATCTGTTGCCTTTTTATAAGGTTTTGAATTTGACAATTTAACAATAACACATGGCTTAACTTGTGATGCAGTTAGTTAGGTAAATAGTAAATAGATATTTCTTTATGACCGTATTATTTTATGAGTGTGGATTATAAGTAGAGATTACTTGAATTATTTTTACAGTTTTTTAAGTAAGTTTTTTTTTGGGTTTGATTAAATTGTTTTACTCTGTATGTTAGTATATTTGACTATACTAGTTTATATATATATACATATATATATATATATATATATATATATATATATATATATATATATATATATATATATATATATATATATATATATATATATATATATATATATATATATTGTATGATATTTTGTATTTGCAATAAAATACAAAAAACTCTTGAACGTATAAGAGTGCTCAATAATAAATAAATAGGATTTATTTATATTATTTAATAGAGCATTATATTAATTTATAAAAATAAAGAAAACAACTTTTTTTGGTACTAATAGTTTCATGCCTAAAGGCAATCATCAGCCATGTAATACAAAACAAGAAACAAAAAAAACCGTTAAAATATAAAGTTACAGTGGAATGTGCTCCGTCGTCAAAACAAAACAAAAACAAAAACCTAAAAACGGCTGCCTAATCACCCGTATCGAAATTCGAAAGGAGGAACTTGCTTTTATGTCTACATTTAGATACTAATTCATTCCTCTTATTTAATAAGTTATCATAGGTGTACGATATTATGAAATACTTTTCGTATAGACATAAGTTGCATCGTTTTATTGTGGGATTGTAAGATCTACAACGTTTTAAAATTTTCCATTTAATTGTCGGGTTTACTCCATTTTCCTTTAACTTCCATACTTCCTTAGACAACTCAGTATCGTTTTTATATTTTTCGATCTTAAAAGATTTTGTATGATTAGCGTATCTAAGTTTAAAAGCAGTTTCACTTACTCCAAAATACACTTTTTCAATCCCGTCTGGAGTGCCTGGATATAGAGTGGCTTGATACACTATGTTATTAACGAGACACTGTTGATTTAAAGGGCACTTGCTTTTAGTAATACAATTGCAACTTTTATCTGATTCTGGGGGGATGCTTTTCATAATATGACGGTTATGAAAGTTAACGATTGATTTGATGTTTGGCATACAACTGTAACTCACCTTTAGAGTATTTCTATTAAAAATCTTGTGGTATTTATGTCCAACTGGAAAGTGCTTGTCAATTAAATCCAAAAAGATTTTACCAATTTTAGTAGAAACATTTTTACTATATGGGGGGTTAAACCAGATAATATTGCGCTTACGGTTTTTTGGTAGAGGTTGAATGAGTTTCGGAATATAATTAAGTTTAAATTTGTAACCAGACTTTTTTAATGCATCCTGATACAAATGAGCAGAGCTTCGAAAGCTAGTGTCATTAGATGAATTAGCTGACAACCTTAATTCTATAGAACGAGGAAGTTGCTTTATTATGCTAGGAGGGTGATTGGAATCAACATGTATATAATTTAGTTCATTGATTGGTTTACAAAATGGTCTAAAAGATTGATCATTGAGATTAAGTGTTACATCAAGGAAGTTCACGACTTTCATGTTACATTGTATGGAGATAGAAAGATTGTTATTTTTGAAAATTTGAATAATATGTTTTTTTATCGCGTCCATAAGGTGGCCACTAGCATTTTTAAAAACCGCTAAACCATCATCTCGGTATAAGCCAAAATCTGTCTTGTTATAATGCTGTGATAGCTGAAAAAGAAGAAAAACTCCGACAAGCTCACATACTTCTGCGCCGTCAAAAGCACCCATTGCAACATCAAACAAACCACTGTTCTTTTTAATCCAAGGTTGCTCATTATTAAACAACAACGATTTTCGAGCTTGTTTAATTATAAGTTTGTCTTCGTTTTTTTTCGATGATTGCCTTTAGGCATGAAACTATTAGTACCAAAAAAAGTTGTTTTCTTTATTTTTATAAATTAATATATATATATATATATATATATATATATATATATATATATATATATATATATATATATATATATATATATATATATATATATATATATATATATATATATATATATATATATATATATATATATATATATATATATATATATATATATATATATATATATATTAGGTACGTGAGTAAAAATTTCAAATTGTTTGAATACTATATTGTTATATATCATTAGAAAGAGGATTATTACAGTATTTTAAAGGTCAAAAAATTATCAAAATCGAACAATTGGTTTAAAAGCTATGACTGTTTAAGTACCGATTTTTCTATATATGGATTTGTTGAAGAAACTGTGGTCAAAATAACGTTTTTCTTCACTTAAATTGTCCTAACTTTGTAAATTCTTATCGAAAAAGAAATATCTTGGAATCAAAAGATAGGTGTAAGAGTGGGCTACAACATATATATATATATATATATATATATATATATATATATATATATATATATATATATATATATATATATATAATATATATATATATATGTATATATAACTCTCTTACATTGTATTACAATGAAAGAGTGTTTTAATACTGTTAATTTTTTTTTTTTAATAATTGACTGTTAATCTTTCAACTGTAATAAATAATGTAAATTATTTATATTATTTATTACAGTTGAGTTTTATTTATTTTATTTATATTATTTATTACAGTTGAATCGTACTTTATTTATTAAATAAAATACGTTCATATATAACTTATATATGTTAGTGAAATCATTCAACTTTTATGTATTATACATGTAACATAATAATGAAAAACATTTGTTATATTGTTTTAGCAACTCAAAGCAGCACAATGGCGGCAGCCAACAATATTAGTTAGTTATTTTACACATTCCATACCCATTAGTTTCTTTTAACTTAAGATCAGTAGATATAGTTTAGACAAATGTTTGTATTATTTTGTTAAAAAAAGTTTTTTAATTGCTTTTTAGAAGATGCTTTATATATATATATATATATATATATATATATATATATATATATATATATATATATATATATATATATATATATATATATATATATGTATATATATATATATATGTATATATATATATATATGTATATATATATATACATATATATATATATATATATATATATATATATATATATATATATATATATATATATATATATATATATATATATATAAATATATATATATATATATATATATATATATATATATATATATATATATATATATATATATATATATATATATATATATATATATATATATATATATATATATATATATATATATATATATATATATATATTTATATATATATATATATATTTATATATATATATATATATATATATATATATATATATATATATATATATATATATATATATATATATATATATATATATATATATATATATATATATATATATATATATATATATATATATATATATATATATATATATATAGGGAAGAGTTCCCTTAATTGGAACAGTTAAGAATAATTATTTATTAATCTAAGATGGCTTTTTACTAACTAATAGAAAGTTTTATTGTGTTGAAATTGTGTATGAAAATGGATGATGTTTTACAAAATAATGATTTATCAAGCTTTTTTAACAATCCATGTGATTTAAAGAGTTTGAATAGTTTTCATATTAAAAAAAAATATATCTGTATGACAAATGTATTATAAATAAAGCAGATTTTTCTCGTAAAGTCGTATAAAAAAGAATTTGTGCTTGCTCCTTTAATCCATGATATTGGTTGGTAGAAGGATCAACATAAAAATTTAGCAAATTTTAGCAACTGTATAATGTATCATAATGTACAGTTTAAATTGTATTTTTCTGTTAGCTATTTTACATGAACAAATTTTTAATATATGAGTATTTTTTCTATAATATTTTCTACTATACTTTTCCAGTTGAAAAAGTATAGTAGGGCAAGCAAGATGTACATTCGAGCTGTTTGGATAGAAAATACAGAGAAATAGAGAGAGAAAATTCGATTAATAATTTTTTGTGCTGGCCATCATCATTAAATGTAATAAGTTGTTTTAATAAAATGCATTAAATGTCATGGAGATAATGTAATTTTTTTTTATATAAACATTTTATTTTATATAAACAAGTCATTTTTATTTTTTACTTTTTTTTTTTACATGCTTTCATCCTGTATATGTTGTTTTCAGTGTTTAGATATATTCTTTTTTATATATTCTTTATTATATAATGTATTTAAAACATTTTAAAATTGAACGAATATTCTTTGATCATGAGTTATGTGATAAATTTGAATTTGCCACTACTAGTGATACTCAGATAGAATCATATTCAGAAAACGGTAACTATTTAAAAAAATATTTAATTCAAGTATTATTAGTTTTAATTTGATATTAATTTTTATAGAAACCACTACCATGCTTATGCAATAGAAAACATAATAACCAACAGAATATTAAGCAAGTACCTACTCCTGTAACGCAAAAAAAGAAACAGAAAACAATTTTTATGCATACTCCACATACTGCAGCTCAAGGTATTAATTGTCTGTCTGCAAGTTGATTTAGGAAGAAAAGATTCTAAACATTTTTTCTATGCTTCAGTGATTTACACATTTTATTGATTGCTAAATTAATACATTTTATTTAATTTATGAATAATGTTTTATTTTATAAATGTTTTGTTCTTGTGTTTTAACGCTTTTAGAAATTAATTAATGTTTGGTTCTTTTGCCTTTCTGATATATCTTTATTGTTAGAAGGAGATGTTAGTAAAAGCTCTTTCCAGTATTTAAAATAATATCATGACAAATAGTTCTGAAATTCTATGGATGAACTTGCAGCAGTAATTTAGTGATTATGATAACAGTTTAAATGATTCCTGGGTGAGGGGTCTGGAGTGATGGGTTGTTTCAAACCATAACATTTTGCAGTTTTTTTTATTGTTTTTTGACTAAGTATTTAATAATAACTTAGCCTAAGTTAATCTACTTGTAACTTTTTATAAATGTACTATAAAAATAATGTGGTGTAATTATTTTCTTAAATCTTTAGGATAACTAACTTTCTAAAATTGGAGGTAAAACCATTAAAACAAATACAAAAAATGTGGTGCAAAGGTTTGTTAAAAGTAGTTTTAAATAAAAAATCTTATGAATCTTTTTATTATAGTTTGTTTTAAACTTGTGTCAAAAATATAATTAGCATATATTTTTAAAAGTTTGACAAATCAGGCATAAAATAAATCTTTCTTTTTTATGTCTGATTAGAATTTTTTTTAAACTGTTTTCTCTTACTTTTGTATTTCCTTGAGCTAAAGAACAACCTTAAAGTACAAAGGTTGTACTTTAAGGTTGTAAATTGTACCATTATTTTAATATATAAAATAATGGTACAATTTAAAGTTTTTTCTTTTATTTATAAAGTTGTACTTGATAAAAATAAACAAATAAAATTGAACATTTTGAATATTTATTGATTATTATAATAAATTATATAAAATATATATCAAGTATAAATATTTTGCAAAAACACTTTTATTTGCAATAACTGCTTCAATGCATTGTGGCATGCTTGCAATTTATTTTCTATAGTTTCTGTCAACTCTGGGTTATTGTGCCAGATCTTGATAATCTCTTCCATAAAATCTTGCTTATTAGTAAGATTTTTTTTTCCAATCTCTTTCTTTACTATTTCCCAAATGTTTTCTATGGGGTTAAGATCATGCGAGTTGTATGGCCATAGCAATACATCAACTAAGCCATAGCAGTTTTTATTGTGTGGCAAGTTGCACCATCTTACATAAGTATAAGATTTTTGACATTTGTTTTAATATTTTTGAATTTTTTTGTCATTTTTTTGACATTTTTGGCTGGACATCAATCCCTCTTCTTTTAGCCTTCTACCAATGGTCCGGTTTGACACAACAGTTACAGCTTCATGGATAAGCTTAGTCAATAAGTTTAGTGGCTTTTTTTCTGTTTTCCAGGCAGATATTTCTGATTATACTGTCCGCTCTTGGTGTTTTTCTTGCGTTTAGAAGGTGGTCTTCTTGGACCAAACTCTTACCCTGTATCAATTCTTTTTCTTACTTGCATTACGGTTTGGTAAGAAACCTTTTGCGTTTGGTAAGAAACCTTTCGTAAGAAACCTTTGTGCAGTTTTTCATTAAGAATAATTTGTGTTTTGTAAAAAATATGTTTATTAATTTTTAATCTTACTATAATAATAATAACAATGTATAATGCAGGTTGTTGACCAATGGTTTATAATTAAAATTTAATATGGCTGGCGGTAAAGGTAAAAAGAAGTTTAAAGGAACAAACATTAGGTAATTACTTGTAAGTTAAGTGTAAAATTATATATTTTTTAAAATCACAGTTCGTTTTTTTAATGCTATTTTATTTTTAACTTTTTGATGTATTTGATGCAAATTACTCAGACAATACCTTTTTTATTAGAGAGCATCTTGTCAATTAAAGTGACTGCTACAGTTGCCGAAATAAGAAAAGGAATAATGACTTTATTAAAATACGCACTCGACAGATCAAATGGTGGTGGTGGGCGCGTAAAAGGCGATTCACTAGATGTATAACATTTTTTCCTAATTGTTCTGGAACTATTGTTAAATAAAACATTTTTTTTTTTAACATTTTACTCTATTTGCATTGTGTATAAAGTCCTTTGAAGCAATTTAGTTTTATCTGATTAATATACTTGAAATACAATATTCTCTGCGCAAATTATTGCTTTTTTATTGTGTTATTTTATTGCAATTAAAGTTGAGATAATTTTTTAGTTAATTGGATTTAACCAAAATAAAAAACAAAAATCAACGTTGAATTTACGTTGTTTCAACGTTGTTCTAACGTCGTATCAACTACGTATCAACCAAATATATCACCTATTCAAAGTTGAAATATGGTTGATATGTAGTCGATAAGACGTTAGATCAACGTTGAAACAACGTAATTATCGACGTTGTTTCAACGTCGTAGTTTTCGACGTCGGATTTTATTCCCAATTCAACCAAATTTCAACGTTGTTTCAACGTGGCATATGGTCGGTTTGCGACGTTGTTTCAACGTTATTTCAACGTCATTGTGCCTGCTGGGTACTCATTTCATGTTCAATACACATATGTAGTAGGGGAAAGTCGAGTAGGCCCGTACACTTAAGGAAAAAATAGATTGTTCACATGTACTAACAAAAAACAAAGTGTTGAAAAACTTTTTTAAAAGTATAAACTGTTATCTATTCGATTTGAAACAAAAAAATAATTATTGCGTACTTTAATAATATACAAAACATAAAAGAAAGGACCTTCATCTATAATAAAGGGAAATTTTGATAAAAAACTGATTTCAATTAGAATGTTCTCAACACATTTAAAAAAAAATCGCGTTATAAAATTGCCTCAGCTATATAAGAAAACTGCTATCGCTTAGAAATATAAACTTAATCATCGTTTAGAAATATCGTTTAGAAATCGTTAAAACATCGTTTAGAAATATGAATTTTTTACAAATGAAAATAAACACTTTAAAAACATTTTTTTCAAATCTTAGATCTTTTTATTGGAATTAAATGAATTACTATTATAAGTTTGTGTATTATATAAAATGTATTATTATTTTTATGAAAAAGCTGCTTATTTTTAATATGTAAATGGATTAAGTTGTTCGGAACCACCCTCCAAACATTCTTATCAGTAAAACAAGCTACTATTTTATTCAATGCTTTTATACTGTCAAATTTTTCCTACTGTCCTTTGGTTTGGATGTTTTGTTCGAAGTATAATAATAACCTAATTAATAAAGTTCATCAAAAAGGACTTCGCATTGTCTATAAAAGATTTGATCTCCCATTAGAAGAAATTCAAAAAATAGAAAATATCCCAAGTATCCAACTTAGAAATTTAAAGTTTTTGTTAACTGTAGTAAAAAATTAGTATTCCCACCCATAGTCTCTAAACATATGTTCATAAAAAGTAAATTTTATAGTGCAACCTCGCTATGGAACTCCAAGACAATGAAACTATGTCAATAAATTGTCTAAAGATGTTCAAAAAAAGTATTTTAAACTGGCACGGGAAATCTTGTTTTTGTAAAATTTGTCAAAAGTAACTTTTTTTATTTTTTACGTCGTAAATAACCAACTTGTTGTATTTATTGGCATTATTATAATATTTACTATGTAAATATATATTATTTACTATGTAAGCTATTTTTATTTTATTTTGTTTTATTTATTTTTTATTCACGATATGTATGTTTGTTTGTATTGTCTTATACAGTTTAGCGTGTTGATTTTAATTAGTTTTTGTTGATTATAAAACTATTGTAAACAATCAACTGAAAATAAAGTTTTAAATAAATAAAAATTGGGCCGATATCACCTAATCATACCTCATTCACAAATACTAGTTTTAAAACCAGTAAATTATAATATTAAATGAATTTTTTTTTAATATATATTGTAAATAAAAATACATCTTTAATCAATAAAAAACTTTACCAGTTTACATAAAAACTAGATATATTAATATGTGAATCAAATATGATAATACATCGCTCTTCTGGTGGCGGAAAACAATACCTTGCACACCCAGCCTATCACTTCAGCATACTATGATAGATATTTTGCATAAGCCAAATTTTCGCTCTAATAATGTTTTTATAGTATTTAAAATCACATTGCTTTTTTAGTTTAAGCTGTTCATCAAATGTCCAAAGTTTACGCACCGTCCAGGGCTACCCGACATTCCTCTATACATATTTTATAAACTACTGCCAAAATGCAAAACAAATGCAAAATAATATGCAAAACCTGGTTAAAGGACTATAACTTAAAAAAACAAACAAAAAAGTAACAATATATGTATATGTATATATACATATACATAGCTCGTCATTGATGTACATATACATATACATAGCTCGTCATTGATGGTAAAATCTTTAGATAGTAGAAGACAACTAACGTCGTTAACAGCAGTAAGAGTATATGCACCGAATCGCAATTAGCAATACAAATCCAAAAGATGATATTCACTTTATTAAGGCTTTTGCTTAGCCGAGCTCATTGAACAGATCCAGTTTTCGATGACATATTTAAGCACTTTCACCATTTCTCCCTTGCAAATGGCTTGCTCGCGTCGTACGAGAGCTACATTTTGTCATTGAAAATCTATGCGGTATTCCTGTAGCTTCAGTAAGAATCTTTCATCAGGCAGGGCAAACATTAAAAAATACCTGCAAAAATTTGACATTTCCAAAGAAAACTTTGATCTCAATTGCTTATTCGACTGCGTACATACCAGCCAAAATACAGTGGGTGCCAGAGGGAACGTACAGAACTTTTGAATAGTTTTGCCTTGTTAAGGCTAAAGCTCCCTTGCAAGCAGCTGATTTATTAAATTCATTATTGTACCCCTGAAAACTACCGTTTGAAAAACCCAAATCTAGCCTTGTAATCGCATAATCTAGCTTTATAATCACATAATCTAGCCTTATAATCACATAAGCTAGCCTTGTAATCACATCAGTAATAAGCTTGACTATATTGATTCCTTTCTTCTTATTGAAACACAAAAGAATCGTTCTTTAACACAAACGAATCGTTCTTTAACACAAAAGAATCGTTCTTTAACACGAAAGAATCGTTCTTTAACACAAAAGAATCGTTCTTTAACACAAAAAAATCGTTCTTTAACACAAAAGAATCGTTCTTTAACACAAACGAATCGTTCTTTAACACAAAAGAATCGTTCTTTAACACGAAAGAATCGTTCTTTAAGACAAAAGAATCGTTCTTTAACACAAAAGAATCGTTCTTTAACACCAAAGAATCGTTCTTTAACGATTCTTTGGTGTTAAAGAACGACGAAAAGAGGAATCAATAAGTTTTATACTTGCAAGAAATTATTCATTCCCTTTCCCATTCACGTTTGTTGATTCACCTGCAAACATAATTGTATATAATAATTTTAATTCAATTGTTACAAAAATTATATAAACAATTAAGATTAATATTGAGTGTACTTAATAGCAGGTAACCAAATAAAGCTAAATTCCTATAAGCCAATAAAAGAGTCACACTCAAAATTTCTCCGAGAAATGTCTTCTATTTAGCTCTGTTAAAATTTATTCCCCTCTGGAATTCTAAATCTATACTAATGGAGCTGGAAAGATAAATGTAAGCCTCTTTCTAAAACTTTTGGTGCAATTGGCTGGATAGATGCTGCATTACACGATCTATGAGTTTCCTCCATTGATCTCTAGCTCTTCCGTTCCAACAAAAAAGGTAAAATTCCCCGCTTTTGAATACTGATTTCGTGCCCAACTGGCAAAGAGAAACAGTTGAATGCTTTGGTGGTCATGATCCATACCAAAAAATCTCTTTTAACTTTTTTATTATTAAGTAAATATCGATATAACACATTTAGTATCATATTTCGCATTTATACAGATTAGAAGTTTTACTCAAAAACACCAATTTTTATAGAATATTTGAATAAAAGAACATAGATTAGTTGCATTTTACTTACGACTTTGGCGGAGTGTTTGCAGCAGTTACTGCGTCTTGTGTATTTGTTTTAAAACTATTCTATTGCCTTGTTTTTTGTTGTTAAAGATACTGTTTATAATATTTTTATTTCCAGCTATTTTGTTCTATTAAATACATTAAAACAATTCCATATAGACCATTACTTCAAATTCAAGGGACACTCCATTGTAAACAAAAGATTAGCATGTTAAGCATTTGCATAAATATCAATTTAAAACAAAAATTATAAAATTTTGTAAAAATTTTTTAGGTGCCTCAGGAAGTCCTTACGGTCTTATTACAGAGCATTTGATTTCTAATTGATCTCTTGCCCAGGTTTTGAACCACTGATTTCATGCGACTGAAGCAAACGTGCTACCAATATCTAAAAAATATATATATATACAATTTTAAATATCTTTTTTAAACTATCAACCATCTTATTTAACCGTAAGTTAAAACTTATTATTTATCAATCAACTTATCTAACCAAATACTTATTTAGTCAGTATCAACACTTATTCTGACTGTAAACTAAAAGTCTCAGCAAGTTTCACTGACGCATCGAATTAAAATTTCAACGTTTCCACCGTGGATTTGAGCAAAAATTTGTTTTTTTTCTATTAGTATTAATGTTTACTCTAAACCCGTCTACTTTAAACCTGATGCTAAAACTCAAATACCTGATAACTGATCAAGTCCTGGTAGAGACAAGGCAGCTTATTTCCCTAGAAAATGCTTCGCTATGATTCTCTTTTTTGCTTCAACAGTTAAATATTACTTGAAAAAATAGCGCTTTTATTGTGAAACTGCCAACAAATCTCTCTTTTGCTTTAACTCCTTCAACAACCGCGTTGCTCACCCGCTATGTAACGATGTTGTCAGTGCTTTTTTTTTTTTTTTTTTTTTTTTTTTTTTTTTGTCTTTTATCAAAGCTTTACAAATACGTGATCATAAATATAAACTAGTTCGTTTACATTGTATAAAAAAAATACCGTACATATAATAAGAAAACTTTTTTTAATACAAATAATAATATATATAAAAAAGTAACACTGTTAAAAGACGCGGGAAACTTGCAGAAGACCATTTTGGTCTTGTCATCAAGAAACCGCTTTTAGTTGCGATATTTTATATACTTAATTTATTAAGAAATTTCAGTTTGTCAAAGTCTCATGGTGGCATAAGAGTCACACATAAAAAGCTACAAGATAATCAAAAACAAAAAACGGAAAAGAGCTGTATTTGATACACATAAATATATAGTTACATGGTTTGTTATACTTAGTATATTGACATGTACGAAATATAAATAAAATCTAACATTTACTTTGCTTTAAAGTGGATTTTTTAGGGGTTTTTAGTTATTTGTTTTAATATACGTTTGTAAAATTGTTTAAGTTTAGAACAAGTTTTTTTAAAAGTGTTTTCAGAGAATTATGGTTAAGTAGTTTTGTAATTATAGTATTTTTAGCTATTAGTTTGTTGTAGAGGTAAGGGCCGCGATACGAGATGGAGAAACGTGATAGTTTTGTTTTTTTATATGGTACTTTAAAATTTCCTATTCCTCGAGTTTCATATTTATTTCTATTGCATTTAAAAAATTCTTCTGAAAAATGTAATGGGACAAGTCCGAGTTTATATTTGAGCATGAATATCAAATTTTGGTAAATGTTAATTTTGTAGACATTTAGTGCATTTAGAAGCTTTAGCAAAGGTTCGGCATGAGTAAATTTATCTTTATTAAATACTATTCTTGCAGCATGTTTTTGTTGTCGATAAAGTGCCACTAGGTTGGATCTATGGGTACTTGCCCATGCTATATTACCATACGTATAATAGGTTTGAATGAAGGAGAAATAAAGTAGCTTTAAATTTTTTTGGGGTAGCATCGGTCTAGCTTTGTAAAGCATGCAAATGTTGTTTCTTATTTTGGTATTTAATAAGTTTATGTGAGCTTTCCATGAAATATTCTCATCGATAAGTATTCCTAAAAATTTTGTTGCTTTGGTTCTTTCGATAAATTTATTTTCTATTTTTAGAGACGGTAATGGAATTGGTATAGATTTTTTCCTTTGATTGGTGTGAAATAGAATGTAGTTGGTTTTTTCTGTACTCAATTTTTCAATGTCGACACATTCAAAAGGAAATTTAATCAGCACTATTAACATTACCATAGCGCATCATCTTCCTTGCAATCGAGCACGAGCTAGCATGGCTAACTGTTTATGGGCTTACGGAATCGGCTCGATTCCTTCTAATTCAACGACAGTTAAACCCTATTTTTTTCATAAAAAAAGAGTTTATAATTAGTTATAACAGTATAATTTTTTTCATGTGTATTTTTATTCCGAGTACTAAAGTTTCAACGTCAAGTACAAAAACTAAGCAAATTTCACATTGTCATTCATTAAAAAAGGTTCTATTTATTGTACAAAAAAAAAAACGAGTTGTCCGATACCCCTTTAAACTTGGCAACCGGAGTAATCTGCCCCTTTTGTCTCTCCCTCTCGAAGGCCCTGGTTTTAATCAACGTATGTTTTTTTGTTTACATCAATTTCTTTCGATTCATTAGCGCCATATAATTTTAAAACATTTTTTTCTCTCTTTATTCTTTCCGAGGTTTCTTTAGAGAAAACATTTAGAATACTAGCCATTTCGTCATTTATCTTATGTTTGTAAAATTGTCGTAAAATTTATCTTATGTTTATTTGCCGTAAAAAGACTAAAAAAAAACTTTATAACTTAATTATCATCGAGAACCTTGGGGTATTACGCAAGATACATATAAACATTGTGATTCATTATTGTGATAAAATTTTGTTTTGCTTTTTCTACTTGTATTATGATTTGTGTGTGTAAATATATATATATATATATATATATATATATATATATATAAAATTTATATTTTTTTTCAATGTTTTTTAGATAGATATATAAGTCAAACTTTTCTCACGTTGTAGGTTGTTTTAGTTCAAGTTTTGATTTATTATGTGATAAAACAATTCTACATAATTATCTATATTAAGAACAAGATTTTTAAGTTTTGACTTTAAAGAAAATATATTGTCAGTAATTAAGGTGTATTTTGGAATCAATTTGTTATATAAAATCTTTGTTACCAACAAAAAAGTTGCCTTCACATATGACTTAATATTCACATATGACTTAAAATGCCCTTCACATATGGCTTTTATATATATATATATATATATATATATATATATATATATATATATATATATATATATATATATATATATATATATATATATATATATATATATATATATATATATATATATATATATATATATATATATATATATATATATATATATATATATATATATATATATATATATATATATATATATATATATATTTCGTCAATAAACAATCATTTTACAAAATTTTTTGTAAAAATAAAAATTAAATCTTTATATTCTGACAGGAGCAAGTAGAAGACACTGCGTCTTATCACCCTGCTCCTAAGTTTGTGAAAATATCAAATAAGATTTACGTATTAAGTTCCTAAAATATTCGTTATATAAGTTTTATACATATTACAAGTTTTATACATACTATAACATATTACAGCTCATAAAATATATGTTATAAGATGCATATATGCGTGTTAACAAATCGATATATAAATGTTTTTAAAAATACAAAAGAATGTTTTTATTATTTAAATCTAATAAGTATTGTTTAATTGCTCTTTTAAATAGTTCAATTGAAGTCATGTTTTTCATGTCTCTATTAAGGAAATAGTTCCACAAACGTGGTCCTCGACATGTAATTGAGTCTGTTTTTCTAAGGGATGTTGTAGGCATGAGAAAGTTGCCAATGGAATGTCTTGTAGAGTATTTATTATTAATTAAGGTAAAATGAGATTGAAAAGCACGTTGTTATGAATTTTAAACATAAATAACAGATTTTGATAGATGTTTAGTTTATAAATATTTAAAACATTAATTTTTTTAAGTGAAGGCTCGGCGCATGCATATCTACCATGATTCAAAATTAACCGGCTCGCTTGCTTTTGTTTGGTATTAATTTTTTTTGAAGAAGATGAATAATTACTTGCCCACACTATATTGCAATAGCTAATGTGATTATGAATAAATGAAAAATACAAGCTTTTTAAGCACATTATATTCAAAAGGCGCTTCGTTTTGAAAAGGATCACAAGAGCTTTTGAAATGCTGTTTTCCACTAATTGGATTTGATTTTTCCAGTTTAAATGATCGTCAAATATTATACCTAGGGTTTTCATTGAATGAACTCTTTTTACTTTAATGTTGTTTATAAAAAATCAGGAAGTTTTAGGGGTATGTTATCAGTTTTCAAAGGTTTCGTGAACAGAATGCATTTAGTTTTATCAATGTTTACGGACAGCTTGTTGGCTTTAAACTATTCATTGAGATTAATTAGCTCTGTGTTTACAGTAGAAAAAACAAATTTTAAATTAGACCCCGAAAAAAAAATATTAGTATCATCAGCAAAAAGAACAAAATTAAGGAATTTAGAAGATAAGTGGATGTCATTGATACATAAGAGAAACAGCAGAGGACCAAGTATTAATCCCTGAGGGACACCGCAACTAATAACTTCTAACTGCGTACAAGTTAAATCATACGTCACATAATCTTTACGATTTTGTAGATAATCCATTATAGATTAGTATTTTGAATTCCATAATTTTTTAATTTATAGAGAAGGGTTTCGCGGTCGACAGTGTCGAATGCCTTCGATAAATCAACAAAAACTCCAAGTGTATAATTATTGTCATCAAATCCTTTCAAAATATTGCTAGCCAAATCCAGCACAGCATACTCAGTGCAATGATTTCTCTGAAATCCAAACTGTTTAGGATATAAAATATTGTTTTTATCGATGAAGTTATATATTCTATTATACATAATACGTTCGAGAACCTTTGAAAAACAGGAGAGAATCGAGATGGGTCTGTAGTTTGATTTAAAGAATCATCGCACGTAGGAGTATTTGACAATTTTAGCTGGCCAAAATTATTTCTCTCTTTTTGACAGCTGAAAACTTTACCATATGACAAGAAATTGTAAATTAAATGTTTTTTGTACAAATCCAAGCCAGTGGCGTTCAATATAGGGGAAAGATGGGTACTTTAAGGATTACATTTTATTCTATTCAGTAGGATTTGAGGAAATAAAAGATACATTATTTTTCAAACTTTATTATGGTAAATAACATACTATATTTTGATATTTAATTAGATTCCACTTCGTCATTGTCAGAATATTCTTCATTTTCGTTGTTTTCAGTGTCGGAATCTTGGACTTCTCCAGGAAGAAGCAATTCCACAACTTCTTTTGAAAAAGGCTTTGTAAGTTTGTGTTCCTTTTTCCCAATGCTGGACAACAGAGGGTCGGATGTTAACAATCACCTATTGATGATATATTGGTTACAATCTTTTCTAGAAAATTTTCTAGCATAGCTAAGTCTGTACTCCCGGAAATGTTTGTTTCTGGCTTCAGCAGCCTCTTCCGACAATTGTCCAATTGGCAAAAGCGCATTCTCTACTATATCAGGACCATGTACTAAAACGTTATGCAAAGTTAGAGTCATTGGACACCAGGGGTATAGTTCAACATAAAGCTTTGCAGTGTCCAAACTATACTGTCTGAACTTTTCTACAGCAATCTTGTGGCCACTGGAAATTACTTCTAAGATAATTTTCATTCTGGAAATTAAACGGAAGTCTACTCCAGTGATATCTGCAGATGTTTCCGGGTTGAAGAATCTCCTGCTTGTGTTGCCGTTATTGGTATTCCCAAATCCAACCTTAGGTATGTCGACAAGAATGCCCATTTTGCTCTTGAATTCATCTTTGATTTTCTTTTTCCTATCTGAGATGAGTCTCTTCTCATCTTCATTCAGCCTTTTCTGCCATTTTTTTACAGGCAATTTATATGGTAGGTGAAGAAGACTTTTAAAACACCGTATTCTAGCATGCAGAATGGATAGTCCAAATTTGTAGCTGCTTTGATTGTCAACAAATGTTCTGTCCAAATCATTAAATTGTCTTGATGTTGTTCGACAAATATAACATCGCATGGTCGATTTAGTGGTGGTTGCTGCGTTACAGACTTTTCCGTCAATCATAGTTAACATCATCACATGTTCTACTGCTATGTCTTGAAGTTGAGTTGGTTTCAAGTCTGCAATTTTGTTTTCCATGTAAGCAATTTCTTCAGCTATTACATCAGCAGTTTCTTTTATGAACCTAATTTGAATTGGCCTGCATAACCTTGGAGACGATGGTGTAGGGTTTTGCCAGATAACCTTTTTATTTACTCCACAAGTTAGCTGTAATGGAACCATTGAGCATTGAAATATACTGGCATCAGAATTAGAGTCATCCTCAAACTTTTGATTAAACTGTGTCTGCTGGGAGCCATCACAACCCCATTTCGTAGATAATTTCATATGTTTACGCCCACTTTCCGTTAGAGTCTTGATAACTTCTTCTAAATACAACACCAATCTTTCGGCAGTATGGTTTAACAGACTTTGTAAGTCTACTTCAGCTAAACTTTCTGCGACTGTAAATGAATCAGGATCAGGAGAGCATGTTTTTCTTTCTTCGACCAAAATACTGTAGCAGGGCGATTGCTTCTTGTCACTTGTACGTACAATTTCATATTGAGATTTTGTTAGGCCTGCGTCAGTAAATATTAAAAGAGCCTCTAACGGTGTCAATTATTTTTTGAAGGTTCAAGACTGCTGTGATAGGCTTTTTTATACTTTCCCGCTCGTTTGGGAGATGTTTTAAGATCTTTGAGGGCGGTTGCAGCACTTCTTTTGCCACTTGTTGTCAAACAAGTTTCAGCTGCAAAAACAATAGCTTCTGGTTCCACATCTTTCCTGAGCTGTTCTGTATTTCTCCTCTTTGAACGTTCACTAGAATCGACAAAACTTTTTCTTGGTCGTCCGGCTGATGATGGAGTGGATGGGGTACCCGGTATTTGGAAACTCTCTTGCAGCCAAGGGCCATGCTTCTTAATAAATATTTCATGAGTTCTGGATGAAGACGACCACATTTTTATAAAAATAGCTTTCAACCTCGACATTTGACGCTTGTATACTGTTTTTAGTTCTTCGCTATATTGATTTCTTGATAACAAATTTTGATCAGCTAAGTCCATTTTTTCATTGAAATTTGGAGCCTCCTGCTGCTGAATACTGTTGGAGAAATCCAAACGAGAGATTGTTTGCATTCCTGATGACCCATCTAGAAAAAAAAAAATTAAAATGAAAAATTCATCTTGGTCCTTGATGTGCTTAGAACATGATTAAAATTTAGATGCCATCAATAGGCAGTTGATGCCATCTATATATATATATATATATATATATATATATATATATATATATATATATATATATATATATATATATATATATATATATATATATATATATATATATATATATATATATATATATATATATATATATATATATATATATATATATATATATATATATATATATATATATATATATATATATATATATATATATATATATATATATATATATATATATATAACCCTGACCTTAATGTGCATAGAACATGATTAAAATTTGGATGGCATCAACAGGCAGTTGAAATTAAGATTTTTAAATAGCTAGTGGTATAAACTCATAGAAAAACTAAAAAAACTAAAAGGGTTTCAATGCGCACTACAACTTTTTCAATTTTAAAGTCAAAATTTACTTTAAAATTCGATAAAAAAAATGCTAAGTTACATGGTACATAACTTTTGTGGTAATTAATATTTCAAAACGGTAGTAAGAGTAAATATGTAAAAAACATACCTGTCATAGGTTCATCCATGATATAACATTGTAAAACTTCTGTTGTAAACACTTGTACACAGCTTCAATAAACACCACTAAAATCGCTCGTAAATAAAATGAACCATGCAGATATAGATCGGATATTTAACTAGACTGTGTAGTTCCAATTACTACTTTTATAACCAAACCATTAACTGCTCGTTAAGCGACCATTATCGAGAGATAATAAGGGTAGGTAATTAAGTGGGTACGGGCACTTTTAATAATTCCAATTTTGGCCAGCTAAATTCGTCAAATACTTTTACGTGCGTCGCCGTTTTTATAAATTGGAATTATTTTAGCAAGTTTTAATTGATCAGGAAAGACTTAACAACGGAAGCTTCCGTTGTTAAGTTTTATGAAAGTTAACTTCTTTGTAGGTAGTAATAATTTAAAGATCATTGTTTCTTTGAAGCAATATTTCTTGATGGTCAATACAAACCTCAACAAAATTTTACCTAATGGATTTTTCATTTTGTTTAACCAAAACAAGGTTTAAGTGTTGGTATGATAAATATCAGTTAATGATTGGGCACAAACATCACAAGAAATAGGGTGTATCAAAAAAAGCCGTAGTTAGACATTTTATAATTAAAGGCCATTGGTTTACATTTAATTACACGCCATTGGTTTACATTTATACTAAACTAGAGGTTTTTACCAACGAAATTCTTTAAAATCAAACGTCATACTTTATGATTAGAGATCCTTGAATAGTGAATTTTGCCAAATACCACATATTTGGCTAATTGGCCAACACTTAGTTATTTTAAAGATTCCGGCCTACTTCGTTGAAATGCATATGTCAACAACACTGTGGGCGTTTTCATTTTATTTGAAACTAAGTAGTTTTCCAGCACATATTATTTCTTGACTGTTACATCAAATTTTTTCAACTATATTAATGTATAAAATTATGTAAAATGCATGATACTCTTCAAACCATTTAAAAAGATTTTCAAAAATACCAAATCAGGTATATCTTTCATTTCTGAGGTAATTTCAGAAAATGCTATAGATAGATATAGCACAAAGAACTCCTAAGTTAATAATAATGGTATCATCATGCCAATCTACATTTAAAGCATGGTTTAACTTTAATTGGAATGACAATTAAACCGTTCTAAAACTAATTTTCCGGGATTAGTTAAAACACAACAAACAAACAAAAAAATTAAATGCTCTGAAAAATATTGAGTTTAGTGACACACATCAGTGAAAAGTTAATCCTTTTCAGCGAAAGACTAATTCTTCTCAGAGAAGGGCCGCTTGTCACCGATGAACCATAACCGGTGTCTAGTAGCACCGGTGATAATTCATCTCTAATTTGTAAGAAAAAGAAGTTTGTTTGAAGCCGGGTCAGGCAATATATGTATCATTGGTAAGGAATGAAGCATGAACTTCCAGGTTAAATTTATGGTTATTTTTATTAATTTAGGTTTGTGCTTATGTCAAACAATGATGGTTTGCAAAAATTTGAGATGATTGGAGCCTGGGAACAAAAAAGACTAAATTTTTTGCATCAACTGCCCCAAACGTGAGAGCAACAAGTTGATAAATTTTTTTCATAATTCTTAACTAAATTTATATTCATCGATAAGTTTCATTGTAGCAGCTGTAGTTTTTTTGTTCCCATTTTTCCCATTACATTTTTTTTATTGTAAACCATCCTTATTTGATATAAGTATAAAATTATAAATGTTTGGAGTTTTTTCCATGGTTGTAAATTAGCTCAAACGTCAATAAAATGCTGCCTCTGCCCCTGTTATTATTGTTATGTTAGACAAATACATTTTAAAAAACAGCATTCTTGTAAAACGATTATGATTTAAAAAATAACATTCAACATACCGTAAAATTGCCTAAGTTCGGTCACTTAAGCTTTAAACATTTATTTATTACGCATAAATTAAAATGTTTCAATTTTTTTTCTGAAACATTCAGAAAATTATATTGATAATCGATATTATAAAAATAAAAAATGAAAAATAAAAACTAGTACTCAATATTTAATTTCAAATGAGAAGAATTTCAAATGAGAAGACTTTGACCGAACTTTTAATACCATCTCATAAGTTCGGTCGCTATATAAATCCTAATAACGCATCACGTCACGAATAATAAAAAACAATTTTAAATGTTGTTTTATTGTTTAATGATGATATAATATCAGGTAATACCAGTAACCAAGGAGGGCGTCGTCCCGGACTCTAAAAAAAGTCTTTTGGGTTGCCAAAGAAAACAACATGGAGCAGATAAAAAAGGCCTTTTTAAGTATAAGTAGTATTATTTATTTTTTTATTATAATTAGTCAATTATTTTATTACTTTGGGTTTTATACCTTTTTTTTTTTGTTGTTCAAGTGCTCTAAGAAGTCCTTATGGTCTTATCACAGAAAAGTCCATTAGGACTTCTTAGGGGCATCTACGTGCTACGTTTACTACGCCGTTGGTTAATAAAATTAGAAAGATATTTTTTAATAAAGCTAAAAAATAAATTTTTTTTTATAAAAAAATACTAGTTTATTGGCAATTTTGCACATATCGTTCACCAAATTAGAATGGCGAGATCCATCTAAGATTCGATTGTCACAGGATTTGAAACGCATCCTTAATTATTGTTGAGCTGCAGTGTTATCTCCAAAAAAAAGCTTGGCATTTTTTTGAATTCAAAGAACCATCAGATTTTAAGTGTTGATATATGGAAGTCGCTTTGGGTTCTGACATAATCGGAATTTCGATAACTCCCACTAGTTGTCGTTTCCGCCTTTTAACCAGCTTCTTTGCCAAACTTTTTCAAAGTTATTATTAGTCTCCTTTTTTGTTTTTTCACGCAAAACTTTTCTAGCTTGTATTTTGTTCTTTTTATTTTGTGCCATTGTTTACTTATTTGTAAGCTCTATCAAAGTTTCTTCAGAAGTCATAATGTAACTTTTCATGAAACGCGTGTTTTTATTAGAAATATTTAGCTTTGACTCTGATACGGAAGCTTTGGGTTGGCCAACATATAAAGCATTTAAAATTGATGTCTTCAAATCCTCACAAGCAGTTGTGCAGCATGTTAAAGGAGGTATTTGTTTTAATGAGCTCAAAGAAGTTTGTGTGCTTGAACGTCTATGATTTTGTATAATTTCTGGTTTGTGGTGACTG
>NC_061167.1:13713710-13721210 GCF_022113875.1 Hydra vulgaris | reverse complement strand
TCTATGGCTATAAATAGCATGCCACATTGTATGCAAATCTCCCCTGGTTCTATCCATTCGCAACAGTCGAAGAATTAAGAAAATTCTCACATAGCGAAGGAAACTCAGATTAGGCGATTTGACATTTGAAAATACTATAATAATGGAAGAAATAATAACTATAATATCAATTACCATGTAAAAACTTCTTATATAAATAAGTTTTCCAGATAACCCGCGGTACATTACATTAGAGCTACATACACTCAATCGTATAAAGTATTCCACGATGAAGATGATCAACAAAACAAACTCGTAAACAAACAGTAATAATTGAACTTCAAACTTTAGTTTGATTTCGGGTATAGTAGACGCGAAACTCAGAAACATGTTTCCAATTATGATTAACAAAATGACAATGTGGTAAGTGTATGCTAACTTTGTTCTTGGTTTATCAAGTAAGTTGTATACAAATTTTTTTTGTTTATACCATTTTTTATTTCGTGAATACGTTGAGATATTTTCCATGCTTGAAAATGTTATATAGAAGTCGCTTTTGTGTCGTTTTTTTAGCTTTTCATAAAAACACTGTAAAAATTGGTTGAGTCTAAAAAGATATTTTTAGATATTTAAAGTTTTTAAAAATCTTTTATCGAGTTGAACAATAACATTTTACGGCAAAAAAAAAATTTAAATCGTAACGTTAAGAAAAAGCTGTCATAAGTAATTACAACGTAAAATTCAACAACAATAAAAAAGTAATTTGTTCTACATAATTGAAAGTTTGAATTAAAACTATAATCCTTCTATGATGCAATAAATTATATACTTTTTTGATTTTGATTTATTATAATAATAATCTAAATCTTATTAGAGATAAACAGCTTATAAAGTTTTCGGCAAATAAGATTTTTTTTTTAATACGACCGACGACCGACCGATATTGACCGATGACATAGGCTTCGAAGTGGAGAGGCATAATCGTCAGTTTAAAATATCTATATATAGTTTATTCCACTATATCTAAAATTTTCTGAATAAAAAAAATGTCTTTTAAGAAAAATAAATAAAGGGAGGGGGCACGTTCCTCGCCATGGCTCCCTCAGCGTTGTCGGCCCTGACAATTAAAACTTGATGTTAAAATATCATCGTCCATAAATTACGCAACGCTAAATTTATTTAAAAAACAGAAGTAGGAGATCTTAAGCTCAATTTTCATTATAATTAAGTGCTATTTTGATTATGTATTTAACTTAAAGCTCTGCGAGGGAAAACCTTTGATCTTTTTTGTTTTGTTTATGAGTGAAATTTAGCGTTGCATAATTTATGGACGATCCCTAAAATGCATAGATATGTAACTGAAAAAAATTTTGATTATGTATTTAACTTAAAGCTCTGCGAGGGAAAACCTTTGATCTTTTTTGTTTTGTTTATGAGTGAAATTTAGCGTTGCATAATTTATGGACGATCCCTAAAATGCATAGATATGTAACTGAAAAAAATAAACGCTTATTATTATAAAAAAATTAAAAAAAGATATTATCGAATCAAAAGATAAACTGGTTCTAATAGTAGAATTAATATACACTCCAACATAAAATGTATTTTTTTTTTTTAATCGGACATGAACATGAACCGAATGGACTTAACGTGCTTTTAATTAAAAACACAAAACAATTTTGCATTTAAAACGAGCTTTGTATATATTCCTTAGAATACTTTTAAATCTTAGATTATTTAACTTTAATTTTAAAGTTAGGCCGATCTAAACTCTTATATAGTTTTCTTGATTCAAATATTGATATCACATTTATTCTCATTATCATCAAAATTTTCATTAGCAATGGTGGGGTTATTAAAAAGATCTTCTTTGTACCAGTTGAAACAGCTGCCTATTGCTAAAAACAGATTGCAATAACTTATTTTCCTTTTTTTTTCTATTTTTTTAAGGTAGTGATCTGCTTTGTTAGTTTTGATATGGTTCATTGCCTTCATAAATAAATCAAACTGTGATCTTGCTTTAACTTTGAACTTACATGAACATTTACCTTTAACCTTGCTGACTTTGAAGAAAATCCTCTTTGCTTTTGTTATGCAAATTCTTCTAGAATTATTTTTATATTTTTAGTCTTTAAGTTCCCAGTTTTGTTCTAATGTATAACGTTGTTAGAGAAGAAAGATAAAAAAGCTATATCTGCTGAAAAAAAAAAACGAATGTCCGTAAGTTAGAAAAGGTAGGGGAAAGCGGGGCAACATGGCGAACGTTTTGAAAGCCCTAAGTTATTTAAAAACTATAAGTCGTGAAGCCATAATACTTTTTCAGTATGTTTATGCTATTAAGTTCTTTCATTGCCTGCATGAATTTTCAGTTTTCAAATATAACAATTTGAAATTAATATTAAAATAAAAAGTTCATAAATTTGTCATCTGGTCACGTGACCGGGGCAAGATGACTTATTATGCAGTTTTTACCTCTAATTTTATAAAATTTTAAAAACTGCTAATAACTCTAATTAAAGTAACAAAAAATAAACACAAATTGCAAAAAACTACTTCTAAAGAAGATAAACTTGAAGGACACCAACCATTATGAGAAACCGAAAGTGAGGAACTTTTTTTTAAGCGCAAAAAGTAAACTTATTTGTATAAAATGGCGTTAATAATATTTCAAAAAACCAATTGGTGTTTTAAAATAAAAGATGCAAATACAGTTTCGTTTTCACCCAATTTTAAAATTTTTTGTTGAGTTGTTATATGAAAACCCATCTTGCCCCATTTGCCATGTTGCCCCGCTTTCCCCTATATGAATTACTTTAAGGAATGTTCTTTAAGTTTGCATAAAGTACATAATTTTTTCTTAATTTTTATTTAGGTGCTCCAAGAAGTCCATCCGGTCTTATCACTTAGCACCGCGGGTGAGCATTTAATTGGAAGTTCGCGCCTCCTTCTTAACCGTTTTTGCAAAATTTGCCCAGAGGTGGGGTTTGAACCACGGATCCTTTTATGAGGTAAGTGCGTTACCACTGCTTCACGACAGCTCATTATCATGTACAATAATATTACTTTTATATCGAGAGATGAATCAATCAATTGGCAGTCTCAAGTTTCTGTTTGATTGGAAGTTATTATTCAGAAGAAAATATTACAAAGCTGATAATATTTCTGTACTTCCCGTTTTGTGTCTCAGGCTAGCAGCAAATTTTTAGCTCCAATTCTTTTAAATCAACTATACAAAAGTTGTAAAATACTATATCGTTAATAGCGTGCTTCCTGCAAGGGCGTTTTTGACAGATTTTAGGTTTGGTGTGAAATTTGGAAGTGGTTCATTTATTCAAAATATGTTTTGTCAAATGACAAAATAGTGTCCGCTCATCTGTGATTAGTTTATTTGACAAAATATTTTGTGGCGTTGACAGCATTTGGCGGCAAACATTTTGTGGCGTGACAGAAAACATTTTGTTAATAAACGCTTTTGACATGGAAAAAATGTTTTATCAACTTTTTTTTCTTCTAAAAAATATGCATACCATGGAGAAAAGAACAAAAAAGTTCTTAAAAAATTTTTATAAATTTTTTCATGACAAATCACGTTTTGGTTAGTAACTCGTCATATATAAAAACATTAAAAACAATAACTTTTACTTTTAAAAAAAGCTTAGACATTCTCTGTATACCTATTAACTCATTAATAAGCACTTGTCAGTGAAGCGATAGATAAAATTTAAACACAACAGTTAAAATTAGATTAGCTAAGATTAACTAAAAAAGCTAATTTAAGGACAGCTAATTTAAAGTCAGCTAATTTAAGGACAGCTAACTTAAAGCATTAAACGAACTCAACCAAGACTTTTTTTAAGGAAGTATTTAAGTACTTATTTTTAAATTAAGATTCTCAATTTTTCTGTTGTTAAATATATAATCCTTACGACAGTAAAGTGTTAATTAAAAAGTATTAATGACTTTAATAATGCAATTAAATTTTCTTTAAATAATAAAATACACTATTATATACTGTTTGCTAAATCGTCTAAAGCCAATAATGATTTTAAATTTCTTGGTCCACCATTTAGCCATTCAATCAGCTAGTGTTTAAGGGCGAAACACTACTGAAAATAAGTTTTTTGAAATGAAACAGTTGTTCAATATTTTGGTATTTTGTTTCTATAATCATTCCTGCTGTATCTCAAAAAATGTTAATCTCAAGGTGTTTGTTTCTAACAACGTCTTAGCAACCACTAAAAATTCTTTTAAGAATTAAAAACAGTTAAACATCATTACAAACTTGATTTTAATTTGTTAATAATCTTTTATGTTTGTCGTTTGAAAAACTTTACTTAAAAACTTAAATTTGAGAACAGTGTTTTTAGTTTGTATTTCTGTTTCTCATTTTGTATTTTTTTTTTCTTATTTTGTAACAAAACATTTTAAATGTGATTTTAATTTAGAATAATATATATGTTTTAAACAAATAACCGAAGAAATTAAAGTGAACTAAATTTTTCAAAAAAAAATAAAACGAAAATAGAATTATACTGTTGCAAATAAAAAACCTTGTAGCATCATGACACCATGTCTTTTTTGAAATATTGAAAAAAACTTTCTCACCATCTTTATTTATTTTTTAATCTTTATTAAAATTTTCAGGACAATAATAATTACTACTTTTGACCTTTAAAATTTTAATGAAAAACTATATAAAGTAATTTTGTTAAAAATGAAATATTAAAAAAAAAATTTGAAACGCAAAACCCCGCTGTTAAGAAGAGTGAAATATGTTTTCGAAACTATGTTCGAAAGTTTAGTTTGAGTAATTGAGGCTAAGACGTGTTATTAGGTTTTGAAAATATGCTATTAACACAGGTTTAACAACTTAACTTAAACCAATATGAATAAAATAAAACATAAAAATAAACATTTTTTGATGATTTTTATTTTATTTCAATATAAATTTCTTCTCGTGACTTTTAAGCGCAATGAAAATTTTAATATTTAGTAAAACAAATTTTTTAAAAGTATCAAATTTTATTTTTTAATCTATTTTTAAAAGAAAAATTTCTGTACTTTTAAAAATTATATAGTTTTATACATTATTTTACTTTTTTTTTCTCAATAAATTTGCATTAGTCAAAGTTTTTACCTTAACAACACCATTAGCAACCATAATTTTAACATTGTAATAGAACATTATCGTTCAAAATTTAAAATAAAAATGTTTTGCATCAAACTAAAAACCTATTATTTAGCCAAACCGTAAAAAAAAGAATTAAATGTGTTGTAGTTTAACATTAAAAAAATGAGAACTTTTATTTAAAAACTTTGGCATATAAAATTCGCCGAATGGTCACACACGAGCAGTGAACACCTGAGGAAAGAAATGAAGTACATTAGAATAAAGAAGAATTATTTATTAGACAAAGCATATTTTGACAGTTTTCAAGACAGATTAATAGAGGAATATTTAAAAATAAATAAGACAGGTTATACACTCACAACAATAATAACAACAAAAATAAATAAATAAATAAAAAAAAAAATTGTTTTACACCAATATGAACGAAGATATACATCACCAGACAAAAACTTATAAAACATATACATCACCAGACAAAAAATTATAGAAACCGATCACAAAATAAAAAATGTACTAACAACAATGAAAGGCATTTAATAATGGAAAAAAAACATTAATGCTAATGTGTAAACATAATTTGTGTAGTGATTAAGTAATAAACATCTCCTCAGAGTCGCGTCTATTATTACTGGCGTTTCGATGAGGATCAGCATTTATAACTAGTTTATCCCGTCAGACAAACGTCATCGCCACTTATGCTTTATCTCGCGATTTACGCCTATACCATACTGCAGTAAAAAAGGGCTCACTACAAATAGCCAAAACCCAACCAACCCCAAATTTGTAAAGCACCAATATTTTTTTGATGATATGATATAAAAAATGTAGATTTTACTGAACAAACAAAAATAACTAAATAAAACACTTACCATTCCACCAAAAGAAAACATGAGAACAAAATAAATTAAAATTCTAATAGAACCATAAAAAAAAAAAATTTCATAAATTTATTTTAAGAAATAAAACCAAATAGGTATTATTATCAGAAAGAAGTATACCTCATTAGAATTTTTTTTTTTAATCAACAAAACAACAATAGCCAACAATAGCGAAAAAGAACTTTGCACAAAAACCTTAAAAATGTAAGCGGCATATATGTAAACATTTAATGAAGGATATAAAAATATTCTCTGAATAATGATAAAGATGAAAAATGTGCATGTGAAAATTAAAACAAAGCTGAGCAATGAATGCAACAAACAGTAATAATATGAAAATCAGGAGATAAATAATATATCAACAAACACTGCAACAAGACTAACTAAATATTGCAATAAAACCAGATAATTTTAAGCAATATGAGTGGTTAAAAAACTAACCGTGGGTAATATAACAACGATATAAGTCGTAATGTAAAAACGATGTACAAAGCGGGAAAAAAATTATTAAAAAGTGAAGTTTTCTCTTCGGTCCGAACTAAAAGAAACTTTGAGACCATATCTAAATCAAAATTTCTGAAAACGAAAAACCTATTATTTAGCCAAAACGTAAAAAAAAAATAATTAAATGTGTTGTAGTTTAACATTAAAAAATTGAAAACTTTTTTTAAAAATGTAAAACCAATATCTTAAGTTTGCGAGTTGATTTTATAAAATGAGTAAATTTACCCAGTGAAAAAGCGCACATAGGATACGCGTGATTTTTTTCCATATGTAACCCATGTGGGTTCCATATGGTAAATTCCACATGGGTTCCATATGGTAATTCCCACATGGGATACGCGTGGGCTTTTTCTATATGTAACCCATGTGGGGATTATTATTTTGTCCAGTGTGTTTTGTTTTTTTGTTGTAGTTTTTACATTCATGTTTCCGCACTTGTGTGGTTTGGATTGTTCTCCATAGCGACATATAAATGCCGTTATGAAAAAGTTAAAGCAATCTTTTGCAACCGTGCGCCCTTCCTGACGTTAACATGCAGCAAGTTGTACTAGATTACATGTTACCAGTAGCAGAATAACTTGACTTGACGGTCAGCGTATCTGGGTTGTATATGGTAAATCCCACACGGGTTATAGGTTGAAAATACCACGTGTTTTATAGATCTTAAATGCCACATATTCTAATTCAAATGCAATAAAAGTAGTGAATACCATATAAATGAAACATCGAAATTAATCATGGAAGCTTTCAGAGAGGCTTAAATTTAACTGGTATTAGCTACTTTATGCTATTTAGAATCAAATATATGCGATGTTCTCCACAAATGTGGGATTTACCATAAAGTATTATAACAAAGTTCTACAAAATTAAAAAACGTGTTGCAAAATAAAAAATATATATACATATACAAATATGCTATGAATAAATTTTAATAAAAACAAATATCAATAATAACCTAAATCAACATCAAAATCAAAATTATATGGTTATTATAGATTAAATAATAAT
>NC_061167.1:13366210-13708710 GCF_022113875.1 Hydra vulgaris | reverse complement strand
AAAAAAACTTGATTAAATTTTTTTTAGAAGTCATTCCATATAAAACATAAATAACAGTAACCTAATAACTTTTATTTTTCAAAAAAATAGGGGCGCCAATCAGGGTTGCTGATTGGCGCTCCTGTCGGCCGACGACACGGGTGTCGAAGTAAAGAAAGGAAGCGATGGGGGGGGGGGGGGATTGCCATTTGCCCACGGCCCCACCGGTAGCGTTTTTTTTTTCTTTGATAATGGTGTACATTTAAGTATTATACTCTAGCAATGAATGAAGAAAAATAGCCTTAACTCGCTAAGGTGGAACACACCAGCCTGTTTGTAATTACATACAAAATCGACAATTCAGTCTCAAAGTAGTTAATAAAGCTACGTTGTATATACGTGTGTAACTAAGCTACACTTATATCCAAATGTCGAGCACAAAAGGTTATGTAGCGGCCTAGCTTAATGTATAATGTACAATCTTTAACAATCATGGTACAATTTAACACGCTTAAAACAGCCTAAAATTCGAAATTACTTCAATTTTTAAAGATTTCTCTTATATAAAGATATTTAAATGAAACTTTTTTATAAACATATATTTATTATATGTAAATTTAATTTAACAATTAATATAACATTAACATATTTGATAACTACTGCAATGCTTATCTTTCCACGACACCTTGATCAACAACCACAGCATCAACAGCAATATCGTAGATAAGACGATTGTGAGTAAACATTGTAAGGACAGGGAGCATAACGGGAAAAACAAATGATATGCAAGTGCTCTTTAAAAAAGCGCGAAAACAAGATCTAAAAAAATAATAACGTAAATTTGAATAAAAGCCATACAGCCTCAAATAAATAAAAAATTAGAATCGATTAATAGTAAAATAAATTGTCTGCCTTCATAATCATTTAAACCGTGTGCGCTCAGGTAAACATAAGGCTCGGAAAATGAAAATTTATTTTTTTATTACTTAAGCATTTGATCCAACAAATAAGAAAATAATAATAACAACATTTAAAATTATAACTTCTGTCTATTAATATTTATATAAGTCCATTTAAAAAAAAACAAATCATTCGTTTAGATGTTAAACATCTTCTTATAAAATACTATATAAAACTTTATACAAACAAAAATAGATAAAAATAAGACTAAAGTAATAATAAGTATATAATAAACTTAAAAAAAATAAAAATTATTTTCGCTTTAGTTTGTCACAGTTAAATCTAAAAACTAGCAAGGTTATATGAACTTGATTTGTTCAAGACTGTAAAATTTTTCAAAGGAATTTAATGTTGAACTACTCTATCAATTTAATGCAATTTTAAAAATCTTACACTGATACATTAGGTCTTAACGCCTCGTTGTGTTTTAATAAGACAAAATACACTGATACATTAGTATAGCTCTTAACGACTCGTTGTGTATAAGAGAAAATTAAGTTTTATCGTTCTTTAAAAAATCACAAAAGCTAAAAATTAAAAGACTGGAATGTTTTTAAAAACATTCAAAATGTTTTTATTTTTTTAATAAAAATAAAAACATTTTGATTGTTTTTATTTTTTATTGTTTACATACATCGACTGACAAATAGGTAGAACATGCGAGGAGCGCTTGCTACACAAATGAGGGTTTTGGCTTAGGCAAATAATTTTTTTTTTAAAGTTTTTTTTTACGGTCTTTTAAATTAATTTAAAAAAAACAAAAAACAAAGCTGACACTTTACGGCAAAAATTACAGACGACCAAGCGAGAGTATATATATTTAGCAAAGCTTTTTAATAAAAATAAGCATTAGGCATTTTGATTGAGTAAACTATAAATTATTATAAATATTTTAACTATTTTATGTATTTATAAACTATTCAATATTTCCAATCAATATTAATGGTATGCACTGCGTGCCTGGATGAAATTGAACCTCTATGGAAACACGCAAAAAAACGTATTATGTCATTATTTTACACACACACACACACACACACACACACACACACACACACACACACACACACACACACACACACACACACACAGATATATATATATATATATATATATATATATATATATATATATATATATATATATATATATATATATATATATATATATATTAGTTATAAAAATTATAAAAATGAAAAACATTTGTTAGAAAAATTTTGAGAAATAGCCCTTTAAAAAAACCCAGCAAAAAAAAAAAAAAAAGAAGAAGCTATAAAATCTTTTTTAAGATTTTTAAGTTTGTCTTTTGTAAGTTTTTTAACTCATGTTCTGAAAACTGACCAAGTCCCCTTCAAGTTATGTTGATGAACTGCTCAATATGTGTGACTATTACATGAAGCTTAGGGGTTTTCACTCAAAACTCTTCTTGTAAAAACTTAAAAGACCTCCTTGGATTTTTAAAAACATTCTTATAATCAGGATCTACAGACACAAAATGCAAAGGCAATGACCTAAAAATCACACAGATCTTTAGAAAGTACTTTCTCCTATAAAGAAGTTTTAGAACCTTAAAACACTCATTACCTTTAAGTGTGTCACCATGGTATGGTTCCAAGAGAATAGAATGTCCTGCTAACCAATCCTGAAGTCCAGGCCAAATATTCTGTAGCTCTTTAAGGACATGATTTAGGGACAACTTTAGATGAAGAGATGGTGGTGGACTCTTAAGGATCACTAAGCTATCATCAGGATCATCTTCATGAAAGAGCAAAAGAGTCACCACACAGTTAGTGTACATTTTTGCTTTAATCTTTTTACCTCCAAAAGTTATAATGTTCTTAGTGTAACATCTGTCTGCCAGGCTTCACTTCCTTCGCTATTTGGAGACTCACAGTATAATGATGGATATTTTAATGCACATGACATTATTCCAGACACAATGTTTAAGAGTTTAAGGTCACCAGTGAAGATGAACAATAGAAGATTGATTTGAGTCTTCTCTATGAATATCTTGCAGTTATGATATGTCTCTGGAACTTTTGGAACTGATGCAATGATCTAAATCTTCTTTGTGATGATTTCCTAAATAAAATTTTATTGAACACTTAATACAAATAAACATATAAGTTAAAAGCAATAGCATACGAGGATTAAAGTTATTTTTACCTGAACCAATACCTCTTTTCCTGTTTACTTTACTAGAAGATTTAATGAATGTTAATTCATCTGAATCGCAAAGTGTAAGAGATTCTTTAGATGTCCTTTTCCAAAATCAAGGCTGAACTTTGAAGCCATCTCTAAGAAAGTTTGTTCATTACAATTTAACAAATAATGCAAATATTCATCATTTAAATTAAAATAATAAATATAATATTTTAAAAACAAAATAACAATCAAAATTTTCATGATTACCTTAGATATGCTAGTTTTTCTACAAATTCCAAGATATTGGAACAGATAATAAAGGGTCGGATTATTTCTTTCCTATTAGAGTCTTGAAATGTAGTTAATTCCTGAGCAAATAACTTTCCAAAGATACCTTTCTGATCCCTCATAGCCTCCTTTATGCAAGGAACAATACATTTTCATCCCCCCTTTAAGTCTCAAGTTTTTTAGAACTGAAATAACTTGACGATCAGTCAGCTTAGTTTCTTGTTATATTAAAGAGACATTCACTGCATTCGGAAATCCCTTAGCAATTGTTTTGCTGTTCTCTTCCAACAAGAGCATCAAAGGTTTTCCACCATTAGGTGACGTAATGGAGACATATTATTCCCAGAATGTTATATACTTTTTTGCAATTTAATTGATTCACAATTTTAAACACTACTTTTACAACCAAATATATCATTACATTAAAAGTCCTTCACAAAACAAACAACATATACTCCTCTACCTCCTCCTACTTCAACTCCTTCAGCCCATCTATATATTTCTAAACCTTAACTGCATTGAAACAATAAAAGTTTAAAAAAAAGTCCACAAAATAATTATCCCTTTTGCCCAAATCCTTGGAAAGTAATAATTTTTCAAACGTAGGTTTTCTATTAAAATTAACTAGGTATATTAAAAAATAAAATAATATTAAAAAATAAAAGTTATGATTTTATATATAAATACCTTGTTATAGTTTACAGGTCATCTTTGTTATTGTTAGATTAACTGTAGAATCTCCATTTTTTATCTTGTTTTTTTGTTATTTTTTTATCAAGTCCAATCTGCAGTCAATACAAAGTCCAGATGGGAGCCTTAGATCTTGCAGTGAATAGCTTGACACTATAAAAGTTTTTAGTTCAACCTCTTGAGTATTTGTAACTTTCCTGTTTGCTTTATTCCCTTTGTGCAAATGCAAATCGCACAAACTTGTGCACGGTTTTCATCGTGAGATTTTGGAGGCATTGTAACTAGCTCACAAATTATGTTTGATTTTTTAGTTATATATACTAACCTAATAATACCTTATATAATTAATTGTTTAAATAAAGTTTTAATTAAAATCAAATTAATAAGTAAGCTAATTTAGTTAGCTAATATATAATAAGCTTATTTGTACCCTTTAGGGTTTAAAATGCACTGTTATTGAGACTCGGACCTTTAACAATAAATTACAGAAAATAAAAAAATCTGAAAATATATAATAAAATGAAAATAAAAATGGCGTAATTTTTTACATTCAACACTACAGACAAGAAAATTAGTTTTTATCCTGTTTTTATAGCTTCTTTTAATTTTTCAGGTTTTAAAGGACTATTTCTCAAAGTTTTCTCAACAAATGTTTTTCATTTTTATAATTTTTATAACTAATATATATATATGTAAAAGAATGGCATAAAACGTTTCTTTGAGATTCATTTTTGTTTCATAGAGATTCACTTTCATCCTGGCACCGGGTGTATAATTAATTAGTAAATACATTATAATTTAATGTTCTGTCCTTTTTCTTGTCTTAAAATGAACAAGTTAAAAAATAATATTAGATTCCAGCACTAGAAACTGGTGCAATTAACGAACCTTTAATACCCATTATAATGTTACATTCCTTACATTTTAGAGATTTTATAGATATATTTTTAAAGACAGATAATTTGCATATCTTTTATATCATAGCTTTTGTTAAATGAAGCAGATTTGCTTTTGTTGAATGAACCATATTTAGTTTTCAACTCATTATTGGTACCAAACTCTTGAACTCATTATCTGTGAAAGTCATTGGAGCTTCATTTTCATTTTCAGAACAATTATACCTGTATATAAAATCTAGGATCTCATGTGTTTGCTAGGATATAAGCATCACTGAGAGTCTGATGATATCTAGTTTCCTATATATTTTTTTCATTTGATAAAAATAGCATGTTTATCAACTCTTAAAAAATTTCAAAAAAGTCACTTTTTATCTACTTAAATTGGTTTTTATATTTTTAATCTTCAGCATTTGCTTTATCTGTATGTTACTTTTCTATTAATCAAAGGACCCAAATCTCTACCTTTGTCATTGAGAAAATGATGCTTTAGTTATTGACTTAATTTTCAAGTGAACCACTCTCTAGAGTGAATACAAAACTGAGAGAACTCTTTTAATGTTTACTAAACACTTATATAATTATTGTGCTCTTTTTTTTTCTTGTGTTTATTTTTTTATTTTCATAAAATATTAAAAAAAGAATTTTTAGTAAAGACATTATATTATCGAAGCACTGATATAAAATATAAAAAGCACTACGCCATTCTCTTTTGCACAAACGTAATGAATGAGCAGTTTGAAGTTAAACATTAATTTTCAACTGAAAGAATTCTAGAGTGTTTCAGTAGAAAGTAGAAACTTTGATGATTCTTTCATATATATTTTATTACTTGGTAATACGCTTGCATTTTTAATGTAAAGACCAAAAAGAAGATTTAGCATATCAGCAGTACACCCCTAACTATTTCTTTTTTTGCCATTTGTGTAAGATATTTACCATTGAGAGAGTGACCAGAAGTATTCATTGTGTCTACTAAAATGTTAATAGAAACAATTGATGTTTGTAGAAATTTGATGTTAATAGAAACAATTGATGATTCTACTAAAATGTTAGTAGAAACAATGAATAACTCTGGTCACTCTGGTCATAGGATGGAATAATTCATACTGAATCATTCCATCCTATTTGCATTAATAATGTTGTCTTTAATGGAACCCAATCTTTTTTAGTTCTACTAACTTCTTATCATCTAACTTATCTTACCAGGAGTATCACAAGGCTTCATCTTTGGAAGAGTTTACTTATATCAATGATTTTTCTAAAAATCTTCACCTCTACTTTTTTTATATTTAAATATTTTATTATAAACTCCAGTAGTTAATAATTGATATAAATCTTACATTTAACTTATTTGGGCATTTGCAAAAATGAACCTTACTTTTTTACTCCCCCTTTATTTAACAAAGTGACTATTTGACAAATATCTAAAGAGTATAATCTTATACTTCCTTGTTGATAGGTTGGCATAGAGTTGTTCAAAATTAAAAATTTTTTTTTTGGATACAGAACTGCACAAACACATGTCTTGACAAAAAGTCATCAGAGTGTTTTTTTTTTTGTTATTCACCTCCCTAAGGTCAAAAGTGCCACTACAGTCGAGGAGGAATGTTTATCTCCCTTGCCCTCCTCTTGGTGGTAAACATGTTTCTGTGTCAATGTACATTATTAAAATCTTTTAAAAGTTTAAACTTTTGAATAAGATCGGGTGTTTGTTTCTTCTCAAAATCAGCGAGGCTAAACCATTATTTGGTTAGCGATCATTTAGATGGCACCATTCTTTATAGATATTTCATTTTGTAGGGATTCTTGTAGCTTCTTTTTTCAATTTTTTCAAGTTCTTTAATGTCACTCTGAATATAAATTCCATACAGATATTGAAAATTCTATTTTTGGTCTATTAAACGAAATAGCCATTTCCAAAGAATTGTGTTGTCTGCCTACAACTTTGAGTTGATTTCAGGTTTTCGACAATATCATTTAAAACTATAATGAACAAAATAGGCCCAATAACTGATCTTTGGGGTACTGCACTAGTAGCAGTTACCCAATTGGATTCGGTTTCTTCCATGACTAATCTTTGCTTTCTAATACATAAAGCTAAACATATCCATCCAAGTGGCTGGTTAAAAATATTATATTTTCTAAGTTAGTAAACTAATTTCAAAGATACTAAATCAAAGGCATTATCTAAATTTAAAAACATAATTTCAATCCATATTTTCTTGGACACAACTTTTGTAATATATTATTCCAGACGAGTATATTTGTTCTTCAAGATTTATTTTTGTTAAAACCATTTTGATCATTAGAGATTAAAAATGAGGTAGTGTTACTACCAAGCTCAACTTGTTTCTCCACACAGCAGCATTGTTTGTCAAGGTTTGTGTTTTAGAGTTATAGAGTTGAGAGAGAGTTGTAACCATAACTAAAGTAGCCTCCTCAACTGTAGTGGCCTTCATGGCCTTGAGGAGGTGAATTGAAACTAAAACAAAAAAAAAAAAGCAATTAAGAGGATTAATAAACCTCATAAGAAGAACTAAACAAATTTATTAAATGTTCAAAACTTTTTAATTTTTTAATCAAACACATAAGTTTTCAGAAACAAGCAGATATTTTATTGAATATTAAAGTAGACACATGGCAATTAAAAATGGAAAAGAATGTCAGATAAGTGACCACCTCTTGCAGCTCTACAGGCCTCCAATCTATTAGCAAAATTTTCCAACACATGATGAAACAATTGTGATTCAATTTGAGTAATTTACTCGTTTATGTTTTATTTCAAATGTTGAATGGTTTGAGGATTATTAGCATAAACTTTACTTTTCAAAAAACATAAAAAGAAATCTAATGGTGTTAGAACACATAATTTTGGTGTTAGAACGCATGATTTTGGTGTTAGAACATATGATTTTGGTGTTAGAACACATGATTTTGGTGTTAGAACATATGATTTTGGTGTTAGAACACATAATTTTGGAGTTAGAACACATGATTTTGGTGTTAAAACATATGATTTTGGTGTTGGAACACATAATTTTGGTGTTGGAACATATGATTTTGGTGTTAAAACACATGATTTTGGTGTTAGAACACATGATTTTGGTGGCCAGTTAACAGTTACTCTTCGAGAAATTATTTAATCACAATATTTCTCTTTTAAAAATTGTTTCTGTTGCTGTATGATATGTTGCACCACCCTGTTGAAACCACATACTCTGCACATCAATATACTCCAATTTATCAAACAAAAAGTTACTAATCATTGTTCGATAAGGAGCACCATTTACAATAACAGTTTTTCTAATTGTATTTTCAAAAAAATATAGACCAATCAATCTACCAGAACACCAATTGCTTTTTGTGGATGCAGTTGTTTTTCCAATAATACTCCTGAATTTTCTTCACACCAGGTTTAACAATTTTGTTTGTTTACATACCCACCTATTTCAAAATGAACTTTATCCCTAAAGATCACTTTGTTAAAAAGTTCATCATTTTCTTCTTTTGCTGCAAGAGCCCAATTAATAAATGCACGATGTAATTCATGATTTGTTAGCAATAATTGTTGTGTTAAATGTATTTTGTAAGCTTTTAGGTAAAGATCTTTATGCAAAATATTGAATAAAGTGGTTTGTTTTATGTCTAATTGCTGTGAGCGATGACGAATTGATGTGTTTGGCTACTCACCAACACTTCAGCTGACAGCAACAATATTTTTTAGGGAACAACCACTACGAATGTAAGTTTTTTTTTTTTTGATCTTGAATTGAACCAGTTTCCTCAAATATATTTACAATATTTCGAATGGTGGAGCTTGTTGGACAATTTCTTCTTCCAACAATTTTTTTCTAACTTCTGCATAATTTTCACTAAACTTAAAATAATTTTTAACAATGAAGATGCCTTGTTCAATAGAATATTTCTTCATATTTACTAACTTTAATGTTTATACTTGACAGCTGTTATTAAACAGAACCTATTTTAGTACAAAAAATACAAATAGCGCAAATTTAAAAAAGTTAATTCAAATTGAACACCCTGTAACACCCATAACACCCGTGTATAAGAACTAGAAGAAGGAATTTTGTTTTTTTATGATTATACTGCTCAATAACTGTTAAAGAATACACTCTTACAAAAATCGGTTTTTGATTGGTTATCTAGAAAAACCAATTGTTAAATTATATAGTGGTATATCTGCAATTATATAGTGGTATTTATTATATACAAATTATATAGTGGTATTTCATGCTTCTATTAGTTTGCTGATATAAACATATGGCATCAAATACTGTTTTACTTGTTATTGTATGATACATTTACATAAAATATATCTATATCAAACATTTTCATTTGCATTTGAGTATTATTCCTAGGCAAAATATTATAATTATTAATAATCATATTATACATTGAGCAACATACCAATGCTCATAATGAACATTGGCATTTACAATTTCTTATAAAAAAAAGGGGCTGCTGTGAGTACCGTGATTATCATGATACTCACAGCAGCCCCTTTTTTTATAAGAAATTGTGAACCAAATTGTATGCAAACATCTAACTTATGTAAACTTCAAACTATGTAATGATAAAACATATATCAAATTTTACAGAATAACTTTTACTTAAAAATATTGCATTGCTGAAGTATCTCCTTAATTTCGATTTATAGCATTTGATTGCCATTTTATAAAGCCTTTTGTTTATTAAATACTTTTAAAACGTTTGTAATACAATACATCTAAATGACCAAAGTGGTTATTTAAAGTGGCAACATTTCAAATCTCACTATTAACACTTTTTTTTTTATCTTTTTAGATAAAAAAAAAAGTGTTAATGGTGAGATTTCTTTCTTCTCACCATTAACACTTTTTTTTTATCTTTTTATTTTTTTTAAATAGAAAATGAAACACTTTTGAAGTTCTATAAATATTGTATACATAACATATATTAAGATATCATATACTATAACAAATAAAAGAAAGAAAATTTTTAAAAAACCTTAAATTTCTAAAAATATCAAAACATCAGGAGAAAATTGTTGCGCATATACCATGGTATATGATGGAGATACTTATATCATTAAATGTGCTCAGATAGTTTTAATGAACTCTAAAAAAAATAAATTAATAAGCTTATTCTGCTACTCCAGAAGGTGCTGTAGAGGCAAAAAAAAAAAAAAGCGCGTAGCTAGCAAAAACTTTATTTTTACAATTAAAAGTCTTTATTGCTATATATATATTTTTTTCTATAAATATATACAACCAGATTAGAAAAATTTAAAATGTATTGTATTAGGGTGCGGATTTGAACCCTTACAAAATGACACCACTGACAGGGCAATAATACACTGAGTTATCAAAACTATGCATGTACAAGAAAAGCAAAGCATTTTATAAATATCTTATAAACTCTACATATGCTGAAAAAGTGCGTATGTTAATTTTTCCCCTTAAAGCAGCTTTTTTAATGAATTGTAAAAAATATTGAAGTAAACAAGGAATAAGCATAGAAATAATTGGTGGGGAATAGATAAATATAGAAATGGTTGGTTTGATAAAGATCCATATTTTACTGGTTTGGATCGCTAGGATATATATATATATATATATATATATATATATATATATATATATATATATATATATATATATATATATATATATATATATATATGTAAAAGGAACATGTATAGAGAAGATCGGTGTGGAATAGGCTTACTATGACCTACATATATGTTATATATGTATTTTTTAAAATGTTAATCATAAATAATCATTTCTTTTCTGTAGAAAAATGTCCTTTTTTTAATGAAAAATGTTTCAAAGAGACTCTTACACTATAAATGTTTCCTGACACTATATATATATATATATATATATATATATATATATATATATATATATATATATATATATATATATATATATATATATATATATATATATATATATATATATATATATATAAAGACATTATAAATGTTTCCTGGGAGAGATTTTTATTTGTTGATTACACGTAAATATAATATATCTTTTAACTGTAATTTTTATATCTTATATAAATTATAATTATATTTATAAAAAATTTAATTTTTAATTATTTCTAAGATAAATATAAAACTGATAAATATAATTTATCAGATCAGTGCAGTTGGTTAGATTCCATCTGATTATCCTTTTCAGGTTTCCTATAATTTTTCTCAAAAATTATGGTTAAAAAAAAAACGCTATCACATGTCCATTGATCAAAGTATGTAAAAATATAACATAGTAGAAATCTAATAATTTACCTTGATAGTATGTTAAACATTTTTCAGTAAAGTTATGTATATGTTTTGTAGTATTTTATTGCTATAGAGGCATAAATTATTTAGTTGTTATCAAAATAAATGAATTATGTTACACATATGACATCTTTTAAGAGTTACTTTTAAAAGATGTTATATGTGTAAGATCTTCATCACCAATTTCAAATTTGTTTGATGAAAGTTTTTCAATATAACCATCTGATATCAATGAGACACCAACCATTTCCAAAACTTTGTAAGTTATGTTTTGCTTATTTTTAAACTTTTATAATATTGTTTAATTTCTTTGAAATGTAATCTAGCCATTTGTATACAGCAACAAAATAATATGATTAATACAATGTTTCCCGGCCTTGAAGTGGTGAAAAATATAAAAAAAAAATTAAGAAAAAACACTCCAAAATTAATTCTAGTCATGAATAAATCTGACTTGTTAAATGAATCAACCGACCTCATAAAGTCTTTTGCATCATATTTGTATAAGAAAATCAAAATAAAAAGTTGCTGTGATACTTTAAATACAAAAAATAATCTGACTTCATAAATCTAAAAAAAATGACAAAAAGTTTTTTTCATGTTTTAATTATTATATTCTAGAATGTAGATGATGGTATAACTTAAAATAATGTAAAAAAAAATTTACTATGAAAGTTGCAACTATGAAGTTTTAAGTGATTTATTTGTTATATTTTGTACCTTTTTTAGCTCTGTTAATGTTGTTTTGAGACCACAGGGTTCTTGAAACGAGCAATATTTTAATAACAAGGTAGGGTGGCGGTCAAAAATCTGCTTTCTTTATTAGATTATATGCTGTCATAAGTTAACAGATTCGAAAAAACCCTTGTTGGCTTGATGAGAATATTGTGCAATGGAAGAGATTAGTTTTAATAAATATAATTTAATACAGTAGACTAACAAAATGTTTTCTATTTTCTAATTTTTAAATTCTTCTCAATTTTCAGCAACAATGAAAAACCTTCATGCATTAATAGTTCAAAGCATTTTTTGTGATGATAAAATTCTTTTGTTAGATTTGACTCAAGTAAAAAAAATTTGATTAGTAAAATATTTGTTTAAATATTGATATTGATTATTTATCATATAAATCATTTTAATACTGATTTTATTTAAATAAAAATTGATTTAAAAAGTTGTTCAGTAAAATTTATCTTTTTAGTGATTATAATTCAAAACTTAATACAGTTTATGATTAAATTCAACTTTCTATATATAAATATAAATATATAAGGAAGTTGCTAGTATCATTTACTATTATGTTTCTCGTTTAAAGGATCCAACTCTAACCCTGAAAATTGAAGATGATCCTGTTAATCCCACACAAATAAGTCTTGTAGTTAAATAAGTGATCCTAAGCAAAACCTTTCCTAATATTACTTGTGGCTTGGATCATGTAATCTGTGTGTATTACATATTTGATGTAGAACAACTCAAAGAAACTATACAAAACACTGACTTTGTATATTTCCTAACATCGTAACATTGAAAACATTTTTGGCTTTTCAAACTTGTCATTATCAACTATAACTTATTTCTATACAAATTTTCAGGTCTTTTATCAAAACTTTAGGACTTAAATTTTAAATACTTATGAATATATATATATATATATATATATATATATATATATATATATATATATATATATATATATATATATATATATATATATATATATATATATATATATATATATATATATATAGTGGCGTACCTACAGGGGGAGGGGGCGGGGGCTCACTGCCCTGGGTGTCATCCACTTTTGGGTGACACCCAATTTATCAATATTTTATATTTTATTTTGGTTTATAATTAAACAGTCTTACATAAAAAAATAAGTTGGTATTTATTTACACGACCTACAAAATGATGAATGCTGAAAGATATAGTTATCATTATTTAGAAAATATAATCGCTTAGCTTTCTTCTTATAATATAAACAAAAACTAAAACTGATAAAAAAATTATTTACGATCAACTATGGGCCAATCAAGACTTTCTGATCTTGCAATATTATATATAGAGACTGAGTTTGTCAAAAGCATTGACTTTGATAACGTAATTGATAAATTTGCAAGTTTAAAAGTAAGAAAAGGAACATTTTAAAGGTTAAGTGTTATGAAAATTTAGGATAATAATTATATAATGATTAAAAAATTTAGTTTAGTGTTTAAAAAATTTAGTTTAGTGATAAAAACATTTAGTTTAGTGATTAAAAAATTAATTTAGTGATTGAAAAATTTAGTTTTGTGATTGAAAAATTTAGTTTTGTGATTAAAAATTAGTGTAGTGATTGCATAGTGAATAAAAACTTTACAAAGTTCAAACTTTTGTGCATATTATTTTAAAAAACATATTTAGTTCATATAGATAGTAAACAATTAAGTACATTAATATGTTGTTATACATGAACACATCAGTGGCATAGATTCATTTATAGGACAGATCTGCATATTTAACAAAAGGTAAGTGAACGTTTAACTTATTTTTTTACAGATAAGAAGTTAAAAAATCAGTAGGTTTGCTATTTTATTATTATACTTTACCATCAAATCAAATCTAGGTACTACTGTTTTTTTAAGCATATAAAAGAATAAAGCTGATTTTAGACAATTTTAGATGATAATAATTTATTATCGTCTAAAACAGAGATAATAATTATTTGACAACAATTTATTTTCAAATAATTATTTTCTCTGTTATAGACGAGAATTATTTATAGAGAGTTATAGACACTAAATTATTATTGTCGAAAACAAGGTTTAAAATTACATGTGTCAACGTTTCTAAATACTGCTTTAATAATTTCATATATAAAAATAATTACATATAATATATGGGTGACACCCTATTTGCCGCCCCGGGTGACACCATAACTAGGAATGCCACTGTATATATATATATATATATATATATATATATATATATATATATATATATATATATATATATATATATATATATATATATATATATATATATATATATATATATATATCTGTGTATATATATATATATATATATATCAATTTTTGTAAAAGTGGTAGTGTTGAACAACATATTTGATTTATAACTCTTTGATTTATAAACTTTTTTTTATAACTCCTATCTTATTTCTCAATTTTGAGTAAACAAGTCCAGAGTTTGATAAAAATTTTTCTACTCATGTGTTAGAAGCTGGCACAATTAGCAAGAAAATTAACAATTTTCAGAATTTCATCTACAAATCATACTTTTTCATATAGTTTGATCCCCACCACGTCCCTGGTAGTACCGCGCTCAACTCGTTTCTCCGCGCAGCAGCCTTGTTTGTCAAGGTTCGTGTTTCGGAGTTATAGAGTTGAGAGAGTGTTATAACGACAAATAAGTAGCCTCCTTGTCTGAAGTGGCCTTCTTGGCCTTGAGGACTTAGCATAAATTCACTTTTTTAAAAACAGTTTAAATCATTTGGTATAAAAAAAAAACATCCAAAAAGCAATTACAATGTAAAAAATCATAAAAAAATGTAAAAATACCAAAATAATAAAAAAAATCAAAAATACATGTTTTTCGAATAAAAAAAAAGAAAAAGAAAAGTTATATGACAAAAAAATTCATCAGGTAATTGACACAGTTACTAATTTATTCTATTTTTCTGAGAAAAATATATAAACCTATTAAGATTGTATAATAATTGGTGACGTAATTATCAAATTAAATTAATTGGTCACATTATTAAATTAAGTTATGTCCATAACCCAAACCTTCATTAATATTAAAAACTAAATTAAAATTTTAGTGACTTTTGACGAAACGTGTGATAAATATAATGATCGCATTTTTGAAACATACGTATGTGTCAAAAAAATTTTGACACAAACATTTAAAAAACATTTCTGCAACAAAACTTAACTAGTTACTTCATACCTTAAAACTCCTAGAGGTCTTGGGACAATGCTCACAGTCTGTTCAATATTGTTATGATCAACAACATCATTTGAGTAGAAAACCTTAAGATTCATTATTCTTTTTCCTAGAGTAGAACCATTTGAAAATGGAAGTGTACCAGATAACATATAACCCTATAATATGTGATTGTTATTTAGCAACTAATTTGTATATATATATATATATATATATATATATATATATATATATATATATATATATATATATATATATATATATATATATATATATATATATATATATATATATATATATATACATATATATATATATGTGTATACATATATATATATATATATATATATATATATATATATATATATATATATATATATATATATATATATATATATATATATATATATATATATATATATATATATATGTATACATATATATATATATATATATATGTATACATATATATATATATATATATATATTATATATATATATATATATACAAAAATATACACACACAAAAATACATATATGTAATTGTGCATATATATATATATATATATATATATATATATATATATATATATATATATATATATATATATATATATATATATATATATATATATATATGTATATATATATATATATATGTATATATATATATATATATACATATATATATATATATATATACTATATATATATATATATATATATATATATATATATTTATATTTATATATATATATATATATATATATATAATATATATATATATATATATATATATATATATATATATATATATATATATATATATATATATGTATATATATATATATAAATGGTCAACTTTAAGTTTCTATTATAATATGGTAAAAATTTAACAAAAACCCATATCTTTTTCCGGCATTAGTATTGAAAAAGCACTTAAATTCCAGTATTAATGATATTTCCAGCATTGATGATATGGAAATGATACAAAAATTGTCTTAAAGGCAACCACTGTACTTATAAACATAAAAGTATGTAATCTAAAACTAAATAAAATATAAATTTGTGTACAACCTAATCCAAAAAAACCATAATAAATTAAAAAAAGCATTAACACTATAACATACTTAACACCATTGAAAATTATATGTTCAGACAACAAAAAGACAACAAAAGCTAGGGCTTCCATAATACATTATTTTTTAATGAAACAAATTTTGAAATTACTAAAACAAATTAAACTTGATGAAACTCTAAATAGTCAGTCACAACAATGACGAAGCACAAATAATATCAGGTTTTCATAAAAACATGAATATACAGTTAAGCAATTAACTTGAAAAAAACTAAAAAAACAAAATTTTCATGACAACTAACAAATTACTAATTCAAATAAAGAACTACTTGTAGGCTCACCAGGTATCTTATTATTGTATCAAAAAAAACACTTATATATTTCCTTATAATTAAAGTAAAGGTTTTCTGCAATGCTTTATTACATGAATGGTCTCTTCTGGAATCACTGTGAATTTTTTCAAATTCAATTGTTCTAAAATATCTGAAGTTATTATGGAATAAAAATCATTAATATCAAATTGAATGAATGTGCAGTCTTTTTTATTTTCAAATTGAATGAGTGTGCAGTCTTTTTTATTTTCAATTATGGGGACCCAATTTATAACATCAGTGTTTTTTTTCCACTGTTGTAGATTTAAAGACCCTGTGTTTAATGTTGACAAAATCAGGAATACTTTATTTAAAACCATTAAAGTAATTAAGGAAAATAATTAAATTTTATTGTTTTTTAAAAAATAACAAAAACTCAATTTAACTTCTGAAATGGATATTTAAATTCTGGAATGTTAATAGAAACTGTGTAAATGTTCATTATTTTGCATCAGGTTTCTTAAGTCATACTACATACCAAGACCTTTTAACTCATTTCAGGGATATTTTTTAAAATTTGGAAACAACAAAACTATACCAAATATCAATGGTATATTTTAGTTTTTTATTGATATCTTTGAAAATCTCCAGTATCTTTGACCCTAATGTCTTGTTGGAGTTGACAAATCAAAAAATAGTTGGTCGATTGAAAACTTTACTTGGGTACTTTATGAGTTTAAGGATTTCATCACCACAGCAATGTGACTTTGTGTTATCTAAGTTTAAAGATTTTATGGATAATGAAGTCAAAAAGCAATGCATATCACATCTGATATAAAAAGTTAAATCAAAAAGTTGAGGCTGCAAAAAAAGCTAATTTAATGATGAGTTTTGAGTGTATGGAACTTGCAGAGAAAAAAAGTGACTTGAGTTATGTTAAGAAAGAGAACAGATTAAAAAAAAAGTAATGAAACTAAACAAAAGTTTCAGTTTATAGTAAAACAAATTGAAAAACTTAAAAAAAAAATCTGTTAAGTTAATTTTTCATCAACAAATGGTGTGGAATTGTCTTCTTTTATTTCCATCTATCTTATTGTTATTATTGTCTAAAGTTGTTTCTCCTTCAAAAAAGTTTTCTGATTTTGTGATTTATTGAGAAATTTTGCAATTTATTAATCTTAATTGGAATGAAAAATGCTTTGTAGGGATTGTGGGATTGTAGGGATTGTACCTTCCATAAGTGTTTTTTTGATACAATAATAAGATACCTGGTGAGCCTACAAGTAGTTCTTTATTTGAATTAGTAATTTGTTAGTTGTCATGAAAATTTTGTTTTTTTAGTTTTTTTCAAGTTAATTGCTTAACTGTATATTCATGTTTTTATGAAAACCTGATATTATTTGTGCTTCGTCATTGTTGTGACTGACTATTTAGAGTTTCATCAAGTTTAATTTGTTTTAGTAATTTCAAAATTTGTTTCATTAAAAAATAATGTATTATGGAAGCCCTAGCTTTTGTTGTCTTTTTGTTGTCTGAACATATAATTTTCAATGGTGTTAAGTATGTTATAGTGTTAATGCTTTTTTAAATTTATTATGGTTTTTTTGGATTAGGTTTTACACAAATTTATATTTTATTTAGTTTTAGATTACATACTTTTATGTTTATAAGTACAGTGGTTGCCTTTAAGACAATTTTTGTATCATTTCCATATCATCAATGCTGGAAATATCATTAATACTGGAATTTAAGTGCTTTTTCAATACTAATGCCGGAAAAAGATATGGGTTTTTGTTAAATTTTTACCATATTATAATAGAAACTTAAAGTTGACCATGCAAGAGTATATATATATATATATATATATATATATATATATATATATATATATATATATATATATATATATATATATATATATATATATATATATATATATATATGCTACTTAACATTCCTCAGAATGAATTTCTTCACTGATAAGGACCACTTTCATCTTTTGGGATGTGTTAATTAGCAGAACATGCGTTATTGGAGCCAAAACAATTTCAGACAGCTTCATCAACGTCCTTTACACTCGGAATGTGTTACTGTTTGGTATGCAATATCGCAAGTTGGAATAATTGGTCTGTGGGTTTTTGAAGAGAACAACCAAACAGTCACTGTGATTTCAGACCAAGATGTTAATATGAATAAAGAAATTTTATTGCCAGCAGGCAAGAAAAACTCTTTAACTATATTGACATCCGGCTTTTTATATTTTTGAAAAGTTTTTTGATCAAAAGTGTAATTTTATGGGTGATATTCTGACCAATTTATATAAAATTAATTTTATTAGTTTTAGAGTGTTTAGGATTTTCAAAAAATTTTTGAATGTAGTTGTAAAAGTAGCCAAAATATCAAGAAATATTTTTGTTGACAATTTTGGTATTGTTATAACTCCAAATTAAAGTATATTAATTAGACACCAGCAATTTTCAATTTTTTTTTAGAAAAATAGTTGCTACAAGTGAAAGTACCTTAACTAGACCAAAAACTATAATATGCAAAATTTAAAAGTTGCAAGCCTTTCCAATTCTATCTTATTTTAATTTTAATTTTTTACATTTAATTTATTGTAAAACATAAACTAAAGTGAGTTATAATTAATGAATTTTTAAAGTGAATATTGGTATAAAACATCTTACTGCGTATTTTTATGTATAATAAAACGTAAATAATTCTTTATTAAAAAATTTTAAACTTTTTTTTTATCATTATTTGATAGACTGCCTGCTTAAATTAAACCCTCATTCAATGTAGCAGCACTTGTAGCAATAAGGTAGTTGATGTAGCAACACTCCCTTGTAGCAGCAGGCTATAAGATAGTCAATGTAGCAATTTTTTACATTGATGCTCATGTTTTATAGTAAAAAAATAAAAATAAAAACATTCAGAGTTATATATTCAGAGTCCAAGTTAAATAACAAGAAGTATCAGCCAACTCAAACTAACTAAAACTGTACGCCTACTATATCAACATCAACAGCTTGTGCTTCATCATCAAAAAAGAATTTTCTAAATATTTTCCAGTCCCTAAAGTTGTAGGTGGTTTGGATTGTGTTTACCTTCCAGACTGAGTTGTGTTTGTTGCTGGAGCTGTTGAGATGCTCGGCCATGACATTTCAGAAATAACATTATAACAAAGATTCAACTAGATGATCCAGACTAAAGAAAAAAAAACAGGCTGCTGCAATGAATAAAAAATAATTTTCTCTGGCAGATCTACTAATGCTGTATTGGGATGGGAAAATATTGGCTGACATTGATAAACAAATGGAAATTGTGTATCACATAGCTGTTATTACTATTACAAAAGCCTATTGTAATAACAGCTGAAAATGCCGTTGCAAAATGGATAGAGGAACAGGAGAGACTCAAGCAAATGCCTGTCACAAATCAAAAGGCTTTGTATTTGACACAACAACTAGCACTAAGCACTTTATAAGGGCACATATGTGAACATTGAAGAAGTTCTGGAAACTAAAATGGTCTGGATTGCATGCCCTAATAATGTCAGGAAAGTTATTTTTTTTAAATGTTTCCAGGTTTCTGCTCAGTCTAATTAAAGGACCATCAACTGCACTACTCAAACAGTTTCCAAATTAATGAACATCAAGAACCAAGATACTTATTGTACAACAACTGGTGAACTGTTTCAGGAACAATATTGAAAACTATACTACAGGAAATGCTTATCTATTTACCAGGTACTCTTCAAACACAACAGCCAATAGACGCTTATCAGAAATTTTTTATTTTGATCCTTCTGGTTTCTTGGCACCCAGTCCAAAACATCATTATAGATGGATGGCTAAAACCATTTACACGCTGAAAATTTTCCGCTATAAGACTCGATTCAAGTTGACTGTTCATAAATACAAGAATATCACAGATTGGCAGAAATCCTTCAGCGTGTAAAGTTAACCAGTGAATTCAAAACAGTTAAAATTGGAGAATCTGGTAACAAAAAACATTTCTAATGTCCTCATAGAAAAAGGCAAAAAAAAACTCTCAGACATTCCTTAAGAAAATACCAGAACAGTGAAAATTAGATCTAGACATCAGGAAGTTTTATGAACTAGCTGCACACATAACGTAAAAACTGTCAAATAGGTCGACCTCTAAATATCATTTGTTTTAAAGTTTTGCACAATTATTATAATCATGTCTGTATTCCGAAAAATTTAGTTTAAATTTTTTGCTCAGTTTTGTGGTTTTCATATTTTGTGGTATAATGAATTTTGTACTATTTTTAATTACAATTTCAATGTCTTTTGTTGAAACCTTTCATTGTTTATCAAAACTAGTTTTCAGTTAACAATCAGACAACAACTAATGACCCATTTTTAATTATATCTGCAAAATGAAGAAAAGAAAAAAAAAACTTAATTTTTTTAAAATTTTTTATTCATTTTTTTTTATAGTTTATTCTCTCAATTTTCTGATATTTTTTTTAAATATGTGTATTTTAAGCTCTAACAGGATACCAGAGAAATAAATGGTAAACTCCAAATGATTTTTTTTTTTGTCTTCCAAAAATCTATATTATCTATACATCAAACACATACATTTGAAAATCAAAAATATATAGTATCAATAAACTTTTTGTTAGGTTAGTACCTCATATGCAATAACTATAACTCGAAAAAGAAGAGCTTGCATAAGCATATCTTCTAAGTCTGACAATGATGTTGTGTCATCAATCACAAGTATATAACTAAATTTTTCAATATATTCATCTCCATAACTAAAAAAATTAAAAACTATATCACTTGATATAAAATAGATTTAAAATATAATAGATTTAATCTGGTAATTCAGTATACAACTATTTAAATATACAATTATATACATACTATTAAGTATATAACTATATACTATATTTTGTGGTATATAACAATGGTATAAACAAACGTAGATAAATATGTAACTTATGCGGTAGTGATGCAGTGGTAGTAATGCATAATCTAACACTTAATTTAACGCTTAATTCAACACTTAATGCGCCAAAATTACCAAGTTTGAACCATACCTTTAGTAGGTTTGCGCTCAACTCGTTTCTTCACCCAGTGGCCTTATTTATCAAGATTTGTGTTTCTGAGTGATAAGGTTGAGAGCGAATTGTAACAACAAGGAAGTGGAAATAGGCCTCATTTTAAAAAAAAAGTGCACACTTTTTAAATACGAATCTTAAATAATGCATTGGTCATTATACTTGGAAACCTTATTTAAATCTTATAGCTTTTAAATAAGTTTAAGCTAATTAAGACTTATTTAAAAGCTTATTATTATTATTTTTTTATATTTTATTTTATTACATTTCCTAATATATTTATAATCATATACTCTTAAATAATACTTAATTATTATCCTTGTTTATTATTTATATCCTTATATATTATTAATATCATGTATATAAATGAAATCAAAATTAAAGCATTTTTTCATAGAAGACATTTATTTTATCCTTTCAATATCCAGAAACAGAACACTTAGAATAATGTGGTAGTGGTGTAGTGGTAGAGCGCTCGCTTCATAAACGAGTGGTTCCGAGTTCGATCCCCACCACGTCCCTGGTAGTACTGCGCTCAACTCGTTTCTCCGCACAGCGGCCTTGCTTGTCAAGGTTCGTGTTTCGAAGTTATAGAGTTGAGAGAGGGTTATAATCACAAATAAGTAGCCTCCTCTTCTGTAGTGGCCTTCTCGGCCTTGAGGAGGTGAATTAAAATAAAAAAAAAAAAAATCCAGAAACAGAACACTTAGAATAATTGAAATCTTCTACTCCTCTAATCTACCATGTATTTAACTTAAACATAAGGTAAATTTATTACTTCATCAAAAACCGTATCATCAACTTTTCATTTTGTAAATATTTAAAAAATTGCTGCAAAAAAAATTATTTTGGATTAAATTATTAGACTTAATATTATAATTATTAATCAGAATACTGTTTAATTAATAATTATTAAAAATAATTATTAATTAAACAGTATTGCTGGTATTAAAAACTTAATTAGAGCATAGTAGTATACCTTCCCAAGCAGTACAACACATTAGCCAACAATTCCAATGTTGTTCTGACATTGGCCCGACATAATTTACTATTCAGGTTACATTTATATTATTCAGGTTATATTTGTTCTTGATATAATCTGGGTAGTAAAATATGACAAATATATGTTTTTTATTTTATTTTCAATTCCTAAATGAATATGAAACTTTAAAGCAGCAAGTTTTTAAAATTTTAAAAATAATATCTGTTTTTAATGTATTTCTGTTCCAAAATAAAATTTTTACTTATAATCCACATAAAATATACAAAACAATGTTGATAAAATATTTAAATCCTTTTAGATATATATTTAAATTGGCATAAACAAAAAATTCAAGGAAAGACCTGCTATAACATAATCCTGCTATCTTAAACATAAATATGAACTAAAATCCATAAATTCAAAAGTCATTAATTTTATTTTTCCTTTAACCTGTTCTAAACAAAAATCTTATGACACATATAATAAAACTAGCTAATATCTTAATTCAAAATTAATTTAATTCATTTTAAGTAAATTTTAACTGTTTTATTTCAAATAATAATAGCTTAACTTATATTGAAACTTTTTTAAATTTCTGAAGATCTGTGTTTGAATAAACCTTTTGAAATTGCTGGTTAACACCTTATTTTTTTACTGAATACACCATTAATTAAAAAATTCTCACATAAAATTATAGCTTAGCGAAGTTAACATCCTTGATTGTCAACTTATAAGATTTACATCAAAACTAAATTAAAAGTAACCATAAAAAATTAAAAATTGCTCACTCACAAATAATAGATAAGGAATACTTTACACAGTGCTAGCAACATAAAATCAATGAATTCTGCAGCAATTCGTTTAGAAAGTGGGGCCAATTTGAAAACTAAAACAACAACAGTTGAATATGTCAGATAAAAAATAATGAAGTAACTATAAATGCCTAAAAGACTATAGATTATTAATATGAAATTTTGTTGTGGCTGCATCCTAAAATGTTGTTGAAAAACTTAAAGCTTAATGCATAACTGTCATTTCAAAAATTCAAAAAGAATTAGCATTAAAAAGTAATATATATATATATACATTTTGTTAAAAAAAGACAAAAAAAGGAGTTTGAGTCTTGAGAAACACATCATTATGATTATATATTAAATTTTTTTTATTTCTGATTATATATTAAATCAAAATATTATTATATAGTAATCTAAAGTTTGTATGCAGTTGGTGTAATACAGATAATACATGTATTTATACCTTAAAATGTAGGTAATTTTTTGAATATCTATAAAATTTTTGTTACAATAGCTGAAAGCTAGTCTTCATTTGGCCATAACTTATAATCATTTAAATTCCTTTGGGATACTTGTTGCACTTACACTCTTTAACGAATTAGCAACAGCACGGCAAAATAAGAACTGTTTTACCATGTGAACCTTAAAATGTAGGTTTAATTTTATGGCTTTATAACTTTGGAACAATGTTTTTATTTCTGTTGACATTTTGTGTGATAATTTCTTAACTGTTTTATGTTAAATTCATAAATAGATTGATAATAGTTTTATGTTAAATTCATAAATAGATTGTATAAATGACTTTCAGATTTTTAGTCATACTTCATAATGTAGGTTTTTTGTATCGTAAAATGCAGGTAAGATTTTTTAAAGAACTAAAACTTTATTTTATAAATTATTCATAATACTTTTTAGTTTTATTTTCACAGTTAAAATATATCCAAATGAGACCTATATTAAGAACTAATATCAAGCAGCTTCTTACATAGACAAAATAGAATTGAGTAAAAACATTTTAGCAAAACTGTCCACAGTCGTTTTAAATTTAATAAAAAAGCAAAACTGTCCACAGTAATTATAAATATAACCGCATTCTTTCTGGTCAAGATTCATGGTAAAGCACCCCAGTCTAACTCAAAAGAGATAAGGGAGAGTTTCTATAAACCGTGCTTTAAACTACGTTAGAAAAATTGGTGAAAGTCATTCAAATGAAGAACTTAAAATTACAGGTATAATGAAGAACAGTGAAAAAACTTCAGAAAAAGTGTAGTATGGTAAAATAGATACTAAACGCATGTTTAATCATGATGAAACTCAACAGTTCGTAAACTTTGGAGTTGAAAGGAGTGCAAGTGGATTAGTGTTTGTTGAAAGGGGTGAAAGTTGCTATCAAATGATCTGCAAGAACAGAAATTGTATTAATATTGACCCACTTGTGTCTTATGTTGGAGTTGTAGTTATTTTCCATGTAATATTATCCGGAAAAAGAATAACCAGCAAAATGGCACCAAAATCCATGGTCACTCTTCAAGGTTATTATTGTTGTTAAAAACAAATGAGTCTTTTTGTTGGTCCGCCAGACACAACAGGTGTATCAAATGTTGGATCAAATAAATCATAGTTTACACCATCGTTATCACCAATGCAAATCTTGAATATACTTTAATTTTTAGATTCTATAAATCATTCTGGGAATATTTTCTTTGTGAAATAAATGTGCACTATGTTAATTTACCCTATTTATGCATTAAAGTGTAATCCTGTTGATTTTATATAGATAGGTGAATTCTTACATGATAAAGTTAAAAGTTTGAAAATAATATTTATTTAAAAAAAAAACTTTTTATTTCCTCTGAGGAGTACTGTATATCAAGATTAAAGTTAGAACCAGCAATTGTTTTGGGGTTCTTGAAAGCAATTAAACAGAAAGTATTTGTAGAGTATTTATTTCTTTATTAGTTTCAATATTAAATTTTATTTACCAGTGTATTATTTTAGGTTAACCTAGTGTTTCTAGGTTAACCTCTTACTGTAAGATTGAAGAACTAACTAAAATTCTGTTAGCTTCTTGTTTTGATATTATTTTTAAAGAAATGTGTAAAGTTTTTACAACACAATATATATAAAGATTATAAAACTTGTAAGAAAATAGGCAGTATCTTAAAACAAAAGAACTTGTGGATGTAACTTTTTTTTAATATTCAAAGTTTTCACAGATTGTTATTGAACTCCCATTAGTTTGATTTAATGATATATGATAATATATAGTTAAATACCAATACAGCAGACAATAGACATTTATATACCAAACAGAAGTTAAGCATTTATATACCAAACAGAAGTTTGAGCATCTATAGATTTGTCATTAACTAACAAATCATAAATACTTTTAAATACTCACAAAAATATATATTTAATTTCCCAAATATATAATCGCTATTTAAATTCTAGATACAGAGAGCTTTTTTTAGAAACTGACAATTGTGCCACCCACCCCCACCCCCCTACACACACACTTTTAAACCCATGTCGTCGGCCCTGTTATACAGTGTCATCGTAAAATATTTATGAGACTGATTTAAGAATAAAAGTTGTAGAAACACACAAAAAAAAATTTTTTAATTATTTTAAAAATTTAATTTATTTATATACTTACTAACTCTTTCTTCTACGTGTGGCTGTTGTTGTTGTTGTTGTTGGAAGTTATTACGTTCTGTAGATTGTTGCTGATTTTGATATTGTTGAATTTGATTAGTTAAATTAGTTATTTGCATGTTCTTGTGAAGCATTTGTGTATACAGCATCCATGAATATTCCATCCAGCACCAATTTTGATATGCTATGTACATTGTTATATCATCACTGTACTTCTTATATTGATTAATTTTATCACTAACTTTTTGTGTGTTATTTTCTAACTCATCTTTGATTTTTGGGTCACGGCTAGAATCCATCTCGGGTTACAAAATCTATATATCTAACTTATATAAATCAAGTAAAAAATCATAAAAACAGCTACCATTTAGTCTAATCTCATATTAATTATTAAAAAATAAATCAAATTAATTTAAATAAACTAAATTGTCTCAAATCAAAATTTTTATTATTTGTCATTAAATTTGATTATAAATTTACAAATAAATTTATTTATGACTTATTAAAAACTATTATTACAAACCATAAATTAAAATTTCAGAAATAAGTTTTATACTACTTTTCAAAATTAACTAAAATTAAATTAAAATTTAACTGTAAAGTTAAAGTGTGTGTTTTAACTTTAACATATCAACTTTAATACAGACATGTTTTCAAACAGAAAAAAAAAAATTTTTTTTTGCTGCAATAAATGACTTTTTTTCTTTTATACATTGATACAGCAAACCAAATTCCTTAGTTAATGTAAGTAATATACACACATGCCTACTAGTCTTGCAGTTTTTTTACAGTTCAGATAAATTGTTGTCACAAATACTAAAAACAATAAAAAAGTAAGACCAGAATCATACTAAAAACTTTTCTTTAAACTTCTTTAAACCATGGCAATATCAGCTGATATATGTAGACTACATATGTGTCTATAACTAACTAAATGTTTTATGTACGCTTTTCATGCCGCACATGAAAAAATAAAATAATTATTAGCATCATATTGTATTTATATATGAAAAATTAGGAAGAAAAAGTTGAGCTATGTAAATGAATATTGTTTTAGCTATTTTTTATAGTCTATTTCTAATATAATCATAACTAGTCATTTCTAAAACTCAGAAATAGAATAGCAAGTTCTATGAATTTACAACTTTCATATTGAAGAAGCACTTTTATTTGTATGCTTTTCAGAAAACCTTTCTTAATTTGTATAAGATACAAAAGGTTTACTTGATGCTGATACTGTAATTGTGTTTTAATTAATTGGTGATGGCTTAAGTACACTTTAAAATATTTAACAAATGCTTAACTAAATTTACTTTATCTAACTGATGGGAAATAACATACAGTACATTTATTTTTTAAAAAATCTGGTGTTTACTCTGACTAACTATATTTAAATCAATCTTCTTACTTAGGGTGACTAGACATTTTTACTTAGGGTGACCAGACACTCTTTTTTATAGTACGATACTCTTTTTGAAGTAAAATCTTTAAAACTCTCTTTTTTTCTAAAAATCACCTAATATACTCTTTTTTTATATACAATAATGAAAAGTAAACATTTTTTTGGATTAGATTAATACAAGGATACAAACAAAAAGTTTGATGAATCTATATCTTAGCCATCATAAACTATTTTCAAGGTTGCTTTTTGTTTTTTGACACTAATCTAAACTTGTGAACACATTGTAATTAAGTTGGTTATCCAGATCATTACCTACTCCTTTCACAAGTTACAATGAGAATTTTAACTTTTATTGTTTCATTAAAACTGGTTTTAATATTATTCTAATAGTCTGGATTTGTTACTATAATTTTTAGACGGAAAACTATTTTGGGAGATATAAACAATGCCAATGCAGTAAGAAAGCTTCAGCTGCTAGAAATGCTTTTTGAATTTGTATTTACTATAAATGCCATTTGAAATTGATGTGAACCCTCACGTAAAGAATTGCCATCCTTAAAAGTAATTTTTGTCTAGTTTTGCAACGCTTTTAATCAACAAACTCCAAATATAATATCTTGATTCTAATACCTTACTTTTGTTAACGAAAATGGATTTGATCCTGTTGTTATTCTGCTGATTCTCTATCCGTACAAATAAAAAGGTTTGATTGTGTGTTAAATGGATGCAGTGAAGCAAGGACTATTGCTCACTACATATCATAAAAATACAACAAATTAGTTATTAAACTTTATTTCAAATACAATCCAGTTGTTTATTGCAATCAATATCACAATAGTGTTGATTCATTTTACTATATATTTTGTTTGATCATTTACATATACTGCTCAATTGATTGTAACTACTTTAGTTGATTCCTTCCATTTAATAAAATTTTTCGTAACAAAATTTGATTGTTTTTAAAGAATTATTTATAAAACTCTGCAACCTCAAAACTATGGTCACAACGACTAGCAAGTTAGCTGACATATTAGCAGCTGAGGCTTTTTATTGATAAGAAACCACATTCAGGTTTTTTCTAGAGTAATTTCTTAGTTTTGATTTACTATGATTTGAAAAATTAGTCCCTTTATGCCTCATTTTTATCTGATGGCTAAAAATGCAAAGATAAACATCTTTACTGCCTGATACTATCAGTGATAGTATCAGGAAATATCACTGATTTCCTGTAATTACGTTAGATTTTAGTAAGTACAACAAAGTAAAATTTAGCTTAAATGTAAAATTTAGTCTAACTATATATTATATACACGTCTAATGTTTTATATTTCCTAAGACTTAATATAACCTTAAGAAAGTATATAGCAGACTTCACCATTAAATATTAATAAAAATTCCATTGTACTGCATATTATTTATCTTTATCAGTAACTGAATTTTTTTATTTACACGTTTATTATTAAACGTAATTATGCCAATACAATTTAATTTCAATTTAATTTTAATAACAATAAATTATTAAAAACCACTGAACTTAGATTTTAAGAAATGTTGATAAGAAAAAAATTTTATTTATCACAATTCGATTGGTTGGTTTTAGAGCTGGAGTAAGTAACCCGTTATTCGAGCAGCCGCGTCGCAGTGGTAGCGCACTCGCCTCAGAAACAAAGGATCCATAGTGCAAACCCAACTCTGGGACATCGGTTAGGAAGGAGACGTAAACTTCCAATTAAATGTTCATCGCGGTACTCTGTGGACCGTAAGAACTTTTTGGGGCACCTAAAAAAAAATAATAAATAAATGGTTTACAGGGGTTGTGATAAGTATAAATTAATAGGCCGGTGCAAAGTGAATCGTAATGTTCAAAACGCGGTCAAAACTCAAACTTTGTAAAGTAATGTACCAATTTAGTAATAAACATCAAAAATAGATAATTTTACAGTTTTTTAGTTGAGGACCCCTTTCCCCCAGATCCTCCCTACCCTCTTTAATTACGCGAATGCACTTTTTTTTATTTTGAGACAATACCTTATGTGTATTTTGATTGTTGGTTTACCCTATCTTTATGCATTAAAGTGTAATCCTATTAATTCTATATACTGAAAAGTGAATTCTTACAAGAAAAAGTTAAAAATCTAAAAAATAAAATTTATTTAGCAAAAAAAAATTCATCTCCTGTGTACATCAGGATCAAAATTAAAACTAGCAATTGTCTTGGAGTTCTTGAAAGCAATGGAGAATATCACAGGATCGCTCCTTTTAAGTAAATAAGGAAACTAGTTGTTCTCAAAACATTGCAAGATTGTGTTGAGTTAGTATTTGTTATAGCATGCACTGCCCTACCGTCCAACTTAGTTATCTCAATTTTTATTTCTATCTTTGTTTTGTAGTTATAGAAGAAGATTTCAAGTTGAAAACTTTCTATTTACTTCCTAACATCTAATTCTTCAGCTCTTATTAGATTTTTTGCTTCTTTTCGGTATTGCAGGTGAAGAAATCTGCAAAAATGGTAGATTAAAGGCTTTGAGTATGACCATATAATGGTCTAATTCCAGTTTCAACTTCATTTGCATGATTTTTGATTGTATACACTTTAAGATGAGGCCAAACCCATTCCAGCATTTAGATAGAGTTTTCTAGTGTGTTTGTGATCCATCTAGACATGAAGTATTAAATATGTACATAGTTCTTGATAAAGTGTGGTTCACCATTGACTGAACAGAACACTTGGTTGATGTTTCCCAAAAATTCTGGATAATATATTGCATCAAAAATCAATGTAATTAAAGCGTATATTTCGGCATTCTGTTTCAGTGAAGAGTTTCTAAGCACTTGGTACTGTGAATAATTGAGATCAAAATTTATTTTTAATGCCTCTAAAGGGAAAAAAATTTATCTTTAATGCCTCATGATTACAGATGTTGGAATCCGGAGTCCAGGAGACCCTGTTTTTACCCGGAGTCCGGGGTCTTGCCCGTCATAAAAATTGCTGGGACTCCGTGATTTTTTTAATTTTATATCATCATATGAACGTTTCCAAATTATTAACCCTTATTAACTTCTATAATTTTATTAAACTTTTTTAGCCAGCAGCTTCGTAACTTTAAATCAGTAATAAGCACAAACGTATCGAAAAGAGCTGCGTATGACAAGCCCTGCGACATATAAACTATTTTAAAATGTACAGCGTGTTTATGCCATCCATTGCTTTTAAAAAATATAGGAGACGAATATACGGCGCACGAAACCTTCGATATACTCTGATAGCAAGATATCGAATTATGCTTAGGCTAGGGTTGTCATTCTCCTGGTTATTACGTATGAAAACGCAATGAGAGTTTTACTTTAAATTAGTTTAGCGCTTCGCTTTCCTACGTAAAAACAGAAAAACAGAGACAACGCTACTTTAGCTACAAATATTTATATGTAAACCTACAGCAGTCGTGGCACATTGGTTAGTGGTCTGACTCAAACCAAGAGGACTTTGGTTTGAAGCCTGCATTGATGCTAAATTTGAAAAAAAAAAATTTTTAACGCGTTTTCCTAATTATATTGTTTACACTAACAGATATGGTTTTACTGATAAAATAATTTTAGAAGTCTTTTTAAACACAATTAGAAAGTATCGTTTTACAAGCGTAGCAATTAAAACTATAGATCATTAAAAACTATAGACACGGTCTTTGCTATAAAATGATGTACATAATGTAATATTGTATAATAATGTGCATGACATATTTAACAACGTCTTTTAATTCTTTAATTTTTGATGTTGCATATAAAAGGCTAAAGCAGATATTACTAAATTATATACGAAAAAATCATTCATAATAAGCCACGAGCTTACATTAAACACAATTTCAGTTCATGAATTACGTATTGAAATAGCCGTAGTGTTACTCAAAATTCTTTAACTTTTGATGATGCATATAAAAGACTAAATTACTGGATACGGCTTAGGCAGAAATAATTGAAACCGGGCAAACTTTACCTTGATGACGTAGAGTGAGACAGAAAAATTTAGTTTAATCAGCGTATATATTGAACAATGTTTACAATTTAATTTCAAGTTATATTTTGTATTGCATAAAACAATAACTTCGAAGGAATTTGGAATTCATTTATGATTTATGTATATTTTAATTTCAGATGAACTAAATAAAATAAATCTTAGTTGATAATACAAAATTAAAAAAAAAAAAAAATGTTTTTCAAATACTGCAATGCAAATAATAATTTTATTAAAATAATATGCCATGAATTACCTAATTAACTTGTATAATGCAAGATTTTTATGGAGCTTTAAGAGACTAATATTGAATATAAAACTATACATCTATTTTTATGTATAATATATTTATCTATAATATACATATATATTTATGTACAATATATTTAAAGATTTATTAATTGTTTTAAAATGGTTAATTTGTGCTGTGCATTTGGGTGTACAGCTAGATCTGCTAAAGGGGTTTCCAGAAGTTTTCATAGGTAAGAATTTAGTATCTATATAATTTAAACATTTTGTTTTTAAAGATTCAATAGAAATTTATTATGTTTATTTTAAAAGTCTGTATGTATAATGAATCCTAGCTATCCATTTTTAAATAGATTTCCAGTGAATCCAGATAAAAGAGCAGCATGGATTCTTGCAACTAAACGAAAGAATTTTGTCCCCTCTTTCGCTAGTTTTATTTGTTTTGATCTTTTTTCTAAAAATTGCATTGACGAAAGCAAAACATCAGGTTACTGTTTGACAAAATATCTGAAACCTGATGCAATACCAACAATTTTTGATTTTCCAAAACAATTTTAACCATCCACTAGTAAAATTTGAAAAGCACCAACAGAAAAAATGCTGAAAAAACAAATAGAGAAAGAAAAAAATGACACAGATTTTAGCATATTTATGAAGAAAAGGTACAAATAAAAAAATGAGCGTAGAAGCATGGAAACTGATTCAGACAATTTGCAAACTGTCAACAAGAAGTTGTCTTTTGTTTTAAATGCTTATAAATTACAGAAAAAACTTATCAAATGTGTAAATGTGTAACAAAAGCGCGGACTCAAAAAAAAAGTTGCAAAACTTCAAAATGTGATAAATGAATTACAAGAAAAACGTTTAATTAGTGATGAAGCCACAGCAACTTTAAATAGTCTTAATTCTGGTGTTAAAGATTTAATTCAAAGAAAACTGAAATCTAAAAGCAAATTAAAGTACGCTTTATCATTGCAAACTTTTGCATTAACATTGCATTTTTATTCAGCAAAAACATATGATTGTGTTAGACAGTTTTTCGACACTTGTCTTCTTCACCCAGACAGTTTGAGAAAATGGTCTAGTAGTATTAATAGACAGCCAGGCTTTACTCATGAAGCATTTCAAATTTTAAAATTGAAAAATAATGAATTTAACAAAAAAATTGTATGCAGTTTGATGATGGATGAAATGTCAATTTAAAAGTAAATTGATTGGGATGGGAAAAGATCCTATGGCTTTGTTAATTATGGAACAGAATTTAACGATGACAGTGTTGATGTTGCTAAAGAAGCTTTTGTTTTGTTGTTAGTTGCTGTTAATGGACATTGGAAGATCCCAAGAGCATATTTTTTAACAGATGGACTTAATTCAAAAGAGAAAGCAAACATTATTTCTGAATGTCTCGTCAATGTTCATGAAACTGGAGTTATTTCTTTAACTTTTGATGGTACAGCTGCAAATTTATCTATGATGAAAATTCTTGGTGCTGACTATAGTGATATAAGAAATCTAAAAGCATACTTTAAACATCCACTAAGTGCAGAACCAGTATTTTATTTCTTGATGCTTGCCATATGTTAAAATTAGTTAGAAATTGCTTTGCTGAAAAGAAATTGCTAAAAGACAGTAACAATGGTCTTATTAATTATGCTTTCATTGAACAATTGTATGAGCTTCAATCAAAAGAAGGAATTTATGCTGCTAATAAACTGAAAAAACACCATATAGAATGGAAGCAACAAAAAATAAAAGTTAAATTAGCAGCACAAACCTTAAGTGTTGTTTTGATTTTTGTGCAAACAAGTTAAAATTAAAAGAGTTTCAAGATTTTGGACCAACTATCAATTTTATTCAGCTTATAGACAAATTTTTTGATTTATTAAACAGCCGGAATTTTATTGGTAAAAATTATAAAGTTCCTATCTCTTTAAGCAATTTAGAACACTGTACAAATTTTGTCAATATGGTATATCAGTACTTGTCCAGTTTGACAGATAGTGCTGATAATTTAATTTATAAAACAAACCGAAAAACTGGCTTCATTGGATTTATATTTAGCATTCAATCAGTAATTTAATTTAACCGATACTTGATTTTGTCTCCAGAGAGCCAATTTAAATTCTTGCTGACATACAAACTGAGTCAAGATCATATTGAAATGTTCTTTAGTACTGTTAGAAGTCAAGGTGGTTTTAATAACAATCCATCAGCTGAACAGTTTATGACAACGTACTGGCGTTTTTTAGTATAATTACGAAACATTACGAAATCATTACAAAATCATTACGAAATTGTTACAAAATCATTACGAAATTGTTACAAATCATTACAAAACATAAAAAATGGTAATTGTTTAGCTCATGATACTACAGAAACACTTTCTGTAACAAATGGAATTGTGAATCATCAGAATGAAAATTAAATGATACAACTTTATTTATAGCTAACGAGGAGATTACACCAGTAAGTAATATGGAACCATCGCAATTGTTCCATAATACTTACTGGTATATAATACTAATACTTACATCGCATCGAATATTCTGAAGAAGGGGTGAAGTGGTGGATTTGTTAGTAGAAAGCTAAAAAGATCTATTAAATGTAAGGCCTGTACTGCATCTCTAATTGATGATAATTCACAAAGTTTACTTGTTGATCAAAAAAGCAGAGGTGGTCTTCTTTATCAATCAAAAGATGTTATTGTAATTTGTTCTTTTGTTGAAAAGTTTATTAGACATAGCATTCCAGACAAATCAAAAATCAAAGAACTACAATTTTTTATGAAATCTATTCTACATTAAAAATTGACTATCCGCCACCATTTATTTTCTAAAACATTTTTTCAAGGATTTAAAAATCACATTCAGGATTTTCCAGTGGAAGATAACCATTTGGTTAAACTGATTAATTTGATTATAGAAGCCTATTTATATGTACCTTTATACCATGTCTCATCCTGTGCAACAAGTCATATACAGGGAACACATATTCAATAAAAGTATAACGGTCAAATTTAGACTGTATATTTTGCTTTCTAGTACAATTTCACTTTAAATAACTGTTTATTATCAAATCCGCAGGTGTCTTGAGTCAAGTGATGAGCTTAATAGCTTAATAATTAAAATTACAAGCTTATTAAACAAATTCTCTTGAAACTTTAAATTACATATTACTTTTAAAAAACTTTTTGTAACAGTAATATGCTTTATAATACATACATTATATTACATATTACTACTATTTATGAATTTGTAAAAAACTGTTTTGCCTCATTCTGTCACTTTTTCAACAATAGCTCGACTTCAAAATATTTTCCAAAATGGCATGCCTATACCGTATCCAGTAATTTATATATCTATGGCTAAAGCTGATATTACTAACTTATATACAAAAAAAACCATTCATAATAAGTCACGAGCTTACATTAAATACAATTTCAATTCGTGAATTACGTATTGAAAATCATGAAGATGGAAAGGTTCCTCAGTTAGCCGTACCATTACTCAATATCATAAAGTTTAAAAGATTTTTTAACTACTCGTTGTGTTTCTCAGTTACGTATTCCAATTTTTCATTTACTTTACTTATTCTTATTAACTTTCATATTCTAAACAACATCTTGAATAAATCTAAAAAAAAATAACTTAACACCGCCTGTTATCAAAACAGATAGACGCAGATAAACTTTATTAAATGTATGATTTTTTAAAGAAAAAAGTTCCCAAGTAAATTCATCTTTAATTTTAAATCAATAAAACACTAAAAATAGTATATAATTATATATATACAGGGGCGGACTGGCCAAATTATTATGATGTGGAAAAATATTTTTAACGGCCCTGTAGGCCAACGAAAAATGAGGAAAAGCAGCAAAGATAACAGACGTAAATTACAAAGTTATGCTTAATTTATAAATATATACATTAATGAATAAATATCGAACAGAAAAAATTACGGCCCATGTGGAATAGTCCACATCTTCCACATGGCCAGTCCGCCCCTGTATATATATATATATATATATATATATATATATATATATATATATATATATATATATATATATATATATATATATATATATATATATATATATATATAATATATATATATATATATATAATATATATAATAAATAAAACACTTTTTGTTTTGATAAAATTTATTAAAAAAAATAACAATATAATGAAAATAAATACATCATTCAAAACAAAAATAAAAATTAATCATAACTACTAAAATAAAAAAATTCTTGACGCAGAATAAGTGCTTATTAAAATACCAAATTCATTAAAAAAGCAAAACAAGATAAAAGGGTTCTGTCTCTAACATCCCTCTTAGTCTATGCAACAAAAAAAGTAAAAAAAATGCACATCCAATATTCCATACTACTAAATAATTTGACTTGTTAATTTCTTCATTATCGAAAAAAAATTTTTCTACGTATACCTGTAAACTAACTTTCAACATGGTCAACCCTTTGTTTACATTTATAAATAATATTCGTTTATATAATCTGTATTAAAACCAACATTTGTGAGGCCAACATTTAAGTTCAAAATTATCAGCAAGTTTATATTTAAAGTAGTCACGAAAATAATAAACTTTTCGAAAAATTAATTTAATGAGTTTTTACTTTACCAAAATTAATTCTGATTGGAATACCAAGTGCAACAGGAAATTCTTGCGGAGTACATCCTTTGTCTTGTCCATCTTCAACTTTAGTAATTAACGGCGCGGTTATCATTTTGTATTCATAACACAAATCAAAGGAGACCTAAAACGCATAGGTTAAATTTACATATATCTGATTTAGGATGTCCCTCGCCCCCCAAAAAAACAACAAAACAAAACAAAAACAAAAAGAAAAAAAAAAAAAAAAAGCTCTCTACTGATTCCGACTCCATAGACCTAAATGAGCCCTAAAAAAAAATTGTGTTCTTCTTTGACTAGATGTACTAGATGTAAAATTTGAGTTTTACGGTTTTCATGCAAATCCTAGTCAAAAAGTCCTATAGGATTCTACTCAACGCACTTAATGCAAGTTATCATATTTTTCGTCTCGACTGTTCTCTGTTAGAAAGAAAAAAAAAGTTATATATAAAGTAAAAAAAAACATATAAAAGATGTAAAAATTAATAAATAAAATAGAGTGGATTAAGAAAATGTATAGAATATATAGAAGAAAAACAATAATATTGTCTTTCTTCACTGTAATTTTTAATCCACTTAATTTATTTTTTTAATCCATTTTAACTTATTCATAAATTTTTACATCTTTTCATATTGTCATATACATATTGTCATATACATATTGTCACATATACTGTCAATTTGTTGTTAAATTTGAATTTTTTAAATTACACTAATAGTGTAATTTTAAAAAATTATCATATATAGTGCACGGCTGTTTCAGAGTGAGCTTTACGGCTTCTTGTTTTTTTTGGAAAATATTTACTTAGGGGGTGTTACTAAAACATTTATAACTTTTGAAATATTTGAGATAATTTTGTTTTGTAAAAAGAATAAAAACATCAATAAAATGTTTCATCATACGACATTTAGTACAATAGTAAAAAAACCTCCTTTAGATTAGAAAAAACGCGACAAATGATGAATTTGGCTAAATTTTAGTAATTTCTTGTTACTTTTTATCAAAAAAAAAAAATCAGAAAAATATATTTCTGATAGTTATTATCAATTACACTCGTTGTTTGACTATTGTTAAAATAAAAAAACCTTAATTAATTGCTTAAGGTTAACAAAAACAGTTTTTAATTAAAGTTTGCAAGCAAACCGCATTTTTTGCAAAATTATGAAAAATGTCGTTTAAAGAGGGATTATCTATTAAATGAGTACGTTTTTAAATATGAAAAAAATTCACTAAGTTTCACTAATTTTCACTAAAAAATTCACTAAGTTTCACTAAAATTCACTAAAATTCAATGCATTACAAAATAAAGCCAGATGTCGATTTTGAAATATTTAGTCTTAACATTCTAAGCTTTAAAACTTTAAAAGTATATGAAAAAGTTTTAGTTTACATAAAATTAAGACCAAAACAATCCACCACCACCACCACCATATGTATTTCCTTGTGTAAATCCAAGTCAAATTCTAACTCCACTAGCACCACCAAGACCAACTACTAAATGATTGTCATCTTTAAGAAGTACTATGTCTTATGAAATAGAGGCTTTTGTGAAAGCTAACAATATATCTACTTACGAAGATTTTTGTCATTAAAAAATATCTAAAAATACATCTTTTTCCTTCTCAATATATCAAACATATATGAAAACTGTTTACATTTTCAACCTGCTGATATATTGGACAATTTGTGTGTTTCAAAGCTCATTTTGAAAATAAAAAATGATTTATCCTTTGATAGCTATCACTGTGGAGTTAAATGCACCATAAAACCTTTTTCTTACAATCATATGAATATTATTGACTATTAATTGTCTCCATGCTGCAATACACTATATGAAATCTTTACCAATCGATCACAAGAAAAGTATAATTATTAAACAGATGTTAAGTATGAACTCCTTAATGTTTATAGGTGAAAAGAAGTATTCTCTTGATATGGTTGCTAAGGCAATATCTCGTGAAATGGTTGATAGAGAAATATCTCCTGGTATGGGTGATAGGGCAATATCTCCTGGTATGGGTGATAGGACAATATCTCCTGATATGGTTACTAGGGAGTACTTTTCATTGTCAAAAACTCTTTACTCTCAATTAACTGATAACTACGAACTACCAACTAATCTTTGATGACAAAGTTGACATCTAAAGATAGAAATGTTGGATGATGATTTTTTAAAGTTGTATTTTGAAAAATGTTCTATTTCTCAAAGACTTGGTACACTAATGATATCATTTTTCTTCTATATGTTTTTTGTCATTTAATAAAATCTATTTGCAACAATTAGCTCACAGAAAAATGCTAAGAACTATGTTTTACATACAAATGTATTTCAAGAACTGCAAAATGGTCAGATCTTAAAAAACTTATTCTATTTGAAAAAAGATGCTATTGTAAAATTGTCTAAACTTAGTAAAACTGCAATCTTTTTTCTAAATTGAACGTCAAAATGTGTCAACTTGTTTTAGAGTATTTTGAAATGAGACTGCAGCTGCTTTAAAAACTCATCCATCCATAAAAAATGTCAAAAATATAAGATATAAGTGTTTTTATCTATTTTTATCAAGTTTTTTAAAATTGTTGATGTTAAAGGACTTAGTGAAAATATTTTTACTAGAGATAAATATCGTGATGTTTTTTCATCAAACAATGATAAACCAACTTTCTTTTGGTTGATATAGCTGAAAAAATGGCTCCTGAAAAACAACGTCATAAACTAAAAAATTTAACCAAAGATACATCTTGTAGGATGGTTGAACTAGTAAAACATTTACTAACTACAAGACATAAGTATGTTTGCCTTGGACATTTTACTAGTGGTCCTATTGGACATTTTACTAGTGGTCCTATTGAGAAAGCATTTGGAAAACAATTAGGCAAGGATCAGGTGGTACCAATTTCATAAATGTTCAGCAAATATTAAAAAAAATTGACATTAAAAAAACAAAACTTTGTCTGAATATTGGTATTACTGCTAATGATTTAAAAGCATCATCAAGCAATTTGTGTGACAAATGTAATTATGTATTGCAAGATGATATTTTGTCCAATGTGTTTCATAGTCTTCCAGTTATTGAAAGCAATTTGTCTAAAGAAATTAAATGTCTTTGGTTTACATTGCTGGCTATGTCAATAGGGAAGATCCTCCAGATGAAGATACATCATTTTATTTTGACCAGTTTGGAGATTATGTCAGAGATTTTGCCTTAAGATAACATTTGCCATTCGATATTTTATTCATACATTTTATTTCATCATCTGTACACTTATGTCTGTTATGTTAGCTTATCTAACTGTTTTTTGATGGTATCTGACTTTTATGGATTTACCAATGTTTAAAAAAAACATTGTAGAATCCTTGCCATATTTTTTTTAACAACAATTGCCATCATTATATCCTGCCATCTTCAAAAGAATTCAAAATGAAAATTTTGAAGTTATCTTAAATGCGGAATATATATATTATAGAAACTAATTTTTTTTTTACCATTTGATATATTTTCAGGCATATGACTGGTTAGAAATTACATATATATATCATAAAACTTGTTTAAAAATGTTTTTTAGTTAATTATACCTTTGTATAGCATCAAAATCATTTTATACCAAATAATACCTCAACTAAGAAGCAAAATTTTAGACCTAAACTTAAGTAATTTAAAAAAACTTTAACTTCATTTAATTTTAGACATACAAAAGGACCGAAAGAAAAAAAAAATTGTTCTTTTATTTTTTAGTTGTGCTAAAAAATTTCACTTATTCATATCCTTTTTATTAAATCACAAAATTCGTGTATTTTCCAGAACATGCATTTACGGCGTTGAGTTAGAATTAAGAACAAAAAAAATTTCAGATTTGAACCCTATTAAATTAAAACACAAAAGTTAAAAAGTGTTGTAGCTATGAAAGTTTTTGTTTCAAAATCCTATTTTAGGTCTTATACGACTTTTTGGCTAGGTAAGCTGGCTCATCAATAGAAAATCCTATAGGTCCTATACGACTTTTTGGCTAGGTAAGCTGGCTCATCAATAGAAAATCCTATAGGTCCTATACGACTTTTTGGCTAGGTAAGCTGGCTCATCAATAGAAAATGTGTGATACATTTTGGACAATTAGAACAAATCAATTAGAGGTGTATAAAATATGTGCAATTCTCAGAAATTTTCAAAATAAAAAATATTATTTTTAAATAATTAACTACTTCTTCTTAACTTTAAAAAAAAGTTAAAACTACTGTTTACTGTTGACAGAAGACTTGAAAAGTTGTAAGTTGAAAACATGAAAATGAAAGAGAGTTCTAAAGCATTGATGTGCAAGAAACTAGATAAATAAAAGTTTTTAGAAATGAAAGGAAAAGATTCACAAAAACGGATGCACCTTTGCTAAATGAGTCAAGCACATGTGATTTTTGGTTACTGGAACTAAAGATGTTTGTTTGAGCACCAACCATAATATTTTTAAAACTTTTTAAATTTATTAATTCATTTCAATTTTTATTTTTATGTATGAAGTTCACATTAACATTTTGGTTTTTATCACAATTCAGAAGCTGTATGCACGATTCATCATTGTAAAAACATTTACCAGATTAAAAATATGATGGATTTTTTTTTTACCAAGTTTGAGTTTGTACACCAACATTAACCTTGTTGCACGAATTACAGTACATTCAATGAGTTCTCCAGACTTATACCTATATGATGCTCAATCAATAATATTTTTCTACCTATTTATAATAGTTTACTTTTCAACAAAACAATTTTTAAAAGTTTGTAAAAATTACAACTTTGATACTAAAAGAATACTTTACCTGTGTTTTTGTGTTACCCTGGAAATCTTCTTCCACGCTAAATTCAAAGTCCTCAATTTACTTTTTATTCTCACTGCTGCATTGAAGCTCTTCTGTCAAGGAGTCATGTGATAAAACATTGATAAAATTTAATTTTTTATGTCTCTCTAAATTTTTATCTCTTAACTTAAATAGCTTGTTCTTTCTCCTATTTGCATCATTTGTACTCTCCTACTGCACTTTTCATCAACCTTAGTTCCCATATATCCTTTCCTCTCCAACCTCTGGCCTTCATAGAACCTAAAAAAGTTCTAAATCTGTTAAGACATGTATAAGTTAAGTTATGTTTGTTCTGGTCGTTCCTGGAAGATTACCAAGCCATGGAAATAGTTTAACATATACTCTTGTAAATATTCAAAAGGAAATAGTATACCACTGCTTGAATCTAGCAAATAATCTCAATACTCATTTGTTACTCTAAAATTATCTATTATTTAATAAACTTACTTTATATCTTCCAGTTGTCATCATCTGTTCTCAATCAGCAAAGATATCATTTTCAAAGTTATTAGTGGAAATGTCAAAAAGCTGATAGGATTCTGTGAGGAAAACTTTCTTTAACTTCGACTGCTTATCAAGATTGCTGTTCCCAATTCAGAGAAGACAATTTATTTAATTTCTAGTATTCTAATTTAAGTTTGATGACTTTAGTTTTGTTGCTGTACACTAAAATCACAAATTTCTTGCCAAACCCATCATTATCCCCAATTTTTTTAATCCTAGATACCAAGCAGGAGTTTTTAGGATCAAACACCATTTTCACAAGCAAAATCCTTGAATTTTGATTTTAACAGGCAATCTACATTAGAAGAAGTGGGTTTGTACTTAACCTGTGACTGGCGAAATATAAATTGATAGTATCTCAAAATATCACCACTAGATAGAAGCTGTCTTTGAGGTGATGTCTCACTTTTCTGTATCTTTTCATTTTTTCTTCTTCTGTCCCATTATCATTCTTTTTTTTTTTTAAAGCTGTTTTACCCATTTTTTGTATAAAGTTTTTAATACCTAGTTTTTTTTACTAGATTTATTAAAAAATGTTATACATAAATATTTTGTTTGTTATTCCCACTCATATCACATTTTTATTAAGTATAAAAGCCACTATGGCTTTTATAAGCGTTTACACAAGAATTCCTTTGTGCTGAAAAAATATCTTAATGAAACTATTTGTGTGCCGATCATTAATAATGTCCATAGGGAATTATACCAACATTTAATAATGTCCATAGGGAATTATACCAACATTTAATGTCTTGTGGGAATTATATCAATCCTTAATAATGTTCAAAGGTAATTATTCTAATTGTTAATAATGTCCTAAGGGAATTATTTGTGTACTAATTACTAAACCATATTAAAACATATTGTTCAGGTGCATACCAGATAGTGTTGTTTGTAAGTGAACAAAAAAGTAAAACTCAGAAGTTACATCTATTACTTCTGATCGTTATAAAACTTAAAAAAAGATTATGAGAAAAAAAGATTATGAATGGAAATCAGGACACATTGAACTTATTTTAAAAAGTGTTTTTTTACGAAAGCTTTACCTGTATATATTATTAAAATATCTAATCTAATCGAAACCGTTACTTCCATATCTATCAGCAAAACAATTCTCCAGAAAACAGACATCTGTTCACTATTGCCAGAAACCATGGTAAAAAGGTTTTGTCTGACGCCAAAGCTCGCTATTCCCAGGTCATTAAATCTCGTATCTCATCACAAAAATTAGGCTCTCGAGACTTCTGGAGAATCTTTAACAGTATCAATAATAAGGGCAAATCTGTTATTCCTTCTCTCTTGTATGGTTCAGACTTTGTCACCTCACCTAAAGACAAAGTTGAATTGTTTGCTAAGAACTTTTCATCAATATCATCTCTTGATTCCACTAGTTGCGTTTTACCTGACATAGCCGTCAAACAGGTTGATCCCTTGCTTGACATTCGCATCACTTCAGCTTCTGTATCTAAAGTGATTTCCTGCTTAGACTCTTCAACAGCTTGTGGTCTTGACAACATTCCTGTTGTAGTCTTGCAGAGGTGTTCTCCTGAGTTTTCATCCATAGTTTCAAAACTATTTAACAAGTGCTTATCAGAGTCTTGTTTTCCATCATGCTGGAAAGCAGCATCTGTTATCCCTATTTTCAAAAATTTCGGAGAGCGATCTGATTCATCTAACTACCGTCCCATTAGTCTTCTTCCTGTCATAAGCAAGGTTTTTGAATCTTTAATCAACAAACACTTAATCTCTCATCTTGAATCAAATAACTTACTTTCTGATCATCAATATGGATTTCGGTCTTCTCGTTCTACAGCTGATGTGCTAACAGTAATAACCGATAGGTTTTACCTTGCATTAGATAGAGGTGGAGAGGTTAAGGCTATCGCACTTGACATTTCTAAAGCTTTTGATAAAGTTTGGCATGCTGGTCTTCTCCATAAGCTTTCTTCTTATGGTGTAGCTGGTAACGTCTTTAAGATTATTGAGTCCTTTCTTTCCAATTGTAGTATAAAAGTTGTCCTCGATGGACAACACTCTTCTTCACATCCTGTAACTTCAGGGGTTCCTCAAGGTTCAATCCTTGGCCCTATACTCTTTTTAATTTACATTAACGATCTTCCAGATATTCTCACATCTAAGGTGGCATTATTCGCTGACGACACTACCATTTACTCTTGTCATGATAAGAAGCCTACACTCTCTGATTGCTTGGAGGGGGTATCTGAGCTTGAAAAGGATCTCACTTCTGCTACAGCAATGGGCTCACAGTGGCTGGTGAACTTTAATTCAGATAAAACTCAATTTTATTCGGCCAATCGTTATCGTAATAATTTAGATCTTCCTATATTTATGAATGGTAATGTACTAGATGAGTCATCTACCATTCATCTTCTAGGATTAACTCTTACTTCTGATCTTTTTTTTAAACCGTATATCAAATCCATTGCAAAATTAGCATCTGCTAAGGTTGCATCTCTTTATCGAGCTCGACACTTTCTTACTCCAGATTCTATTCTCTATCTCTATAAATCTCAAATCCGTCCCTGTATGGAATACTGTTGCCACATCTGGGGCGGATCTTCTAATGATGCTCTTTCTCTTTTAGACAAGGTGCAAAAACGAATTGTAAACATAGTTGGACCTGCTCTGGCAGCCAATCTCCAACCTTTGTCTCATCGTCGTAATGTTGCTTCTCTTTCTCTTTTCTACAAATACTATAATGGGCACTGCTCTAAAGAGCTAGCGTCCCTTGTGCCATCTACTAAAATTCATTCTCGTGTTACTCGGCATTCAATTAAGTCTCATCCTTTTTCTGTGACTGTTCCTAAGTGCTTCAAAAACTCTTATTCTTCTAGTTTTTTTCCTCGAACATCAGTTCTTTGGAACTCGCTTCCTTCATCTTGCTTTCCTGATTCATATAATTTGCAATCTTTTAAGTCATCAGTCAATCGTTATCTTGCTCTACAGATTTAGTCTTTTCTCTTCCAGTAACTTCCAACTCTTATAGTGGTTGCTTGCAGCCTTGTTGGAAGTGAAGATGTTAAAAAAAAAAAAAAAAAAAAATCATATTAACATACATTTTTATATCTGTGATATATTATATAAAGATGTATATATCATATAAACATACATCTTTATATAATATATCTCTATGCAAATAAATATGTATATGATGTATGTATATGTACAATATATGTATATAGGACAGTGAGTGTATAACTCATACTTACATTCAAATGGTCCAGTAAGAAATATAATGATTTGAAATTTTTGGTATCTCATTTTAAGTGCTAAAAAGTTTTAGTTCTTAAAATGAGATAAGTCTGGGTACAATATTTTTGTTACCTTATGTTTCTGTTTAATATTGGTGAGCTTTTATTCAAAAGTAAGAATTTAATAAATTTCATTTTTTCACATAAAATAGTTTTTTGAGTTTCGTAAAAAAAGTCCCAAAAACTTTTTTATATTTAATTTCCAATTTAGAAACTGTAGGCTTAACAATTTATTAATTGGAAATTCATAAAGTTTATATAACTTCAACAGCATTTTTTTAAATGTAAACTGTTACACCATCAATTTCTAAAATTAGATTGTTATCCCTATTTTATTTTAATATTTTGTAATTTCTTAGAAAAATAGCGTATCATATTCCATGAAATTGAACTAACAAAATGACGGTTTAGTTTACCAATTGAAAAAAAAATCCAAGCTTTAATATGAATTATTACAAATCAAAAAAATATGCAAATTTAGTTAAAAATAAATTTACACTTTAGGAAGTTTCAATACAAAAATAGAATGTCATCTATAATCAATATTTCATATTGAGCATGATTATAGCGTACCATAAAACTACTGCATTTATTAGATATTATTTTTGCTACACCAATATATTTAATAAAGAGTTTGCTATATACAATTGTAAACATATAGGTAACAAAAGTATATTTTACTTGAACAAGTAGCATTTTTAATGATTTTAAAAGATCATGCCAAGCATGACCTTTTAAAATTATTCAATATTTGGGTTCAATTTTTTTTAGACAGGTAATCCAGTGATCATTAAATTCTTATGACAAACTACCTGTATAACTATTGGGCCCAGGTCACTAGTAACAAATACTTGAAAATAGTGTCTTAAAAATGCTGTAAATTATATATTTAAAAAAATTTAATTTTTTATTATTGTTAAAAAATTATTACAGATTTATAAAGTATTCAATAATATACATATGCACAACCACATCTTAAATTTTTTCAAAAAAATATTTAGAATACAGCTGGTCATACAAGGATACCATTGTGCGCTCAGCATACTTATAATATTATCAATGGGAAACCAAAAAATAAAAAAAAAATAAACAAACTTACTACAATGTCAGCATCTTTAACCAATGGTTTTACTTTTGCATAGAAAGATATTTTATTGCCTGACCGTTGATAAATAATTCTAAAAAGTTTAAAATTGTATGTAACATGTTGCATTTTACTTTAAAACTGTATGTAACATTAAGTATATATAAAAAAGAAGATAATTGAATAAATAAAAAGAATGACTAAATAACTTAAATAATTATGCATAATACTTATTTCTAATAATTCTAATAATAGCTTTATAGTTATTGTTATAATTTTTGCAATTGTTATGTTTATTTTTATAATTTCTGTCATAAATTTGTTATAAATTTGACTATAATTATTTTTACCTTTGTTTTTATCATTAGTTTTAATTTTTATTAAAGTTATCATATTATAGATATTATTTGTTCTTTCTTTTTTTTCTAACTTTATTATTTTTTTTCTCTTCTATTATTTATGTTAGTTTTTTTTAATTGTTTTTTTTTTATTATTATTATTTTAAATTCTTTCTGTTTTGTTAACTTTTTTTAGATGTCACTCCATTGACTAGTTTTTAACTAAGCGAGTGACACCAAACTTTATTTATGTGAATTGATAATTTATTATTGTAAATTTCCATATTTCATAGTGAAATAAACAAACAAAATATTTACTGCACGCCTAGCTATGGTGGCAGGATCAGAGCAAAATACATTAACTTCATCAAACACAGTTTTTGTTTAAAACATATTTTTTCAGTCAATGTAGCTTTTGTGCAAGTAATAACTTCTTTCTTGACATTTTCAAATTCTGTTTTGAAATCAATTCAATCAATGCAAAACAATCAAAATCAAACCAAATCAAATCAACCCAAACAAAAGCACTATTGAAAAATTAATAGTTTGTTAGTAAAGATATTGATTTATTAAATTTGTAAAACTTTAAAATAATGCCAAAAGATTAACACAAAGTAAACCTTATTAAAATTTATTAAATGTCAAAATAAAAAACACTTCAAGTACACAAAAATCTTCAAGTATAAATTCGTGTTATGTTTTAGTTGGACATGCATCAACCAAGTTGATACTTTTCACCAATTTTAAATATAAAACCATGTTCCTCTTAATGCAGCTTTGGAAATTTTTCAGCAGATACCATTTAAAAATTTTTTTGAATCTAAACAAAACAGGCAAGATTTCAGAAGCAGTATCCCTTTTTTCAAGGGATTTCAAAATCTTTAGCCAACTTTTCCTTTCACAAAAAAACTAATTCTTATTTTGTATGATATTATTCTTGCATTGAGAAAACATTTCCTTGGACATAATATTATTCTTGACAAATGTTACTGACATATTCAATTATTTATAACAAAAAATTTGTATTACACCCAATTAAAACACAACAGTTTGCTGTAAATTGCCAATGATGTTTTAACAAAGGTTAATCTCACTAATAGTAAAAAGTTTATCTCACTAATGGTAAAAAGTTTACCACAGATTTTGTTTTAATAAAAGTTTATCTCACTGATGGTTTTCTTTAAAGAAAGACTTTACTAATGATTTAACTTTTAAAAAAATGTTTTTACTTGTTTTAAACATAACCGAAACATTGGATTCAAAAAGGTTTACTTTACTGATTGGTTCAAAAATGTTTACAGGTTTTCAAGAATACTCTCAATAACAATATTTTTATATAGAAAATTATTTTATAGGTTGATTTGCGTTATTCTACACAAATCTAAACTTACAGACACATTGTAATTGAGTTAATTACTTTTTAATGTAACCTTAAATAATTTTATATATAGAAAACTATAGTTTTCCATTAAAATTTTGCTGTATCTCATAATGAAGTGGGTTTGGGTTTATATCTTATTGTAATCATACAATAACAAGAAATTGAAAAAGTAAACAACTTCCAAAGCAAAAACTAGCTTTGTCTATTTTGGTAAAATCTATTACCTATTTTGCTAAAATTTATTATTTTGCTATTTCAAAATATTCAATAATTAAAACTAGTCAACAAACTTTTTTTAATATTCAATTTTATATTAACAATATTTAGAAGTAGGGGGTAGTCAGGTGGTGATGTTGTATGATACTCCATCATATTAATTAAATGATTTTTAGTTTTGTAAAGTAGTGAATTTAGATCTTTTTTTTAAACAGTTATCAAATCTCTAGAAACATGTGAGTTATCAATGCTGTTGCAACCAACATTGTAAAATTGTAATATGTCATCAACACAGTTACACAGTTAAGAGACTTTAGAATTCATCAAGTACCTGTTGACTACTAAGGCAAAAAGAAATAGACTAAGTATCATTTTTTTAAACTATATTAGTACATCAAAAAAAAAATTTAGTTATGGTTTTAAATTAAGTTTTTGTTTCGACCATACCACTTTTTATTTAAATTTATTTTTTTAATTTATTTTTTACAACTTATTTAATAAATTCTTGTATTTAAATTTAAATACAAAATTATAATATAAGACTTAATTCATAAAAGGATTCATAAAAAAAAAAAAAAAATCTAAAATAAAAAAAATTTACAATGAAACGAAAAATAAGAAAAAGCAAAAGAGCCATGAAAACATAAAAATAACTTATTGTGGATCATCACTAAATAACTTACTGTGGATCATCACTAAATAACTTACTGTGGATCATCATTGAACATATTTACAGCAGCATTTCCAATTCCATCAAATTCTATGGTAGCATCTTTTGGAGAAATTGGAATTTTAGCAGTTGGAAGTATTATCTAAATTAAATTTTCAATTATAACTTTATATAGTATAATATATACATATATATATATATATTTATATATATATATATATATATATATATATATATATATATATATATATATATATATATATATATATATATATATATATGTATATATATGTATATATATGTATATATATATATATATTTATATATATATATATATATATATTTATATATATATATATATATATATATTTATATATATATATATATATATATATATATATATATATATATATATATATATATATATATATATATATATATATATATATATATATATATATATATATATATATATATATATATATATATATATATATACAGTGGGCAAAATAATTGTCCGTACATTAATGAAAAGTATCTATAGACCCCTTTTCGTTGTTTTGATTTTTCAAAACAAATGCGCATGCGCGCGTCTTTGGCAGTCAAAACAAATCGATTTTAAAGCTAAACAGTAAATATTAATTAGCGTCTTTTAATAATATAGGAGTTAAAGGTTTAATTTATACAAAGTTTTTTTAATAATCATTTATATTTATAAAATAATATGCCTGACGTGTGTTGTGCCTATGGATGTACAAATAGAAGAACATTAGCTAATGCTCATTTGAGCTTTTATCGAATACCAACTAATAAATCTGAATCTGGTGCTAACAGAAGAGACAAATGGGTTGCAGCAATTAAAAGAGAAAAATGGAACGTAAAACAAATAAATAATGCTCGTTTGTGTAGTGCTCATTTTACTACAGGTAAGATTTTTAGTTTTCCATTCAGTTTTTTTGTGTTCTAATAGTTTTCATGTATTTGTTATACTTAAATTAAAATAATAAAAAATAAACTCTTAAACTTTAAGTATTTTTACTTATGTATTAACTGATAATCATCTTTTTTTAGGGAAAAAATCTGATGATCCCTGTCATATTGATTATGTTCCAACTGTATTTTCTTTTAAAAAGACACATGGAAAACAAATTAAAGCTTCTTTAGAACGATATGAGCGATCAAAAAAAAGGCAGCGAACTCTTTCTAGTAATGAGTCTATATTATTACCGATCCACGAGGTTGGATCATTTAACGAGACAAAAATTAATGAGTTGGTTGAAGGGGACTGTTTAAATTGTCCTTCAGAAAACGAGATAACCCAAAGAGCTGTTGAAATAGGTAAAAAAAGAACAAAAAATTTGTAAATTAAATTTATCTTAATTGGTGTCACTGATATATAACTTATGTGTTGATTAACTTTTAAACTAATTGTTTAAAAAAAAAAATTTTTTTTGAAGAATTTATTAGTAGTGTTATTTGCATATTAGTATAAAATATTATTAGTATTGTAAAATATAAGCATAAAGTATTATTTGCATATTTTTAATTTTAGGCACACAAACTGAAGTATTTGTAACAAAAGAAAAACAACTAAAACGAACTTTGAGAAAAAAGATATTTGAAATACAAAAATTGAAGCAAAAGTTACAAATATGTCAAAGACAATTAAAGTTTACAAAGGAGAAGATAATTGATTATATTAATATTAAAGAAAAAGCATTAAACTTTTTAACTGGAATTACCAAACCAGCTTTGTTTGAATGGATTTTGCAAGAAGTTAAATCTTGTGTCAAACCTATTGTTAAAACAATGTCCTTAGAAAACCATTTATTAATTGTATTAATGAAGTTAAGACTTGGACATAAAAATAAAGATTTAGCTTTGAGATTTAACATTAGTAAAGGAGTCATATCAAAAATATTTCGCTTATGGATAAAACAATTAGCCAATGTATTGTGCAATTTAATTGTGCGGCCTGAACGAGCTGCTATAAGAGCAAACTTGCCATGTTGTTTTACAAACTTTAAAAATTGTGTATGTATAATAGACTGCACTGAAATATTTATAGAAAGGCCACATAACTTAACAGCTAGGGCTCAAACCTACTCTACCTATAAATCACGTAATACCATTAAATACTTAATTGGAATAACACCAGCTGGTGCTGTAAGTTTTTTATCATCTGGATGGGGTGGTCGAGCATCAGACAAACTGATCACAATTGAGTCAGGTTTTTTAGATAAAGTTTGTTACGGAGATTGTATTTTAGCTGATAGAGGATTTTTAGTGGAAGAAGAATTAGCAACAAGAGGAGCTGTTTTAATAATACCAGCATTTACAAAAAGTAAAAGTCAAATGGCTGTAAAAGACATTGATTTATCACGTCAAATTGCTCGTGTGAGAATCCATATAGAAAGAGTTATTGGGCGTTTAAAAAAATACCAACTATTAACATCAACTATACCTGTAAGCCAGGTTGATTTACTTGATAGTATAATGATTTCAGTAGCTGGACTTATAAATTTAAATAAAAGTGTAGTACAGAAATAAAAAATGTCTAATAATAAATTTTTTTTTTCAAACTAAATAGTACAAAATATTATTTTAAACAATTTGGACAAATCCAAATTCCTTTAGGAGCACGAGTTACATTAACACATGAGTAGTGAAACCATTCAATTTCACAACTAGGTTTATTACATGCAATCATTGGTTTAAAGCATGGGCGTTTACAAATGCAATAGTTTTTCTGCTTATTGCTATAATAAATATCATTTTCTCTTGTTACAGTTTCTGGTAAAATGTATGTAAAATAATATTTGTGTAATGCCTGCTTTATCTCATTAATAAATTTTTCATCTCGATAAACTCTAACCAGTAGGTAATTTCCTTCACTTTCTAAGGGTGTCCAAATAAAAAAGTCACAAAATTCTACATCTAAAATCATCATTTGTCCTTGTATTTGGGTATAATACTTATGGCTTGTTTTTAAATCGCCATTTTCACATACAGGAAAATCTTTATCCTCTTTCCAACCATTTAAACCTTCACGATATTTGTAGGGACACTTGATTTCGACTAAACCTTTATTGTGGCATGTACATTGAATAATTCCATCTGGCGATGCTCCTAAATATGGATAACTAGCTTGGATATGAATACCAGTTGTTTCTAATTTGAAATTGTTGTGATTTTTTTTTAATAATTTAATATAAAAACAACGTGCTTTGTCCTCCATTTCTTTTCCATAAATAACACTTGCTACATTTGGTGAAATTACATAGTTCATTATTTTGAATAACAAAGGTTTTGAATTTTGTAATTTTTTATTTATAACTTCATGGAAATTGGATGCTGTAATTCTACCAGTTCGATGTAATTTCCATGTATTAGACAGGTTTTGAGTTTTACTCACTTCTGCCAATAAGTTAAAGTTGCATTGAGAATAACTGTTTTTGTATTCATTAAATTTGGATAAGCAAAATTCTTCAAGCAAAGATTTGTCAAGATTGTTTGCATCATTGTCAAACAAAGAAGTAATTGGCTCTGGTAAAAAATTTGTATCGTTTTCATCAGCAGTTGCAGTATTGTCACTAAAACTATGATCAAATATTGTAGTTGGTGCTAGACCAACTACACTTGTAAAAAAAGCTGCTTCTGGGGCAATTGCCCTGAGTTTATGTAAACTATTATTGCTAAACTTAACAACATTTTCAGAAAATGAGTAATTTCTTTTAGGATTTTTGATATTTTGTGTTGAAAAAGGTAGTTGATTTTTCATTGGTCGCTTAAAATTAATGTTTTGTAGCATTGATGGTTCTGCTTTTTTTCTAGATCTGTTCCACACACAAAGTTTGCTAGTAACTGCAACTTTATTTGCCTGAATGCTAACACATGCTTCTAGTTTAAATAGAAGAGCTGCTACATGGCTGCATACAGATCCAAGACTAAAAAATTAATATAGGTTATTTAGCATATGTTAAAAATGAAAAGTTATGTTATAAATAGTTTTTTAAAAATAATTTATTACCCTGCCATGCATGTGCAATTTCCAGTAAGTATCCATCCGTCAACTTTGTTAAGGGCAACCCATACATCATAAAGTTTAGATTTTTGGCCCTGCCTTTGACTCGGAAGTACCTGTTTAAAAGAGACATTATTTTATTGCTAGCAAATAAAAAATAACTTTTAAAATTAAAAAGTACATAAAATATATATACTTTCATTGTATGTATATATGTATGTATTTATGTATAAATCTACCACTCTCTCTACATATATATATATATATATATATATATATATATATATATATATATATATATATATATATATATATATATATATATATATATATATACATATATATATATATATATATATATTGTATATTATATATATATATTATATATTATATATATATATATATATATATATAATATACATATATATATTATATATATATATATATATATATATAATATATAATGTATATATATATATATATATATATATATAATATATACATATATATAATATATATATATATATATATATATATTTATATATTATATATATATGCATATATATATATATATATATATATATATATATATATATATGTAGAGATAGATAGAAAGAGAGAGAGGGAGATACATAAATAACATTCTTACACAAACACATACATATATACATCCAATGAAAGTATATATATATATATATACATATATATATATATATATATATATATATATATATATATATATATATATATATATATATATATATATATATATATATATATATATATATATATATATATATATATATATATATATATATATACAATAAAAATAGAATAATTAAATATATTGTTTTCATTGAAACATTTATTTTCCCTACCTTCGATTTTACAAAACAAAACTGAACATCTTCTTTAACAATATTACAATAAACATCTTGAACATGCCCACAAACAAAAAAATTATATGCTTCAAGAGACTTATAGGCCTTCATATTCTCATTTGTGTATTGGCTCGGAGTATTTATGAGATATGTGTATATATCTCCCCACTGAATATCTGGCAAAAGTGATACATCATCTTTCCAAGAGGCTTCCACCAATGTGTATGGATCTGGTAGCGTGCTTCTGTCACTTAAAGTAAGCTTTTTTTTATACTTAAACTTTTCGGTTTCATCTAATGTTTCAAAATAACTTGATTCTTTCCAACTTTCCATATTTTAGATGTATAGAAGATAAAAAAATACCAAATGTTTACTATTTCTTAATTCAATTAAAACGTTAAAATTGTTTGTTTTGACTGCCAAAGACTTGCGCATGCGCACGTGTTTCGCAAAATCAAAACAACGAAAAGGGGTCTATATTTGATCAGAACAACATTTAAAAGTATTTAGATAGTTGTAATTAAGAGTTTTTAAAAAAATATTATAATATTAAAGTAATTTTAAGTGTATTAGTTAAAAATATATTAATATATGAAAAGTTATATAATTTTATTTGAAAAGATTTAAAAGTTTAAACAAAAAAATTTGTCCGTACACTATGTTAATTTTTAAATTAAAATTAGTTAAAATTAAATTAATATCTTGTTGGACCACCATCAGCTTCAATAACTGCTCTACAATGATTTTTCATTGATGAGACGAGTTTAGATGAATTTCTTGATTAATTGATGACCAAACATCTAAAATCAATTCTTTGAGCTTGTTTTTATTCTTTGGAGCTCGATCTTTCATTCTTTTTTCCACCATCGACCATAAATGTTCTATAGGGTTCAAATCGGGCAATTGTGCAACCCAATCCAACACGTTAATGCCATTTGCAGCAAAATATCTGGTTACAGATCCAGCTTTGTGCTTTGGATCGTTGTCATGTTGGAATATAAATTCCATTCCAAGTCCTAATTTTCTTGCCTAAGCTACCAAATTCCGTTCTAATATGGATCTATATAAGTGTTGATCCATTTTCTCATCAATAAATTCAATTTTGCCAACACCGGACGCACTCATGCAGCCCCAAACCATAACATTTCCACCACCAAATTTAAATGTTGCCTTTAAACACTTCACATTATATTCTTCTCCAACTCTTCTATAAATTTTTGCACCACCATCAGCTCCATTTAAATTAAACTTACTCTCGTCTGACCAAATAGTCATATTCCAGAATGTATCATCCTTCAGAACATGTTCCTTTGCCCACTGCAAGTGTTTTCTCTTGTTCACAATGCTGATGAATGGTTTTCTCAGAGGCTTCCGTGCAAAAATATTGGCTTCATGCAGTCTGTTCCTAATTGTTTGTGGCGATACTTTAATATTTAATTCATTTTCCAGCTCTTTTGATACTTCTACGGCATTTTTTATTCTATTCTGATCGATTTTCCCAACTATGCACCTGTCAACTCTTGGCGTTGTTGATCTTTTTCTGCCTGGTACACCATTATTTGCCACTGATTTTGTTTTTAAATACTTTTCCCATATATATTAAACAGAGCTTGGTGGTATTTTCAACATTTTAGCAACTTTTCTAATTGATAATCCATTTTCCCTATTAAAAATTACTCGTTTACGTAAGTCAATAGTATATTCTTTTCTTTTACCCTCCATCATAGCCACGTAGATAAGAAAAGGTTTACTTTTATTTATTATAGTATTATTTAACCTAAAAGTACAAAATATTAATATAAAAATCATTTATAAACAAAATTTTACCTTTTAAATCAAATGTTCGGACAATTTTTTGGTTTTAACATTTTTAAAACTTTTAAATAAGTTAATTATAATTTAAATTGTCGGGAGAAAATTAAAGATGGTGTATTGTTTTTATTTGTTTTCTTGTGCGCTATCTATTGGTTTAATTTATTTTTTTCTATCATTTAAAGTTTTAGAGCTTTTTTAAAAAAATCTTATTTTTCATTAATGTACGGACAATTATTTTGCCCACTGTATATATATATATATATATATATATATATATATATATATATATATATATATATATATATATATATATATATATATATATATATATATTATAAGTTAAATTTTTCTTTTAGATGTCATTTCATATAACTAACAGTAGGCTAATATTTTCTGTACTTTTTTTGTTGTATTTAAATCTGAATATGTTTTATTTTTAAAAGCAATAATAACATAACACATAACAATAATAACAATAACAATCATGTCATGCTATTAATTTTTAACGACTTGACATGTCATTAAAATGAAACTCATTGATCAGTTGATGATAACTTTTACAGTTAATTCTTTTAGTAAAATTTAAAGTTTATTTAATAATTGAAAATAATTAAGTAAATAATATAGTAAACAATTATAATGTAATGTATCAAAGTTAAATCAATAGCTTTGGGACAAATTCACTGGATGTTTGCTGGGAAATTAACAGGAAGTTCGCTAAATTTTGAAATAATTTGATTGAAGTTTACTGGAAGCTTACTATTTTATAAAGAATACTATGTCAATATCATGCTAAAAATATTCGTCAATTAGATCAGATTTTCAACAACTTTAACTGTTTATCATCAGGAAAGGTTAAAGCAACAGTTTCTCTGACTCTAACCAAATATTAGCCATTGACTAACAAGTATTTTCCACCTTGAATATTATTTAAAAAAATAATTACCAAACCAGTAGCTTTTGCCAAATCTTCATTGACTGTTTTAGTGAATGAGACATTCATAACTGTATCAAGTGGATTTGTAACAGATAAAATAACTTCATTTTCCTATAAAATATTATAAAATATTGACATTTTTGATGCCAAAATAAAACATAAAAAGGTGGGAGGAGAGGGGGGGGCAACGAAACACAGCAATTTAGTGTTTGGCTTAGTTTTAAATAAAATGATGGATTTCACAGAAACTGCTCAAATAATAAAAGAAACAAATAAAACAAAAATAAATAAAGATTTCTACCAAGATAGACTTTTTTGGGAGAATGAATTATTCATTTTTGCACACTGGCCCTCAACAAATTCAAGATCAATGAAAATGTCAACGAAAACTGTTTGCAGATCCTTTTAGAGCTTTTTATGTAGATCACAAATCTGTTGAAATTAAAATCTTAGCTGCTCGTCTATGATTTTTAACTAACTTTAATTTTAGTCATTATTTCAAAACATATCTTTTCATCTGGCATATGGTGAAAAAACATTGAGTTATAATAATGTTATTAGTTATAAATTACTTCAGCTATCTGCAATATTTTTAAAAGTCTACAATACAATATTTTAAAAATCTACAACACGCAATAAAACCACGCCTTTGCATACTTTAAATCCGTTTTAGCAGTTGCTGAGTGAATTAGAATCAAAAGAAGTTACAAATTGTTTTAACCAATATTTTCATAAATAATGTTAAAAAAAACGGGATTTAAACAAATAAAACTAAAATAAATAGAAAATAAAAGTGTTATAAATGTCTAGAACTAAATTCCACAACAGCTTTCACCAACCACTCTCCATACAACACATCAGTGATTATATTAATTTGATATTGTGACCAATACTTCAAAAATTCCCTATGGATTGCCTCTCCAGTTTGTTCAGATACAAGTCCATAATCTGATTTTAGTTCACAAAGGCATTGTTCAAGAATTACGTGCATTTTTAGAGTTTCAGATAAATCTGTTACTAAAAACATTGTTTTCAAAACTTGCAGGTAATGAGATAAATTGTGAGAAACCTTTCCAGTTCCAAAACAACATTTGACAACATTGTCCATTGCTTTTAGCAATGAAACTAAAGGCAACAACAACAACAGGCTAACTTTACCAAGGACATCAGCTTTAAGAAGTTTATCTGCATGTTGAAGTAGCTTACAACATGCATCGCCTTCAAAAACCTCACCCTAGACAAAAAATACGAATTAATTAATTTTGATGTAATTAGTAAAAATTGTCTCTAAATTTTTTATCAAATTCTTACCTGGTAATTTTTTGAAATCAGTTTCAACTTTAAAGGCCATTGCATGTTTTTTTCTCTGCCTAAAAGTGGCAAAATTCCCTTCCAAAAGACATGATTGACGAGCCCTTCTATTAAATGTATTTCAGAAAGAGGGCATTTAGCTATAACTAATATATACTAATATCTGGTTTGTTAAAATATGGAAGGTTCACTGTGCTCATAGTGTTTGGGGCATCTCTTTTTTTTATTACTCCTAATAGCTGAAACCTAATAAAATATATATTAAAGATATATATTATACGTTTATTAAACAGGTGATAGTACATTGATAACAGAAAATTATTTAAAACATGTTGTTAAGTTTTACCTGTCGTAGCATTTTCGCAGATCACCATATGTTTGCTAACCTACAAATCTATTATTCAAAGATTTCAAAGAATTATCTAAATTGCAGTTTACATCACATATATTTTCTTCCTCCTGTGTAATTAATCCTCGGAGTGGCCGTAATTTAACATAGCAATATGGACAAGAATTTGTTGAAGTGGCTGTCTGCAGACCATTCATAACCAAATTTAATTTAAAGTCAGATACAAAATCAAAAGGAATAACCTAATTAGATTAAACAGCAGTTTCATATTTTCATAAGATTTTTTAATTTGAGGTACTATACAAAGCATTATTAATCTGTGAACAACTGTTAACTTTCCTTTTTTGCTAGCTGTACCCCCTTCAGAATACAAGGATCTTTTTTTGTTAGAAAGGCTTAGTTCCTCTAACTTTTTGAACTCTTCAGTGTTATCCTCGGTTAATTCATGATTTAGCTCTGGGTGATAACTTTCTGGTAAAATTGTTTCACTGATTTTCAGAAAGCCCTCCTCCGTCAGCCATTACCTAAATTAAGCAGATTTACTTCTGAAAATTTATTACTTATTACAAATTAAATTTTAATGTAAATATAAAACACAATGATACCTTAATGTATACTTTTTCATTAATCTCTCTAGCTATCATCACGGCATCCACAATATCTTGTGAATCTGCCCAAAAAACTGATCTCTTTGCTTTCTCTTTAGATTCACCTTCTACATCAAACATATCTTGTGTAACCTGATATAAACTTTTCAAAGATTTAGATTTTTCTGATGCCTGCTCTCTGTGATATACAGGAACAGTCTTTTTATCTATGTCAGATCTTTTAAAAGTAGTAAAATTTTTCATCACATTTGAAGATACTCTAGTATTAACCTGAAAGTTATTTAAGCCTTCGCTTGAAAAGTTGACTTTTTTGGCTATATCAGGTTTTAAAACAATTTGTGATTTGCATCTGCCTTTTGAATAATGTTTTAAGCAAATATTTTTTTTACTTGAATCTTTTTGATTATCTGCCTTAGTTTAAGGAATGATTTTATTAACTGGTCTTTTTCTTTTTCAAGTAAGGTTTTGTTTAAAAAAATTTCAATATTTTCTGCTGATTTTGTTTGCTTGCAATAATGGGACAGTTCTTTTCCAATTTCTGATTTGCAATATGAACAAATGATTATTGAACTTGCACCTTCATTACCTATAAATTTTGAATAGAAATATCACTCTCTTTGTTTATTATTATATGTATATTGCCTATCTCCTTTAGTTCTAGTTTCTTTTATCAATAATACGTCTTAATAGTTTGGCATTTTAGGCAACTTTTTATTTTCAATATCTTTGTCTCGCTCATTCAGTGTTATTCTGCAGGTACCACATATACTAAGAGGATATTTGCTGTTTGCTATGTCAAATACTAAATTTATATTCATTTTAATTTGTTCAGCTATCTTTTCTGTAATTGCAAACTGCTGAGACTTTTTTTTTTTCGAAATTATTTTTTTCCCACATGGTGCACACACTTTCACTCTAGATTTATCATGATTTGCTGATTTATTGGGCATATCTTAAGTATAATACTCAATACTTATTTATAAAGAACTAGTTCATAACTTCCCAAAAAATAAAAAAGATGTCAAAGATAAAGACTATTCTTATATGCATAAATAATATCATAGTTTTTACGTCTCACATTTGTGGTCATTTCCGTTTATAATTACTTGATAAAAGCTCAAAATTTTATTAATTTAGTTTAATAGAGTTCTTATCTATTTAGTAATACAAAATTATTTTAATTAAAAACCAGAAATATACACAAATAATCTTGTTATCCTATCAAAAAAAAAATAGTCAATTTGAAAGTCATTTAAAAATCTTGGATAAGCAGCTAGGATTTTAGTTTCAATAGATTTGTGATGTAAAAAAAAAGTTCTTAAAGGATCAGGAAAGAGTTTTCATTGACATTTTTATCCGTCAGGAAACAGTTTTCGCTGACATTTTTATCGATCTTGAATTTGTTGAGGGCAACTGTGTTTGGTGTGTTATCAAAAGATGGGTTATTTAGATGGGTATAACTTAATCAAAAATCTATATCTATAGGAAAATCTGGAAAATTTATAGGAATGTCAAATCTGGAATGAAAAATATCTGGAATGTCAAAATATGTCTCTCCATATACAAGGAATTTCTCTATTTCTGTTTTACATTAAAAAACAATAATTTTAAACAATTTAAACAGTTTCATTTGTGACATATCGTCTGATAGCCAGCTATTTTAGTAAATGTAACAATTTTACATTTACTAAAATAAAATACTTCCCTAAAAACTTTTTTTTTGCTCCTTAAGATATTATTTGATTCAACAGTATTATCACATTGTTTTCTTTTTCTTTTGTTTTGCAACTTTCTATTTTCCTCTAGATAGATTTTATATTTCAACGAGGCATTACAAACAGCCTTTATCATTTCATTGTTGATTTCTACTTGATGAGCCTTTAATTTGTTAGATACCATAAAATCCTTAATAGTTCAAAAGAGAAGAGTGAATTTTCTTTCATGTTTTCATTAAGAATACTACTGTTTATACTGAAGTCTCTCTCAACTGATGCTTGACCATGACCTAACCTAAAATGAGTATCAATACTTTCGACAAATCCTTGTATTTTACATTTGATTCAATGATTTTAAATTAAATTTGTCTATATGATTTCCAGTGTAAAAGTTTTTAAAATGCTGCTAAAAGATCAGATGAATTTTCTTCTAACAACTTTGAGAATTGTGTAAAAGCAAGAACACTTCATTTGTAGAGCAGGAAAGAATTAGATGAAGTACAGATTTCATCTGTTGAAAATCTTTTTCCTTGATAAGATTGAATCTGGACAGATGCAACTAGTTGCTTCCAGAAAATAAGAATGATTTATACTTCTTTCAAATATTTTTTCAATTTAATTTTAATTCCAATGATAGCCAAAGCCAACAATTTTTTATGAACCTATTGACCACATCATGAGACAACATATCCTTTCTCCTCAATTTCTTGTTACGTTCTACAGCAAATCCAACTGTCCTTGATTTTAATAGTAGAAAATTCTCCTTTTTAGTGAAATCAAATTGAAGAAGTTGCCTCCCATTGACAATGATGCTTAAAACATCTCGTTTGACTATTAAATCCATTAAGCTTTTAGCAGTAAAAAATTTCACTAAAGAGAAATGGAATCATTTGGGTATCTGTCTAATATGTCACAAACAAACCATGTAAACAAAAAAGTTCAACTGGGTAAAAGTTAATTCATTTTTAGTTCCCTCTAAGACAATTTGATAACTTATACATTTTAGTTGCTTACTTTTAGGAAGAGCTTCCAAATACTTTTTTTTAATATTCACCTAAACTAAACATAATCTCTCTGCTACTTTATGGTCAAAGACCAAAAAGTATTTGAGCAAAATGCAAAAATATTTCACATTCAGTAACAGTTACATACTCAGCTCTTCTGACAGGAAAATGATCTATAATAACAAAAAGTTTACAAACAGCAGCAAGAATTATCTGTAGATGAAAGCATTATGCCATGGAGAGGTCGCCTATCCTTCAAAGCTTATAATGTTTCAAAAAAGACAAAATACGGAATTCATATAAGAATAGTTTGTGAAGCTAAAACCAGCTATATTTGTATATATGCTGTGGAGAAGGAAGTTGATTACAACAAACAATTTTAAATCTTCTGCAGCTATATTTGAACTTATGACACCAATTTGTGTCAATACACTCAGCATGTTTCTGATGATTATTCCTGTCTCACTATGGTTTATGTATTTTTATTCAAGTTTTATATTACTTCACTTGCTTACTGAGCTAGATCAGCTTTATATGCATAGCTTACTTTACCTATGTTCTATATACTATCTATGCATGGTATCCAAACAAGGATGTGCATATATATATGCGTATGTATATATTTATGTAAGTATGTATGTATGTATGTATGTATGCAGACTTGGTCAGGAATAGCGTGTGATTGCTATTCCAGATCAAGTCTGATGTTTTGAGAACATCTCAAAAAAGCACAACAAAAAAACCAAAACTTGACAATTACAAAAAAAAAAAGAAAAAGAAATCCTAACTAAAAAAAAAAACATAAAAAAATACAACTTAAGTAAAACATAGCTCAAAATTGTACAAAAAAATTTAAATAAATTACCTTAAGAATTACATTACTTCAAAGCTTAGATATTTTATGTTTTTATAAAATAAATGACTATCTTTTATATAAAATAACAACCTTGACCTAAATTTTATTTTATTTATATAGTTTTGTTTTTTACTCAAAATTCTAATTTAAAAAATGCTAGTTGAATTATTTAATAAATGAAAAAGTCTTTTTTAAAAACGATTTCATGCTTTGTTTAGGTAAAGTTTTAAAAAACATATTTTAAACAATTTTTTGCAGTATGATGAACAAGAGATAAAAAAAAATTAAATCATTCAGTTGCAATGGAAATGTTAAAATATTCCTTTATTTTAGCAGTGTGCCAGACCCCTGAATCAGTGTTCTTTAATGATCATTATCTAAACTGCAGCCTTATTGTTTATTTAATAAATTTATATTGTACTAAAACCAATTCAACATTTGCAGGATATGTATATATTTAATAAATTTATAATTTACTAAAGTCGTTCAGTTTATTATAATATAAATTATATTATAAATTATTATATAAGCAACATATTTCATTTTTAAGTGAATTATTATTTTTTATGAAATATTATTTTTTATTTTGCAAACTAAAAGTAAGTTTTAACTGCACCAAAATATTCAAAATATTCAAAAGCTTTTGTGGTAAACTAAAAAGCTAAATATAATTTATGAAGAGGAAATGGAACTGCTTCACTGTGGATAATGTTTAGTGAGTGGATTTTTTAATTTTAATTCTGTCCTAGCTAACAACTGGCGCAGTGCTAGTTCACCCATAAGTCCCTATGTATATATATATATATGTATGTTTGTTTATTATTATGTTTATTACTATTAACAACTGGACTCAATGGACAAATTAATTACTATTTTCTTTTAAGTATCTGCTGTTACCGTGAACATCAGTCATCTGTTATAACTATGTAACTTACACTACAACTGGTTCACATGGTTACAACACTATTCACTTATTTCTGTTCCACTAATGACTTAAGTTACTTGCTCTAGTTGCAAAATATAAAAATATAAACTTACTTCATCATGATAAAGATGTGTATTGTGAAAATTCTTGTGAATTTGAAGGATGGGACAATACTGCCTAAATATAAGTACATTTATATAAGTTTACAATTAATAAACAGTAAAAAATAAATATTTACACAATAATATTAAAATAATAATTAAATACTGTGGCGACAGAAATCTTCTGACAAAAGGTTTGGGTGGCTACAAATTATTTTTGTTTTTTCATTACTAAATTTTTTTCTTTTTTTGAAAAAACTGCCTAATTTTATACATACATACACATACATAAATACATACATACATACATACAGATTTTATGACAAAAGTGACTTAATATATAAGTAAATGCCCAGTTAAAAGTTCTTAAAACCAACTTCAAGAGTAGTAGTCAAAATACTATGTTGTTTAAATTATAATTCAAATTATGTAAAAATATATAAATGCAAGGGCCCTGTTATTATAGTTACGGAATTGCAGAGGGAACTTGTTTGATTAGGGATCGTTTTTGACAGTAAGTGCTTTTAACAATTCTGGTATAGGTTCAGGATCCCCTTTCAACTTTAAAAGAGTTATGCTTTGCAATTTAAATAGACCTGGTCAAATAAGCAAATTTATTACCATGCTATTAGCATATTAGCATTGTTGCAATTAAATAGGTTCTTTTCCTTTTTTCTTGTTCTGAAACTGCCTTTTTTTGACTCATCTTCATCTTCATTCATTCCTCTAGGGTATTTTTCATCACAATCTGCATCTTTGACTTGCCTTTTATCTATCTTTTCTTAGTCTTTAATCTTCTTAGATTTTAGTCTGGCAATCTGCATTTTTGACTCACCTTTCATCTGTCTCCATTTTGCCTTCTTTACGGTCTTTTGCATAACAATCTTCATCTTTAACTTGCTGTCTTTGTTTTGTATTCTTCTTTGCAGATGTTTAGTCTTTTTAGCTTTTTTATAGGATTTAATTGTAAAAGCTTCAAGATCACCTTGCAGTATGAGTACATAAGTTGGGCCAGACAAACCCTTACTTACATATTCTTTAAGAAAAAAATTATCTATCGGTTTTGATTGATGAAGTTTGAAGTCAAAACTAAACCATTGGTTGCCAATTTTCTAAAGGTTGATCCAGTAATTTCAGCATTTGATCATATAACCATTTTGATAAATAGGAAACACCAATTATGTTCATTTAAATGTTCTTGGAGATTTAGGTTTCATTGATCACATCAACTGAATAGTTTCCAGACTGGTAGTCATGGTTTTTGCTTGAATTTTTTAGTATAGTAAAATGTCTTTTCTTGAGTAAAAAGTTCAACTGCAATATGGTTTAACTTGTTTTGGGTAAAAATAGAAGTTTGTAATTCAGAAAAGACAGAGTGAAGATTGCATAAACTAAGGTGCTGATTTTTGTGATATATCTTTCTGCTACTCTTACATATTAAATCATTGGATTTTTTTCCTAAATAATTAACAAATCAATTAATAAATATTATTAATAATGTTTCTGTTAATAAAATCGATTGTTATTAAATATAATAAAATATTTTTAAACTTTAATAATATTAATAAATATTATTTATAAACAAATGCTTAAAAAACCAAATACTTAACAAATCAAACTGTATTCTTGCATAGCAAATTCACAAAATCGTATTTGAACAAAACCAATAAAAAAATTTGAATATTGATTATGTAATGGAAATTTGCATAACTTAGTAACACAAATAAAAATAAATTAAAATTGGTGGCAATTTTTTTAAAAATAAAACTTTATTTACACTAAAATGATCATAAATTGTTAATAAATAACTTTTTTTTTTTGCCAAGATCCTTTAACAATCAACTGAAAACAAAATTCATTTTTTACATTATAGTATTTAAGTATACAGTAAATTAAGAAAATGTCCGCAGACAGGCAGACAGACAGATAACCCTTACATTTTTATAATAATATCATATATAGCAATATTAATACTCTAAAAACCTTACCATTCATCATTTTAGGCAGGACAAATAGTTTTGATTTAAACTGTAACAGTTTACAGTATAACTCAAAATAATTTAAAAAATATCAGCTGATAATAGAAGGGGATGATAGGGGCACACTTTTGTGCTCAATATTCTCAATAAATTCAAAAATTTAGAGGCATAATGGTCATATTGGATTTACTCAACACTTAATATAGTTAAATTGAAAAAATATTAAATTAAATAAGTACAATTGAATAAATTATGCTGATAAAATTATCAGCATGATTTACTGATGCTTCAAAAGCATCAACTCATTGACTTATGAATTTTTAAAATTCACTAAATTGAATAATTGCAAAAAAGAAAAAAAAATTTGAAGGTTTTTACTTGAAAGTTGTTTTGAAAAAAATATCATAGATTTCTGACATTTTCAGATTTGTAAATGTCAGAAATCTATGCATAATTTCTTTCTTTCTGTTAGGAGTACATGCATACTTCGGATTTTTTATAAGAAATACATGACCTTTAAGAACTTACATTATTATTTTTAAAAAAACTTACATTCCACCAAGTTGAATTTTAAACTTTATTGAAGAAGGATTAAACTCTGGCTTACACAAATTATGTTCACACTCCTAAATAAATAAAGAATCATTAAAAACAAAAAATATCATTACTCAAATATTTTTTTTTTTTTTTACAAACCTTGCATCTTTGAGACCTTCGAACCATCAAATGCTTTTGTTTAGGGTACAACTGTTTTGCATAGTGTGGTTGAGTACCCGGGGTTTGTAATGATTGATTTAAATTTAACACTAAAAACATAAAAATCAAAAATAAACATAATACTTAGTCTTTATTCATAATCATTATTAGTATTTATTCATTGCCAATGGTTAACATAGTAACCAAAGTAACAAAGTAAATTTTTTATTTATTTTGTTTATTTATTGAAACAATAAGATTATTCATATTAATAATTTATTAATATATACCATAATTCCCTGTATATTAATAATTCATTAATATATACCATAATTCCCTGTATATTAATAATTTATTAATATATACCATAATTCCCTGTATATTAATAATTTATTAATATATACCATAATTCCCTGTATATTAATAATTTATTAATATATACCATAATTCCCTGTATATTAATAATTTATTAATATATACCATAATTCCCTGTATATAATTATCATAAAAATCTAAACTTTTTTTGGTTTTCGCGCTATTTAAAAAAACATTCATTTGTTGAACTTCCTATAAAACTTATAGGAAAGTCATATGATTGATGATAAACACGTGTTTAAAAAAACAAATAAAACAAAATCAAATAATATTGGTTAAAAAAAAAACAAATTGATTTTTCAAAAAAAAAAATCTTACAATGATGTCATTTTTAATGCTGAAACTCTTTGGATTTGAACGCGCTTGAATAAATTATAGTAGATTGCGGCATTTATTTTAAACTTAATAACACACACTAACATGAAGACTACGAGCATTGAGTAAAATTACAGTTAGTTTTTCTTGGTATAAGTTTATTAGTTTGTTTTACTTAAGAAAATTCAGCCCAAACATTTTTTTAAACATTCTCATTAATATAAACACAACTTGCTTCGGCACTTTGAGATAGGGCTATAATGACTAACAATTTTTAAAATTCTATATAATATATAGTAATAAGTATGGTGACAAAACATACATGTATTAGTCATAAGTAAACTCCAACTTGGTACCATTGGCCTGATCATTTTTTTTCCAATAAAAAAGCAAATAAAATTATATATATGCTTTATTTCTGTAACAAAGCCAAGTTTTAGTGATATTTTCATTTCCCGGAAATTCAACCTAAATATATATATTAATAACTTAAAACCTTGTTTATTTGATTGACTATTGTTCCCTTGTGTGCTTTTAAACAGAGTTTTTAACAATGAAATTAAAAAAAAAAAAAAAAATTTTTATGAGTTTTATTAGTTTAAAAATTTTACAATTTTTAAACTAATAAAACTCACCGCTTTAAAATTATGTCTTCTTTTTTATTTCTTTTTTTTATAACATTAACGGTAGCAAATATTCTACAACATTAGTAATGAGATACTTTTTTTTAACTGGGTCAAAAAACTGTAGTATCTGCAGTAACTACATTTTATGTAGTTACTACAAGTTCTTTAAACACGCGGAATTTAAGTTTTATAGTAGTTAAAATTAATCATAGCTTTATAACTATTTATAGCTTTTTCTAATATTTTATTATTATTACTATTATTTTTTTATTATTACTTTTTTTTTTTTAGCTCAGCCACTTTTATTTTAAATCATACAACATTGTAACACACTGTAATGACATAAAAGTTTACATTCTGATAGAATGTAATAACCTGATGCTAATGATGCTTTGTGCTTTTATGCATTTTTCAACTATAAATTATAAACTATTAACTATATAGTTATGAACTATATTAGGTATAATATGGTTTATATACAATTATGAATAGTAAATTACATAGCAAAGTTAACTTTTATAATAATGATTTAGTTTATTTAGTAACTAAACTCAACCAAAGCTAACAAAATATAAGCAAAAAACTTGTTTTTTATGGTTGATATGTCAATTTTTTTATGAATTTTTATTATATATTGTCTTTTTTTTATATAATTTGTACAATTTATATTTTAGCTTATACTTTAGTAATGAATTTTCCTATATAGACAATTAAAATTAAATTATTGGCTAGTTTAGTATATCAATCATTTATTAATTTTTTCTCCTTGGAAGATCATAGCAGCCAATGCTATAACTTGCCAAGAACAACATTCAGTAGGAAACAAGAACAACATCCAATAAGAAACAAGAACAACATCCTATAAAAAATTATGATGCAATTACTTTTGAATTATATTCTTATTTTTAGTTTTTGATGGGCTTTACATTTTTTTTATTTCGCTAGACCAATCAAAATAGATAAGTGATTGTATAAACTTAGATAAAATGAAAATAGGGTTTTATATTTTTAAGAATACTAAATGACTTAGCTTGTATATATAGCTTACTTTTGTGTTGTCTTTTATATATGTTAGGTTGATTAATTGTATATTTGGTTTATTTACTTGTGTTTGGTTGGTTATTTTTCGTTATATATTTAGATAATATGTTAAATTTTAACAACTCAGTATGTTTAACTATATGTATCTTAACAAAACATTCATTTCGGAAGTAAAGTTGATGCTCCTGGTTGATGATGCACATCTGCAAAAATGTCCATTTAACTAATAGCAGTAATAAAAAAAAAACTGTAAGTAAGTAAAGTTTGTTGCTATGAGATTTAGTGCAGTTTAGAAAGGTCAGGTAATATATTTTTGCAATACTGCTTGTCAAAGTGGTAAAAAGGTTATAAATAGATCATTGTTTTTAAACTATTTTTTCTTTTAAATTTTCTTTATAACTGAATAGAATTTTTATAGAGGTAATTCTAGGCTTAACTAAGGTTTATTCTATGCTTAACTAAGGTTTATTCTAGGCTTAACTAAGGTTATTTAAGTCAAGTCTAAAGTTAATTATTATTGTTATAATTTATTGATAACTAAAGCTTGTTTATTAGATGAATGAATGTTATTAAATGAATGAATCTTTTGTGTAAAGTTAAGTATAACTAGCACTTATAAATTAAATTACAAATCGGTTGGACAAAGTACTAATTGTTTAAATTTTTTTTATTTTAGGTATTGGGAGGCTGCATTAGTCTTTCCTTACCACAACTAGCAAAATAGAAACGATCTCCGACTACAAGCCAATGAAAACAATCTTCTACTACATGTCAATTTCATAATTTCAATATTTTATATTTACTTTTTCTTTTGTTTTATATTTACTAATTCTCTTCATATAATATATGATAATTAGTAAATATATATTATATACTTACTTTTTTTCTTCATATATATTTGCTATTTCTCTTCCTTTTTATTTATATTTCCTTTCTTTTATATTTTCTATTTCCTTTTTTTATATTTACAATTTAGAACTCTAACATTTATTACAAAATTCTTTTTTTTTTAATTAGTTTTTAAAATTAATTCACTTTATGTTTCACTGTTAGTTGGATCTATTACTTAATTAAACATTTCAGTTGAATATTTTTTTAAAAAAACAAAATTAGATAAGCAACTTTCAACTTGCTTGAAATAAATGTTTTTACAGTTAGTATATATGGTTGTAATAAACACAGTATATAACTTAATTACCAGTCTCCAAAGAAACAGGGTTGGTGTAATATGAATCATCAATAGGCGGAATGTCAGTCAATGATTCTGAAAATAATGGAACAGCTTCTTTATGTATAGAGGAGTTTAGACTAAATAAAAAAAAAAAATTTGAAAAGATTTAATCAGAACAGTTTTAAAAAAAAGACTTATCTTTCAAACAGACTTCAATTAAAATAATTTTAATTTACTTAACAGATTTCAAAGGTTACATATACCTAGACCTTGCCAAAGGTGAACTTGATGGTGAACCCATGCTAGTTGTCCTCTTTTTACCAAGAGAAAGGGCATAGCCATATCGATCCTAATCAAAGAATTTTTACAAGGTATTGATAACAATGCATCATTGTCCATTAAGATATGGAAGCAAAAAAAAATTCACTATTAAACAACATCAAGATATGGACGCAAAAAAAAAACTCACCTTTGAACAACATTAAGATATGGAAACAAACAAAAAAATCACCATTAAACAACATTAGGCAAGAAAATCACTATTTAAATGTATCATAATGAAACTTACCATTAAATATAAATTTGTTCTTCGTTTAGAAATTTTTTGTCTCTCTTTTTCAATTTTGTCTTGATGGGCTAATTTTTTATAATTATCTAATAGTAGCTGCAAGTTTTTTGCAAAAGGAAGTTCAACATCAACCCAACCTCCACTAGCTTAAAAAAAAAATCTTTTACTAGTCTTTAAAACTAAAAAAATAATCAAATAAAATGATGAGAACATTAAAGTAGTTAACATTACAAGTATAAACATGATCAAATATGTTAAACAAATATGTTTGTTTATTATGAAATTTAAAAATCTTTCTTCTTTTTTTCTTCTCTTCAGCGCATACCATTTTTAAGGCGTAACTATTTTTTTTAAACCATTTCTATTACATTAATTTCTTGAATAGCTTAAAACGACTTTTAAATGAAAAAAGTATTTCCAAAAATTTGAGTACATTATTAAAAAGTTATTCATTATTCAAAACAACCTTTGTTCTTTTTTGACATAACAGTATCAATATAAGTAATATTAATTATCAATTAATATGGTTACTTATAACTAATATAGTTAAATATAACTTCAACTTGTCTTCTTTCCTAATAGTTTCATAATCAGTTGGTCCATTTTGGGGTCAACTTACATAATTTAAACATATGATATATCTAATGCATGAAGATATTTTTCTGTAAGGATGTTGTATTTAAGATCTAAGTAACATATGTTGCTCTACCCAGCATGCTGCTAGCCCTTTATATAAATTTTGTTTTTAATATAATGCATGGTTATAGGGGCAAAAAATTGTGTTAAAAAAGCAAAGTACAAATATTACAATTTCTTAACATATTACAATATATTGACTGAACTTCAAACCTTCTACCAAACCATAGAAACCATAGGAAACATTCTTGAATATTTATTTATTCCTCATTCTGGAGATTATTTCCCCCTTGTAATATTACCAAGCCAGTTACACCTTCCACATTGTAAAAGTGTTTATCTGGCAATAATGAGATTATTAGTTTATAACGAACCTTTTTAACTTTATTAGAATCATTTTTTTAGCATCAACATGTTTATTAATGCTGAGGACTATATTGAACTACAATAATATTTATTTTCTTGGTCTTCTGCCTAACAAACTGCAGATCATATTGCCTTTCACTCTTTTGAAATTTACCAACACTACCAACATACCAAATAGAAGAATCAAAAAGTATTTTTATTATAAGTGTATTTCTTTTTCACACAAAGCTTATTTTAAAGTTTTTTAAATCATTAAGTACTGATTAGACCATGAATGAATCTGTTTGTATTTGGTATAACAGCTTTAGGCAGTGTTCTAATGCATCTAGTTTTAAATAAAGAATGGCAAAAAAACCATACATCTAAATCAACAATATTACGCACCACCCTAATGTCAAATAGCAGTAACTGAATTACTTAATGTATTTAAATTGCTTTCTTTTCAAAAATGCCAAACAGTTGTAAAATATTGTCTATTTCGTCTAAGTCTATTTCGTCTAACATTTTGTCACTTATGATCAAGTAAAAGAACTGCAGCCTCAATGCACTTTTAATAAGGTATATAATAAGTAAATAAAAATGAATTTGGAAAAGAAAATATAGTTTATGTCTTGTTTCAAATTTACTCACACACAAAATCTGAACATATTTGGTGATTCCACCATTCATCTTTATCAGCAAAAACGTACATTGAATAAAAATTAATCTTGAAATTGATATCAAGAGAAAGATAAAAGAAATTAGTCTAATTAAAAATAGTCTATATTTTATAACAATATAAAAGCAAAAAATTATTTTTTAAGACATCAAGTAAGGTGGTTCTCGACAAAAAGTGCACAATGAGTCTCCATAGACACACAATCAAATAACAATCAGTTATGTTGAAAGCTATTGTTAAGCCTCACATACAAACTAATTGTTTAACCGCCAATTCTAACTACTGTTAAGCAGATATTTATCAGCTAATTCTTCTTTAGTAGATTTCAGTTTTGTTTTTGATTTTTAGTATTTGTTATTTTTATGATAAACCAAAATTACATTTTTTATGAACAATTTTAATTTTAATTTTTTTTTATTTAATGTACATAATTGCTATTATTTTAGCAATGATGTACATACAATTGAATAACTTCTAAATAAAATAATAAACAGTCCAAAAACATGTTAACTGATAAAAAAATTTTGCATGTGAATTGCATTTTTTACCAAGGTAAAATTTTGAATTTTAGTTTTATTTCTTACTTTGTTAAACCTTTTTGTATTGTATGACCATTTGTTTCCTTTTTGGATTATATAATATCAATAAAAAACTAATAACACAAAAAATATAAAAACAATCATAATAAAAAACAAATACACAAAAAATATAGAAACAATCATAATAAAAAATAAAAACACAAAAGATAAAGAAAAAATTGTAACAAAAAACAAATACACAAAAGATAAAGAAACAGTTGTAATAAAAAACAGACAAAAAAAAAACACTAATAATAATAAATAAAAAAATTAGACTGAAATTTACTAACGAGCAGAGTGATCGATCAAACCAACATCTCGTGTTGTCCAACGACAAAAGCTGCAATTTAAATAATGATACTTTTTAGTGCTTGATGGATTTCCTGGATCAGTTGTAGAGCTTTCATCAGTTCCAACCAGTGCTGTTGCTCTGACAGACAGTGTGTGACTGCAACTTGGACACTCGAAACAATTTGCGCATCTTGATGAAAGTACAAAAATTTAAAAATGTTAAAATATTTATATATTAAAAAATTTAATTAATATAAATTTTAGGCATGAATAAAGTTTTTATGGACTAAAAATTTTTATAATTTTATTCTTATTATAATTATAAGCTAAAATAAAAGTTAAAATATTAAAATTTAAAAAACAATAACACTTCTCAACAGATTTTAATGCAGAAAATGTAAAACCTTATTTTGAATTGTTTTTATCTAGGACAATGAATTAAAACCATACTCATTTTCCTTGATTAACTTTAATAACTTTGCTTTAAAATATGTTTTGCAAAACACCTTTATTTCACTGTTTAGGCTAAGCCAAAAAATTGGATGCAAAAAAATATTTACAACTTTACACATGATTGCTTGTGGATATACAATTCAATGGCAACAACAATTAGCCTTGAAATAGGTGTGCATTAGAGGAAGAAATATAGCTTAAACAGAGATAAAAATAAAAAATATATATTAAATGTAAATAGTAAAACAACAACAACATAATTAAATAGTAAAACAACAACAACAAATGATATTAACTAAAAAAAGATGCAATGTTATTTGTTCAATAGCCAAATTTCTATTGCTGGAATAATGGCAAACTTTATTGCAGGAGGACCAGATTTGGCTATTCTAAACTAATATTCTTATCTTTGAGTCAACAAGAAGCATATAAAGTGGGTTTTAACTTAATTTAACTTTAAACATTTATTTACTTGACTTTTCTTTAGCTTTGCCTCACACAGAGGGATGTTAAATAGTAATTTAGTTAATGTCATTCTACCAGTTCTCTTTTGCGTTGCACAGAGGGATGGTAAAAAGTAATTTAGTTAATGTCATTCTTCCAGTACTCTTACTATAGAAAAAAGAAATATGATTAGATAAGTATAGAAATTCAAAGCTCTAACAAAGTGTGCTATTGACTTATTTGATACATTTATACCAAAACATTTTAGAGTAGTTTACCAAACAATTTTTAAAAAATAAGTAATGCATCTGAAAACACTTTCTGAAAAAAAAAATATTATTTACTTATTATAATACTTTTTGATTCTTTTTTTAAATTGAAAACTTAAGAAGCAAACTTAAATATTTATTTGCTTTTTGCTTCTTTTTATAATCAATTGAAGCTTTTTAAATACTTTTTTTTAAATCCTAACTTATATAAACGTTTGTAAATTTTTTTCACTGTGATGAAGTGATCTGTCATAATTTTCAAAACAAAATCTTGAAAATAATATTTTGCATTGTTAAATAATACTTTTGAAATTAAATATTTTACATGTAGGAGTTTTTAAATTCTTTATATTTTCAATTAAATCCAACCAATTGAAAGGAAATACAGTGTATTAACTATGTCCATTATTTCACTTTGCATAGAAACAGATAACTCTTTTGGGATTTCAAGTAAGCCAATACAGAAACTTAAAAGAAATAGCAACTTACTATCTTTCTATTTTGTTAGATAACCCTTAAGTTTAGCTCACTCTTTAGTTTTAAATGATATTGAAAAAGTAATTCTGCACTTGCCAGGACCCGTTTTCATAGCAGCAATTTTGTGGGAATAGCTAGAGTGTTTTTTTGGTTTTTTTTTGCGTTTTTTTTTAGTTTTTTTGGTGTTTTTGGTGTTGTATTGCTTTTTTTAAACAATTTTTCAGTTTTTTTTGACATAAATTTTGGATTAGTTTTCCTTTACTCTAGTATAATTTTAGTAATTGGCCATTAAAGGGACAATTAGATGTATAAACACCAATTTAACATAAATTTTTTATAAAAAAATTAAATTAGCTTTAAGTAAGTTATATATCTAGGCATACTGTATGAAAATGTAAATTTTTGTTTTGTTGTACTATCAACTATGATACTCTCATTATATATAAAAACTATTCTTATTCTATAAAAGTTACCATTTTAATTTTGATAATGTAAATATATTAATGTATAATACCATGCAAATATAATATCAGACTTCGAATGCTCAAAAAAATAAGCAATCTATCAAGATTATTAACTTAATTAAGCATTTGTATATTATGTAGTAATTAAGTCTTACATTGTTTGTTTGTTATATCAAAAAAATAAATATTGCTAGTATGCCCATATTAAAATAAAAGCCCTATACTGAACTTAATTTCAAGGAAAATATGGAGTTTCCCAGACCCCATTCACCTGATGATTCGTAATTTATTTATTTGTAATTAATTTTTAACAGCATTTTTTTTTTTCCAATTGCATTATTTATTGATCTAGATATTTTTATATAACACTATATCAGAACACTTGCAAGATTCTTTAATATGCTCTGTTTTTTAAGTTCAATTTTTAGACATAATCTTATGGCAAAAGAATTGTTTATCTTTTTTCATTTTATTAATTTGGTTCAGAGGTTTAAATAAATGGGTGACTAAGGCTTTATTTCTCCCCCCTGTTTGGAGAGCCTAATCATAATTCCTTTTGTTTTTCCTGTTGATTACCAACAAGAAAAAAAAATTTACTTAATAATTTAAAGACATCCTTTCTCTCTCTCTCTCTCTCTCTCTCTCTCTCTCTCTCTCTCTCTCTCTCTCTCTCTCTCTCTCTCTCTCTCTCTCTCTCTATATATATATATATATATATATATATATATATATATATATATATATATATATATATATATATATATATATATATATATATATATATATATATATATATATATATATATATATATATATATATATATATATATATATATATATATATATATATATATATATTATCACTACTCAGTGTTGTTAATGTGGTGTGGTTTTTTTTTGTATTAATCTATTTTTAGATTCTAATTCAGAAAAGATTTATATAAAATTTCTCTTTATTTGAGTAATAAGTTGACTTTTTAATAAAACATTTTAGGGACCATTTAAACAATATTAGGGACCTGTTGAATAGAAAATGAGCTTAAGTATGAACTAAATATTGAACAATTAAACTTAAATTAGACTTGAAACTTCAAATTGTGTATCTGGGATTATTAAATCATTTCTTTCTAACTTCTTTATTATAATCATTGTCAAGACCTACTTATTTATTTCCAGTAACTTCTGGGATATCTCAAGGTTCTATTCTTGGTCCTGTTTTGTTTCTTATCTATATTATTGATCTTCCCGACAACCCTACATCTATAGTAACTCTTTTTGCTGATGACTCAAGTTTTTACTCCTGTCTTGACAAAAAGTCTTCTCTTTTTGATCACTTAGAACAGGGAGCCAATTTTGTATCTGTTGATACAAAATTGGCTGCCTGTTCTAAGCGATCAAAAAGACAAGACTTTTAAAATATGCGACCCCTAATCTGTTCACAGATTGGGGCTCACATAAATTAGCTTATAAATTTTATTTCCTACAAAACTCAGTTATTTATTGCAAACAACTACCACAATACTGTTGACATTCCTATATTAATTAATGGTAACCCTCTTACTGAGTCCTCTTTTTTAAATCTTCTTGGAATATTATTTGCTACTAACCTTTCATGTAAACAAAATATACAATCGATTGCTAAATTAGCATCCCTTTATCATTATCGCCGTTTTCTTACCCTTGATTCCATTCTATACCTCTACAAATATCTTTTTTTCCCTGTATGGAATGTTGTTGTCATATTTGGGCTGGTTCTTTTTATAATGCCCTTTTTCTTCTAAACAAGCTCTATCTGCTAAGCTTGAGCCTCTTTCCCATTGTCATAAAGTTGCATCTCTTTCTCTTTTCTACAAATTCTATCATGGTGGCTGCTCAAAATAATTATTATCTCTAGTTCCATTAACAAAAACTCATTCTCGCTTATCTCTTTATTATGCTAAGTTTCATTCATTAGTTGTTAAATTTTATTAAATATAATATATGTAATTAAATAATGTTTATTGTGTCAATATACACTAAAAACTATAAAGATAAAATTGAGGAAGATAAAATTATCAAAGTAGTTTTTATACAGAACTGCTTCAACCGTGTTAACCTTTAACAGTGTTAATATACCAAAACAAAAATTAATTCAGTAAATTTCAGTATTTATTGTCCTATTTAAATCAGAAATTAAAATATGAATTAAGATATTGCCATTAAAGTTAAATTGAGTAACTTAAACAATGAATTTTTGAATATTTCCCAAAAAAAACAAAAAAACGGACCCCTATGTCTTTTTTCCAAAAAAACGCGTCACATCTCTAGGAATAGCTCCGCTTTTTTTACCGCTATGATTTTCGTATTTATTACACCTATAAATATATATTATTTTCGCTTGAATTTCATCATTTCCTAGAGGTTTAAGGTTGAAATTAGTCAGGTAAACTACTTAATCCTCTATTGCACTACCTGTTGACCTGTGAAATAATATGCCAAAAAATTTTTAGTTTTAAACAAGTCAAATAAAAAAAAATTTCATATTTTATGCATAATTTTTTCGGTACAATATACGCCTCCAACAGCAAGACCGTGCATTTTCTTATTTAGTTTTAATACTTTGTAAATGGTAACTTGTTTTTTACAATAAATTATGCAACTTCAAATTTTATTTGTGTTTAATTTCTATTCATGACTGCTAAACAAGATATTGTACCATTCATGTTTTCTTTAATATACATATTAAAGAAAAATAACTGGGATCAAATAAATCCCACATTAATGATTCCTAGTGATATTTTTATTATTTATTATAACTTTTTTCAAAAATGAAGTGGCAAGGACAAACTAAATTTCACTTTATATATGCATAGACAAATTATTATTAAATCTATACATATACAAAGTGAAGTTTACATACATAAAAAATATATGAGATTATGACTATTGATCGAATAAAGAATTTAAATTGCTTTTTATTTAACACTGAGAATTTTTAGTAGGCAATTAAAAAAATTGTTTCACCACACATTTTAAAATCTGAATCACTTGTGACTAAATTGCCCAAAAAAATATGGATTAGTCTACCATTGTAACAATAATACACAGGTGGCTATATCTTTTTTGACCATGAACACTACATGTCTACTTGTCAACCAAATTTAGAACTGTTTCTTTATAAAGTGTTGGAGTGGTAAAACAATTTTTGGATTGCCTTCTAACCTTTGGAAAATTTTCAGCATTAGCAAATAAAAAACAATTAGAATTTTCTATTTGATCAATAGGAGTTCAAATTGTTCTTTGATGTTTCAATTTGATCATGAAGTTGCATGTTTTTTTGTTGTTTTTTTTATTTTACTTCACCTCCTCAAGGCCGAGAAGGCCACTACAGACGAGGAGGCTACTTATTTTGTGGCTATAACCCTCTCTCAACTCTATAACTCCGAAACACGAACCTTGACGAACAAGGCCGCTGCGCGGAGAAACGAGTTGAGCGCGGTACTACCAGGGACGTGGTGGGGATCGAACTCGGAACCACTCGTTTATGAAGCGAGCGCTCTACCACTACAGCACTACCGCATTTTATATATTATATATTTATGTCTTTTTATATATCTAAGATGAACTTTGTATATGTATAGATATATAAACTGATAATTACAAACAATTTTAAAATCAAAATTGCATGCACAACTTATGAAACACTGTGTATATATGCATATATATGTGTGTGTGTGTGTGTGTGTGTGTGTGTGTGTGTGTGTGTGTGTGTGTGTGTGTGTGTGTGTGTGTGTGTGTGTGTGTGTGTGTGTAAATAATTTTTCAAACATTTCTAGTGACCTAATAAAGTTACCACTTTTGCAGACCTTTAATTAAATTGAAAAAAGTTTCAAGTTCTACATTTAAAATAGAGATATAATAATGGGTTAGAGAGAGTTATTTTTATACCACCAGTATACCAGGTTGTATATGACGATCTAAAATTGGTAAACTATTTTTTGTTAGTTGCTAGGACAACAAGATAGCATAAGCAAATGTCTATGTTATTTTTGTTATTGAAATAGCAAAGATAGAGAAAATCATAGGATTTAAAAAAAAATTGCAAACTGAACTGAAAGTCAGTAAACAGAATATTATAGCTAATAGTATCACAAGTTCAAACTATATTTCTTTTCGTTAAGTTAGAGCTGATGAAACAATTTGTGAAAGCATTAAACAAAAAAGGTTAATTGTTTCATTACATTAGCAAAACTTTACTAGGTTTAAGCAATAAGAAATTAAAAAACTGTCATATTTGATAGACCCCAAACTCATCAGTTATTAAAGATGCAATTAAAAATAATATTAGATGAGCTGCATGGTCTTCATTGCAGAGATTGTAAAAAAAATTCTGGATAACTAAAAAACTCGTAACTATGAAGAACTTGTGAATCTCTAAGAATCTTTACTTAAACTGCACTTCCTTCATAATCATTTAGGTTGTTTGCTTAATATTTTTGATTTACTCAGTTTATTCATCAACGAGGCAAGATACATCAGGATAAAGTAATGAAAGCACAAATGATATAACAAATAAGGATATCTAAACGATATCAAATACTGTTGGAATGGGAAGCCCCTTGTACCTGATTTCCATTGAAAAAAATTGCAAATGCAAAAGTATTTGCAACTTTCTTTGTTCTATAAAAGTAAAATACTTTTATTACACTATTTTTCTACACATTGCATTTTTCTTTACTACACCTTTCTTTACTACACCTTTCTTTACTACATACTTAGAAATGTATAAACTTAAATGTATAAAATATATATCACTTATGAATGTATATATAGTCTGTTTGTATAAACATATATAATACACCTGTTTGTTCTGTTACTTAAAAAAAATAACTGTAATTATTTTTGAGTAGTTTTTCACTCATGTTGGTAGCATTACTTTAGTCATTTTTATTTATCACCAAAAAATTAGGAATGAAAATAAAACTTATAGTAAAAAATAGGTGTCATTTTCATGTTAAGCATTCTTAAATTACCAAGAAACAAATGTAACACTATAGGCACCAAAAAAAAAAATTTAAGCTTGTGTAACAAACCACTAATAAATAAATGTTTATAAACTTTATTATACCGATTTTTTTTTAATTTTGCTTCAGCAGATGGCATGTTTTCCAAACAGTTTGGACAATAAAATGAATCAACCTATAAAAAAAAAATATATACTATCAGCAATAATATATATAATTAACAATTATATATATATATATATATATATATATATATATATATATATATATATATATATATATATATATATATATATATATATATATATATATATATATATATATATATATATATATCTATATATATATATATATATATATATATATATAACAATTATAATGTTATCTAACAATTAATATGTTAGATAACATATTAATTAATATTTAGATAACAATATCTATATATATATATATATATATATATATATATATATATATATATATATATATATAACAATTATAATGTTATCTAACAATTAATATGTTAGATAACATATTAATTAATATTTAGATAACAATATCTATATATATATATATATATATATATATATATATAACAATTATAATGTTATCTAACAATTAATATGTTAGATAACATATTAATTAATATTTAGATAACAATATCTATATATATATATATATTATATATATATATAACAATTATAATGTTATCTAACAATTAATATGTTAGATAACATATTAATTAATATTTAGATAACAATTAATATGTTATCTAAATCAGAGTTCTAAATATAATCTAAAAAATATTAAAATCCTGTAAAAATTAATTTTACTTTATTTTAGATAACAATGTATCAGGAGCTGAGGAGCCTGGGATGAGCCTGAGTTAAAAGTGTAGCTAAAAATTTAGAATTTTGTTTCTTTAGAGTTTAAGAGAATACAAAAGTATATATTTTAATGATGAAGATTTATATATTTTTTAGATTTATATATTTTACTAATTTGTCAATGTATAATTGCAAATATTTTGAGAACAATGCAAGAAAAATATTCATGAATACCTTAAGTGTTAGCTTATTGACTTGAAAGAAACTGAAATTGATTACAAAATCATGTTTAATGTTTTCTTATATTTCCGATTTTGTAGAAAATGTAAAATGATTTTGTTAAAATTGTAAAAAAAAAAAAAAAAAAAAAAAAAAAAAAAAATTAGACTTTATGATTTTTAATACTTATTAAAAAATACAATTCTATAATATTTTTTAGACAACAATTTATTGTGAAGTTTTACAATAAAATACAACTTATTTGTAATAATATATAAATAATTAAATATATTGTGTATTTTGGTGCAGAACATCTAAATGTATTGAAAAGACCGCAAAGCTCCAAGTAAACAAACATAACAAATATGTAAAAATATGTATTAATAAAATGTAAAATGATAAAAGTGTGAATATTTTTGATTTTTTTCCAAAAGTCTTGAAATATTCACAATTTAATTCATTCAGCTACTGCTGCTTCATGTAATTTAATCCATTCAGCTACTGCTGCTTCATGTAATTTAATTCATTCAGCTACTGCTGCTTCATGTAATTTAATTCATTCAGCTACTGCTGCTTCGTGTAATTTAAAAATAGCAATTTCTTTAAGACACCAATTGAGAACAATTGTTTTTGCTTGGACCAGATGTTCATCATTTAAATGATGCTTTGCAGAGAGTTTTTCACAGAATTATTAATACTAAAGTTTTGTAGCTTTCAAGACCGATCGATTGATATAAAAATTAAATCAAGATACTGGTTGTTTTTTAGCATCCATGTTCTGATGCCTCCATGTTTTACCAAATATAACAATGTTAATATATGTAAGCCCTAAACCTTTTCTTTTTTTAAGTTCAACATGTAGCAGCACTCCATGTTGAACTTATTTGTCAGTAAAATGTATATAAACAATAAAAAATAAAAAACATTCTAGTCTATAAAGTTGCATGTATATATATATATATATATATATATATATGTATATATATATATATATGTATATATATATATATATATATATATATATATATATATATATATATATATATATATATATATATATATATATATATATATATATATATATATATATATATATATATATATATATATAGAGAGAGAGAGAGAGAGAGAGAGAGAGATTGCAAGTCAAACTTTATATTAAAAATTCCATTTAAAAAACATTCCAAAATAAACAGCACAAAAACGTTGAAAAGACAAAAGTAAAACATCAACACAAAAACGCTAAAAGTAAAACATCGCTTAAAAAAGAGAAACAAAGATATTACAAAATTAATATAAACAAAAAGTTTGTTACCCATTAATGAACTATTTTGAATAAATTGAGTTTTTTTTAATGAATCAAATTTGCATTACCATTTAAAAACTATAACATTTCTGTTAAAAATATTGAAAAATATAAAATAATGCGTGTTTATGATTGGAAGAAGAAAGAATATTGACTAGAAAAAATAATGCTTTAGGCAAAATAAAATTGTTTTTGTTTAAAATATTTAGAAAATAAGTTTTAGAAGTAAAATTACATAAAAAGTATAAAAATAATCATGAAATGGATGTGGGAAAAAAAGCAAAAGAAAATTATTTCTTTTAAAAGGAAATCAGGATCTGAAACACCCGCTGAAAATAAAGTAAAAGTTTACAAAAGAAAGTTACAGTTACAAACAGCTAATAAGTGGAAAGATTCTACAATTGTGAAATATAATCCTTATGATTGATTTAAATAAAAAGTGTTGACAGAATAGTTACTGCGCTAAAATGCAGAGTATGCCAAGAATATGCTTCTCAAATTCAGATTTTAAAAAGGTACACCCTAGAATGGAGTTGTGAAAAGGATGCAGTCGATTGCAACACAGTTCTGCAATCATACATGCAGAAAGAATGATGCATCAGAAAGCTTTTAAAATATTTATGAAAACAAGAAGTATGAATTGCAGCAGGAAATACAGCAAACAGACATTTTATCCGGTATTCAAACCATGCATAGTAAGGATCTAGATTTGACCAAAAAGAAATTCAAAGTTGCTTACTTTATAGCAAAAGAAGAACTGTCGCTTAATCTATATACAAAAGTAATTTAATTACAAGAGAAACATGGTGTAGTCTTTTGTCAAGTTTGCAAGAACGCAAATACTTGTATATCAATTGTTCATTGCTCATGTGCTCATGTTCATTGCAATTGTGTATCAATTGCTACATTGCTCTGAGTTTGGCAAAAGATCTTTAGAAAAAAACTGAATAATTGAAACTTTTTCATTATTCTAACTGACAGTTCTAACAATCTTTTAATTGAAAAAATTATGGAAATATTTGTTGTCTCCTTCAATCCAATCCAAACTGAAAAACTGGAAGTATGTGTTGAATGTGACTTTCTTTCACTTTCAGATGTTGAATATGGAACATCGCACAGAGTTTTTAACACGATAAAAAAATCACTTGAGAATATAGAAATCGAAAACTGTAATAACAAATTAGTTGGTTTTGGTGCAGATGGCGCATCTGTAAATAGAGGAATCAGGTGTTAAAATGTTGCTCAGAGCTGAAATTCTATCACGTTTGGTTGGTGTGTAGCACATCATCTCGAGTTATAACTAAAAAATAAATTAGGAATCATGACTGAATCATTTAATGACATTGAATGTATTATTTTAAGAATGCATTACATTTACAAAAAATCACCTAAAATGTTAATGCAGCTCGGTGAACTTGTATCTATTTGAAAAGATGATGAATATAACATTGATGGTTACTGACCTAAGAAAGCCTCCGGTATTAATTTGCTTGATTTATTTATGTTATATTTTTTACCATTTTAGTTGACCATTTTAGTATGATGGATCATGCTAATATTCTTAAATTTGTTGACTATAAAGTAAAATATAAATTGCAAAAGTCTCATTTTTAAGTACAAAATGGATTTTACATAAAGTCCAGGCTTTAGAGATAATATTAAACAAATAGTGTCAATTTAACACATCTGGAAAATATGATGGAAGATCTCACTTTTACAAATTTAGAATGAGCTAAGTTTAAAGGATACCACAAGAAGAGGGCTCACGCAAGAATACCACTTTATATTGCATTGTTTATCAAAATTTTTCACCAGCAAAAATGTTGTCAAAATCTTTTCAAAGTGATGAAATTGATGTATTAGTTTCATCAGGGTTTATTCAACAAGCTAAAAACAAATTAAATCATATTCAAAAGAAAAAATTTATTGATTTGACAACAGTAAAATATTTCCTTGCCATAGTAAATGAAAAGGCTAGAAAGTTTTATTTTTAAAATAAAAATTTCTAGCCTTTTCAGTCGCACTTAACAATTTTGTAAATGCTAAATGTTTAGTAAAAAAATTAAAGTCTATTCTTTTTGAGTTAGCAACAAATTCAATCATAGAACATTTAGAAACATGTGATAATATCCCTGATATGCATAGAACAAAAATTTTAAATACAGAAGGCTGGAATAGAAAAAGTTTATAACTTTTACAAAACATTTTTGCAACATGCTGGTTTCACCGGAAGCATAATTGATGTTTTGGACGCTTTGGCATAGCTTAGTATATTTTACCCTAAAGTACTTAGTACCACATAATATTGGTTACTGCAGTTATGGCACCAAATATTCTCCAGCTTGATCGAAAATGAATGGGTTTCGGTTTTACTTCTCATCTAACTATTATTTACTTTGCCTGTATTGAATGCAAAAGTTGAATGACTTTTTTCAATAATAAATAGACTTAAAATAGACACATGCAACTCTTTGAAAGGGAAATGTTATAAAATTTAATAGCGTACTGTTATGATGACATCAATCTGTTTGTTTGTCTAAATATCAATCCCAAAATCACACGCGTTATTTGGAAATTCTATTGTTTCTGTGCAATGTTTGTCCAAATATTAATCCCAAAATGCTTTAAATTACTGAAAAAAAATCTATTTTTGAATCACAAGCTTAACGCTATTCAAGTAAGTTTGCAAGGAAAAGATTCTAATGTATTTGATTTAAGTCCTGCTTTGGAGTTATTGGGTGGATGATGTAGTGTGAAGGCCAACACAATCAGAAGATAAAATTAATCAAAAAGGTGAAAAAAACTGGTTCAAAAACATTAATTGATTTGGATTTGTCATCTTATGAATCAAACAACGAATAGTTCAAAACCTTTTTCAGTATTTTGTTTGTTTTTTAAATAAATAACCTTGCAATTGTCTTATTTTTTAATTTTAGATAAGTTAATATATAGAAAAAGGGGTTTTGTCATAAAAAATAAATGTTTTTTTAAAGGTTTCCAATGTTTCTTGTATCTTTTTGTAGGAAAAACATTACAAGATTTCTTTTCAGTAACCGAAACCGTAAAAGTTCATTTATTAATATTTGAATATGCTTTTTCATTGCGAAAAAATGCTAGAAAAAGAAACATTTTTGCAATTAAACTATGAATGAATGAGCTTGATCTTATTTGCATGTTTTTGTCAATTTTAAATAATGTTTTTACTAAACAATTGTTTACAATGTTGCAATCAGTCGCTTAGTTTAAGTTATAGTTTTAACTAAATGAATATAATAAAAAAATATTTTATATTATAATATAATAAAAATATTTATATTATAAATATAACAAATATATTTTGTAATATAAATGCAAAAAATAATCATAAATGAATGAGATATTCATAACAAAAATGTTAAAGTTAATGACAATCTAATGCGTTAAAAAATATCTTAAGGTGATTAGAAAATAAAATTTTTTTAATGAATGACTTTGCATAATCTTTGCAAATTTTAATTTCGGTGCCGCCCAAGTTAAAATTTGAGGACTTTTTTTTTTGAATTATTTTACATTTTTATGGCAAATATTGTTTTTTTCGCGAAAAAAAAACGCAGATTTTCTGCTAAAGTCTGCCAAAACGAGGGGGTACCACTGCCCGAATATTTTTCCTAGAATAGGCCCTGTATGTATGTATGTATGTATGTATGTATGTATGTATGTATGTATGTATGTATGTATGTATGTATATATATATATATATATATATATATATATATATATATATATATATATATATATATATATAAACTATTTTAAAATGTATTCTACAAAATAGAGTGCTCAATGTTCTTAAAAGAACAGAGCAATAATAAAGTAGTATAAAACCACTTAGCAAAAATTTTTTTTATTTAACACTGTGTTTCATCAATAAAGACTCATCAGAAATGAATGATCAAATTAAAAAAACTTCAATTTATACCAAAAAATTAAGTTTTCATTTCATTACATTAAATTGCATTTGCCATTCAATAGACCACCTAACAAGCTTTTGCAGATCTTCTTCGAGTTGTAAACCGTGTTGCGAGTCTACTATTGCTTGATTCATTTCAAGGTAATTGACTAAAGCATATATTCAAATAGCTTACAAATTTGATTAGTAAGACTAACAGATCTGTAATTTTCTACGTATGATCTACTACTGCTTTTAAATAGTAGAATCACATTAGTATTTTTTCAATCATATGGCACCACCCTATCATCAAGTGATTTACGAAACAGCGAATAAAGTGGAACACAAACTTTATTTTAAATATTGTAAAGTAGCCTTGGCCTTATTACCAGCTGATTTATCTATTTTATATAAGCTCCAGCTCCAGCTGATTTATCTATTTTATATAAGTTTAGACATCATTCTTGGTAAAGATGCAGTCACTCATCCTACCAATATTAGGCCTATTAAAGATACCTTCAGATTCTGGTATTATGTCAAAATTCTCATAGTGAAAACAGATGTAAAACACTTATTAATTCTTTTTTAGTTATTCCAGTAACTGAATCAATTTTAACACCATCTTTTTTAACAACACTCCAGCTTCAACTGTTAACTTTGTTTTGCTTCTAGCATAAACAAAGAATGATTTAGAACCATATTTGATATTTCGAACCAGCATATACTCTAAGTCAATCTTTGCTTTCCTAATTAAGCGTTTGCATTTTTTATTCACACTAAACACTGCAGGGTGTGTTTTTTTTTTGTGTCTAGAATATATTTTCCTTTTTCTTTTGATTGCTTTGGGAATATAAAATGTTTAAAGTAAAAATTGGCTTGTGCATAAGCGCAAGCTCAGCCTATGTTAAAGCATTTTATTCTTATTAAATTTATGAAAATAATAATGTCCAAATACTGAAACCTTCAAAAAGCAGAATACAAATATTAGATAGAATGAGTGAACAAATTTGCTTACCTCATGTGTAACACATTTGGTACACCTTAGTTTTGTACAGTGCCGACAAAAGTACAGCATAGTTATAGGTTTATACTCTTCACAGTGACATCTGTATAGAATATGAGAGTCAGATCCAATAACAGAGAGTGCAATAGGATTAGAAAACAATTTCATTTTAGATCTAAAAATATATACAACAATGATGTCAACAGGGAAACTCTGATTAACAAATAATATCATTTAATCAATCCATTCAATATTCAAAAAAGATTTTTGATTATGAAAAAAACAAGACTTTTCGATTATTTAATCTAGATTAATTAGATAATACAGAAAGGAACTAAATAACATAAATAATATATATATATATATATATATATATATATATATATATATATATATATATATATATATATATATATATATATATATATATATATATATATATATATATATATTGGGAATATTTATTGTTATTGTTTTACAAAATATTGAGAATTTTTATTAAAATTGTCCTATTCCATCACAAAAAAAATGTCAATTTAGTATCAATTTATCAGTGACAAACCCAGAGTTTATTTGGGGATACCTTTTTTTTGGTGAGGTGTTCGTGTATAGGGGGTTGAGGAGATATTTTTGAAATTACTTAACTTTAACTTTACTTTGAATGGATATTTTAAAATCATTCTACCTTTTGAAAAAACAAATTTTTTTATGAATTCCATAGTCTTTCAATTTCATAATAAGTATTCAAATTGAGATTTATTACATTCATTTTATTAAATCTTATGTTCAGTTAGTAACCAAAAAACAGTTTTAAACATTAAACAAGTTATGCTGCATAATTACTTTTTAATTCATTTCATTGCGCTAAAGAAAAAATCAAGAAAAATAAAAAATCAAATAAACAGAAAATTAGTTAAATACTAATGCACTTGAAACCAAACTTTTTTTTACTATTTTAATAAAAAAAACAAAAACAAAAAAAACTGAAAAATTTTTTATTTGAGCACCCATACTGCTCTAGCGGTACTAAAACAAGTCTGGGTTCAGGGTTAGGGTTTGGGTTGAATGTATGTCCTGTAGGTTCAAATTACCAAGATATTTTGTAAATAGGGATACTACCAACTTTTGTAAATAGGGATAACAGATGCCTCTTTCCAAGCACTTAATAGTTTTGAAATAATAGAAGACACCTTTGGGAACACTTCTGTAAGACTATAACAGGTATGTTGTCCAGACCACAAGCTGTAGAAGAGTCTGAGCAGGAGATCACTTTAGATACAAAAGCTAGAGTGATACGAATGTCAAGCAATGGATCAACCTATTTGACGTCTAAATCAGGTAGAACGCAACTAGTGGAATTAAGAGATGATATTGATAAAAAGTTCTTAGCTAACAATTCAGCTTTGTCTTTAGGTGAGGTGACAAAGTCTGAACCATACAAGAGAGGTGCAATAACAGATTTGCCCTTATTATTGATACTATTAAAGGTTCTCCAGAAGTCACAAGAGCTAATTTTTGTGAGATTTCATGACCTGAGAATAGTGTGCCTTGGCATTAGACAAAACTTTTTTACAATGGTTAGTAGCAATAATAAACAGACATCTGTTTTCTGGAGAATTGTTTAGCTGATAGATATGGAAATAACAGTTTCGATTGAAAATCGCAGTAGCACAATGTGAGGAAAACCATGGAGAAGAGTGAGGCTTGACCTGAAACTGTTGTAGTGGGAAAAAAAGATTCCATGCCAACCTGAATTCACGAAGTTATGTAGAAGCACATTTGTCAGCAGGAAGAAGAAAGATTTTTACCCAAGGGCCATCACGAAGATAATCACAGAAAGAGTTCCAGTCAGCTTTAAGGTAGTTGTAAGAGATACAATGATAGGGGGATTCAGATAATGAAGGAGAATGAGATAATAGTTTTACAGAGATCAAACTGTGATCAGAAGCACCTAAGGGTAAATGTGGAGATATAGAGCAAAAAGAAAGGCAATATAGTGAAGTGGTGCTAAACGAAAGCACATCAAAAAATAGTCTGTGGATTCAAACCTAGTTTCATTCAACAAAAAGGTGAATTTTTACGAATGTAAATGCCCAGGCCAAGCATGTGACTATGGATTATTTACGAATTAAAGGAAGATAACCATCAACACTAAGATCAAAAGATGAGACAGCCGAACTCAAATTAGTCTCACAAAGAGCAAGTAGGTCTGGTGAACTTAGCAAGAGATAAGACTCAACAGAAGAAAAGTTACTTCGAAGACCACAAATATTAGTGAATGGTAGGTTTAGAGAACTTGGTGATCCTAAAGTATACTTTTTCATCCTAAAGTATATTTTTTTAATTCAAAGTTCATATTATATTTTGTATATATATGCATATTTAAACATATTATGATCAATATAATCATCATAGCCATCATTACCATGATCATCTTATCTTTTGATCATCTTATTATCTGATCATCTTATCTTTTGGCAAATACTACACCATATAAATATTTAAGTTTATATAAATATAAAAGGATATTATATGCAAGCATCTAAATAAATAGCAAGCATATATGTTTATATCCATAATATGTATGCATAAAGTGCATCTTGGAAGCTTTTTTTCTTTCTGGAATAAAATTTTGGAAGCTTTTATTACTTCTCTTCAAATTAAAGTAAAGCCTCATTCTACTACACATTTTTCACCATCCTGAGCAGTTGATTTATTAAACATTAATAAATCAACTGCTCTTTTTTTTTCATCTTTTTTACAAGAACATCTCTTTTAAGAACAAATGTCCTTTTATTATTGCAAGAAGCCAATGCAAAAAAGTCCTGTATGACGTTAAGCTCTGTTATTCTCAGTTTACTAAATCTTATCTCATTCATTAGGTTCTAGAGACTTTTGGTTAGTCTTTAATAGTGTCATTAACCCATTGTTTAAACAGATTAACCCATTGTTAAACATTTATATCCCTCTGGCTTCCAATGCTTAAGTTAATTCTCAATTAAACACTTCTACAGTTTGTGCTCCAGACAAGATTTTCAGACAAGATTTTCAGACAAGATAAAAGTGTTCTCCAGAACTCTATTCAATTTTTGTTAAACTTTTAAAAAGTGCTAAATAAGTGGTTCCAATTTTTCAAAACTCTAGAAAACACTTTGATCTCTTCAACTTTCCTGCAATTAGTCTTCACTCTGTTATTAGTTTCTTTATATAAAGGTTTTGAGGTTATGAAACTATTTCTTTCTAACTGCAGTAGTAAAGTTATTCTTGAAGGCCTACACTCTTCTTTATTTTAAGTAACTTTAAGGGTACCACAAAGTCTTATCTTTGCTCCTGTATTGTTTTTATCTACAATAACAATCTTCATGAAATCGAAAGTGGCTCTATTTGTTGATGAATCAACTTAAAACTCTTGTCTTGACAAAAAATCTTCACTTTTTAATTGCTTAGAACAAACAGATTTTAAATCTGATTTCTTTTCTGTAACAGCCGAAGGCTTGCAGTGACTTATGGATTTAAATTCTGGACATAAAAACCACAACTTTTGTTAAACAACACAACTCATTTATTTACTGCAAAAAAAAATATTCCAATACCGTTGGCATTCCTATATTGACGAATAACAACCCTCTTACTTTCAGACTAAGTCTAAAATCACATTGTAAACTTCATTGTTGTAAGGTTGCATTTCTTTTTTTTTTCTCTACAAATGAAATCATGGTCAATGCTCAAATGACCTATCATCTCTATTACGATAAACCAAAACTCATTCTGGCTTGGCTTTTTATTCAACAAGTTGCGTCCTTTTACTGTATCTGTCCCTTCACGCTATAAAAGCTTTTATTAATCCAGTTTTTTTCCTTAAACATAAAAAAAAACCTTATAACTCTTACCCATATTCATTATTAAGTTATGAGTTAAAGTAACTCATAACTTAATAATGGTTGCTTGCAATTTTCTTGGAAGTAAATTAGAGTTTAAAAATATATAAATGTATGCCAGTATTTAATAAACAGTAAATGTAAGGATAAAATTATAATATATAAAGTATTAAAAAAATTTTTTAGCCCCGGCTACCAACCCCTGCTAAATCTTTTAATTTTGCTGGGGCCAGGTTTGCAAAAAGTCTCATTTTCAGTCGGGGCCCTACTCACTTACAAGTGGAGTGTTGCTACATTGACTATCATATAGTCTACTGCTACAAGGGAGTGTTGCTACATTGGCTATCTTATAGCCTGTTGCTACAAGGGAGTGCTGCTACATAGACTATCTTATAGCCTGTTGCAGTTAAAAACAATTAGAAACACAGTTTTAATGATGATCTTGGCGTTGCTTGTTATGACTGGTATAAAGGCTTCATATAGAGAAATTCTAAACACTTTTCACTTAGTAAACCAGAGGCTAAATCAGTTGCTTGTGCCAAGGGCTTTAACTGAGTAGATGTAGTAGCACTACTTTGTAGCCTGCTGCTACAAGGGATTTCTGCTACAACGGCTACCTTATAGCCTGCTGCTACAACGAAATGCCACTACATCGAAATAAGGTTTGGTTTGGGCAAGCAATCTATTATTTTTAAAAAAAATTTTAAGGTTCTTTTTTTCTGGTCTGGTTTATTAAAGTTCAATTTAAACCACAGTTTATGAAAGAAACTTTTCGACTACCATGCAAGAATATATATATATATATATATATATATATATATATATATATATATATATATATATATATATATATATATATATATGCTACTGGGTCCGAGGTAACCCCCAAATTTTGTAATTAGGGCCCCAAAATTTTCAAAATTTTTCCATTAGGTAAAAAAAAAAGAAGCTCTTTACATTTGTTATAGGACCCCTAAATTTGTATATAGGCCTCCTAAACTTGATAGATACCCCTCCCTCATGGGGTATATGGGGGATATATATACATAAATATAATAAATATATATATATATATATATATATATATATATATATATATTCTTTTTATTCTCTTTATTTCCGACATAAACACCTACCTCCCACCTGAAACCATTCTCGAAAAATATACTGGCGACATCCTGACCTACATTATCTACTATAAAGCTCCTGCCAATTTACCTTAATCAACTGCTGATGGCGTTGCACACGTTGGTCTGTGCTCTACTATCTCCCATACTCAATAAAACTAAACTTGAAATTATATACAGCTATACCTTGAAGTCCTGCTCAATGAGATTTTTGATTGGGATGAACAATGGATAAAAGTGCACAATGCTATAAATCCAGTGCCATTTCTACTCAAGCGCCTTAAGCAAATCGGGCACACTCAGCCTAACCTTCTTCAAGTCTACAGGTCTTACGCTATTTGCCACATGATATATAGTGCCCCAGTTCTTACCTCTTGCAGTCTTGCGGCAAAAAAAGAGATATAACATTTCCACAAAAATGCCTAACACATCATCAGAGTTGATGCAACCAACTCAAGCCATTTCAATATTTGTTTTGACATTAAAGAACTACTAGACAAGAACTGTATTAATATACTTAATAAAATCCTTGCTGACACAAATCATTCTATAACCACTAAATTACCTCGTACCAATATCAATATAATATATATATTTGATATATATATATGTTTAATATATATATATATATATATATATATATATATATATATATATATATATATATATATATATATATATATACATATATATATATATATATATATATATATATATATATATATATATATATATATATATATATATATATATATATATATATATATATATATTTATATATATGTATTAAACTTATATTTTTTTTATACATGTATATATAAACATATATTATTTGCTAATTTAATAATTTAATAATTAAATATATAGCTAATTTAATTATTAAATATTTAGATATTACATAATGTAATACCTTCTATTATAATAGCTTTTTATCTAATTTATGTACATACATTTTTAATACATTATACTATATGTGTGTACATATAATATATGTATATTATATACATATATTATATGTACATACCTTTAATATAATGTATTATAAATGTATGCACGTTAAGCTATTATAATAGTAGGTATTAGTAATACATAATGTAATATTACATTATGTAATATTACATTATGTAGTATCACCTATATATTAAGTCATTAAATTAACTAATAAATATATAATATATGTAATATATATTTATATATATACATATATAAAAATATAGTTAATGATATGTAACAAGTTAAATATGTATCATGCTAATGATATGTAAGAATCTAATATGTGAACAATTGCAAATCTTTACACGCTTATATTATATAAATCTTTACACACATGCTTATATATTTATATTTAATATATGATATATTAAATATAAATATATAAGTTATATATTTATATTTAATATATTATATATTAAATATAAATATAATAGGATGTGTGTAAAGATTTGCAATTGTTTACATATTAGATTGTTACATATCATTAGCTTAGAATTAGTAATACAATTAGTAATAAATATAAATAATTTTATAAAAGTCTGATAATTATACGAGAATTTATCATTATTAAATATATTTGTCTAAAAACTACTTTTTTTGATCAGGTATCAATAATTTCTGACGGTTTATGCACCGATGGATCAAATGGGTTGAACTTTAATTATTACAATATAATTAGCTATAAGAAAAACTTATTTAATTTATAATATTATAAATTTATTCTTGATACAATATTTAAATTATGCAATTATGGTGATGAATTTTTATTATAAACCTTAGAATAAAAAATTACTAACCACAATTATATAATTTAAACGTAGTCTATAGAACAAATAAGTGAATGAATAGTGAATAAAATAATAAGAATAAAATAGTGAATGAATAATAAAATAATAAATTTGAATAAATTAATATTATAAAGTAGAATAAGTTTTCTTCTACCGCAGCAAAATACAGAATATACCGAAACAAAACAAAACAAAAAATTATCCAAAATTCAACCTTCGTCTTAAGTTGATCGTGGAAACTTAAGTTGAATTTATTGACGAAAAAGAAAAATACATTTTGAAAATACTGTTTTTTGCTTTAACCTTAATATAAAAGGTCGATCACGAAAACAAAAGTTAAATTTTAAATTAAAAAAAAAATTCTGTATTTTGTTTCGGTATGTTCGAAACAGTTGTAACTTTATAAAAACTCTAATAAAAAAGCTGCTTGATTTGTAGAGGGAATCAAAAACTTTTTCAAATTTTTGAAGATCCTTTTTAAGAAATTAATAAATTAGATAATTAATAAGAAATTAATAAATTAACTTTTTTTTTTTTTTTTTTTTAAATTTTAGATTTTAATCATGCGTAATTCTTCAGTCGATATAAGTCAGTAGCTAAAAATCGTATTTTTGGGTCGTATATTTTTGCAATCAAAGAGTTATATATCTTGAAAACATGAGTTCTTAGTAAACCGAAGGTGCAGGTTGCAAATTACTTATACCAACTATTATTTCATGCCTAGATTTTAGTCTATAGTTCAACAAATAACGTCACAAACTCAACACTATAAACTTTTATTGTTTTATTGTATTTATTGGAAAGAGCTTATTTTACACTTTAGAAACAATGAAAATCATGTTATAGAGATTTTTTCTATGAATTAAAACTACTAGTTTTTATCAGCTAAGTTAGATCTACAAAGTCTTTGATAAAAAAGAATCTACATCCACTCTGTTAAACCTATAGCATAAGAATTGATATAGCCTCTGGTTTACATAGTGACAAGTGTTTGGAATGTCTCTCCTTAAAACCTTAAAACCAGTAATAACCAGCAACGCCAAGGTTATTATAAAAATTGTTTTTTTAAATTTTTTTTATCAACCAGCTCACACGCTAACTTTCTGAGCTCAAATTTGAGCTTATTAATAAGCTGAGCAAATTTGAGCTTATTAATAAGCTGAGTCCAAAAAGCTCCTTTCTATCAGCTGAATGTGCATAACAAATTAACTTTCCTCCTCTAGGGTGAATACTGTTTTGAATGCATCTAAAGCTAAAGTACATAAGTACTAATTTAACCACTTCAAACTTAATAAGAAAATAGTTTTAACATACTTTACACATTTAATAATTTTGTGTTTGGCTATAATACATATAAATTGTTAAAAAATATTAATATTGATGATTTTTTAAATACATTGTATCTATGCTAAAATAAAAAGTTAATTTATTTTAGTATAGATACAATAAATAAATTAATTTAAATAATTAATTTTTTAATATCTGTATTTTTAACACACACGCACACACACACACACACACACACACACACACAAACACACACATTTACTCACTCACTCATACACAAACACGCACACACACACACACACACACACACACACACACACAAGCACACATTCATATATATTTTAACTCAAAATATAAATAGAAAAGATATGTTATGTGGAACAAAAATGTATTCAGAATGAAAAATTGATTTATTTTTATAAAAATAAATCAATTTTTTAAATAAACTGTAGTTAGTTTACAGTTTATCTAAAAAATCTTGGGGCAAAATAGGGAATACCCCATTATGCCCTATTCGTGGCATATTGTTAAAAACAATACCACGTCTAAAAAAAATGCATACTTTCATAATTCAAAAGTTTTAATAATACCCAGTTCTATATTAGTTAAATGAAATATGAACTTCAGAATATTGCATGAAATAATAAAATTCTGCACTAAATTATATAAAACGGTTAAATTACATCGAAGTTCGTTTTAAGTCATATTTACTTAGTCAAGACAAATTTTGCTAAAATTGTAAACCTATGAAACTGATGGTGGCATTTTTTTACATGATAATTTAAAATCAATCACTATTTAGTTGTTTCCACACTCAGAACAAGGTCTATTTTAAAAAACTATTTTGCCCCAGAACCCCATTTTGTACCAGTTTCCCCTATAATTAAGAAAAACTAAAAGTTTTATGTTTTTAACATAAAAAATGAGAGATAAAACCTTAGAATTCTCACGTCATGACAAACTGTTTTGTTTTATACAAAAAACTATATGACTTAATAAATAATAAACGATGTGTGTTCTAACCAATCACTTTGGGCAACTTTGGGCAGTAATCCGATCGCAATCACAAATAATACTGAATATGTATTATAAGTTGTGTTTTTAAGATTCTAACCGTTTTTACATTAACTATATCAATTATATTTTCTATATTTTTGTATCTTTTTTTTGTTGTTGTTATTTAGGTGCCCCAAGAAGCTCGTTGCGAACCTGGAACTACTGCTTATAAAGCAAGCGTTGTAACCACTGCGCCACATTCCCACAAAACAAAAACAACAACTACAAAACTCAATTTATACAAAAAATTCGTTCAATAACAAAAAGCATTAAGAAAACACTATTGTTCAAATAGTCACCATATAACTGTTATTTAGTTCATTATAGCTATATTGGCGCTATTTCCTGTTTATAGCCATCGTGGTATTGGAATGTTATTTTTTATGCGGTTTCGAAGTGGAGGGGCTCAATCGTCAGTTTCTAGAAAAAAGTTATTTATATATGTAATTAAACAATTGCAACAAACTTTGTTATTTAATTTTAAAAGTTTAAGTGAATAAAACATGTTTTGTTAAACTTCCTTAACATTACAATAGGGAGATAAAAGTTCCATTATTTTATCGTCATTATTTGTAACACTGTTAATTTATTGTTGCTTCATTACACGTGTAATACCAATAAATGCTACAAAAACGAACTAAAAGTTACATACATTATATCAAGACAAAATATTTAGTTACAATACTTAGACCAAAACATAAATGCTTGCCAAATTACAGACCAATCTGCACGTTATAAATTACAAAACTACTCTGCATGTTTACAGTTTGTGAAAAAACTACGAGGCAAAACCTTTTTTAAAATCATTGTTTTCAAAAATAACAAGAAAAGTATTTATTTTATTGTAAATAATTTCGCAAATGATTTTTGCTAAAATTAACAAAAATAACAAGAAAAGTATTTATTGACTTTTGCTAAAATCAAAAAACCTTCACAAGCTTAAAGGTGTTTTTCATATTCTGGTTGAATATCTCCTTTCTTCACTATGTTGTTTCCAATGTTTTGGCCTTTAAGGGTCAATAAATTGCTTAACAAGATTAAATATAGTATAGATTATTGATTTTATGCTACATCGAGGCACTTCTAAATACATCGAAGCACATTTAAATTTTTTGAAGTGTTGATATTTCTCAGCTAAATCTTAGTCAATCTCATTCCAAATGATCACAAAAGCCTGGTTTTTAGTTCTGCGTAGTTTTTAGTCAAGCGCTGAAAAGATTGATTAAACTGTCGATTTAACTGTTGTATTTGTTTTTAACAAACTAATATGATTCTTGTTGAACTTTTTTTTTCTATATCGTTTTATTTTTCGTGAAAATTTTTCACTTCAGCAAGCAAAAGATAAAAATTTGTTGCTGGGATTAGTTCTAAAATAAATGAGTTCCGTGATATACATACTGTTGACTTATGGACAGCATTTATGATATATATTATGGAGAAACATTTTTGCTCTTTTTAGGTCATTGCCAAACATACCATGAAAAAGTCTAGTTAGCAAGAGTTTCTAGTTTTTAGTTTGTTTTTTGTCTAACATAAAAAGCACGGTAACTTATTTGACCCAACTAAATTCAGTGTTCTTTTAAGATAATATTGTAACAACTTGTGACAATGTTATCTTAAAAGAAATCTAAAGAAAAAATCAGTTTTTAGCTTGTCGAATTACCTTTGGATTTATCATTTTGATTACCAAAAAGAAGCTCAAAATTTTTAGTCTAAATTTAGAAGTTGAATGTTTTTTCTTTTTAAACTTAAACCTGTCAATCCTTTCCCAGTCTTTAAGTCTGAATATGTATCCTGGGTGACAAATTAGAAAATTTAAAATAAAAAAAAGCCTTTTTTCCTTTCTGATGACGCATAATTTGCAATAAACCTCGGACCTCTCGTTTTTAAAACAGGCGCTCTAAGCACTGCGCCATGACAGCTAATTTCAACTTTAATGAGCGCGACTAGCTAGTTTTATAGCCATATTCAAGCAATTTTTTTTCTTACTTTATTCTTTTTTTTTAAATGTCTTTAAAAACTTGTTTTTCAGTGTTGAATCTATTATAATTATGAGAACAATTGAAGTTTAAACATTGCAATTTTGTAGCAATGTGTCGCTAGCTACATATCGTAGGTTTGTAGCTAGCTACAAAATTTCTACAAATCTATAGCTGGTTGATAGCTACATATTAAATTTTTTTAGACAGCGATTTTATTACGATATGACGCTAGCTAGATATAGCCGGTGGGTCTTTAGCTTATTAAGCTAGCTGTCCTCATAGCCAAATCGCTGTCTTTATCTTTACAAATATCGTTAGCTTTTCGCTAACTTAAAAAAGCTGGTGATCCTCGTGGCCAAATCGCTGTCTTTATTGTTACGATTATAGCTAGCTATTTGCTAGCCAATTTCCCACCGGGGAGTATAGCATATTAAACTGTTTTATTAATATTGTTGCTCTTACGTGTTTTTGTAAAATGTTCCGTTTTTTTAAGTAAAAAGTTAGCATGTCTTATATGTATCATGTATCGTGCTTAAAGATTATTCATCTCTCGGATTTATGAAATTGCGAAGTTCATATAAGGTATATGTAAAAAAACAAAATCTCGTTAAATACCTGTATAAACTTAGTTTTTAAATTAATTTAAAATTATAAGGTTTTAGGCATATTGAGAAACTAAGTTTAAATAACTCAACTTAATATGAGTTTGGCACATCAACGCAGCATATTTTTCGTCATTTTTTTACAATATCAATGATAAAACAACACATTGTAAGATGATGTCAAAGTTGACACAAATGTTGTAAAATTTCAACGCTTTTTTTAGCCAAGTGTAAAAAAAACAACAGATTTTTAATAAAGTATTCTTTAAAAAAATTGATAAGATTGATAATCTGTAGTTCGAAATTATTTACTTTCGTTATTTAAACTCTTATTCACAAAATGGACATGAAAAAGTTGATTATAGTTAATATTATCTCTGATATTGGTATTTGATGACGATTGGTTGAACATCTGTAAAAAACCTACAGATCTTGAACGCAATTTTCTTTCCCAGTGGGCACGAGACGTAAAAAAGACGTCTTTTGAAAGTAAAAAAGACCGGCGGTCCGGCGCCAACTAGGTTAAGTTAGTGGAAGCTCTTAAACGAAAAATAACGCTAATGGAATAACAAATACGTAACAGAGTTAAAAAAAATGGAAAATAACTTACAATTTTTTTAACTAATTTTTAATAAAAATTTTATTTTTTGTTTTTTTAAGATTTCGTGAAGAAACGTAAAAACTAGTTTAACACTTTTGTTTGATTGTTGTTGCTGTTGCTGTGTTGTTGTTGTTGTTGTTGTTGTTTCGTTTTTATCTTAAAGTTTTTTGTTCCGTTGTTATTTTAATCAAATAGCCACCGAAAATTTTGAACTTCCGCGGTGCTCTGTGATAAGACCGTTAGGACTTCTTGGGGCACCTTAATCAACTTAAAAACAAAAAAAAACAAAAAAAAAAACTCAACTCAAACTCAATAAATGCAATATTAAACAAAACTCATTTAATTATATTTTACTGAAATTAAATATTGTAACTTTAACAACGTTTTTATAATAATACACTGCGTAATTTGTAAATGGAGTCGAAATATTTAAAAGGTTTTGTAAAATTATATTTTAAAATTTTTGTAAGATCATATAATAGCGATTATTGTCCGTGTTAAGAAAACAAAAAAACAAGATGGTCATGAACCATCAGCAATTTTTGTATAACCCTTTACTTTGACTAAACGCATATTTTTTGGTATTTAAAACTTTTTAATTAATAATAATCACTGATTTTATTTACAACACTATCAGGAGAAATATCTACTATTTGGAGACATATCTAAGTACAAGAATTTTTTATGATGTTTTTATTATACTTCCTCACATGTACATAAGTTATGTTTGTCTTTTTTTTTTTTTTTTTGCCCACAATGTCAACTCTTTTTGAGCATATCTATTTTCCATGTTGGCCAGAATTGTGTCTTTACCTAGCATATTTGTTTGACTCAGATATTATTTTTAAACTTTAAATAAAGAAATACATGTTTACCCACAACTACTGTGTTTTGCTAAAATAGTGGATAAAACACTTGCTCAGCTGTGCAACAAGTTATTATACTAGTAAAAAAGAAAAAAATTAATATTAATGTTCAAGAAATTTTAATTTAACATTCAAGAGTTTTCTGGTGGAATAGTTCACCATTCATCATTAAATAAGATTTTATTTTTCTTATAAATAGTTGTATTTTTTTCGTCACGGATGATATTTGGAAGTATATTCAAAAGTTAAAAAGCATAGTGGGATAATGCTCAATTACCAAAACGATTGCTGCATTTTAATTCCCTTAATTTTAGAGTTCTTTCTGACATTGTTTAGTGAGTTAAATTGCACAATGACGTTGGTGCTTCCAGAATAATAGTTTTGTGCATTATTAAAAGGACCTTGAAATATATTCTCTCTCTAATTTTTAGCCAATCCAATTTGTAAAATTCCTGGTCGTTTCATGATTTTCTATTCTAGTTTTAAATATCAGTCTAAATACCTTAAATACCTTGCAGCACAATTTTGAACAGACTGAAGTTTTTTTTAATAGTGATTTTTCAATTCGAAAGTAGAGAGAGTTGCAATAATCTAGCTGTGCAAATATTAGTGAACATACTATGGTACACAAATCTTGGTGCGATAAGAATTATTTTATTTTGAATATTTTGCGAATAGTAAATGCTTCGCTCTTTCACGAATAAAGAGTTTCTTATCAGTAAAACAAGCTACTGTTTTATTCAATGCTTTTATATTGTCTTTTATCCTTTGATTTGAATGTTTTGTTCGAAGTATAATAATAACCTAATAATTAAAATTCATCAAAAAGGACTTCGCATTGTCTATAAAAGATTTGATCTCTCATTAGAAGAAATTCAAAAAATAGAAAATATCCCAAGTATCCACCTTAGAAATTTAAGGTTTTTGTTAACTGAAGTTTTTAAATCTATAAATGGTTTAAATCCAGATTTTATATTAGATCTTTTTATCAAAAAATCTTTACCGTTAAGTCTTCGTTGTAGTAAAAAATTAGTTCTCCCACCCATAGTCTCTTAACATAAGTTCATAAAAAGTAACTGATATAGAGCAACCTCGCTATGGAACTCCCTAGACAATGAAACTATGTCAACAAATTGTCTAAAGATGTTAAAAAAAAAGTGTTTTAAAGTAGCATGGAAAATCTTGTTTTTGTAAAATCTGTTAAAAACAACTTTTATTATTTTTTATTTTTTACGTCGAAAATAACCAACTTGTTGTATTTATTGACATTTATACTATTTACTATGTAGGCTATTTTTATCTTATTTTATTTTATATATTTTTTATTCACAATATGTATGTTTGTTTGTATTGTCTTATACAGTTTAGTGTGTTGATTTTAATTAGTTTTTGTTGATTATAAAACTATTGCAAACAATCAACTGAAAATAAAGTTTTGTCAACTGAAAATAAAGTTTTTCATCAACTGAAAATAAAGTTTTTCATAAATAAATGATTCACTCATCCATTTAAATATGAATTCAAGACATTTTGGTATATTCAGGACTAGTGCATGATATTGACATAAAGGAAGTATGCTTTTAGAATTTGATGATAATCTAAGTATCCAATAGTTTGAACATTGATTATGTTCAGATATTTGTATAGTGGTCTCATATAGACATCAAAGAGTTTTGTACCCAGGACTGTACCTTGTGGTGCTCCATCTTTTACATTTTGGTTCGTGGGATATAAGTTACCAATTTTTACTTTTTGAGTACGGTTAACTAAAAATGATTCGAACCACTTGTGAGCTGAGTTAATTATACCTATTTCACTGGTTAATAGTCCAAGTAGTTTTTGCTGATCAATGGTGTTGAAGGCAGCACTTAGACAGTGCCGGTTTAACCCACGGACACACTAGACACGTGCTGGGAGGCCACGGAGTTCAAGGGGCCAGAGCATTTAAGTGAATATTTGAAAGATATAAATTTTGAAAGAAGAAACATTTTTGGTCTCTTTCCTTGACTTTCTCTCATGTCCCAGAAGTTTTTAATCTTTGCAAAGATTAAAAACTTCTGGCGCATGAGAGAAACAACGCATAAGACATATCGCAAACTGGGCATTTTGTTTTAACGACTTGAAGGAACTTTCGAGTTCAAACATAATGGTGAAAAAGAAAAAGAATGTGTTGCATGTCGACCAACTCTGTTTTATTCTGCGTTATGTTTTACAAAGCGAAGAGCCAGTTTTGCAGTTCTTTAAATTCATTCCCATTTATAATCATTTTGCATTTTCTATGCTTGAAATCGTTTCATAAATGCCGTGGCCAGTCATACGACATCGTTGAAATAAATTCATAAATGCCGTGGCCAGTCATACGACAATACCAGTAATATGTCTGGAATCTACTTTATTTTACAAGCAAGAATTAAAAAGATCAACGTTCTTGCCGAATGCATTCCATGTGTTGCTCACTCATTGAACCTTGTAGAAGTGAGTGCCGCCAAATCCAACGGAGCTGCTGTTAATTTCAATAAACTTATAACTTCTTTTTTGCATAAATGCATTGATGGGATTTCTTAAAGTCGAAATTCCTTACTCAAATACATGTAAAGGTTTTCAAGACTCTCTCACAAACTCGTTTTTCAGTTTGTGCTGATGCTTGTTTTTGAAAAGTGTTATTCTATTTACAAGGCTGTTAATAATTATTTAGAAAATCAAATCAAAACATATTTTATTTGTGATTGTGCATACTTATCAACGAATATTTTTTAAATAGCCGGCTCTTCTTGATATCAGAAAAAATAAAACAAGAGCAAAGATCTTCGAATTTTTGATCAAAAAGAAATAACTTGAGACAGATATTTTATTAATCATTTGGAACAGAATCATGGAGAGGTTTAACTAGAAATTACAGTCCGTCAAGCTTTATTTAGGTATGGTTAAAAAACTGTACTTCTCCCTGAAGCATTACGCGTAGCAAGTTTGCTCCAATTTCGAGCAATATGAAAAGAAAGCCGTGTATTTGGTCAAAACGGATGAATATGCCTACAATCAAAAGCGCCCAACAGCACGCAAGAGGCATCACAATGAAATTAACAGTGCGGAAATTACAGCGTTTTCTAGACGATCTTAAATGATTGCCGACGTTAATGAGATCACGAACAAACTAATGAGTGATCTAAATAAAAGAAAGAAAGCCTGTGCTGGATTGAATTTTATTTTTGGTTTTCTTGTAAATCTCCAAAGCATGTTTATATTGGCGATCACTTGCAGTGCAAAAAAACAATGAAAATCTTAATTAATAGCAGACTTGTATAATTTCCGATTTTTAAAGTTACATATAATCTTCTATTCATTCATTATTTAATAACGTCTTTCAGATCTTTCTGTTGTTTAAATAGAAAACCGGGTGTTGGATTCCATCGACCTAGAAGATATCTGCATTTGAAAGCTTAAAATGCAGACGAAAGGTGTTTTAAAACCTATACTAATCGCTGCGTATTTATAACGCGAGATACTTATTTAAGTACACAAGAAAATATATTTTAAAGCCATAGCGTAACAATTGCAATGATGTTTTTTATTTTAAACCGCTGCACAGTGGGCCAGTAGGTGGACAAAACTAAAAAAATTTATGTCTGAAAACTGAAATTCTTTTTAAAAAGTTTTTACTTAGATACATTGAGGACCTTAAAAATAATTACAATAAATTAAAAAAATATATATTCTCAACAAAAACTCATTTCAAGTAAAATTTTTGCAAAAAAAAAATGGCAATAAAGTGAGAAAATGTAGTTTTTAAAAAAGCAAAAGTGTGTAATAAATTTTTAGTATATTGGTTAACTGTTTTTATTAACATATCAAATAATTGTTATTATATAAAATTTATAAAAAAAAAAAAGTTAAAAAAAAATTTTAAACCAGTTTTAGATATATTTTTTGGTAAAAATTGGACTTTTTTAATAATTTTTTTTGAAAAGACAACAAGGAAAAATTTGTGCTCTATTTTGCCTTTATCTCTTATACATATTTTGAAGGCTATATGTATATGTTTTTATAAAATTATTAATTTAGCTGCTAGTATCTGCTACTTTTTTTAATACTTATAATACTTTTTAATACTTATACTTTATAAAATCAAAGATGTTTCTTTTTCAAGTTTCTTTTGTCGCAAAATAACAAGTATATATATATATATATATATATATATATATATATATATATATATATATATATATATGTTAATACAACTTTTTAATGTTTATATTATTTTAGTCTAATAATATTATTATTAGTAATATGTCAACCATCACAAGATATCGAATTCATCAATTCATAAGACAGCATGGTTTATCTATGTCTAATGAAAAAGACAAACTTTATGTTTACAATTTTATTCGTAAATACTGTTCTGAATTTGATGCTCAGTTTGTAACCTTTTTGTCCAAGTATCGTAAACGTTGGTCTTTAAGTAAAAGAATTGATAAAAACTTTATGAAACATAATTCAGTATGGCTTCAAAAAGACTTTATTAAGTCATTTAAAAATCAGGATAATAAAACTGAATCTATAGTTAGTGGTCGACCTGTAAAATTATTTGATGATTCATCAAATAAGACAAAGAGTCGTAAAGTAGCAGCTATGGACTTATTAACTTGTTCATCAAATGAACTGTTGTATGCTAGTAGTTGTAATCTTTTTAAAGATAACAGAAGAAACGATGCAAAAGTAGTTCGAAGTTTATCTATTAAGCAACCTTTTGATACAGAACATACTCAAAACACTCTAAATGAAGCTCTAGCACTCATATTAGATATTGATATGAGCAAATCTGATTACCAACGCTTGAGAAATAATGCTTTGAGCAAAGGTTGTAATCTCTATCCTGCTTACAATGATGTTCGTGCTGCTAAAGAACAGTGTCTTCCTGAAAAAACATTATGGACTGTAAATGATTTTTCAGCAGAAATAAACTTTCAAGCATTAGTCGATCATACAGCAATACGCCTAATACAGTTGCAGAAACAAGTTATTGATTCAATGAATGATCTTGAAAGGTTGACTTTATATTCTAAAGTTGGCTTTGATGGATCAACTAGCCAAAGGATTTATAATCAAGTAACAGTTGAGAAAGAAAACAGAGATCTTTTAGAAGAAGCTAGTTTGTTTATTTCTTGTTTTGTTCCACTTCAGTTGTTTGGATTCATTAATGATAAAAAAATAATAATTTGGTCTAATCCACATCCATCTTCAACTTTATATTGCAGACCAATAAGATTTTCATTTAAAAAAGAAACCATTGAAGTTTTGAAACAAGAGAATCAGTTTATTAACAATTCAATTGCAAATTTGTCTTTAACATTTTGTGAAAACTTAACAATACTTCATAAAATTGAAATAACGATGGTGGACGGCAAAGTTGCTACAGCATTATCTACAGCAACTACATCTTCTCAGTGTTGTTCTGTTTGTGGATGCAGCCCAAAAAAAATGAATGATCTTAATGCAGCTAAAAATATGCCATTGACAGAGATAGGTCTCTGCTTCGGTCTTTCAACTCTCCATGCTTGGATTAAAAGCATGGAATGTCTTCTTAAAATTAGTTATAAATTGACAGTGAAAAAGTGGGCTACAAGAACTATATCTGAAAAGAAAATTATTCAAGAACGAAAACAGAAAATCCAGATATGCCAACATCTGGTGGCTCTGGGTCTTCAAATAATGGAAACACTGCTAGAAAATTTTTTCAGAATGCAGAGAAGTCTGCTCAAATTCTTGAACTTGATGTCAGTATGATAAAGATGTTGCATGTGATTTTGTGTACATTGTCATCTAACTTTCTAATTGATTCTTCACTATTTAGAGAATACTGCTACAAAACAGCTGAGAAGTATGTAATCCTTTATCCATGGTATCATATGCCACAGAGTCTGCATCACATTCTTATTCATGGTTGGCAAGTTGTAGAGAGAATGGCTTTGCCTATTGGCATGCTCAGCGAAGAGGCACAAGAAGCTCAAAATAAAAATTTTAAGAAATTTCGAGAATCATTTTCTAGAAAGTGTTCGCGTTCCAAAACAAACGAAGATTTATTAAGGCAACTAATGTGTTCTTCTGACCCTTTGATAAGTAGTTTGAGAAAACCCCATCATCCTAAGAAAAACGCTCTTCCAAATGGAGTTTTTGATCTTCTTAAAGAAGTTCCAATTTTTGACAAAGTGTCAATGACATAGTTTTGATTTTCGTTGGTGTTTAAGATGGTGTTTACTTTATAAGTATTTAATATTTACATAATAAAATAATGAATATAAAAGTTTGTTTTCTTATATATTCGTTATAAAATTTATTGTATCTCTAATTGCATAAAAACTTGCTTATTTTTATATGGTTGCTAAGGGTATCTAAACTACACAGTTAAAATTTAATTAACTGTTCCTGTAAACCTTTATAGTTAAGAGTATTTTAAAAGTTTTTATTTCATTTTTTAAAGAAATTTTGAATTAAGAAAAAGTTTCAAAAAAAATTACCAACTGGTTTCTAAGAGCACATAACAGCATAGTAACACCAAAAATTGATAATTTTTTGTTTGTGTTATCATTCAAATACATAAAATAGCAATGTAGCATTAATATCAGTTTAGTTTATAACTTTGATATTTTGAGAAAGTCTTTTTATTTAGGTAACTATGCAAAATGCCTGTTGACATGAAATATAGGTATCCATGGCAACCAAATAAACAATCTAATGGTGCCATTAGATTTGTTATATGAAATATACTCAAGCTGCTAATTATGGGAAAAACCTGATAAATATTTTAAAAGTTATTAATTTTGTCCAGCTAATAATGATTTTGGCCCACTGTGCGCTGTTAAATGTTTGTAAATTATTCCGTAGTATATGGTTATTTTTATTACGTATAAGTACTTTCTAAAAAAATTCATTCCAGATTTCACTTCGTAAAATCTTTAAACGTTCATGGATGTTTACGGGATGCATGAAATACATGGACATTGGTTGTTTCATTTCAGACGTCAATGAACGTCTAGAAGCCCACAGGAAATGCTGTGTCTGTTGTCGTTTCTCAGTGGGTACGCGTTGTCCGAGGGACGTACGCCGGACGTTCCCCAGACGACGCATGCCCACTGGGTTACTTGAAAAAAACAATTTTTGACGCGTAGAAAATTAAACCTACCACGTAGACGAATACCCATATATGTTTTACTTTTTAATTCATTAATGGCTTTATGTATATTTATCATGAGTTTTGACATTAAAAATAGTTTTTGATTTTAAAATTAGGCAATAAATGTATTAAAGCCTATTAGTTTACTTTATTCTTGAAGTATCAAACTTGTTATGATTTTTCAACATTCATTGTTTAACTTTAACTGATGATAAATTATCCTAAACATTCGACTAATGACGACATTTGATAAAATTATACTTTACCTTTCCGCTATTTCTGTTTAAAATATTGTACTTCCTCTTGAATTTGATAAACTAAAAACTTTCAAATGAATTAAAGATTTTTCTCTCATCTAATATTTATCTAAAAATATATCTTTTGTTGGTTTATAAATACAACTTGTGGGGTATTACAAGGATCTATATTAAGACCACTTCTGTTTCAATTTTATCTATGAATGAGACGCAGTCTGATTTTTGATGAACTAAATCTTTTTTTATAAGTTATAATGATATAAGAGTTTGTTAAATTAGTAACGTAGTACCTCTAAATAATAGACTCAATATATGTTTATATATATATAGTCTATATAAATATAATAAAAAAATAGTATATATTTAGCAACTTTAAAAACTACTTTCTGGTCTTCTGGACTATTTATTCTATTTATTAAAAAAGAACTAAATTACTTCTATAGAAGTATTGGTTCTTTTTTAATAATAAATTTTTAGATGTACTAGCCTGATATTAATGCATATTAAAGACAGAATAATTAATACAGAATAAAAACAGTGTATATAAGTTTATTTTGGCATTTTGCTTATAGTAAAAAATGTACAGGTATGTATACACGCTAAATAACCGTCCACCATTAATCGTTCTCCGTTAAATAGTGCAAAAATATAAAAATAATAGTATGTAAAATATTTTTCAATTTTATTTTATTGCAGCACGAACTATTGCAAAAACTCCAGCAGAAATTCCGCCTGAAACAAGAAAAAATATTTTTTATGCCGACCTAATAAAATCAAATTTTAATCAATCATACAACATCTTTCACAAAATCATACCTGTTATTGGCATTGTTACTATCCAGGAAATAACAATACCTCCAAACAATGACCAATCAACAACTTCTCTAGACCTGACGCGACCGACCATAACAATCGAGCCAACTTTACAATGTGTGGTAGAGATAGGAATACCAAGATTTGATGCAAGAAGCACCGTTAGAGCTGACCCTATCTCTATTGCAAAGCCGCTGTAAATTTAAAAAAATATAAAGATAATAAAAACTTTATGATTTAATTAATTCAAATTTATTAATTTAAAAAACTTTTAATTAAATAATTTAAAATATTAATTTAGTAAAACTGAGAAATGTTTAGAATTGAAATTCTGTTTATTTTAACTAATAAATTAAAAAAAAATAAAAATCATAAACTTTAAATATAAAACGATAAGTAACTTTAAAAGTAAAAAGTATACCTCGATGGAGTAATTGGCGTCAGATTTTCACCAATTGTTTTAATTACACGTCTACCCCATACACATAGACCAATAACAATACCCACACCTCCAAAAAGTAGAATCCAAATAGGCGTTTGTGCTTTTCCCGAAACTTTTCCAGTTTCATAAATTAACCATAAAGATATAAGAGGACCAATCGCATTGCTAGAAAAAAATAAACATAAAAACATTAAACTTTCTATAAATTAATTGATCAGAAAGTACAAAGCCCAAAAAAACATTTTATAAACATACAATGTTATGACTAAAAATAATGAAAAATTATTTTTTTTATTAAATTTAGTTTATTGCAGGGTCGACAAAAGTAATGTAAAAGTGTTATAATATGTTTTCATAGCATTATCATCAAAACTAATGTTTCAATTTTTCTAAAATGGACAAATTTAAAATTCAAAAAAAAAGAAAAATACAGCAATAAGACTTTCATTTGAACTCATTTGAGCCCAAGTCATTTATTCTACTTTTGAACATGGTAATATTTGCAGGAAAAAAACCAATTTACTTACAACACAATTCGCATCTTGTCAAAAAATAAATAAAAAACGGATAAAAAGTAATCGTACAAAGCAAACCTATTTTTTCTAGCTATCTATTGAAATTTTTGAATATGGTTGCAAAATATAAAGCTATTTATTTTTACCAACTAATAACAACCACTTATTCATTTCCAGTTCTCATTTTTATGAAACATTTGACTACAGCTTTCTAGACTTTGTTGACTTGATAAAACATATCAACTTTCAATCTTTTTGCTTAAATACCTCGAAAAGAAGCGCCAAAGATTATGTCATTATTATTTTTCCAGATATAAAAAGCATTTGGTAAAACATCAAAAAAATGCAACACTTTTTTATATTATTTCTTTCTCAAATTATAGCAGTGCTTCATATTTTGACTTTAAAATGTATTTTTTTATTAAAGAATTGCCCTAATTTTTTAAATTAAACTAAACAAAAAATTTATGTAAAAAAAATGATAAACATTTTTTAAAAACTGAAAAAATTGAACATTTGAAATATAAACTTAATGGTTTAATAAGTTAGCATCAGAAATGTTTAAAATTTGATATCCAAAATAAAATCAATGAATGGTTTTGAATTTGGTCTTGACATTTCATGATAAACTTGCATTTGATCGAAGGAGGTTTTTGAATTAATAGTGCAATGGGAGGGGGCACCCCCCCCACACACACACACATCGATGATTTTTTCATTCATTTAGTTGGCAAATTTGATCCTTTTAGAAAAGTTAGTTGGCAAATGTCGACTAGGCAGTTGTCAAATTTTTAAAAACGAGGATCTTTTTTTTAGTCGGAAAAGTTATATTGGCACCCCCCCCCCTCCCTCATGTGACACTTGCATCAGTGCTACAGAATTCTCTTTTATTTTCATGTTTACCTGAATCATATAAATTACCTACAACTTTTTTATATCTTTTTAACTTGACTTTTTGTTTTTTAACTTTTTTTATATTTCCTATTAACAATTAAATCAAGCTGCCATTAAATTTTTATTTCCTAACAACACTTATTTGCCATTTTTTTTCATTTCCTACAAACGGTTAATTTAAATTAAATTGTCATTTTTTTCTAGGTAAACACTTCTACTATTATCTTAACCCAATATAAACCAGAGGGGTTTCCAGTTTTCTCCATTTTTTTATAAAATAGTTACAGTTGTTCTGCAACTAGATTTTAGCAATTTTTAAAATAAAAAATACATTACAACTCACCTAACATCATTTCCACCATGTGCAAAGGAACCAAATGTGGCTGTTAAAATTTGAAGATACTTAAACAGCTGTGCAGAACATGGATCATCATGATTCAATTGTTCTGTTTCCTTGGGCTGAACCATTATATCAGCAACATAACTAACAACTGAACGTGTGGAATGAGATCGTTCTTTACTACCAGCAAATGTCAGTTCAACACCAGAATTGTCAAACAAAACTTTTTCTTTAGTATTTGTAAATTGATCTTATCAGATAAAAATAATAAAAAAAAAATTAAAAAAAAACAATAATAAAAAAATAAGAATCAAAGCAAAAACTAAATTACTGTGTTGGAAAATTTGAAACAGTTTATTCATAATAATACTAAAATGTAATATAGGGGCAAACTCACACATTGACTGATAAGCAAGGATGTGTAATATAGTTGCAAGTTTACTGATAACTGAGGTCTACTTAAAAAAACTTACATGATGCTTTAGCTTCATCAGCTGAAATTATTTTCCGTTTTAACCATGGATTGAAAAACACTCTCACCAAAATAGCACATAGTAATGCAACTCCTAGGCACATTAGAAGAATATGCCACCAGCAAAACATTTTTAATCCAAAAGCTAAATGTGTTTAAAATATAAATTATATATATATATATATATATATATATATATATATATATATATATATATATATATATATATATATATATATATATATATATATATATATATATATATATATATATATGACACAATTAACATTTTGCATTGTCACTTCAAGAAAAAAGACCCACCATCAGAATTGCTGTATACTATTGAAAAGAGATTAATTAGTAATGTTGCTCCTAACATAAATGGTAGAGAAAACAAGCCACTTATCAACGGATCAGCCTGCATGACAAAAATAAATTTGCAAAACATAAAAAATATGGTATTTATAAGCTTTTACAAATTTTAAACATGTTATAACTTCCTGTGTAAATGTGTAACTTCCTTAAAGAGAAATGTGAAATACATACACATGGTATTATTTTAAGTAATTTTAAGTTGCTACATACACATGGTATTATTTTAAGTTATTAAAACATATTTATGTCGTCAAAATAAGAATTCACTCAATAATAAATAAATTTGCATGTTGTTTAAAGTTTTAAAATATAAAGTAAAGTTTAAATAATTAAAACTGATAATTAAAAAATTTTAAGATAATTAAAACTGATAATTAAAAAAATTAATATATAAATTAAAAATTTTTAATAAAATTAATATTTTATTGTAACATGTTTATTTAATTTATTGCAAAACCTGAAAATGTTTTAAATAAGTTGCTTTACTTTAGATTATGCTATTTAAGTTTTTTTCTTAACTTATTATTCTTAGCTCTTATAATTCTTTCTTTACTACTTAAATGAAAACTAAAGCATTTAAAATTTCCTTTTTTTTCTTTAAAAAAAATTAGTTTAATACCTTTCATTTCTTTAAAAGATGTTGATAGAACTCTCTAAAGTCTATAATTTTAAATGTAAAAAGTTTAATTCTACCACAGATATGGTAAAATTAAACTCTTTGTAAATATTATATCTTTGTAAATATATTATGTAAGTATAACTATTGTTATGTAGCTATATCTGTCATTTGTCTTTAGGTACTTTATATGTTATAAATGTTGTTTAACTTACAATAAAAGTTTTATCAGCTAGTTTTTAAATAACTTTGTTATTTAAAAACTAGCTGCTATCTATGGTGATAAATTGTAAAATAATAAATAATATATCATGATTATGCTCACTAAAATAATCCCAAATAAATAACATTACGCCAGTAAAATAACAAACCATAATTAACAAAAACTATGATAAACAAAATATATCAATAAAACTAAATTCTAATAGATTATTAATAAATATATTATTAAAATTTCCATTCTTTAGAAGTAAAGACAACTTAGAATAAATTAACAAAAAAAACAACTATAAACTAATTAAAAGCAATTCAAAATTTTGAGACTCACACTCTTAAGAATAAACTTATCAATCCCAGTAAATATAAGACTTGAAATAATGCCAGAAAGAAGTGGAGATATTACCCAAGATGCAGCTATAAAAAAAAAATTGTGTTTCATTATCAGATGAATTACTTAAGCAATCCTTCAATTTTGATTCTTCTAATTATTATTCATTAATTTGAAAATTACCTGTAAGCAAAAAAATAGTCAGGTTCTTTCTGACTAGATCTATCAGTGTAATCTACTCAAATTTTCTAACAAACCTGATGCAAAAAAAAAAAAAAAAAAGTATACCTATTTTTCCTAACTCTATCCATATAATTCCTGATTTACCAAGAGCCACCAAAGCGTACCCAATTGTAGCTCCAACAATACTGTGAGTTCCTTTAATAAACAACTTTTAACTTTAAACAAAAAAATAATTTTTCAACATTTAGTTGTACTGTATGATAAAATAAATTAAAATAAATTTGTTTTATAAAAAACTTCCCCCAAAAAATACTTAAATTTTTTTACACTCACATATATGCACACAATAGTTACACATTTAAATTAGAGTTTAAATCAAAGTTGTTTGACTCAATTTTTTTGATATTTATAGCTATAAAGCCAGTACTAGACTCCAAGAACCAATTTATTTAATGTTATATAGTGTTCATTGAGCAAGATTAAAAAAGTTTGTTTAGTTTAGTAAAAAAATTTAAATAAATTAAAAACAAATAAAGTTAAATATTTAGTTTATCGCCCCTGATTCAACTTTTGGATAGGGGAAGTATATATTACAAAATATACACTGAATTTAATATCCTGTGAAACAAAAATATCTACTTTACAATAAAGTACACACTTGGCATTGTATTTATAAACACCAAATTAAAAAAATTTAAATTTAATGAATCAAATAAATATAAAATTTATAAAAAGTTACTACATATATACACAAATAAAAAAATGATATAAATAAAATATAATAAAAATATGAATGAACATATATTAAAAATATAAGATAATTAGTATCAGTAACTCGATTTTGCTTTATCTATTATAATAGACTACAATCTTATTGTTTCAAGTCCTAAATGCAAATACGTTTTTAAATTTAAATATTTTAAACTTGTGGCTGAAAAAACAACTGTTTGTTTTAGTTTTTAGCTACTACAATCTTCTTTGACCTACACAAAGTTTTATTAACTGTAGGCCACTAAAATTATCATCTCTGAACAAATAACCATCAATTTAAATTTTGATTGGATAAACTTGAATTAAAATGAATAATAGTTGCATTTCAACAACAACAACAACAACAAAAAAAAACTTTTTATGTTAAAATGTAAAACTTTTGTGTACTTAAAAAATTGCTCTTCTTTTACTTTGGTAGAGAATACTTTGCTTCTATAACTGTTAACTAAGTAATAACTAAAATAATAAATAAAAATTACAAGATTTTGTAAAAAAAAAATATAGTTTTTTTAAATATTATATCTTTTGTATGATAGAAATTTAATAATTTAATTAAAAAGGTACGATAAAAAATATTACTGTACAATTCAAAAGTAATGTCTAATTCATCAAAATTCATGGAAATTAGTATCGGGTGGGCCTTCTTTTAGCCTCAATGGCCTCAGCTAAATGAATTGGCATTGAGTTGACCTAATTTTGGGTCTCTTCTGTTTTTATATTATTCCATGCATTTATTATAGCTTCTTTTAAGTCATTTTTGCATCTAAATGTTAACTTTTCTGTCTAAAATATAATACAAATTTTCATTTGGATTTAAGTCAGAATTTGAGATTCTGAAAAATGATGTTATTTGTTCAAAGTATAGTTTTGTAAGAAAACATTTCAAAATATTGATGTTATTTGTATCAAAGCATAGTTTTGTTTTCTTACTTGTATGAAGCATCATGTATGTATTGAAGCATCCATTTTGTCATCAATTAATGTCAATATCCCCATTCCTTTCCAACTCATACTACCGCCAAACCATCGCATTTCTTTCTCAATGTTTTACATGTTTTACCTTGCAAGGAACTCAATTTATTAGCTTCTCTTTTTTTTCGTCACACTTTATAGGCACCATCCGATCAGACGAGGTTGTATTTTTACTCATCTGACAAAAAAATTTTTTTCCAATAAGTTATCAAATTTTTTTTCGAATTTGCAGAATTCAATCAACATTTCATTTGTTTTACAGTTAAAAAAGTTTTTTTTTTTAAACTACTTACCCTATAACTTTGTTCTCTAATACAATTTCTAATTAATTGAGGATTCACTGTGATGTCTAATTAATTGAGGAGTCACTGTGATGTCTAATTAATTGAGGAGTCATGGTGATGTTTAATTAATTGAGGAATCACTGTGATGTTGCGATCTTCTTAAACTTTTAAAGCTAGTTTAGTTGCCAAAACAAATGGATTTTTCTTTACATTAATGATGTTGCAATCAATTGCACTGGTGGTCTTGAATTTTTGTCTTCTGCTAGTCCACTCGCAGTGCTTCCAATCAGCTTTTAAACAATTGAGAATACTGTGGTAAAAAGAACTCCAGTTTCTTTTTGGATCAGATGATAGGATTTTCAAATCAACTACTCGTATTATTTATTTTTTTGCAGTCAATTTTATACATCATTAGATCAATTGTGTAAAACTCAATAGGTTTTCAAAGCAATTAGTTTACCAATACACAAATAGATCCTTTAAACATTACTTGATAAGATATCTAAAATAGGGTGGTTCTAAAAACAACATTTTTTGAAAATATCTGATGGGACCCCCTAAATTTGTTCTATGTAATAAATTAAAACTAGGGGAGAGCAGGTAGGATTCGTACACTTTTTACTCTAAGTCATTTTAAAGCAAAACCAATAGCAATTTTAAAAAACTTTCAATGCTGTTGAATTATTTAAATATCTGCCTTCAATATTTTTTTAGGTCGGTATTGGTACAAAGTAAAATGGCAAAGCTATAACAATATTCCCAGAAAATGGAAATTGTATGAAAGCACCCCATGTGCGGGGTAGCTTCGCATATAGAGTAGGGTACATTCGTACATAACTATTTATAGGAAAACGAACATTTATAACGATTGAAATTGAAACAGAATAAACTTTTAACAATTAATAATCAACAATATTGTTTTACATAACGGATCTACTATTGCACATTATGCATTGTAAAAAATTTTTTAAATATGAATATATTGGCTGTTATTGCTGTAGAAACTCACTTGGGTGGCGGCAATACACAAACCACATCAGATAAGTAAACCATCCCTTCATCTTTGTTATTAGAAAAAACAAATCTCCAAGTACCCGGCTTCTTTCTCAGAAATGAAACTTTGTATTCCATGGGGTTGTACCTGGTTACAACCTGTCCAATATAATGTAAAATGGTCTTTATCTTATCAAATTTTACTAACACAAAAGTTTTTTCTTCAATATTTTCCTGCTTAACTGGAAATTTGTTCTCAATATCAGATAAAGAATCTATCACCTCTTCAAAGGGTGAACAAGAACTTTCTCTTAAATTTAAATCAGTTTCATCTTTGCTATCAGTCTCTATTGTTTTTTTCTGTTTCTTTGGTTTGGTTTTTATATTTGTGTCTGTTTGTAAATTTAATACACGTTTAAACTTTCATTTCAACTCCTTATCCGTTTTTTTTTCTCTCTTGCTCTTGTTTCTTCATCTCTTTTGAACTTTCTAAATTTAGCAGTCTGTTTTTTTCAAGAGTATCTGTATATATCCTTGATTTTCCTATTAGTTTTTCTTTCTTCTTTTTATTAGGTCCGTTCCTGTTTGCTTTAGGGTACGGTCGGATAATTTCTGGAGTTAATAATTCCACAGATGATGTACATGGTAATGTTGTGTTTTCTACTATTTCTGGAGATATTAATCCCACAGAAGATGTAGATGGCAATGCAGGAAGCGCACTTGTCAAATTTTGTTGAGTAAGAATTATTTCTTCAGGTGCAATTTGTTGTGTGACTGTGACTGCTAAAGAATCGGATTGGTAAACTTGCACAGCAGCAAATTCTTTGTCACTGAAATTTGATTTATAAAATGGCCATATTTCAGTCTTTTTAAAAATATTTTTGCTATTAAATGATTCAAAATAGGCAATTTTGACCAGTTTCGGAATATTGTATATATTAAGGGTTTTTCTCGGATTATTCACATGCTAATCATTAAATGCAACTTTTAGCTTGGTCTTAAAAGGCCCTAATACTCCCACATCTAAAGGTTAGAGACGGTGAGTTGTGTGAGGAGGAAACGAATAATGCCATCATCACGAGCATAGTCCACTGCTTCTATTGTCACATGGCTTTCATGATTGTCAATGAGGAGCAGAAGAGGGTTCTCTTTAGAGTAACATTTTAATTTAATGTGTTTTAAGTCTTCCAAAAATATACTAGAATTAATCCATTCACTCTTAGTAGCCATTCCTAGGCTGGCTTCTGGACCACCCTCCATAGAGCGTTCCTTAAAATGTACTCTGGGAAATATAAATAACAGTGGTATTGTGTTACCACTAGCTGATACAACTCCCCCAAATGTTACTAGTTCTCCCCTTTCATCCAAAACAAGCTGACCAATTTGTTTTAGGTTTTTTTGTGTCAACACCTTTGGCGTAGTCATCACTGTAGACACCCCTGACTCATCAAAATTATAAATTCTATCTGCAAACAATGCATACTTTCTCAAATTCTTTTCTAAGTTTTTTTTTTTTTTTTTAATTTTAATTCACCTCCTCAAGGCTGAGAAGGCCACTACAGACGAGGAGGCTACTTATTTGTGGCTATAACCCTCTCTCAACTCTATAACTCCGAAACACGAACCTTGACGAACAAGGCCGCTGCGCGGAGAAACGAGTTGAGCGCGGTACTACCAGGGACGTGGTGGGGATCGAACTCGGAACTACTCGTTTATGAAGCGAGTGCTCTACCACTACACCACTACCGCATTAAAATATGGTTAGCATAGAAATCAGTAACGTTAGCATAGAAATCAGTAAGTTAGCATAGAAATCAGTAACGGCTGTCTTGTTGAATCTAAAAGAACATGCTGCGCTGGTGCTTTCAGGCTTCCTTAAACTTAAATTTGCATTACATCTACGGTAACTGTCAAGCCATTCTTTTCTAGCCATTTTGTTATGATTGCAGCTAGGTGGATATTTTAGTTGATTTACATTAGCATATTTGTATGCCAGTCTTCAAACTTGTATGATTGTCAACCCATAATGCATTTTAGAACACTTCACAATTTATTTGTTCAATAGAGTCTCTTCTTCGGCAGTAAACACTTGGTTCATTGTAAACTTGGAATTAAACACACATGACAGAGTATTAGCAGCTTTTTTATGGATTTAATTAGACGACTTTGAAGTGTTGTTGGTTTGATGCCATATTTTTGTGCGGACTTCCTAATAGTTAAAGTTTTATGTAAAACATTGTTCATTGCAGACTTCATTGCTTCTTCGTCTACCTCATTCGTTCTAGTCTCTTTTATGTATATTTGCGGGGATGTATCACAAATGGTACAAATGTACCCCAAACAAAAAAATAAACATATAAACTCAAAATAAAAATAACGGTTAAGGTTAGCAAAAAAGTTGATGTTTACATATTAATTTAAGGCACTTATTTAACAGCATAATAAATCATATTAACAACTTTATCAATACTTATTACAAATATATGTTTTCAAAGATAGTTAGTAAAATTACTTTTGTTGTGCAAAAACGCTTATTGACCTGAAGGTTACTGATATACTGCTACGGCGTATAGTTTTTTTTATTTAAACATAAGCGGTCCTTACGCACACAATAATACAAACTTGTCAACATCTAAAATTTGGTAGATATGACCACTGTACAATTGCTCCTGGTGTACGAATCTTACTTGCTCTCCCCTACATTTAAAAAATTTTTGAATAAAAAAATTTTTAGGGGTCGCACAAGACCCTTAATCATCAGACATGTCCCTAATATTTAAAAAAAAAATTCTTTAAAAACATATCATGTTGGGTATCAATAGAAGTGAAATTTTATAAAACATCCAAAAGCAATAATCATTTTATATAATTTTTATTTTATATTTTATATAGTTTAAATTTTATGGTTTAAAAACGTTTTTTAACAAAAAATAAAAAAGTACATATATTAATAGTTTTTTTAAATAAACTTTTTAATTTGTGCTTTCATAAACTTTTTTTATTAATTTTGGAATTTTTATAAAATTTCACTTCTTTTGAGACCCAGCAAGATATGCTTTTAAAGAAATTTTTTTTTTACTATTAATATTAGGGACCTGTCTGATGTTAAAAGGTCTTGTGCAACCCCTAAAAATTTGTTTATTGAAAAAATTTTAAAATGTAGTATTAATTTATTACATAAAACACATTTAGGGGGTCCTATCAGACATTTTCAAAAAATGTTGTTTTTAGAATCACCCTAATCTAAAATAAAAATTTAAACATTTTATCAAACACTCATATTTTTAATGCAATCTATAAAATTATGATTCTTTTTTAAGTCTATATTTATTTATTTTTGCATACTGCATCCTCTATAACATTAAAAATTTACAACACGCTATGTATTATAACGTAAACAAGATTATGATATGTGCATAATGTCAGTTATTTAACATAACCAAGAAATAACAGTTTACTTAATGATATGTAAAACTGTAACATAACATTACATGTAAAATGTCTGTCACTTTTAAGTTACGGAGACATAATATTATAACGTAACAATACATAACATAGTAACATAACATTACGTATAAAATGTCTATTATTTTTATGTAACCTAGATGTAAAATATTAAATAACGATATGTAACACTTTGACCTAATGAGACATAACATTGTAACCTATAATATCTTTCTAATTTACTGTGTTTTTTTCTTTACTAGATATCTATATATGATTTATATATATATATATATTTTATAAATATATATTTATATTAACCAAAAATAAAGATTTTTTAAAGGTTACCCTATGTCTCAGTTTACACTTTTTAAAAGTTGTACTTTTATAAGTTTAAAAAAAAATTTTTTTAAAGCTTTAAAAAAATGCCTAACTGTAGAGACATATTATGCTCATATTAATGAGAATGATAAAAAAAAAAATATTTGAGCTAAATTTTTTTGAATAAAATGAAATAATTAATGCATACCAAGAAAAACTAACTTTTTGTTTTATTCAAAGTTCTCTGTTCTGTACAAGAACAAATAGTCTTTACAATATACGCCGCAATCTGTAGACTTATCTGTAGTACTAATTTATTCAAGCAGGTTTTATTCCTACGAGTTTTAGCATTCGACATCATTGATTTTTTTGTTTGTTTAAATAATCAGTCTTTTAAGAAATCAATGACCTTATGTAAACTAAAACTCTTGGGAATAAAGTGTGTTTAAATAAATTATCTGTAGATTGCGGCACATAATATGAAGAGTATTTAGCTTTGTACAAAACAAAGGTGAGCTTCAACTAAAACAAAAAAGTTAGTTTTTCTTGGTATGCATTTATTTTTTTGTTTTGATCAGAAAAATTTAGCCCAAACTTTTTTCTTAATCATTCTCTTTAATATAAACACAACATGTCTCAGCGGTTTGAGATCCATTTAAAAGTAACATGATGTATTACATAAAAAAATACCTTTAAAAGTTAAAGTACCTTAAGATACTTAAGCAACAATATTATTTGCTTTATTACCTTTAAAAGTGTAACCAATCAAGACATAACATAACATAAGACATTTAAGAATTGATAAGCATAAACAAAATAGGTCTTTAAAATAAACAAAATAACTTTTTTACATTACATTGTGTCTCATTTTTTTTCAATTTTATAAAGTGTAACCAAAACGTAATGTTAAAAAAATTTATATTAAAGACGTATTTTAGTTATGTTTCAAATCTAGATTTATTTACATTACGTTACAACTCAATTGGTTACACTTGAAAAAGTTAAAATTGAGACGTAATGTTACAAATTAAAACTTTATTTCGTAACAAAGTAACCAGTCTCTATCGGTTACTTTATCACAAAATTTAAAAAAATAAAGTTTTAATTAAATAAAAAGCTGTTTTACAATCAAAATAAAAAAAAAGAAGATAATTAGTATTAAAAATACGGTAATGATAAACAAACATTTACTGTGCTATCAAGTTTTATTTATTATTTAATTAAAAATTAGAGAATGTAACCTTGTTACCAATTGTAACTGATTGAGACATAACATGAATTTAAAATGTTATAGGGGTGTATATATAAAAAATTAATTTGGTAAAAACAATTTGTAAAATCTCTCAATCATTGCCTCTCTCTTTTAACCCCAAAGTTCTGCCTAATGTTAAATAATAAAATAACAATTTTTTGTGGGACGGGAGAGACGGGGTTGTTTTAGGTCTTTAATCATTCAACACTTCTCTTAGTTTTAAAAACAAATAATTTCTGAAACTATTCTATAAATATACTTTCTGTTAAGGATAATATATTTTTTCCAATTTTAAAGAAATTAAAAAACGCTAAAGCCTAACAAAAAAATTGTTTTTAGCTCTGGCTTTTAAATCCCCCAGGTAAACAGTCATTTTAACTATTTACTTGGTGCCAAGTTTGAAAAAAGCCTCTAGTTGGAAACCTAATTCAAAGTAGTATATATACTTTGATTTGAGCTATGTATAAAAGTTTAAGATTTCAATTTATTTAAAAAATTCATCAAATTTATTAAATTAAATTTATTTATTTAAAATTATATTTTATTTAAGTTATAAATTTATCAAATTATTTCATCAAAAGTTAAAAAAAAAAATTAAATTATTAATTACATAACCAAAAAGCTCATTTCTTCCTTATTCAAAATGTTGTTTAAAAGTTTAATTTACAATAAAAAACTTTAATTTAAAAAAAAAAAGTTATTCATATAATGTAATTCTTAAACTTGTTCTAATTTAATTCTAAGAAAAAAAAAAAATCTTTCTTTGAGTTAAATCAGTCAGTTACACTATGTGCCAAATGAGCTAGAGCTCTATCTCGCAGGAAGATATATTTCTTAATAGATATACTGATATATTAGAGAATATTATAGAAAATATAATAATATATTGGAGATGTAAATTCGAATGTGTTTTAAGATATTAAAAGTAACACTAAGGTGTATCAAACAATCCTCTTTTCGATAAAAAATTCAGTTTGAAATCCTAAAACTTAAAATTGCTTCTTGCTAGTTTAATTCTTAACTCTGTTAAATGTTTTCAAAATGTTTTATAAAATGAATTAATCTCATTGAAGTAAGTACCAAAAAGAGGGCATCTTTATTTCATTTTGTGAAGATTGCTAAGAGATTTTATATAAGGTTCCAAAAAATTTGAACCTAATATAAAATCTCTTAGCAAGCAGCACTAAGCGCAAGAATCTAACGAAAACTTATTTATTTTTTACTTGAATACCTAAATATATTATCAGGGGGCTATTCTAGACCCTTTTTTAATGAGGACCTTCGCAATGTTTCTGCAAAACATCCTAACAGCAGGCGGTACACAAGGGGTAACATTGCCCAAATTATATTTCTAAAATAGCCCCTGATTATATTTACTTATATTGTTATTTTTAATAACATCCTTGTGATTTCTGCTTGCAGTTCATCATTCAAGGTACTTAGTGAGTAATCAAAAAATTATTTTTATTTAACTTGAAGTATAATATTTAAAATTTTTGACTTTGGTACAGCATGGCATTAAAAAGGTTGGAATGAGCATGTGTCAAATTCAGACAAATGTCAATTATTTGATAATTCTTTTAAATTAACTCAGTTTGTTAAAATTTTTTTACAAAAATAAAACATTCTAATATTGAATGTTTTAATAGAAACTTGTTTTTCCACACAGCGGTTTTATTTGCCAAGGTTCTTGTTTTGGCGTTAAAGAGTTGAACGAGGGTTGTAACCACAATAAAAAAAAAGCCTCCTAGACTGTAATGAACACCTTGGGCTTGCAGAGGCAAATAGAATTAAAAAAAAAAAAAAAGAAACAAACAACTTCTATCTATAAAGAAGAATAGTTCAATGATTCAACTCATAAATAAATCTGTGGGTTTTGGATTTAATTAATAAATTGGAATAAACTTGTGGATTTAATCAAAACATAAACTCGCATCCAACTAGAACTTGTGGAAGCCACAAAACAAACCTTTAAATACCAACATAAGTAAAAAGTATAGAAGTATAGAGTTGTTTTAACTATTTCACAATAGCATAACTAAATAAGTAAATGACATTATGGAAACCAACTACAAAAGTGTGGACCCATGGGGATTTTTTTTTTTTAATTTTTTTTAAATTTCTCTTGTGCTTTTATAATAAGTTTAAAGCCATTATGTTTTGTAAATTGTTTACTAATTTTAAATAGCAAAAAATAAATAAATAAATTATTAATTAATTTTTCTTATGTATTTAATTCTCATGTTAATCTGGTTTTTATCTGTATGCTGTATGTTAACTAGCCTCTCTTTATTTTTTACCTAGACAACTTGTTTGTAGACAATATCTAAACATGAGTTTCATGTGACATATTAGATTTTTCAAATTATTTGTAATTACCTTAAAAAAAACAAAGGGGCTAGCATTATTTTTAAGGACCTTATTACATTTTGCAACTATAACTTGACAAATAGCACTAAATGTGAGAGATTTTAAAGGAAAAACTCATAACATTCATATCTTGGTTCATATTTAGGTATGTCAACCAGACATGTAAACCTGGTATGTCAATCTGGGTCTGAAAAGTAGTGCAAAATAGGTTATCAACTAAAATATCATTTTTCAAATAAAATAATAGCTTCACAAATAAAATAAATTTTTAAAAAATTAAATTGTTGTTATTTTGGTGTATCCTAGCATATAACGTCAATAAACATTACAACAAAATTTATTTTTTAATTCTTTTTAATTTTTTAGTTTTTTAAATTTGTTAACAATTTCTACAGTATTATAAAAATATACAATAAAAAGGTGAATTTAACTTTAATGAAAGGTGTCTTCCTTATTCTCTACTTTTTAAAGTTGATGTATATAGTCGATAGCACTAATTTTTATGGTCGATATAAGTCGATAACACAATTGATATTGTGACATTTTGAAGCCATATTAAGAGCACAAAGTTTTTTTTTTGTTTGGTTCTTGATTTTTTTTTCGCTTAAAACCAAATCTGTTTCTTTTAATCAATTAGCTTCATTTGCAATTTAATTAATGGCTTGATTTGCCAACACGCAACTCTTAAAGATAGGAAGGGCTATTCTTCCGTTAACTCTCAAAGATTTATCATCTAAAGATGATAGTGCTAATCCAACACATATCTTCCATGCTGGGATTCTAATAGCCAGTTTGATACTTTTGATCTAACGATAACAAATTCCATTTTTTTAGGATTGGTCTATTTTATGAGTTCTGCATTTACATGCCAATTTTACAAGAATTAATTGAGTATTTGAGCTAGCTTTTTGAAGCTGAACCTGGGATTTTCTCTGCTTATTTTGAATATGTTACTTTTATTACTTTCTCTTTCTGGTGATATTTCAAAGTACAGTGTGTAGATATTCAACATAAACATATGATGTCACTTTTTAGTTTCAATGTTTTCATAGTTTTATGGAAGCAAATTCAAAAACATCTAAAAACTTTCTTATTTGCTTGGTAAACTGAGATTTTTATATTGCGAGTTGATTTTTGATGAATGTAAAATGTTGGTCACTGTTTTATGCAATAATAAAAGTCCTTTTTAGTTAAGCATCATAAATACTATAAAATTTTATTATTTTTTATTAATTAGAGACAAATTATTAAAAAATAAATAAAGTGTTTAAAACTGAACTAAACATTCATGTCATTAGTAAAATGATCTCAAGACTTTCAATTAGTTAAGAGTTAATTAGTTTCAAAAAGTTAAGAAGTTCGGGTAAACATATTTTTTAGACATTCTACACAAACATAAATTGAAAATAATATAAATCACTTAAAATCTATTTCCATTTGATTTCAAAATAGAAAAAATCATTTAATATTTAAAAATAATAATTGTGTGCATAGCTTTATATAAAATTTTTTAGTAATATATATATATATATATATATGTATGTATATATATATATATATATATATATATATATATATATATATATATATATATATATATATATATATATATATATATATATATATATATATATATTATATATATATATATATATGTGTATGTATATATATATATATATATATATATATATATATATATATATAATATATATATATATATGTATATATATATATATATATATATATATATATATATATATATATATATATATATACATATATATGTATATATATATATATATACATATATATATATATATATATATATATATATATATATATATATATATATATATATATATATATATATATATATATATATATATATATATATATATATATATATATATATATATATATATATATATATATATATTCGGGTGGTTCAGATTTAGGTAAAAAAATTTTGGACTAGAGTGGAAACTTATAAGGTGTGCAAACCCTTGTTTTATGTACTCAACACTGAAAAACTTATAGAAAAGTCATAAAGTAGACAAAAAAAAAAAAAATTTTCCTACTTTTTTATGTATTTCATGGATCACGGCAACTTTTTTTGGTGATTTAGATAGATAACTTTCAGACATAGAGCAAACTTCAAACTTTGGTATGTTTATACTTATATCAAATTAGGATGCTTCGAAAAAAGTTGGAGTGATTGGAGCATGGGAACTACCAAAACCCCAAAACTTGTGCCCTCCAGCCCCCAAAATTGTAAAATGCTAAAATATTTTAAAATGAAATTTGAAATCTGTTGATGAATATAAATTTAGTTTAGAATAACAATAGCATTAAACTCGGTAACTTATTGCCTCATATTTGGGGCTGAGGCCACAAATTTTTAAGTTTTGGTAGTTCCCAAGCTCCAATCACTGAGATTTTCTCAATCACCAAATAAAGCTTTGATACTACTGCTTCCATCATTGGAAAGCCAAGGAGTTATATTGAGAATGGCGTATAAGTTGGGGTGGCCACTACTTCTTCTTGCCTGTAGAAGCCATATTTTGGAAAGACATATTACCCACTTTAATATGATATATCCAGGTAGTAAAACATCTGGTCTAGAGAACAAGCTCTTTAAACACCTAAAATCTGTCTGCAATGATCTTGAAAAAGACACAGTTCCATTAATGAAGATTCAAACTCAAACAGAAATTTGTATAAATAAACAAAATCTTGAGGCTGAACAGTCCCATAGAGATGTAATAAACAATAGGTTTCTGTTCTATTGCATTATGCAAGATGCATGGTAAAAGCGTTGTATTACCTTAAAATGTACTTACTATTGGAAACCATTCCAAATTTATCAGAAGAAAATTTAGAAGAGATTCGTGATATCACTGTGTTTGTCGGCATCTTTTACACTTAGTGGTTTTTTAGAGCAGTCTTGCCAACAGCTGCCCCTTATCAGATTAAAAATAATTATTATAAATAAGAAAACAGCGTAAAAAATATTTAGTTAATAGTTTATTTGATGACTTAATCTAATATTGTTAAAAAATTGTATAGGATATGAAAGCTGTTGCAGATGATGAGGTTCATGGGTATAAATCCACTTGGAGCTACTTTAGTATTAAAATCATATAATACTAAAGTATATCCTCTTGGAGCTACTTCAGTATTAAAAAACAATACACTTCTCGCGAAACCAAACATGTCTCCATTTAAACGTGTTATGGTCGATAAAGAGCTTTTTCACTATTTAGACTTTGCACAAGATCAGCCTCCATCTTTTTGTTTTCTAGTATTTTAGCAATCTTGGCTCATCTTTGATAAGATTACATGAAAAAGGTGATTTGCAGTGGCTTAAGTTCCATTCACAGTTCTGGAAGTTCAACAATTTTTATCTTGAGTTTGAATTTACTATTAAATCCTATTAATCTAGTTAAAGAACTGATTGGAAAATCAAAGAAAGAAAAAAAGAAACAGGATTTATTCTTGCTGAACTATTTAAAAAAGAAGTAAACAAGGGGTAAAGAAAAAAGATTTAGCATTGAATGTAACAAAAAAATATTTAAAATGTTGAGTGTTAATAATTTAAAGCCTTATATGACCTTGATTTTATTTTTATTTCTTTAAAATTTAAAATCTGTTGATAGATAAAAATTTAGTTTAAAATAGCAATAGTATAAATCTTGGTAACTTATTGCCCTCATATTTTGGGCTGGGGGGCACAAGTTTGGGGTTTTTGTAGTTCCCAGGCTGCAATCACTCCATTTTCTTTCAAAGCATTCTAATTTGATACAAGTATAAACATACCCAAGTCTCCATGTCTGCAAGTTATCTATCTCAATCACCAAAAAAAGTTGCCGCAGTCAATGAAATACAAAAAAATCATTTTTTTTGCCTACTTTTCAACTTGTCTATAAGTTTTTCAGTGTTGAGAATTAAAAAAATACAGTTAGAGTGCTTAATTTTATTTTTATATTTGTCATTGTGAGATTTTATATAGAAAAAAAAAATTGAATTTAATATTGTTTAAGGATGGCACACATGGGGTTGAAAAATGTCAAAAAAGGGTTAAAAAAAAAAAAAAAGAAAGTACTTTGGGGCTGTATGCCACCCTTAAATTTTTTTAAAGTTAAAAAAAAAAATCTTATATATAAAACAAGGGTTTGCGCACCTTATAAGCTTCCACTCTAGTCCAGAAATTTTTTTTACCTAAATCTGAACCACCCGAATATATATATATATATATGTATATATATATATATATATATATATATATATATATATATATATATATATATATACATATATATATATATATATATATATATACATATATATATATATATATATATATATATATATATATATATATATATATATATATATATATATATATATATATATATATATATGTATATATATATATATATATATATATATATATATATATATATATATATATATATATATATATATATATATATATATATATATATATATAGTTATCATTTTAAATTACATAATATAGTTTATATTTATATTTAAGGGGAAACTGTCTGGCAATCTATAAGATACCAGATGTAACAGTCAGTTAAAGTATTATATGGTAACCTTAAGATACAAGGTTCACATCCTATTATTTTTTTATTTTTTTTTATTTTTTTTTTTTGTGTTTTAACATTATTATTTTTCTTTTCACTTTCCTGAGGAGTCATTTCAAAATGCACATCTGACCTTTGAGTAGATTGATTATTTTGTTGAATTTCATTACTACAATGCTACAAAGATGATATACTCACCAAGCAACACTGAACACTGATCAGTCTCTTTTCTCCATGAAATCTTTTTTCTCCTGGTCAGATTGTATCTAACTTTTCACATTTACAATAAATTTATGTGCACTAGTTCTTTATTTTTTCGTTACGCTTAAACATCCAATGCCAATTATGATCAACCATATGTAGCAATTACATAAGCAAATTATTTTATTTAATTAGAAAATTAATTACAATAACAGTATTTGATATTAATTTAGTATTAGTAAATAATATTATAAATAATATTATTTAGTATTAATAAATAGTTAAATTTAGTCATATTAATAATATATACTACAGAATAGTAGCATAAAAATATAGCATTAAAATTTAAAGTAAGAAAAAAACAAAAGAAAGTAGCAATTACTTACTTTTCCCATATAAAAAAAAAATGCTATGAGAATCATTACTGAATCTAAATATGCACATGAATCCACTACCGCCACCACCATATCCAAATAAACAAAGAATTATTTTGGCAAGGTTAAATAGAAAGTTTTCTTTATAAAATCAAATGGTATAAAGAGATATAATACTCCTTCACACACCTCAATAAAAACATTTTTCTTGTTTCTTTTATTTGTAATTTAAAAAACAAAGTTTATTCACTGCCATAAAAACAAAAATAATTAATCAATAACCAAAAATAATTAACATAATTAACATAATAATTATGTTAGTTTTCAGTAATTCAAGATCCTAAATTTTTTTAAATGAGACAAAAATATAATTTTTTTGAATAACAATTTTTTTTCCCGCAATGACAAGTGTTTATTGTTTTATTTAAAAAGTAATTTCAAAATAAAATTATAGAGGAAACATTTTCTTTGTAGTTTGAAGGTATAAAAAAATAAAAAATCTCTAGCTTTCCTCCTAATAGGTACAAAAATCAATAGTCAAAATTGATTAATTTTCAACTGCAGTCAAGCGACATAAAATAGTTTTATTTAGTTAAAAAATCCTCAAATAGAGGTGAGTATGCTAAGTAATACTGTCTTATGTAACATGAAGCTAATCTTTTTTTAAATTTGATTTTTTATTATCATTATTATTTATTTATTACTATTAGTATTATTATTTCTATTGAATGATAATGATAACAACAATAAATAACTTAATAAAAAACTCTATATATGATATTAAATATAGTTTTTAATAATATTAGTATTTCACTATTCTAATTATTAATTTACTTTTATTTTAATTTTTATTTATTTAAATTAACTACATAAAACAATTTTTAAAATAATTATTTCTTTTCAAAAATTTAATAAAAAGAGGAAAACATTCAAAAAAATTTTTGACTGTTTTTCAAAAAACCAAAACTACGTGTATCTGTCTCTAGCAAAGCACCAATTAATGAACTATCTGAAAAGCCTTCACATTTAAATGAATTCAAAAAGAAAGAAATTCTCCACGCTGAAAAGCTTTTCATTCTCTCAAACATTATATTTTCCTAAAAATTAAAATCAAATTTTAAGATCATTAATGCCCGCATCATTTGTTTAAGGATTTTCTGTGGTTACTAAAGGAAAAATTGTACAGAAGTATGCATATAACAAGCAGCAAAATAAGATTTTGGATTGGCTACTTTAAACTTATAAAAAACATTTTTTTATTTAATGAAGGTATTAGGTCCAACAAAACTCAGTTATCTATTGCAAATATCTATTGCAGTACTATCAACATTCCTATATTAATGAATAGCAACCCTCTCACTGAGTTTTCTTTTTCGCCTCTTTTTGGATTATTGTTTACTACTGGCCTTTCATGGAAACCATATATACAATCGATTGCTAAATTAGCACCTGCTAAGGTTGCTTCTCTTTGTTGTGCTTGCCATTTTCTTACTCTTAATTCCATTCTCTATCTCTAAAAATCAATTATTTGTTTCTGTATGGAATACTGTTGTCATATTTGAGCTGGTTCTTCAAATGATGCTCTATTTATTTTAAACAATGTCCAAAAACGCATTGTAAACCTAGTTGGACTCGCTCTATCTGCTATGCTTGAGCCTCTTTCCCATCGTGGTAAAGTTGCATCTCTTTTTCTTTTTTACAAATTCTATCATGGATGCTGTCTATGATAGTGTTTGTAGAAATCATTCAAAGCAGCTATCATCTGACTCATACAACTTTCAACTTTTCAAAAAGTCTTCTGTCAATCAATTCCTTGCTCCCTAATTCTATTCTTCTTTTCTAGTAACTCCCAACTGAATAGTGCTTGTTAAAAATGAATGACATTAAAAAAAGATGTAGGATAGCTCTGATTTTGCGATTCATTAAGTTTTACTTCAAAACAAGCTTTTTTTTATTAAACATTAGATAAATTTTTATATCAATTTTGCATCACATTTACGATAATATTATGCTGAGTCATCACACTTAATGATTAAATATCTTTCTCTAGTCTGAATCAATCACAGACAAACTTTTGAGTAGCTTGACATATGACTTTTTTGTGTCAGTTCATTGTAACAACAATCATTGTATTCCCCGTAGTGTGTAAGTAGTACTTAAAGCTTTTGTTATGTTGTAAACCAACATTTTCATATCAGAAATAATCTCTTTAGTGGTTAAGCAAGCTTATCATTGTTATTTAGGTGTAATATAGCCTAAGATAATAGTTGAGCCATACATATATTGCAACACTTGTGCTTCTAAACTTCAAAACTGGATCAATAAACAGGGTCAATCTATGTTATTTGCTATTCCTATAATTTGGAGAGGCCCAGTACCTCATGGAGGTACTAGACCTCTCCTCATTCTCTATACATTTTTGACCAGTAGCCTATTCTCTGAAACCTGAGAATAAAAAATCAGATCATGGTCAAGCTAGTTGAACTTGAACCCTCAACATCACAAAGATTTTATTCCTGAGTTATTGTATTTTTAATTTTAGAAAATTTGACAACAATAAAAATAATGAGTGAATTGAATTAATAATAAAATCATTATTTACATTTCGCGAGGCTATAATTATCTTGTTCTATCTCCGCTTTTTGAAAAATTGGAGTTATGAAGTTATATACCTCAAAACAATATTTTTCTAATGTATCTAAGTTATAATTTAAAAAATTGCAAAGAAAACATAAAAAATAAAAAATCTTTATAAATGCTGTTCCTAACACTTTTATCTTTTAAATTGTTTTTTTTTAAAACTAAAAAACATGGAGATAAAACAAGATAATTCTAACTTTGTGATTGTTATTGTGAAAGTTATTGGCAATTAATTTTAATTTATTATGGCACTTGAGCTTACTCTGGGTAAGTATTAGGCCCGGAGTCCCAGAGTCCTTGCCGCCATTATACCTAAGGACTTTGGGTTCAAAAAATGACTGTTCCTCGTACCCAAAAGTCATAATTTTTTTCCTGATAGTAGGCTATAAACTTATTTATATTTTTAAAGCTCCTGAATACTAAAAACTAAGAAGAAGTAATCTTTTTGTGACTTTCAAATCCGGATTCTTTTTTGGGACTCCGCATCCCAAAAAAAAATCTGGATTCTTTTTTGGGATGGTCTTGCTTTTCTCTAATTTATTGAAAACTGATATTTTAAAAAACATTTAAAGTCTAGTATTTAAAAATATCGAGCTATGATACTTAACAAAAGTATTATGCTAGACTTTTTTTTACTAAACTAAAAAAAAAAAAAAAAATTTTAGACAGCTGCTTACATGTGCACAAGTACAAAGGCATCTCTTCTTTGATTCTGATGTTAGAAATCTAAGTTTGTTATCAGACTGCACAACCTTTTATATTGTAGATGATAAATTATCATTATCTGGTCACCAATATTCCTATCACACAAAAGTTGAACTCAAAACCAAAAGCCCTATATCAGAAGCATGCTAATTGGAGAAAGAAAAAAGCCCAACAAACAATAAATTTAAAAGACAAGTTTTCTGATTTAATGATGACGCTGTTTAATATTTTGCATCTCATCAGTGATTGCATCATACAGATATTAAATGATTGATAACATCATGAGGATCAGATATAAGATTAGATATCAGATATAAGAAAGAAAGATAATAATGAGTGAAGAGGATCAAAAGTTTCAATAAATAAGAAACAAACTAAAAGCTGCTCAAGCTCAGCAACAAGATAATAGATTATCACATAAAAGGTTAAAGACAAGATGAGTTTGTAGAACAACTGATAAAGATAAAATTTTTGCAGATGCGACAGTAAAAGATGAAGAAGAAATCATTTAGCACCACTACAACATCAACCAGATTAGGTTTCAATCAAATCAATGACTTCAGCTTTAGTTATTCCTAAACTGATGATCCTGCAATTTGCAAGGAGACAACATGCAAGGGAGACAATTTGTGTTCAAATTAAAAAGAATGTTGGATTATTCCATGTCAATTTAACCAAAAAACACCAAACACTATCACAGATTTTAATGATTTTTGGTGTACATGTTTATATAAATGAAAAAAAAAACTTCACACAAAATATTAGTGAAGTATTAACTCCTTATAGATTTAGAGATATTGATGCTAAGTCTCTTTTTCTACTGTTTTTTTTTTTTCAGCGCTACTGACAAACACATTGTGTCACACTATTAGCTTTAATACTTGTTTAATAGTAATGAAAATTTGTTCCTATAACAATGTTTTAGGGTGAAGAACTCAAAAATGATGGTTAAAACATAACAAAATCAAAGCTTCTTTATGAAAATTTAATTTTGAAATGGTGCAATCCTTATCTTAAGTTTTCTGATCCCTCGTTCAATGATAAAAAAGTTGGTTTTATAAAAAAATAAATTTGTCATAAAAATATGTGAAATCTAAAGATATCAAGAAAGTTTCTAGTTTCAATGATGTAAAAAAAAAAGAAGGTTATTAGTTAAAAATTGATAACTAGTTGCTCTGGGATTGAAACGGATGAGTATGCAATGGTTTGCCTACATCATAAATACACTATAGTATAGCAACTCCACAATTCACATAACTTGTTGTGACTCATTTAATTTACATAATGGAAAACTAAGTAAAGGTATTATTATTCAACCACGAACTCTTTTGAAAAAACTTTTTAACTATAAGTAGAGAGATATATTTGTAAAATATATATTGAAACTAAAGACTATATGCTTGATATTTGAAATTTTAATTATCATTTGCATTTTTAGGAGGATGTAAGGAAATTAATCTTCAGCTGGCTGAAAAAAACATTGGTATTAGTTTTATACCTGGAGAAAATATATGTTCTTTATTTAAGATTAAACTAGTGTCATTTAAGAATGATGGACAAAGAGAGCCATCTTGCTTTAAAGATAATGAAAATGAAAATAAAAAAATAAACAAGTTTTCAAAATAACATCTTAATTCTTCTTTGACCTCTATGAGTATAAGTCTTCTTAAAAGAGAACTTTAGATACAGATCTTGTTAACTTAGGACAAGAAGATTCCCTCAATAAACTAGGTAAAGAAATTAAATGTAAAGGAATTGACATGGATATATTTATAGAAAGAATCAAAGAAAAAATGTTCTAATCACAACCAAAAAATTCAAATATTACCATTTGTTCCAACTTCTTAAGCTGACAAATATATAAAAGAAGAGTTTTATGTATCTAGTTATATGGTGCAGATATTATGCAAATTGTTGCAAAAAAATGGTGTTTTATCTTTACCAGAAAAAAAAAGGAAGGAAATACTTCAAGAGACTGTAAATAAAATTGTTGAGTTTTATCATTACAATGAAAATAGCAGACAAATGTCTGGAAAAAAAGACTTTGTCAGTATAACTCAAAGATCTCACATCCAAAAGTGTTAGGCTCACTCAAATCTAATAGAACTGTATGGTAAGTTTAAAAAGGTGTAAAGACTTAATTTTTGCTCATATCGTCCGAAATGGTGCCTTACAGTTGGAGTATCAGGTACACATACAGTATGCGTGTACACCTACAAACAAAATGTTAATTTAATTTTGTTTAATTAGTACAGTTAAACTATTAAAGGATTATCATAAACTTATTGATATGCTTGTTTGTAGTAAAGCTAACAAGAATTGGTGAATTGATACATTGGTGCCCTTTGTGTCCTGAGGATGCAATATTAAGACATTATCTTGAAAATGAGTTATATTCTCAAGATGAAATTGATGAATATTGATGATTTATGTAAAGAAAACAAACAATGCAAGTAAGTGTAACTAAAACCTTACTGTTCATTTTTACATTTCAAAAAATTGAGCTGCTTTTTTAATTTAACTAAAAAATTAGTTATGTAGTTATGAGGTCATTGTGCTCTATAATTTTTCTGAAAGTAATGAGTATGTTGTACAAGATGAAATTTAAAGTTTTTACTAGAACAAAACTCAAGCAACATTGCATCCAACAGTATTTTAATACAAAGTAAATAAACGTACTCAAATGTGATTCAATATTCTTCATCTCTAATGATTTACTGCATGATGTAGATAATGTAGTGAAGTTAACAATTGAAAATATTAAAACTAATATTTCAAAGGAAATAGAAACTGTTCTTTACTTTTCAGATGGGTGAGCTAGCCAATATAAAAACTTCAAACACTTTATAAATATATGCTATAATGAGCAAGATTTTGTAATGAAATGTACAAAGTCCTTTTTAGCAACAAGTCATGGTAAATCACCTTGTGATGTTATTGGTAGAACTGTGAAAAGACAAACTTCAATTTTTTAGCCTTGTGTCTAATGTTCTAGCTCATAGAACAACAGCTAACCATATACTTAATGCTTGTGCGATGTTTGATTTTTTCTCAAACAAAACTTTTAGAATCAGTTTTTACTACATATCTAAGGAGTTAAACAAAATAATCTGAAGTGCAATGAAGCAGAGATATGCAAATGCAAAACCTTTACCAGATACTTGTACCTATCACAATTTCACTCCTATAAGTAACACAAAAATCAGAACTAAAGTTGTTTCAAAACAACTAGAGTATTAATGTGTTTTTAATTCGTAATTTATTCGTAATTTAATTCGTAATTTAATTCGTAATTTATTTATATATATTTGTATTTTAAATCGTAAGAACTTACCCATTTGTCGGGAAACTTGGTTTGAATCCACAGACTACTCTTTTATGTGCTTTCGTTTAGCACCACTTCACTCTATCACCTTTCTCTTTGTTCTATATCGCTCTCCCTCATCCCAAGACTGCACTCTTCTTGATGTTATTTCTGATTATATTGACCAAGCCCTCATTTTTTATCCATCAGCCAATATTGTTGATGTCGGTGACTTTAATGTCCACCACACTGAATGGCTTGGCTCAAGTGTCAGTGACTCTGCAGGCATTAAGGCCCACAACTTTTGTCTTTCTCAACCCCCAAACTCAAATAGTCAACTTTCCAACTCGCTTTCCAAACAACCGGAATCATTTACCTTCTCTACTCGATTTATGTCTTGTTTCTGATCCTAGTCAGTGTTCAGTTTCTTCACACTCACCATTAGGTGCGTCTGATCATGGTTTGGTCTCTCTAAAACTATTATCTCATTCTTCTTTACCATTAGAATCCCCCTATTATCGTACATCTTACAACTACCTTAAAGCTGACTAGGACTCTTTTCGTGACTTTCTTCGTGATGGCCCCAGGGTAGAAATCTTTCGCCTCCCTGTTGACAAATGTGCTTCTTACATAACTTCACGGATTCAGGCTGGCATGGAATCCTTTATTCCAGGTCAAGCCTCACTCTTCTCCATGGTTTTCCTCACATTGTGCTGCTGCAATTGCCAATCGAAACCATTACTTCCATATCTATCAGCAAAACAATTCTCCAGAAAACAGACGTCTCTTTATTACTGCTAGGAACCATTGTAAAAAGTTTTTGTCTAATGCCAAAACCCGCTATTCTCAGATCATGAAATCTCGTATTTCTTCACAAAAATTAGGCTCTCGTGACTTCTGGAGAATCTTTAATAGTATCAATAATAAGGGCAAGTCTGTAATTCCACCTCTTTTGTACGGTTCAGACTTTGTCACCTCACCTAAAGACAAAGCTGAATTGTTTGCCAAGAACTTTTCATCAATATTATCTCTTGATGCTACTAGTTGCGTTTTACCTGATATACCCGTCAAACAGGTTGATCCATTGCTCGACATTCGTATCACTCCAGCTTCTGTATCTAAAGTGATTTCCTGCTTAGACTCTTCTACAGCTTGCGGCCCAGACAACATACCTGTTATAGTCTTGCAGAAGTGTTCTCCTGAGCTGTCGTCTATCTTTTCAAAACTATTCAACAAGTGCTTATCAGAGTCTTGTTTTCCAGCCTGCTGGAAAGCAGCATCTGTTATCCCTATTTTTAAAAATTCTGGAGAGCGATCTGACTCATCTAACTACCGTCCCATTAGTCTTCTTCCTATCATAAGCAAGGTTTTTAAATCTTTATTTAACAAACACTTAATCTCGAATCTCGAATCTCATAACCTACTTTCTGATCATCAGTATGAATTTCGATCTTCTCGTTCTACGGCTGATTTGCTATCAGTAATAACCGATAGGTTTTATCGCGCATTAGATAAAGGTGGAGAGGTTAAAGCCATTGCTCTTGACATTTCTAAAGTGTTTGATAAAGTTTGGCATGCTGGTCTCCTCCATAAGCTTTCTTCTTATGATGTAACTGGAAACATCTTTAAGATTATTGAATCCTTCCTTTCCAATCGTAGTATAAAAGTTGTCCTTGATGGACAGCACTCTTCTTCTTATCCTGTAACCTCAGGGGTTCCCCAAGGTTCAATCCTTGGCCCTATACTTTTTTTAATTTACATTAACGATCTTCCAGATATTCTCACATCTAAGGTGGCATTATTCGCTGATGATACTACCATTTATTCTTGTCACAATAAGAAGTCAACTCCCTCTGATTGCTTGCGGGGGGCATCTGAGCTCAAAAAGGATCTCACTTCTGCTACAGCATGGGGCTCGCAGTGGCTGGTGAACTTTAATTCAGATAAAACTCAATTTTTTTCAACCAATTGTTATTGCAATAATTTAGACTTTCCTATATTTATGAACGGTAATGTACTCAATGAGTCTCCTACCCTTCATCTTCTAGGATTAACTCTTACTTCTGATCTTTCTTGGAAACCTTATATCAAATCCGTTGCAAAATTAGCATCTGCTAAAGTTACTTCTCTTTATCGAGCTTGTCACTTTCTTACTCTGGATTCTATTCTCTATCTCTATAAATCTCAAATCCGGCCTTGTATGGAATACTGTTGCCATATCTGGGGCGGATCTTCTAATGATGCCCTTTCTCTTTTAGACAAGGTGCAAAAATGCATTGTAAACATAGTTGGACCTGCTCTTGCAGCCAACCTTCAACCTCTGTCACATCGTCGTAATGTTGCTTCTCTTTCTCTTTTCTACAAATACTATAATGGGCACTGCTCTAAAGAGCTAGCGTCTCTTGTGCCATCTACTAAAATTCATTCTCATGTTACTCGTCATTCAATTAAGTCTCATCCTTTTTCTGTTACTGTTCCTAAGTGCTCTAAAAACTCTTATTCGTCTAGTTTTTTTCCTCGAACATCAGTTCTTTGGAATTCGCTTCCTTCATCTTGCTTTCCTGATTTATATAATTTGCAATATTTTAAGTCGTCTGTCAATCGTTATCTTGCTCTACAATCTTCATCTTTTCTCTTCCAGTAACTTCCAACACTAATTAGTGGTTGCTTGCAACCTTGTTGGAAGCGAAGATAATTAAAAAAAAAAAATTTCCAAACTCATAAAATTATTAAGTAATGTTTGTTTGCAAATATGAGCTTTGTAATGTTTGTATGATTGATATATGATCAATCCATGGATTGGACTAGTTGAGAAGATTGATGTTAAAAATAAAGAAGATTGATGTTAAAAATAAAGTAAGATACTTGCATCGGTGTTACTCTTTTAAAATAATATTATCGGCCTTCAATAAATAATGTGTGTTGGGTTCTATCAATAAACTTATTGTTTGGGAACAAGAACATTGAAGACAACAGGGCAAAATTTAAACCAGATACCTAAATTTTTAGGAATCTGTTTAAGATTGCTAATTCTTATTACATTATAATTATAGTATTTTTAATTATTTCTTAATGTTCATAGTTTATTTTTGTAACTAAATACATTTTATTTTATTAGAGTTTATTAGTGTTTATTATTACTAAAACTTTCAATGCAAGTAAATCAGATTTAAAAAAAAACAACCTCTGAAGTATTTTTTTTTATTTATAGAGCTTATTTAATATAAAAGGAAAAAATTTCATTATTGTATCCTTTAGGCATCTAAAGAAATACTTCTTTTTGTACGAGGGGTCAGAAAACTCAAGATAAGGGTCTCACCATTTTAAAATTAAATTTTCATATAGAAGCTTTGATTTTGTGGTGTTTTCACCATCATTTTTGAATTCTCCACCCTGAAATATAGTTAGGTAAAAATTTTCATTATCATTGAACAAGTATTACATAAATCAAAGCTAATAGCGTTTCAAAAACCAATAGCGCTGAAAACAATAGTAGAAAAAAAGAATGAGACTGAATATTTCCAAAACTGTAAGGAGATAAACACTAAAAAAAATGTTTATTTATTTAAGCTTGTTTACCAAAAATCATTAAAGTTTGAGATAACATGGTGTCAAACATAATTTAAACTGAACTTTAATGACACTGTTTTAAAAAAATGTTTTGACTGAAGTTTTTTAATTAAACAAAATTATAAATGTATACGAAGAAAAACTAAATTTAAAGTCACAGACAAAATTTGCCCCTTTCATTTTAGGTAGAATTTTTGAATTTAGTTTTTAAAATAAACAACTTTTTTGACACAGTCTACAGACTATACAATTTATTCAAGCATTTTTAATTCTAAAGAGTATAAAAAAGAAGTCATTGTAGAAATATTTTATTCATATTTTCAATGTGAATTTTGCAACAATTAGAAAATTATTTAAATAAATTTTTAGTAATTAAAAAAAAAATTATAAAGAATTTCTAGATTTCTTAACGAAATTCTACAAGGATGTCTTATACTTAAACTCTTTGGAATTAAATGAGCTTGAATATATTATAATACAAAAAAAAGTCTGTAGATTGTGTCACAAAAAACGCATATATTTTAAAGACTTTAAGTTTACTCTTGAAACAGTTAACAGTTGATAAAAGCTCATTGCAGTTAAAAAAAAAATTTTAAAACAATTAAAAAAATAAAATAAAAAATTTTATAAATCAAAATGCTTAAAACTTAATTTTTAAATTTTCAAAAAGTTTTTAAAAATTACACTTTTTAATAAAAACTTTTAGACAGTATTTTTTAAAGTGTTATATAATTTTTGTTAAAAGAAAGAGTTTTTTATTTTTAGTTTTTTATACTCTAATCAAAGAGGCTGCTTTTTTTTCCTTTCTTTTTCTTATTTGTAGTTACAACCCTCTCCGAACCCTTTAACACCAAATCACCAACCATCACATCCTTGCTACTCTACCACTACAAAACTAAATCTCTTTAAACAAACCTTGTTTAGAATGGCAAGTTGACATTGTGATTTGACTGTAAAACTATGAAATGTCATGGTGTTTACACATTAAAACCTATTCTTGTTATATTCAACAGGTTATAATATTTAAACTGTTTACATTAAAAATACCTGATACTGGCAAATTAAGAAATGTTGCAATAAGTAGCCATACACTAGTCCCAGTCAGTGCACTTAGCGCTCCAGCCATTGCAAGTTGTTCTGTTCCATTAAAAGAATCTATCTTTATTATACCTTTGCGTATTGTATCTGTAAAAGATTACAAAAAATATTTTTAGTATCCACTTTGCAAATTAAAAAACTAAATAAACATATTGTAGATTTATAATTAAAATATACCTGTCACTTTTGAACCTATCAAAATTGCACCAGCTAATTCAAATATACTGGCAACAATACAGGCCTGAAGTAATGTCAAAACTTTAGATCCAACTGATGTTCCAAAAGAATTAGCAACATCATTTGCACCAATTCCAAATGCAAGTATGAAAGCAATTATAAATCCAACAATTACAATCCAGAGGTAAGCATTATCTTTTGGATCAATCATTTAATGCGCCTAAAATAAAAAAAAATATTAAAAAAAAAAACAAAAAAAAAAAAACAATTCCTTTTCATAATAAATTTTATTAAGTTAAAAATGATGTTTTGCATAGGTTTTCATGTTTCACACAAGCTTTAACTCCAAATTAAAATTTGTTTTACTTATTTTGTGTTTTTATTTTGAGGCTAATGATATAAATTAATTGATTTTTATACCAATCATCAAATTGATTTTTAATTACTCTTTTTTTTTTTAACAATTTTTTTTATTATTATAATTCTACTTTCATAAATTGACAAACTTTGTTAAAATATTTAGATCCTTATATATGCACAAGGATATTACAAATTAATGATACACCAAAATAAAAAATTAAGATATTTAAACACTAAAATCAAATTAAATATTAAAAGTATTTAAAAAGATTCCTGTTCTGTATTTCTTCTCAATAAGAATAACAATAGTCATGAATAGCCTTAATTATAGGTTTTTTTTTATTTTCTTTAACAACCTAGACATTAAACTAATAAGGGTGCTAATAATTTCAAAACTTCTCTGAGCCTTTTTGACAATTGTTTATCATTCTTATTAAAAAATAACCTTACAGATAATTGTCCTCATTTTTGGTTAAAAATAAAAAACGTTACATTTTTTACAAGGTAATGAACACAGTAAAGTACTAACATTGAAACCAAATTTTTACTAGGATCATAAAATGGAAAAGGATACAAAAAAAAAAAAACATTTATTGCATGCAGATCAAGTATCATGTAAAAATGTAGATCTGAAAATCAATCTTTTATAACTAAGTTCTAAACTTGAAAGAGTGGAAATTAGAATAAATTAATGCAACTTTAATAAACCACTTTTTTAACATTTAACTATAAATCATTTTGGATCATAAATTTTTTTATATAAATAAGGTTTTACAAATATTAGTTGGAATAACCATTAACAGTTTGTTAAACCTTTTTTTTTATTAGTGCTAATTGTATATTGTAACTTCTAGTTTGACATTAATTTTCAAATTTATTTTTTTATTGATTCTTAATCATGTAATAATTTACATAAAAGTCTAAGGTTCTTAGTAGTCCCTTTAGATTAATACTGAGTCATAATAATTATACAAGTATTTCCTAGGATTGTTATTTGTTTTTAATGAATTAAAAAAAAATAAGGTTGATTATTCTTTAACAGATAATTGATAAAATTTCCGATTTTTGTTATAAATAATTATAAAATATCAATGAATATTGATATTTTATAATTATATGAATAAATTTAAAAAAAAAACTTTTAAATGTATTTATTCTATAGCTTACCAAGCATCTGGTTTTGATAAATCTTTGTATAAAATTGATTTTAATATAAAAGAGATGATTTCTTGTGCGCTAACTTGATCAACAAGTAATCCATATTTTCATAATTACATGATAAAACTTGGAATATGATTAAACACTAGTTGAACTCTAACATTACTATTTTTATTTTAATATAAAAAAGGATAATGTTTTTAATTTTATAAAAGTAGTTTAATCATTAAACTACTTCTATTAAAATTAAATTAACGTTATTAAAATTAATGTTATAAGCATCTCTTTGCTGTTTCTTTTCATGTATAATCTACTTTTTGCCGTCACTTTTCAAGTACGCGTTCCACATCATTTCATATATTTTGGATTCTTCCTAATCTTTGTTCAATTAATAAAGGGAATTTAAGAGTGTTTTTTTACAAAAAGGCGCCAGACCACATTTTTTTTGTTTTCGGAAATATAAAAAAAATGAATTATTGGGCGAAGAATTTAAATATCAAAAATTTTGTAAACGTAAATAAAGTTGAAAATTTCCGGATTTTTTCAAAAATCATTTGTTTTTTAATAAACTTATAGTTATTATATAGTTTTATAAAATTCATTTTTTTGATACAAAAATATGCGTTTTAACATCGTAGTATTTGGGTAGTCTTTAAAGATTTCAACAAAAAATAAAAAAACGATTCGCAAAGCGAAAAATACACATGTTTTAGCCAAATTTTTATAATCAAGTTTATCAATTTAAGAATCGCGTATTTTTTTAAAAAAGCAATAAAACGCTAAAGTCGTTATAAGTTACTTTTACTTACATTACTTTTGTGGAACAACAAAAAGTAGACTTTCTGAGTTAGCTTGCCTTTTGAGCTTGTGTATAACATAATTCTAGCTTTTACTTCTCTAAACTTCGATGTAAAATATTCAATAAATACAAATAATAAATTTTTTTTTAGATTAACAAGTTTTATAATTTTTGTAGAGTGTTTTAAAGAAACAAAGATTTTGTTATGAGTAAAGATTGCATACAAAGGCGATTTTAGGGGGAAATGGTTTCGGAAAACGGGGTGTTCTACCCCCATAGAGAAGGTGGTTTTCAAGGTATAATCTGTTTTTTAACGAGCTTGGTTGGATATTTGACACAATTCAGTCGGTTAAATTTAGTTTTATAGGACCTTTTTTATTTTTAATTTTAAGAAACCAGTCGATACTTTTTAAGGATTCTCTTTCCTCCCCCCCCCCCCCTTCATTTTATTTTTAGAATCGCTTTTGAATGCATATAAAAAAATTTATATAATAATTTATATAATTATATTAATAAATTATTATCAATTATATATTATATAATTAATAATAATTTATCTAAAAATAACATTAGTAAATATATTTGATTTAAATGTTCAGTAAAATAATAATAAATCAATTTGCTTGGTTATAATAATGAATCAAATTGCTTATGACTCTTATAACACACACACACACACACACACACACACACACACACACACACACACACACACACACACACACACACACACACACACACACACACACACACGCACACACACACACACACAAGTCGTCCACTTGGCAGTATTGGTTGAAAAATACAGTATACATTTAAACCATTATATACATTTAAAGTATAACATAATTTTTTAATTTATTGATTTATAAAATTATTGTTCTTTGCAAGGTTGTGGCAAGTGAGACGCAAGTATTAGAAACACTTATTTAAACATAGCGACGGAATTTATGACCTCAAAGTCATAAGTTTTTTATTTTTATTGCTGAATGTATTTTAAATTTAGCAAAAAAATTTCTTTACTTTTTGCCTTCGATTAATCAGTAACGTCTTTAAATCAAGAAAAAATTGTAAAATACTGTGAATATTCAATCAAGTCTTTTTATATATAACTTACAGTGAGGGGCGGGTTTTGTCACTCGCCAAGGAGGGGGCAAAAACGGTCGATAAAAAAAAAAAAAAAAAAAGTCCGCATATTTTTATTTATAAGTAACTTTATCTTTGTATAATTTTTGTACTTTAGTGCAATAATCAAGTCCATACACGTATAATTACGTATAATAGTCAATTTTGCTATAATAGTATAATTCGCTATAATAATATAATAGTCAACTTACAATCGAATATTTCTGAAAAAAAGTTTTCAAAGAGGGCTACTCTACCCATGCCCTCTCCCTCCAAAAACCCGCCACTGTGTACAGTTTTTAGTTACTTGTAGGCCAATCTAGTAGATATCTAAAAATTCCCTTTTTATTTAATATTTGATATTTCATCCTTTTTACGGATGGGGTGCAAATTATGTTTAGTCTTAAACAAAGCTCGCTTTTCAAAGAGGGCTTTCAAAATTTTTTATAAACTGCTTTACAATATTTTACCATAAAATTCTCCCTAACAATTGCCAAAATAAGACAAAAAATTTTACCCACTAATTATAAAATAACTTATCATTTTTCGAAAATAGCAAAAATATTTTATTTAAAATATTTTTTCTAGAAAAAACATGAATTATATTAAAAAACAACCGGAAATATCCTTAACAACTTTTAATAATATTGTTCTATACTTAGACTCTTTTTCTTTTCTTTAGTTTTTGATGAAACGATGCTTTAATCATTATATTGTAGAATTTAAAAATTCGATTTGCAATAAGTAAGATCTACAAAATTTCAAGTAAACTATTTAAAGTTAATTTATAACCTAAATATTCTTAATAAAAATTTATAACCAAATTATTTTCACAGAAATAAGGGAAAAAACATCATAAGAATCAAGATATTTTTATAATAAATAACTTTTTGACATGTTCCTCGTTTCTAATGTTTAATATAGTTTCTAATGTACAAACATTGTAAGTTAAAACATTTTCCTCGTTTTTAACAAAATCTCTTACAACCTGAAAGATTTCGGTTTTATTTATTAACAGCGTAATTAATTTTAAGAAGATTTATTTAGGTCAGATTCGTTAAAATTCGAAATATTTTGTTTGGAACCTGGTGAAATAGAAGTTTTACTATCCGATTTTTATCGCTTATAAGTTTCATATTTTACTGTTAAGTCTTCAAGTACATCGAGCAGTGCGTACGTAATTGATTGTAAACAGATATTTTTGAGAATAAAATCAGTTTTCAAAATTTAGTTTTTAAAATATTATATATATATATATATATATATATATATATATATATATATATATATATATATATATATATAATATATATATATATATATATATGTGTGTATATATATATATATATATATATATATATATATATATATATATATATATATATATATATATATATATATATATATATATATATATATATATATATAAATGTATAAATATAAAATTTTAAAATCTTACTTTATATAGTTTTCTTCGTTGAAATAGTTATCTGTGTATATAAATAAAGCACTCTTTACTCGAAGAAAACGTACCTAAGGTCAGTAAAGGTTATTCAAATGTTTAATACAGCATAAAGGCAATGTATTATTGTTTGCTCAGTTCATTAAATAAAAAAAATTTATTATCATTAAAAATATGTATTTTGACAAAAGGAAAAACTTGTATAAACAAATTTAGTTGTGGAATTTAGTTTGTTGACTTGATTTACGTAAGTAGTGTTTTTGAATAGGACAATTTACAGCTTGCTTATTAGCAATCTAGCCCCAGTTCGCAAACACACACCGCGAGTGTTTGTGAACTTATGTACCCTCTTCATAAAAATAGATGCAATTAAGCAATATAACTTTACAAATGTGTTTGTTTGCACTCTATACTACAAAAAAATTTGAAAAACAAAGGTTGAGATTTTTATTTTTTAAATTATAACAAAGATGATTTAAGTGCTGTATTTAATTTATTTAAAAAACTTAAAATTGAATAAAAATGATCAAAAATCGTTTACACATATCAAAATCAAAATATTGCATATTTAAATGCTGTAAAATGTAATTTTGCCCTATTTTAAACTGTTATTTGTTCACAAATATTTTATAAACCACATAATTTTATGAAAACAATGTTAACCATGGAGAAACCATATTTTAAACTTTTATTTGTTTTCAAATATTTTATACACCACATATTTTTATGAAAACAATGTTAACCACGGAGCCACAACTTTTAATTTATGATTATCAAACATAATGAACACTAAACAAAACTTAAATTAAAAAATTAACAATTACTAATTTAAAAACTATAATATAATTTACCAGAAAATTCTTTTCATCAAAGTTTTTTTTTGTGTTCGATAATTCATTTTCATTTTTTTTTTTTTTTTTTTAAGCTGCTTACCATACCCCAAACTAGACAAGGTGACACATTCGTTAGGTTTCAAAGAGAACAGTAAGACTTAAACAGGAAGACTATAATCGAAAGTCTGATAAATTGGTAAAACATCAACATGTTAGTAATTTATTTTACTTTTTTTTCTAAAATTAAAAAAGTGCCCTTGCATCTTACTTGAAAGCTGTTCAATAACCTTTTTTTGTCCATCTTTCTTTTTTGTCCAGTAATCTTTTTTTTCTGCCGAACCGTCTACGATGAACATTATTACATCTATACGTCGTAGAGAAGGACGACTTCTGTTGAGCCTTTATATTCCAACTTTTATTGGTTTTAGAAATTTTTTTGCATTCATTGGCATATTCTTTTTTGCAGATATTGAAATTTTTTTTTTGATTATATTACTCCATTATAACTTTCATTATATAACTTCCTATAACTCCAGTATATGGTGGAACCCTTGTATCCTAGTATTAAAGATAGCCATTCCCAGTTTAGTTTAAAAAAAAATAGCTCTACGCTCCACGCAGAATTTTTATCGAGCGAAACCATTAATCACTATAATAACAATAACACGCCTTTATATATCTGTAGTCTAGATGCAAATAAAGCATTTGATACTTGCAACTGGAATTTGCTATTTGAGAAGCTCTGTTTTCAAAAAAACTTCCTTTATCTGTTGTACACACAATGACATCGCTATATCGTTCTGGTAATGCAAATATATCCTATCAGGAAGTTATCTCAGATCAATTCAGTTTGTCACAAGGGGTGCGATAAGGGTCTATTTTATCGCCAAATTTATATAGCATCTATACCGAAAACATCTTAAATGAAATAGCCTCAGAATGTAAAGTAGGGTAGACAATAAATGGCATCTATACTGGTGTCAATGCATACACAGATGATGTAATTTTGCTAAGTCCAACAATCTCTAGTCTACAAGAACTGATTGACAGATTTCAAACATATGGAGTATTAAACTTTATCAAGCTAAACACTGAGAAATCGGAATTTCTGATCTCTGGTAGGGAGTTTAGGCAATATTTATAGCAAATGTTAATATTTTTTATATTAAATGCATTATATTCCTTATTATATTTTATTTTCAAAATGGTTTTAACCACCTCTGTAGCTAATTTAGTTCAAAAGATATACGTGTTTAAATATTTTCAATTCATAGACTTTTTATGAAATATTTTCTTAAAGTATCTCGTTAAATTTTTGGCACCCAAAAAAAAACTTTTTTATGTTGTTATTATTAGAAATTAAATTATAAATCCAAACTGAACAAAATTGAACAATTCATAAGTAGAATTTTTTAGTGGGTTAACGCAGACGTACCATGAAATAGTCAATTAACAGTATAATATGTTTGAATATGTTTTAAATTTTTTCGTACAAAATAAATTTTCAAATGTTTTAATTTGTAATACGTTAAGCGTAACAAAACTTTGATTATAAATATTAACTTAAATTATTTTTATTAAAATAAATTAATTTTCTTTTTCTTTTATAAATTATCAAATGAACAACGTGGACCCAAATAAAACAGGCCGAAAACGTCAAAATACGTACAAAATAAACATAAACCTAAAATTATATTTTTACACAAACAAAAAAGATTTTAGTCAACGACTTGTTAATAATTTCAGCATTATTATAAATTCAAAAAGAGATTTAACCGCTTATAGTCTACTGTTTTGTAGACTTTTGTAGACTGTAACCGCTTATAGTTTATTGTTTTCAGTACCTACGATAATATTAAAAAACTTTTTTTAAATGAAGTTAGGGCTTCTAACTTTTTTGAAAATTTTGAAAACAATGAATGAAAAACTCGTTGAATTGCTCTATTAAATTGTGTTTGGCTTTATTTGATTGTATACTCTCGAGTCCATAATTGAAGGACGGGGGGGGGGGAGGGCGTTTATAAATTTTTGAGAAACTTTGCCACCCACTCTAAGCTTATTAAGACCCCCCTCCCATTTATTAATTTTTACTTGTTATTAACAAAAAAATGATATTTAAAAACTAAAAAAAAAAATCAGTGAAAATCAGCTTTAAAAATTAAAAAATATATACTAGTTACTGATAAGTAATAAAACTTTTAATGTAAATTCTGACCCCCCCCCCGTTTATTAAATCTTGACTAAACTCCCCAACCCCACCCACACTTTTATTACCCCCTCTTGTATTAGGAAATTGAGAGTACATAGATTAACAGATATGGAATTAAAATAGATTAACAGTCATGGAAATAAACAGTCATAATAACATAGATTAACAGTCATGGAAATACTTATACGGATTATCTTATCTATCTATTTGTCTTAAATTTTTTAATAGATGTCTTAAATCGTTTTTTCTTCGAAATAAATTATCGCACTATTAATGTACCCAAGTTTGACTATATGTTGCAAATTATTTGAACACAGAAATTTCAATTTTTATAATTCATTTAAAACTTTGCAGACATCATATCTGTAAATTTACTGAAAAAATATTTTAATTATCGAATTGCAAGAGTAGGCTATGTGTGTATTGTCAACAAACAATTTTATACATAATTTGCCTTGGCTATTCCGTTCATAAATTAGACAAAATTGTCTAACTTACTTAACGAAGTGCACCAACGAGAAGGTAAGCCATAGGACTTTGCACTCCATCAGTGAGCTGTCATGTTGCCTAAGGTTAGCCCTCCATTTCTGGATTCTTTCCTTTACTTGATAGGCAGTTTATGTAAAAGTATTAGTAAATTAGCCTAAGGTTAGCCTTCCATTTCTGGATTCTTTCCTTTACTTGATAGGCAGTTCATGTAAAAGTAATAGTAAATTAGCCTAAGGTTAGCCCTCCATTTCTGGATTCTTTCCTTTACTTGATAAGTAAAAGTAATAGTATTTTTGCATAAGCTTTTTTTTTTTTTTTTTTTTAATAATAATAATGTAGAGTTAAGCTGCAAATAAACAACAACAAATAAACAAAATTGGTACAGATAAACATATCAGATATGATTCATATTATTTATAAAGATAAAAATCACAGAACTCAAATTCAGTAAAAACACTTTATTGGAACATAACAATAAAAGAAATAAGATTAATATATACTATAACATTATTCTAAATTTACATTAAATAAAATTACCTTGCAATCCTAGCTACAAAGAATAAGATCACCTTTTTCAAAATCAATTAATAAAGGAAATGACCATACTTCATCAGCTTTGTTATCATACTTAACAAGGTATGTAGTTCGTCTACCGTTTAATTGATCAATTTGAATCACTTGCGCACGTTCCCAAGATACTTTATGAGCATCTTCTTCTCTAACACGATGTTGTATAGAAAAACCTAGAAAATCAGATGGATTGTTAGTAAATTTTGATAAGGAGTGCTTTTTTTGTTGCTCTATTAATTTGTTTAGTCTTGCATCCTAAATTTTTTCCATTAATTCTTTTTTGTTTTGTTTTCAATAGCTGCACGTATTGTACGAGGCTTTAAATTATTACTTATATTAGTTAAAGATTGTTTGTTTGGTGTTAAATTTGCTTGAATAACAATAAGAAGATTTTGATATAGTTCCTCTGAAGACAAGTTTATTCTTTTGCTTCTACCTTTGTTTTACAAAAAAGTTTTTTGTCACAATTGACATGTAAGATTATGCAATAAAAATTAAGTTGAGCAAGGAGTACTTTTGATTTCAATGGCTTTTTATATTAGAAGCTGTTTCCTCTGCTTCCTCTAATGATATCCATGCCCTTACATTTAAATTTATCAAATCATTACAAGCTGCAACTTTTTTATGTTGTAGTTTAATTTCTTCTCCATTTTTTTCTTCTTGCTTTGTTAGAAGGTGCATAGCTTTATCTTTTTTAAAAGCTTGTTTTCTTTCATCATATTTGCTTTTCATTAATATTACTTTAGTTCTTGAATATTCAAGTAATTTTTTTCTTTCTTCATCTGTTTTACCATTAAGCCATTCTAATGTTTGGTTCTAAGACCACATTGTCAAAGCCTGGATAGTTTGAACTTTTGCATTGGGTTTTGTGCAAACCATTAAATCCAAAATGGCAAAGTCACTTGCTGATGCTTTGTTAGTGACAGGGACATTAGAAGCAGCTTCAGAAACTGAGTTAGATGGATTCCAATATTTACCACCTGGTAACTGATCAGCACACTGACGTTCCAAAATAACAAGAATTGCATGGAAAATAATTTCAAGTGATTGCACAGTTAAAGAATCAAACTCATCATTTTGAGTGCATTCAAACAGTTTGGTGTAAACCACATCTTGATGAAGAAGATTAGTATCTTCAAAAATTTTTCCATTAGCAAATAATAAAGAAGATGCATCCATACAAAGTCTAATTTTTAAGCAAAGTAGGTAGGGATTTAAAAATAAAATACTATCAAGTGATTCGATAGTTCGAATCACTTGATAGTATTTTACTTACATGTGGTACGAACTAACCTTACAGCACCACATTCTTTACCACAAAAAGCAAAAACAGTTCCAAAATCATTTCGAAGCAGAATTTTTTCAAAAGAATTCAAAACCTTATCAATTCAGATGCAAAATTAGCGAGCAAATAAAGTTTACAGAAAAAATTACTCATGTCCTTCATATTCTCTTTGACATCTGAAGAAAGCAAATCCCAGTTATTAATTGCAATCGGCAAAAGTTGTTCTCTTAATGTTTTTAACTGTGAGTTAAAAAGAGGATTAACTGAAGATAGATCAGACATTGTTGATTTAATTGATGTTATTAACTTAGCAAAATTAACTTCTTTTTCAGTGGCTGAGTTGCTAACAACGTCACAAGTGTCATCTACTATATTAGTAAAGTTTTGCAAGACAGTTGCTGCATTTTTTCCAACCACTTCTGACAAACCAAAAGATAAAGGTATTTATGGTATTTCTGAGTAGCATCACCATGCGAACAATTGCCTATATTAGAGTTTTTATTTGTCAAATTATTTTCAAGAATTGCTTCAGCAACTTAAAATTGACCTAAAATTGAAGCTTCCTGCATTAACCTACATTTTACAGCAGCTGATGGTAGCCTAGATATGTTCTTTTTGCTAGTTTGTTTAATACTACTTTTATGACTCCGTTGACACTATTCATACTCACGTTCATTGAAAGAAGTTTCATGATAGTTTCTCGAATGTCATCGCTGTATCTGCCATCTTCAAATGTTATTACTTATTCGTCATCTAACAAAGAAATTTTTATTTAAATTTCTAACATTAAATGATTTTTTTTTGACTTTAATAGTTCTAATTTGTTTTCAATAATATTGAGCTTTTCTTTTTTTTCACAATAAAGTTTTTTAACATTTTTTAGTTCACTTTCAATTAAAGAGTTTTTTGAAATAAGTATTTGCAGATTGCTTGACATATCTTTAAAACCCTTTAGATGCCTAAAACAATCCAATTTTAAATCCATCATTGATTCAAGTTTCTTTTTAAATTTTTATTTTCTTTTTTAAGCATTTTGTTTTCACTGATAAGGATTGTTTCTTTAGAAACTTCAGAACTAATAGTAGGTATGTGGATTGAAAATTTTAAATTGATCAAAGGTTAGATTGTTATATATCATTAGAAAGTGCTTTAATACAGTATTTTAAAGGTGAAAAAATTATTAAAATCGGACTATTGTACAAAAAGTTATGACGTTTTTAGTCGCAAATTTTTGATATATGGATTTATTGAAGAAACTGTGGTCAAAATTTAATTTTTCTTTACTTAAATTGTTATAACTTTGTCAATTCTTGTCTAAATACCTATAACTTAGTATCAAAAGATAGGTGTAACTGTGGGCTACAAATTTATAACATCGTCCATCTATTTGGCGTTTCCTGGGGGCTAGAGGGGGTGCCGAACCACCACCTTTACCCTAAAAATAAGCATATTTCTTTCAATAAAAAGTTTTTTTTTTCAACAAATGGTTATTTTTTTTATACAAAAAATTGCTATAATTTTATTCCAGACCGTCAATGATTGATGTTTATTAAAGTTGGTGGCGGATATGGTGGTGATAGTTTAACACACCCTAATTTCAAAAATATTTAATTCTCTAATTATAAATAAATATTTCTATATTTAATAAAATAAGTGAAACTAGTACACAGTATAAAAAACATAAAATTTTTTTTTGCTACAAGAATTTCATTTATTGGTGGTGTACTTATTGACTTGTGGGAGGGGCGTGTGCCCTCCCCCCAACCTAAAAAAATAAGTAAGTAAAATAAATCAATCTTTATAATAACAACTATAATTATTTTAAAATGAGTTAACAATTTAAAACCTGACAATGAGTTAACAATTTAAAATGAGTTAACAATTTAAAACCTGAATTAGGCTTTTTGCACCAAGTATAATCTACAAGCTAAAGATAAAGACCACAACTGAGCCTACTTTTGAAAAAAAAGTCTTTTCACTGCTATTCGTAAATTTTGGTTAAGTTGAGAAGTTTGTTAAATAGAGTGGTAATGGTTACCCACAACCTACAATAAAAAGATGTTGAATTCTTAAAAATAATTGTATCTTTAACAAACAAAATAAATTAGTATATTTCATTTTTTGATATTTCATTAAATATATTTTATTTCATTACCAAAAATATCAGTGTTGTATCCTATAAAAAAATGTAACAATCAATTTTATTGTTCTGTATTAAAACATTTTAGATATCCTAAGTTTAAATAGTTGTCTTAGCTTTTAGTAAATAATTAAAATAGTCAATTTCATAAATGGAACACTTTAATAATCATTTGTAACAATAGACACCACGTGAGGATAAGCCAGAGCTGCCTATCAAAATATTTTGCAAGTCACAACACTTGTGCAAAGGTCATTGCAAGTCAAATACTTTTATTCTTCTCTAAAAACATTTATAAAAAAAAGTAAAACAAAAACATATGGTTTAATACCAGGCATACCTGACTTGATATGACTACTTCAAGTTTTATTACTTACAATACCTTTATACAAGTTTCATCATATGCCGTATCTGTTTTGTAAGTTTTATCACTTGCAGTATCTATTTTTAGAGCTTCATTACAAGTAATATCATAAGTTGTTACATATTACACTTCAAAAAAAAATCAACTCTCCTAGTCCAACATCAGCAGAAGCTGAAATTTTTTCATGTTGTAGTCAACAGCTTCAGTATCAGTATTACCTTTATTCCAGTAAGAAATTGTGTAAACTTTGTCTTGTTTTGTTTTATCAAGTTTTTCTTCTCTACGATCATACATGTCATACTTTGAATACTTACTATTGTACCATTCATGGCAAAGTTTTTGCCCAACAATTCTATCTGACATTACATCATCTTAGTCATGAAGTTGTATTTACAATGTATTTAAACACTTTATTTCATTGTAAAAGAGTTCAAGCAACTGTCATTTTAACTTTCTTTTGTCTTTTTCATCCATTTTTTGGCATTTGCATACATATTTTTTTGAAATATCTACTCATATATCATTATGCTTCATTTGATTTATCATCTTTTTTTATGGGTTTCTGAATACACCACATAACTATATTTTTATGGGTTACTGAATAGACCACATAACTATATTTTTATGGGTTTCTGAATAGACCACATAACTACATTTTTATGGGTTTCTGAATCCACCACATAACAATATTTTCTCTAGATAATTGATTTAAACTATCTAGGTAAATTAATTTGTATGAAACATAACAAACTGTTGCATTAGGTGATCTTTCTTCAGCCTCACTAAACATTCCCATTAACTCTTCACTATTTATATCGTGAAGCCTTGCACATGCTACTTCCTCCTTGAGAGTCTGGTTAATAGAAAGTGAGAAATATCTCTTACATTGATGAGTTATGACGTCTCCCACTGCAATAAGACAAGCAAAAGTCATATTGATAAAGTGTTCATCAATCAAACAAAATATTTTTTATTGGATCTAAAATATTTGGTTCAAAGTCATTTTCAAAAGTGAACCTGGATTTGATTTAGAATCGGCAATTTTTTGTAAAATACTTTTTAATGGATTCCACTTTAATGGTCAAAATTTGCCTCCTCAACAGTCACACAAAACTTTGCCATCCAGGCTGGAAACTGGATGACAAAGTTTTATGTGACTTTGAGGAGGTGGTTTTCCAAATTATGCAAGAACACACTTTTTCTTTAGAGCTGTTTTGTTACAAAATACAGCTCTAAGAACTTTTTGTATAGTTCTGCATATTAATGTTAAATGGTTAAAAAATGCTCAAACTCTTTTAATTTTTAATAAAAATAAAACAAGTATGAAAAAAAATATGAAGACGATTTCCTGGATACCTTGGAATGATACCTCGTGGTAGTTTTTGATCAGCTAAAAACTAACAAATCTTTTTAAATCACCTTTGCCATGTTTAAACCTCAACTTGTTCATAGCCAAAACTATTTTAAATGCCATACAATCATACCCAGCCATGAGGTAGCAATTATATCAAGAGCGTGTAAATGGCAGTTTAGCTCATTCAAACTTTCCCCTTGAATGTCACACAGTTTGCTTATGGTAAGATGGTTAATTGCAACTTTGCCTGACATTGCGTTTGATATATTTGAGATGATCGATTGATCACTATCATTAAAAGATGCTAAATGAAAATCTAAATAAAAGTTAGATGATCAACTGCTTTACATATATGCAAGCAAATATTCGTGACTAGCTATAAGCATTTTATTTGTCTTAATATTATATACAACTTTAACTTAATTTAGCTTTTAAAATTCTGAAATTTTCATTGCCTTTTTTTTAAGCTTTAAGATTGTATATTATCTTACTGTAATAATATGTTTGCAAATTTTGTTTAAGATCTCTAAGTTCAGCTCTTAAAACTTTAACAGTTTGTTTCTTTTATGTAATTTTTGTCTCAGTACTTTCAACTTGTATGCCATGCTTTTTAATTTTGCCGTCACTATTACTAATTTTTTTCAATACTTGCTGGATGTAACAGCAAGCTGAGAAGTTAAATAGGACAATCTGGTATTCAAACCTTTTTTTTCTAGGGCATATTTCTCCTCTTGATTCATGCCTATTCATTGTTAACAGAATGTTTGGAAAATAAAGGCTTGTGATTTAGTGGTGATAAATTACTTATGTGCTCAAGTGGTGAATTATATAAACTACTTAAAACAGTAGTAAGAGAACTACTTGGAGGGACATGATGATAGAAAGACGGGCAAGATTTGTGCAATGCATATACAGGGTTCATTACAAAATTCCTTAAAACGAATACTATCCCTTGTAAAGTTGCAAAACCAACTTTTGCATCTTTTCAAAACCCTAAAGAAATGTGGTTTACAAATGTTTAAACTAAATAATAGTTATAACAAATGACTTAACACTGTTAATGAATAAAAAAGGTACATATCTATTTTTACAACAACTGCAAGTTTTGGCCGGTAAAAAGAAGTGTGTGTTTAAATACTCTTTAACTGTACTAAAAACAAAAATTAAAGTTGCTTTTTGTGTAAATTATAAACAATATTATACTTTTATTATTAAAAACATTTTTAATAATAATGTATTATTGCGTAATTAAAAAATACTATTTATACACACAGAAAAAAATGCCAATGTATACTGACATCATAAAACATGTGATAATATAAAGAAAATTTAAAAGATATATTGCAAATGTTTACATAAAAAGGGAAAACTGTTTTTAAAATACCATTATACCTATAGCTAGAATTATAGTAATCAATGCTTATGTTTTCAATTTCAATGAAACCAATAAAATTTTAGAAACTATAAACAAGTCACACTAAAATAAATAGTAATTTTCACTTTTAAAATAAAGTAAACTAGTAAAAATATACAAACTAATATTAATTAATATAAAAAATCTAATAAACTACTGAAAAATTAAGAAAAAGAAAAAAACATCTTATTGGCAGTCTATATCTAATTGTATTAATATATATATATATATATATATATATATATATATATATATATATATATATATATATATATATATATATATATGTATATATATATATATATATATATATATATATATATATATATATATATATATATATATATATATATATATATATATATATATATATATATATATATATATATATATATATATATATATATATATGCTTGAGTAGGGTGTAGTGAAAAAACTTTTTTTTCGAAATTTAAAATTTAAATGTTATTTTCAGATGTCCATAGACATAAAAAATCTAATAAACTACTGAAAAATTAAGAAAAAGAAAAAAACATCTTATTGGCAGTCTATATCTAATTGTATTAATATATATATATATATATATATATATATATATATATATATATATATATATATATATATATATATATATATATATATATATATGTATATATATATATATATATATATATATATATATATATATATATATATATATATATATATATATATATATATATATATATATATATATATATATATATATATATATATGCTTGAGTAGGGTGTAGTGAAAAAACTTTTTTTTCGAAATTTAAAATTTAAATGTTATTTTCAGATGTCCATAGACATAAAAAATCTAATAAACTACTGAAAAATTAAGAAAAAGAAAAAAACATCTTATTGGCAGTCTATATCTAATTGTATTAATATATATATATATATATATATATATATATATATATATATATATTATATATATATATATATATATATATATATATATATATATATATATATATATATATATATATATATATATATAATGAGTATATATATATGATATATATATATATATATATATACTCATTAAATATATATATATATATCATATAGTAATATATATATATATATATATATATATATATATATATATATATATATATATATATATATATATATATATATATATATATATATATATATATATATATATATATATATATATATATATATATATGAGTAGGGTGTAGTGAAAAAACATTTTTTTCGAAATTTAAAATTTAAATGTTATTTTCAGATGTCCATAGACATATTAAGGTTTACTATGCAATTCTTTTTTTCACAACTTTAAAATAAATTACCAAAATGAAGTTTTAAATATTTTTTAATGATCAAATTAAATAGTTACTATTTTTGGTCGAAAACAGAATTAACGAAAACATCGTAAAAAAAACAAAAAACAGACTTATATAAATTAAATTAATACACATATTTTTTAACTACTAAATAAATTTTATTTTATCAATAAATTTTATTTTGTTTGTATAAAATATATTATTATAAAAATTATATTAAATATTTTTATAGCAAAACAAAAACCTTTAACTTTAACTTTTAATGGTCTGTAAAATTATTTTTTATTTATTTTATATAATTTGCAGTGTTTACGTTTTAAAATTATATTTGATTTTGTTGTGCAAAGTTTAAAGAGTTATTTAGTTATTTAAAGAAGAGTTTTAAATAAGTTCAGAGAAAAAATTAATAACTTTTAGGATAATTACTAAAATTTTGTAATTTTTCAATGTATTTTTGTTTATGTTTATGATTTAAAGAATCAAAAATAATCTAAAGTTGACTTTTTTGTTTTTAAATTGAATTTCTATACTTTTTATTAATTATATTTTATACCAAAATATTCACTTGAAAAATTTTGCAAACCAAGAATTTGTTTAATGATAAGTTACAACTAAATTGAAAAACTTGAAAAATTTTACAACTAATGTTGTTAGAAATGGAGTCCTTAGACACTAACCTTCAGTATGTTTCAAAAGAGATTGTTCACGAAGCTGCCAAAAAATCATCTTGTAAAGTTAGCAAAGTCTAATATTTTAATAAAATTGTTGTATAATATATATTTATTGTCTACTGTTTCATTATTATATTTTGCTATTTTAAATAATATTTTTTATTTATTTAGATTGTTGCACAGTATAAAAAAGTAAATATCAATATTCAAATTCAACCTAATCACTATATAGTTCAGAGAATTGAAAAAGATTGGAAAAGAGTTACTCAAACTGTTTGGGGAAGAGTGAAAAGTTCTCAAAAGAATAAGTTATATAATGAAATTGATGTATTGTTTGATATTCTTCGTTGCAAGCACATTATTATATGCAAGGAAGATCCAACTTGTTCTGACCCTAAATGTTCTCATTCTGCTATTTCTCCAACCTGTAATTGTCCATCCAATTTAAAAATTCCTAAAATAGAGCTGAAGTTTATCAAAGCTCAGAGATTGAAAATCGGAATGAAAAGTGTTTACCAAATACATTGTATAGATAAAAAAGAACACACTCGACTAGCGAAGCAATGCAAAAGAAAAGAATAACCTTTAATCTTCAAAAAATTAGAGGAGAAAAAAGTAGAGTTAAATAATTACAAGTTTTTTAATGAAGAAATAGAGGTAGATGTCATTGAGAAAGCGAACGTATCTTCTAACCAGTTTGTTGACACTGAAATTGATGACGGGATAAAGGAATCTGTCATCAATACAAATCACTTTCCTCTTCTTGCTCAAACAGTTTTAAGATACAGAACAAGTTACAGAGAAGCTGCTGCTATTTCTTCTGCAGTTCTTGTAGATCTTGGCATTGTTAATAAAACAAATGATAAATTGATTATTGACCACCATAAAATTCACAGGGAAACGAAAAAAGTAATGGAAAAAGTCCAGAAAGAAGATTTACAGTTGTATCAGTCAGAAGAAATAAAAGCATTATTTTTTGACAATAGAAAGAATTTAACTCTTATTAATAATCAAGATAAAACAAGATTAAAATATTATTCTAAAACAATAAAAATGGACTTCTACACTGTCGCTAGTGAACCAGGTGGAAAATATGTATTCCATTTCTCTCCTCTTAAGCCTGGCGTGGGCGAAAAACCTGCATTAATGATAGCTAAACCTATAGCAGATTGGTGTAGAAAATTTGATATTAACTTACAGTATATTGGAGCTGACTCTACAGCTACTAACACTGGAAGATTATGGGTAAATTATTAAATTGTGCTACACTACTTCCAGTAGCACAGGCATTTCCAACAATAACCATTGGTAAAAGACCAGTCGAATTAAGTAAAGATGTGATTGATGATCTTTCAACTGATCAGCTCTATGGTTATAAAATGGTTTTAGCTATACGTTCAGGTAACATGCCTATAGATCTTATAAAGATGGAGTGTGGTTCTGTTAATCACAGCAGATGGTTGACAACTGCAAATAGACTGATGCGAATTTGGGTGTCAGTTCATGGTCTGTCTGGGCAAAACTTTAGCAATTTAAGTTGTTTAGTTGAATATATTGTTGGTGTTTACTATCCAATGTGGTTTGATATAAAAGTGAGGTGGTCTTTTATTGAGGGTTCAAGACATGTGCTAGAAACCTTGAGATTAGTAAAAATGCAAAGCCAAGTTACTAGGAATATTGTTGAAAAATATATTATATTAGGAGCCTGGTTTTCTCACAGTGAAGCTGTTCTAACCACTTTGCTTTGTAGCTCTATAGTGGAAGAACAGATTTTTGCAGTAGATCGTATTCTGCAGATTAGAAGAGGTTTTGACAAAGGAGAAACATCTGTCCGAGAAAGGACTCATTCTGCTTTTTTAAACATAGATGCTAAGAATCTTACTGAGTTATGTTCTTGGACTCATAATGTATTTGGGCCGATTCAAACATGTAGTTTTTCTACTGAGACAATAGTTGATTTGAATGTGAATTCCATGGTTGTTGATTCCATACCATGCCACACACAGAGTATTGAGCGGGCTGTTAAACAAACAACAAGAGCTTGTGCTGCTGTCTATGGACACGATTAAAGAGATGGTTTTATTCGAGCAGGCTGTCATCACCGTAAACTTTTACCTAAAAATAATACCAAAAAGAACCTAAAACAGATGATTATATAATTTTTATATTTTTAATATGAGTGTATATATTCTTTACTTATTGGATCTTCACAAATTTATATTTTTTTATTTATACTAAATGGGGTCCATAACCAATAAAGGGCTCATTTTGCAGGTCTACTCTTTGTATAGTTTTTTTCTATTTTTGGAATGGGTTATGCCAAAAATTTTGATATATTATACCCAACCTATACGTGGCAAATAAGGATCTAGACTTAGTCTTAAAACTCAATTCCCCCCCCCCGACCATATATATATCATATATATCATATATATATGATATATATATATATATATATATATCATATATATATATATGATATATATATTTTAGCATATATATATGATATATATATATATGATATATATATTTTAGCATATATATATGATATATATATATATGATATATATATGCTAAAATATATATATATATATATATATATATATATATACATATATATATATATATATATATATATATATATATATATATATATATATATATATATATATATATATATATATATATATATATTTATTTATATTTTAGCTATTGTTTTTGAATTGAAAAAATAATTTAGTGCCACAGTTCAAAAAATATGCAATTTAGGTTTAAATATATATGATCTCAAAAGTTTCATTGGATTTAGGTTGCTAATATCATTTATTTTAAGGATCGAACTTTAAAAATAAAGATTTTTAATGTGTTCTCTATAAAAGCTGGACATCTGGCAACACTAGGTAATCTATGAAAAAAAAAAAATTTCAAATCTTTTGCATTTTCGGTGCCATTTTTGGGCTGTCTGAATTAAATTTGAATCACTGTTTCTAAATTTGCAACCAATTCTTTCACACTTCATTTGCAACTGCTCTAACTTTATCAGTGCAATCAGGAATTTATTTTTTCTTTAAATACAAATTTTTGTTTTGTTTTTTAATGTTTTTATGATATATAACTTATATTTTTATGATTATCACAATTGAATTTCTTTCCATTTTTTTATTTGAAGTTCAAGAGATCTTTCAGACAACTGATGTTACTAAACATCATCACTTACTATGCTTCTTCACTCATAAATTGTTAATTTTTTTTTTCTGAAAATTTTGTTAATTTAAATGAGTTGATAAAAAGTCATTGCAAAATGAAACCAACTAGTTTAATTGAACAAGTGTAAAAATTGTAATATGCATCCTAATGCTGTAACTAATGCTTTGACTTTAATCATCTTTAAAGAACCATCCAAAGTTATGTAGCAAAGTAGAAGAACAATTAACCATTTTGTAATACTGGATACTAGTTACAAAATTAATAAGTTTTTATTGCTTATCAAGTGTGCTAAATCCATTGAAACTTCCGGGGTAATATCATTTTATACCAGAAACACATATTTTTGAACTCTGGTGTGTTGGCTAAAGTTTTAGTTCAAAAAAAAAAGCTGTTGCTTATAGATTCTTAAAAGTCTGTACATCTAAAAAATGAATTTTACATAAAATACTGACTTAAAATATACATAAATGTATATATTTTCTGAATCTAGAATAAATTTTAAATAATATTAAAAAAATAAAAAGCAAAGTTTTGATTTTTAGTGTTTCTTATCCTATGAGCCACTTATAAGGTTATTGTTATGACTTTTTTTATTATTATGATTTTTATTGTTAATTTTTTTTCTCATAAAGTATGAATACTTTATATTATTTTTAAAATATTTTATGTTTAAGACTGTTTAGTCGATTACTACACCAAAAATGACTGTCAAATTGTGATTGCAAATACACTAAAGCATGCACCTGGATAAAAAGAGGGCAAAGGATAACATTTGTTCGAAGAGTCGTTTCTTTAAGAGGAGGAACAAGAAGTTTAATTTATAAAAATTCTTTCAAAATTATCGAAAATATATTTTTTAAAACGTTTATTTGGTTTGATTTTTTTTTTGTTGTTGCTGGTATTTTTAAGAAATACTGTGGGGTAAAAATTTAAGCATAAGGAAATAAAATGAAGTTATCAAACAACTAAAGACTTGGGTGCGAAAACGATGTAACTTTATTTTCGCAAATTATTTAGGAGAAAGAAAAAACTGAATAATTTTATAAGTAGGGAATACGTATTTTTCTACCAAATCATGTGTTTAATGACACAAGAAGTGCTTTAATCTGTAATTTTTTTATTTTTTTTTATACACCCATGTTTTCAATCAGAATTCGTCCATAAAAAACACTAGATTTATTTAAAAAGGAGATCTTTAGCTCTTTTACACGGCGATTTTTATTATACTTATGCGTTGTTTTGATTTTTTGTTTAACTTAAGGCTCTGCAAGCGAAAACTTTTTAGATTTTTTGTTTTGTTTATTAGTGAAATTTAGCGTTGCGTAATTTATGGACGATTCCTTACTTTTTTAATTCGTTTTAAAACACGACTTATGGACGTCTCAAAAATATCTTTTTAATGACGTCCTAAAAAGACATCGATTCCATTTGCTATTTAGCATAATTCTGAACGTCACAAAATGGCTTCATTACGACGTTAAAGATGTTTTATAACGTCAAATAAAAGTAACTTACTACGGGTTACCTAAAAACAAGCCAAGACGTGTTTTTAGTACGTTATTTGAAAATCTATAAGAATTAATTTTTGTAATTTATTAATTTTAAAGCAGCCGTGGAGGAGTAGTTAGAGTTCTGACCCAATCCAAAGGATTTGCATATTCATACTATCATTGCAAAAAAGCAATGATAGTTCTTTTTATGACAAGAATAAATGGATATCTTATTCTTGTCATAAAAAGATATTTCGGTTTAAATTCATACTGAAAACTGAAAATCGGAACGTTAAAAGATGTCCTGTCGACCTCATCTAAGTTATTCAAGCTATTCTTTCACACATGTACAGTTTTCATTATGCCATAAGTTTCCTATCTAGAAGTTGTTTCAAAAAAAATTTTGATTCAAAACTTTACATTTTGTTTTCTCTCTTTTTTTTTTTTTCAAGTCGTTTAAATTCAGTAAACCCAATTTGTTTAAGATTTGACAAGATATTTAAAAACAATATTATTAGGTTTCTCGCAAAAAAAGTTCTTTAAAACGTGTTCTAGGGATTCCAGCTAGCACACTACGTTGGGTTAACGTAGTATACTTGCAAAACAACAGTGACCCAACGTATTGTGCTAGTTGGGATAATCTACTATACTGTTAGACTTTTCCTGCAACCAATCTTTTTTGATAGTAACAAAGACAATGACGATTATATACATAGAATAAACAAAATATTTATATAAAATTCTCAAAGAAATAAACTCTAATAAAATTACCCTATAGACGGCAGTAATTTATGTATTAAAAACTATTTATTACTAACGTGGTTTAAAAACTGCATAGCAGTACACAGAACATCAAATAAATAAAATAATAAAGATTATTACTAATCAATCTGTAACAAAAATAATTAAATTTTCAAGCTAAGTAATACAAATGCATATATAAAACTACTTCAGTTCATCAAAAAAATAATTTATAACATATTTCTTAACAAGAGCGAACGATTTTGTTAAATATAAATAAGTTTTTTACCACTCAATCATCGGCATTGAAAATTGTTGAACTAAATAGCCAAGCATATTATAACCTTTTGATTTAAGACGAATCTTTCTCCAAAATTGAAGATTGAAACTTTCACATTAACATGTCAACGATCCATAAACCATTTTGCAAAATAATTTTTGGATTATTGGCATGTATTAAATAACAATAACACATATAAAGCAGAACTGTCTTTAAAAAATCATTTATGTATCAATTGAGAAGATAGAAGCCACGCAATACTAAGTCATATCTTTATGTTTTGAAGTCTTCCAGTAATATCCTTGTGTTTTAAATTCTTCTAAATAACAAAAATAACCACAAATCAAAATAAGAAAAAATTCTAAAAAAATTAAATAATCTATAAGATTTAAGATTCTATTATATATATATATAAGATATTAAATTTAAGATTTTAAAATTGAAAAAATTCGAAAAAAATATCTAAAAATATTTTTAAACCTTTCTTTTTTCAATTTAATAGGTATTAAACCTAGCATTATTTTTTTATTCCAAAACTAAGAAAAAAAATTTATATAAGCCTTTTGCTAGGGAAAGCCCAATAAACAATATGCAATTGAAGATACTAAAACATTTTCCTATAAAGAGTACAACAACAGGTAAAAGATTACTACGCCTGTCCAACAACATCGCCAGTCCAATATCATCTATACACTTTTGTCCAAGATAATCTGTATTTTTTTTTTACTCTAACAACATCTGTGCAATATCATCTGAAAATTCAACGATCCTGTATAACATCTTTAGGAAGATGTAACTTTTCTCTAAGTCCAATAACATCTGGAAGAATATTCTCCAGATGTAGTTACATCTGAAAATTCCATCTGGTTAAAATAATGCATTATGAGTTAATATTTTTTCCAGATGTAATTTCATCCAAAAAAAATCCTATATGTAACTACATCTGGTTAAAATAATGCATTATTGGTTAACTTTTTTTTCCAGAAGTAATTACATCTGAAAAACAATCCCATATGTAAATACATTAGTTTTTGTTTCTAATAATTTTTGTTGTGCAATATTTTTTTAAAAAGTAACACTTTCAAAGTTTAAGTCACAAATGGAATATGTAAACAAATTATTAAGGGCATTTTAAAATTAAAATAGTTGTATACGTTATATATTCTTAATTGTTTAACAAATACCATAATGAAATAGATCATTAAAATTTCTAAATTAAAAAAAAGAAAAGAATGAGTTAATATAGCTTTGATGAGCTAATTAAAGTTTTAGTTGTAGATAATAAAAATATAGATAAGTTTATTTATAAATACACTGGTCAACTAAGTATTTTTTCAGCTGATATAATTATGTCTCTATTTAATTCAAGCATGCTAAATCCAAAAATCACATTAGTTTTTATCCTATACGCCCAAATGTCTTGGAATATTCGAAAAACACTTTTAGTGTAAATGCTGCTTTTTGTATAAAGAAATATAAAACATAACATTAATAAGATATGGTTACAAGTGTTTAGAAATAATGAGTGAGCTTGGACTGTTATGAGTCTCTTGAGTGTCTCTTTTTAAAAACCAACAATAACTGGCCATTATAGTTTCATTCTATTTGCCTTGATACCTCTTCTCTATGGTACAAATCTCCTGATGAAAGCTTTTACCATGTTTGTCTGAAATTGCACCTAAATTTTCTGGGAAAAAGGAAAAAGAATATTAGAAATGTAGCTTTAACAACATTCGACAACCCAGTTCTTGATAATGCTTCACAAGACTTTCTACCAGATTCTTGAAACCATCTGCCCTGTTGTTTTCCAGGAAGTTATGAACCACAGCTTTAAATGACTGCCAAGCATTGCATTCAGCTGGTGTAAAAGTTTCCTCAAATTTCCTATCCTTCAGGAGCTCTTTTATTTGAGGCCCATCAAACACACCTTTAATCTTTGCCTCAGATGATTGATTTGAATGATTCAAGAGAACTTTATTTGGACTTAAAGCAGCCATTTTTATTCATTGCTTTTATAAAACATTTTACCAAACCCAATTTGATATGCAAAGGAGGAAGCACAATTTTCAGCCATTCAACAAGTTAAATGTGTTTAACGTTGTGGTATTCTAGGCTATATATTCTGTTTGTTTGGGCCATATCTTCTTCACATAATGATTTTTAGTGTCTCGGCTATCCCAAAGGCAGAGGAAACACATATACTTAGTGAAACCCAATTGCAGTCCGAGCAAATGGGCAATTACTTTAAGGTCACTACAAATAATCCACTTGTGATTGGCATAGCTAACACAATCAAGTACAGTTTTCATTATGCCGTAAGCAGTGGAGTCCCACTGTATGAGCTATTGGAATGGAAGATTATTCCAAAATGAATTAATACTGCCTTTAGAGGGTACTTTGAGGAGTCGATAAAGAAAGGCTATTGATTAGAGGAATAGACATATCCAAGTTCAGTTAATAATCCTTCAATATTTGTACAAAAGGTGATACTATTTTGTTTGATAAAATATTTTGAGTATCTTTCATCTCTGTTTCGGTAAATGGTCACTTTGGTGTCAGGTGTTAACAAATGTCACTCTTGTAGTCAAGAACCCAGAATCTCAGCATTTGATTTTGATAGATGTAAGTCTCTGATTAGATTGCTTAGCTCCTGCTGGTTAATAAAATGTGGAGCTGATTCCGTTTCAGACATAAAGCCATCATCATCATTTTCTTTATTTGATTTGTCTGATCTGGAGAAGGCAAGAGGTTGAATACACTTGGTGGAGTTGGAATAGACAGACTGTCACTGTGAGGTACTCGCAACTTTGCTGATTCACAAATTGGATACGTTATTTTATCCTTTGTCTTTAGAGAATGTCCCTCGATTTTTGTTGAACAAAAATAGCAGTTGGTGGTATGATCTCGTGGCTCCTTCCATATCATAGGAATGGCAAATGGCATGACAGTTGGTCTTTTTTCATCCAGCCATTTAAAAAAACACGTAGCAGTTGGTGCAATTATACAGAGGCGCCCATTTTTTGCCATGATTTCGCACCATATATCCAAAATAGAAGTCGTAAGCATTTTGATTTCATTTTTCTCTTCTGTCTTTTAGTGACATAATGATCAGAAGTGTAACAGAAAGTGTTTGAACTATTTATACAATATCGTCTGCAGATTTAAGACATCCTACAATAAAATACAAATGGTATCTATTTTTTTACTTTATTTTTTACTGTAAATTGAATAGAAATATAAACTTACATTTACACTATTTAAAAAAAGAATGTTTGAAATTGAAAGTATGCAAAAACTATAACTTCAAACTGATATAAGATGAAAAAAAAAAAATTTTTAATTTCAGAAAAATCTGGATGTGTAGGATTAAAATGGATTCCATTTTCTTAATTAGCTCAAAAATCTGATATAGAAAAACCTAATTCTGTTAATTGAATCTAAAAAAGTTTTATTTTGTTACCCGTGATATTGACAAAATTAATAATAAAATAAATAAAAATCAATTAGTCAACTTTCCAACTCGCTTCCCAGACAACCTGAATCATTTACCTTCTCTACTCGACTTATGTCTTGTTTCTGATCCTAGTCAGTGCTTAGTTTCTCCACATTCACCCTTAAGTGCCTCTGATCACATTTTGATCTCTTTAAAACTATTATCTCATTCTTCTTTATCATCAGAATCCCCCTATCATTGTACATTTTACAACTACCTTAAAGTTTACTAGGACTCTTTCCGTGATTTTCTTTGCGTCAACAGGAAGACAAAAGATTTTCACAAATCTTTTATCTTCCTGTTGACAAATGTACTTCTTACATAACTTCGTAGATACAGGCTGGCATGGAATCCTTTATTCCCTCTCGACAATTCCAGCTCAAGCCTCACTCTTCTCTATGATATTCCTCACATTGTGCTGCTGCAATCGCCAATCAAAACCATTACTTACATATCTATCAGCAAAACAATTTTCCAGAAAATAGACGTCTGTTTGTTACTGCTAAGAACCATTGTAAAAAGGTTTTGTTTAACGCCAAAGCCCGCTATTCTCAGGTCATGAAATCTCGTATTTTATCACAAAAATTAGGCTCTCGTGACTTCTGGAGAATCTTTATTAGTATCAATAGTAAGAGGGAGTCTGTAACTCCACCTTTCTTGTATGCTCAGACGTCACTTCACCTAAAGACAAAGCTGAGTTGTTTACTAAGAACTTTTCATCAAAATCATCTCTTGATTCCACTAGTTGCGTTCTACCTGATATACCCGCCAAACAGGTTGATCCATTGCTTGACATCCGTATCATTCCAGTTTCTGTATCTTAAGTGATTTCCTGCTTAAACTCTTCTACAGCTTGTGGCCCGGACAACATTCCTGTTATAGTCTTGCAGAATTGTTCTCCGGAGCTATTGTCTATCCTTTCAAAACTATTCAACATGTGCTTATCAGAGTCTTGTTTTCCAGCCTGCTGGAAAGCAGCATCTGTTATCCCTATTTTTAAAAATTCTAAAGAGCGATCTGATTTGTCTAACTACCGTCCCATCAGTCTTCTTCCTATCATAAGCAAGGTTTTTGAATCTTTAATTAACAAACAATCTCTCATCTTGAATCTAATAACTTACTTTCTGATCATCAATATGGATTTCGATCTTCTCGTTCTACGGCTGATTTGCTGACAGTATTAACCGATAGGTTTTATCATGCATTAGATAAGGGTGGAGAGGTTAAGACCATTGCTCTTGGCATTTCTAAAGCATTTGATAAAGTTTGGCATGCTGGTCTTCTCTATAAGCTTTTTTCTTACAGTCTATCTGGTAACATCTTTAAGATTATTGAATCCTTCCTTTCCAATCGTAGTATAAAAGTTGTCCTTGATGGACAGTACTCTTATTATTCTGTAACCTCAGGGGTTTCTCAAGGTTCAATCCTTATTCTGTAACCTCAGGGGTTCCTCAAGTTCAATCCTTATTCTGTAACCTCAGGGGTTCCTCAAGGTTCAATCCTTGGCCCTCTTTTTTTAATTTACATTAACAATCTTCCAGATATTCTCACACCTATAGTGACATTGTTCACTGATGATACTACAATTTATTCTTGTCATGATAACAAGTCAACTCTCTCTAATTGCTTGGAGGGGGCATTTGAACTTGAAAAGGATCTCACTTCTGCTACAGCATGGGGCTCACAGTGGCTGGTGAACTTTATTTCAGATAAAACTCAATTTTTTTCGGCCAATCGTCATCGCAATAATTTACACCTTCCTATATTTATGAATGATAATGTACTCGATGATTCATCTACCATTCATCTACTAGAATTAACTCTTTTGATCTTTCTTGGAAACCATATATCAAATCCGTTGTAAAATTAGCATCTGCTAAAGTTGCATCTCATCAGCTTGACACTTTCTTACTCTGGATTCTATTCTCTATCTCTATAAATCTCAAATCCAACATGGAATACTGTTGCCATATCTGGGGCATAAGAGACACTGCTATAAAGAGCTAGCGTCTCTTGTGCCATCTACTAAAATTCATTCTCATTTTACACATCATTCAATTAAGTTTCATCCTTTTTCTGATACTGCTCCCAAGTGCTCTAAAAACTCTTATTCATCTAGTTTTTTTCCTCGAACATCAGTTCTTTGGAATTTGCTTCCTTCATCTTGCTTTCCTGATTTATACAACTTGCAATCTTTTAAGTCGTCTGTCAATTATCTTGCTCTACAATCTTTATTTTTTCTCTTCCAGTAACTTCCAACACTAATTAGTGGTTGGTTGCAGCCTTGTTGGAAGCGAAGATGTTTAAAAAAAGAAATTAACAAAAGACTTTATAAAACAACAAATAAATGCTATAAATCAAGATTAAAGAGATTCCAAAAGTTATTCCAACCAACCATTTTGTCACAAGCATATAGTTAACAAAAAACTCTGTTTTTGATAAACCAACTTCTTCCATGTCCAAACTGCTTTAGGATTGTGGAAAATACTATGGAAAAGTCTCTGGCTTTTTTATTTAAAGTTTTTTTACGAAACGTCTTGGTATCAGGCTGGCAAGGAATTTATTATTTCCTTTTGACAATTCAAACTGCTTTGTCAGTAATTGTGAGTGTATGTTCCCACTTCCCAACCAAGCCTGCATATCTGGAGCAGATCTTCCAATGATGCCCTTTCTCTTTTAGACAAGGTGCAAAAACGTAGTTGGCCTTGCTCTTGCAGCCAACCTCTAACCATTATCACATTGTTGTAATGTTGCTTCTCTTTCTCTTTACTATAAATACTATAATGGGCACTGCTCTAAAGAGCTAGTGTCTCTTATACCATTTACTAAAATTCATTCTTGTGTTACTTGTCATTCAATTAATTATTATTTTTTTACTGTGACTGTTCCTAAGTGCTCCAAAAAATCTTTTAGTCTAGTTTTTTTCCTCAAAAATCAGTCCTTTGGAATTCACTTTCTACATCTTGTTTTTCTGATTCATATAACTTGGAATCTTTTAAGTTGCTGTTAATCATTATCTTCCTCAGCAAATTTCATTTTTTCTCTTCCAACAACTTTTAACTCTAATAGTGTTTGCTTGCACCCTTGTTGGAATTGAAAATGTTGAAAAAAGTAATAATAATTGCTTGATGAGAAAAAAACCATGAAACAGGATGGTTTTTGAGTAGTTTCTGACAACCATTTTCTTCATTGTATCTTTTTTCATAATATTCTTGTGTAGAAAAAAAGTAAAATTGACGGAAAGGTACTTAAAAAAGCTTGCTGTGCACTCAATGTACTTAAGGAAGGAACTGTAAAATTTAAAACCTTCCTAATTGTTTGTTTTACTTATCAAGGAAAATTTTTTAACTTAAATGCCTGTGTTTGTATTTAATGTTTCCAATGTTCCTGTTTGCACCTTATATTAAAATTAAAAGTGAGGGACATATTAAAAAGTTATTTATTATGAAAAATATCTTGAATTTCCTGATTTTTTTCCTACTATTTAGTGTGAATAATTTGTTAATAAATCAATTTTAAATAGTTTATTTGAAATATCTCACTCATTGCAAACTGAAAATATTATTCTAATTCTATTATTTAATGAAAAAAGCATAAGATTTATAAAATTTTATATTAAAAATTGAGGTATCAAAAAGAAATCAAAGTTTAGAACTTTTTATAACAATTAGTTTTCAGGTTTTTTTTTCTTTAATACTTTTCGTGTTTTTTCAAACAACAGCACTTTATATCAACTTTTTTATATCAAGTTAAAAAAATGAGCAATATTGCAAAGATTTAAATATAATCTTTTTTAAAAAATTGTTTCAAAAATCGAGTAGCATCCCATCCTGCCAAACTGATAGTTGTCTACAAGTAGAATTGTTTTAGACATTAAAAGTTTATATAAACAATGCGTATTAAATGTACTTTTTTACCTTATAAAAACTAACCTTGAAGGAAAATTTTCAGTAAACATAAACACACAAACAAACATTATGTACATATACTCTATTTTTACAAATCAGAATCAGACAAACAATGCAGCTATATTATTTGTCTGACTGCTTTACTTAAATTAAAAAAAATTATATATATGTAAATGAATGTATTAAATTTTAATTGGATCAAAAAAACCTATCAAACTTTTGATAAAACTTAGCTAATAGTTGCTTCAACTCCTCAATTAAACAATAATATTCTTTTATTCAAAATAAAAAGTAAACTTTAATATATATAAAAACAGGGTAAAAGTATAAACCACTCCAAAAGATATAATTAGAAAAAGCCAATCTTGGGACTATCAATTTGATTGTTTTTTTGTTTTTTTTTAAACCATTTTTAGCAAGATCTTCCTCATCTGTTATTGTTTTTACTTATCTGTTGTAAAGGCAACTTTATTTAGAAAAGATTTTTATGGTATCTAAACTTAACAAGATTAGAATATTCAAATAAATATATATATATATATATATATATATATATATATATATATATATATATATATATATATATGGCGCTACTCGACTTTCTCCCCCCCCTTCCTGTTTTTATGATTGATTTTCATAGAGTATATTATACTGATTCTAAATCATATAAAAACATAGGTCTGAAAACTTGAGGAAAGTACTCTAAACTGATGTTAAAGTATAAAAATCCACATTAAAAAACGCTAATATTCCACCATCTTTTTAAAAACATTTTAACACTGTTTTTAAAATTTAGGTAATTAATTTTTTAACTAACGACCCGGTTTTTATTGTTGTTTTTATATTTTATGATGTACATACATCGACTGACATATAGGAATTGGCGCAACTAAATGTACATGCATCGACTGACAAATAGGAATTGGCGCAACTAAATGTACATGTATCGACTGACAAATAGGAATTGGCGCGATTAAATATACATACATCGACTGACAAATAGGAATTGGCGTAAATAAATGTACATATCTACTGACAAATAGGAATTGGCGCAATTAAATTACATGATTTTGGTCAGGGTTTGGTTGGGGCAGGAAATCAATAAAAAATGCGTTTTAAATTGAAGCGTCAATAGAAACCAGGGTTTTTCAAAGTATATATATATATATATATATATATATATATATATATATATATATATATATATATATATATATATATATATACTTTGAAATATATATATATATATATATATATATATATATATATATATATATATATATATATATATATATACTTTGAATATATATATATATATATATATATATATATATATATATATATATATATATATATATATATATATATATATATATATATATATATATATATATATAGGGGTGATTGATCTTCCCTATATTTAAATATATGCATTCAAATTATAGCTTATTAAATAATGTATGTTGTTCTCCTTTCAAATTAAAATTTGTAAAAATAAAACTTTTAAATAACATCATTGGTTACTAGTTTGAGCTTAAAAGCCTTAAAAAAAATTGTAAACTAAATGTTTTACATATCTATCTGAACTCATAACTTCAAAACAAAGTAGAAGATCAACAGACAGTAAGTTTGTTTGGTTTAAAATCTGAACCTTGCTTGACATAAAGTATTGGATCCTATCTGCAACTTGTATTTGAAACAGCAATCTATATTAAACAAAAAGTTGACCATTTTCAGGTGCTTGCTTGACTGAACTTTAAATGATCTTAAATTACTTTATCACAATTGCTATTGGCGTTGAACTAAATTTCCATTTCCAAATTCATATACTTGTTTATAGTAAATGAACAACAACAGAACATAAATCTATTTGATAAAAACATTTTACCACGCATGACCAATAATTAAATATTCACACAAAACCATTGCATAAAACAAATAATTTAACAATGCTTTTTGCATCTTAAATACTTAATTATTCGCCAAAAAATAAACATTACGTCACCTAACTTTACGCTATGGAATCATGTTTCTACCCGCTGAAATTTCCTGACAAATGGTAGGTTAATTCCTAAAGCAGTTTCTAAAATACGTTGCGATCATAAGCACTAAGTCATGTAATAATTGAATTCTTACTTATATGTGTTTAATGCTTTTATGTGTTTAATGCTTAGCTTTGTGTGTTTAATTTTAAATTTTGGCTTTAAATTTGAAAAAAGTAATAAGATTTTTTTGTTTTTTACAAATTACCGATGGAGATGGATAAAGATAAACAGAAAGGCCTTGATTGGTTTGTTAATTTAAATTCAGAGCTAAGGCGTGAAAATCAGGAATTAAATTTTAAAAATAAAAAACTAGAAACAGAGTTATTTTTCTATAAAAAAAGTTCAGAAGAATCAAAAGAAACAATTTCGAGGATATTAAAGAAAAACGATTCTAATGAAATGAGCTATATATTTTTAAATGAATCAGCAAGAAAATTTCTAAAATACTTATCTGAAGAAAGCTGTAAGATGAAAGAAATCATTAAAAACAAAGATATCTCCTTAAATGTTTCTAGTTTCATTGAACAAAAAATAAAAATTGAGGATTTGCAAAACCAGATTGATAGTCGGAATATTGAAATCAGTACTCTTAAAAAACAAGTTGAAAACAATAATGAAGTTAGTAGTCTTTACTCAAAAATATCTTCTTTGAGCATCGAGAACTTTAATTTAAAAATAGAATTGTTAAGTAAACAAAATGCTATGGACTATTTACAGACATCTTTAAAAGGGTTTCAAAGTAACCTTGTTAAAATTTTTTGCGATTTGTACAAAGTATATGGCAACACCTTATTAAATAAGTTAAAAAGTGATTTGATATTTTCTGAATGTCTTGTACCAGAATTCTCCTTTGATGATAATAAAAATCAAAATTTGAATGATGAACTTAATCAATGCAAAAAAGTCATTAAAGATTTATCAAATCAGATAAATCTTTTAAAAGATGAACTTAATCAACACAAAAAAGTCATTGAAGATTTATCAAATGATAAAAAAGAAAATGAGCAAACATTGAACGCTGTTCTTAATGAAATTGTAAGCTACTTATAATTTTTTTAGTTTTAAGTATCTTTAAAAAGAATTATACCTACTTACATACTTACATACTACCATAGGGCTAGTGATTGAGTGCTATTGCTGCCCGTGCAAATGATTTTTTTTGTGACAACTTGACCACAATTGCTTACATGTTTTGATAATTTAAATATTTTAAAAATGCGCTGAAAATAGAAATGCTAAGCTCAAAAAGAAAGTAATATTTAAAAAACAATTTAAGTAAAAACAATTCCTTGCGAAAAAGAAATATATAAGCACTATAGTAAAAATAAAAAAACTTAAACTCAAAGCCAAACTTTTTTTACATTTTTAATTGCGTTTGAAATATGTTATTAAAACTTATCTTTTTAAACGTTTTAATAAAGTTATGCAAAACGCTTTTAATTTAAGTAACAAATTACTACTAATTGTTTTGCTTTTTTTTTTTTTTTTTTTAAAGTTTTCAAAAAAAAATTAAAAAATTTATGTAGTCTTTTTAAAATAATTTAAGTTTTAATTCTCTAATTTTTAATAACTTCATTCTCTAATTAGTAAGTCAAGTGAAAAAAGGTTTTAAACTTTTTTTATTTGTAATAACAGAAAGAAAAAAAAACTAGCAATTTAATTTAATTTTTAGTTGAGCATTACAAGCAATTTGTAACTTTATTAAAAAGTGTTTCACATAATAAATTAAAAGTTAATATAAAAGATTTACACTCATTCCTTGCCTGATGAAAAAAAAAAAAAAAAAGTTTTTTTCAAAAAATAAAGTGCTTAGAAGATTTTGAATAATTGTATGTTTAATTATAAAAATTAATCGTATGAGCATTACAAAATACTTTAAAACTTTTTCATTAATCAACAAAATACATGCTTATATAAGTAAATAAAGTTATTTTATATTTTTGTATAATTCATATAAAATGTCCCTAAAGGAGATCTAAGCAAATTATCACAAAAAAAGTTCTGAACTTATTCATAAATTAAAGTAACTTAATAAATATTCTTTCAAATAATGTTTTACAGTAAAAAAATGAAAGTTAAAAGATTAAATGTTTTTAAAAGCATTGTATTCTTTTAATTTGTGTTTTTGTGGTTTTTTAATCCTAAATAGTTCCACAATTAAATTAATGGGTTTTGTTATAATCTAACCTTAATTTTATCAGTTTAAGTACCACAGACAATCCAAGAGCGTTTTTTACCACAAACTGTATATCTAATTCCTTTAAGATAGGTACATATAAATATATTTTTGCAATGTATATGTTAATTAACTTTTTTAGTCAATTCTCATCTAAAAAATAAGAAAAGTTTAGAAAAAAAAACAAACAGTTTATATACTAAACTAAGACAAATATAAAGAAAATAACTTCCTGATTTTTTCTATATTTTTTTTTGCATGTTTTCAAGATTTTTAAAATACGACTCGGATAATATCTGTGAGTGACAAATAGGGCAATATTTATACATTTTTTTTTCTTTTTTTTTTTCAAAAAAATGTGGAGGTGGAATAGAAAGTCTGTATTTTATTCTGATCAGTGATAAATGTATTGCTCATTCTTTATTTCCACATATGTATGGCCTTTTATTACCTAAACAAAATATTGAAATTTGAGTTATAATTGTTTAATTTGTTTAAATTTTTTGAATTATTATTTATTGAAATAGGGTAATCAAAAAGTTTTGAACAACAAAATACAAGAGTTGGAGCGTCAGTTATTTTTTGCAAACAAAGATAAAGAATCTGTAAGTCTTATTTTATGTTGTTAATTGTAATTATTTATTAATTTATTAATTAAGAATAATTATATAGTTGTTAACTTGTATACTGTTTGTTAACTAATTGTTTTAAAAAGTCATAAAACTTTTTAAAACAATTCTTCATTTTAAAAGTCAATGTGGCGAATTAAATAAAAAATTGGTATTTACTCATTTTTTGTTAACTATTATAATATATCTTTATAATAACTTTGAACAGTCAAGTTAAAATTTAGAATTAAATGAATTTAAAATGGTACCAAATTAAAAAGGCAGAATTAAAATGTCTGAGGGATTTGGTCGGGGAAGCATGTAATATATTGGTATATACAATATATAGACCTTCTTTGTGAAATAAGCTAAATGGTTAAAAAGAGAAAGAAAAAAAAAAGGAATTAACCAGTGACAATAAAGATTTGTTGTTTATTTGAAAGAAATCCTGGCTTGTCAAATAGGGAATGATAAATACAAAGTTTCTGATTTTTTTTCAAAAGGATTTCTTTTAAATAAACAACAAATCTTTATTGTCACTGGTTAATTCCTATTTATTTTTTTCCTCTTTTTAGGTCTATATATTGTATATAGACCTATTAATATATTAAATGCTTTTCAAATAGGAAATGATAAATACAAAGTTTCTGATATTTTGGTAAAGTAAAGAAAGAATTATTACAATTAAAAGTCTTTCCAAGCAATTAAATACCCTAATCACTTTAACAAACAAAATTCCAGTCCTTGTTTAACTATGATAAAAAGTGGTCAAGAAAATAATATTTGTACCAAGAAAGCTTAAATCATAAAATTTTCCTTAATTTTGTGTCATCAAAAATTACTGAGATGTTAGGAAAGGACATTTTTGTAAAACAGTGATATCTATTTATTCAGTACAATTAATTTAGTAAAATTTGATGCAAAAGTATCACCTATGATAAACAGGAAAGTTATATTGGCACTATCATCATTATGTTATGCAATCAAAGTCTTTGTCATGTTATTCAGTTTAATTAACGTTAGTCTAGTGAAGTTTTAGTTTCTTTCCTTATTATTTAGAATAATTCATCATATATTTTTGTTTTTAATAAAATAATTTCAATTTAAAATTGTACATTTTTTTAGATAGACTTAAAATTTCAAACTGTAACTGACAACGCTTATAATTTTTTTCTTACTTATTTGACAACAGCTGTTTTGATGTTATTACAATTTATAAGCAATTTAAAAATCATTATGTTATGAATAACTATTGATCTATTTAAAAAAATTTATTTTATGCAAAGTCTTTAAATAAAAACAAATCAAAAATTAATTATAAAGATCGTTTAAAAATAATTGCGTTATGTGTAAACATAGTCTATAGAAATATACTATTAAAATATAGTCTATAGAAATATACCTATATTTATATTTAAAATATAAATATAGGTATATTTCTATAGACTATGGTGTAAATTAAATGTTATATTTAATTTTTTTTTATTAGGTATATATTTATATAATAAATTTAAACGTTTGAAACTATTTTTCCATGTCTTCCTAAAAATCTTTTAAAAGATTATTTTTTTAAGTTACTTTAAATTATGAATAAGTTAAATTAAATTAAATCTTCCTATTATTTAATTGCTTAATTTTCATTTTTTTGTTTCTGTTTATACAATTGTTAAAAAAGTTTTTTTTTGAAACTTGACTTACTAATTAAATCATGAAATGATTAAAAATTGCGATATTTTAAAAAAAAATGTTTTTTTTTAAACAATCGCAATTTTTAATCATTTCATGATTTAATTACTAATTAAATCATGAAATGATTAAAAATTGCGATATTTTAAAAAAAAATGTTTTTTTTTAAACAATCTTTTTTTGCAACTTTTTGAAAAAAAATGTTTATACAAAATAAAAATATTAAATTTCTCTTTTGTTTTCAATAATAAAAAAATTTGTTAAACATTCATTTATTAAACAATCATTTATTAAACAATCAATAGAAGTATTTTGTAAAAGCGATAACTTTTATCAAATATTTTAAAAGATCAGTTTTAAAGTAATTTTTTTCAAATGCAATTAAAAACGTAACAAAAAGTAATTTCTACTTCAAGTTTTTTTAGTTTCATTTTAAAGCTAATTTATTTACTTTTTTGTAAGGAATTGTTTTGCCTTAGTTTTTTTAATTTTTTTCCAAGTTTAGGTTAACGTTTCTTTAAAGTGCATTTCTAAAACATTTAAATCATCAAAACATTTAAAACAGTCGTGGTCAATTAACAAAAAAAAATCATTTGCGTGGCAAAATCAGCAAAAGCGTTTGATCGCACGCCATTTATGTCCAAACTTTATTTTGTAAAATTTAATTCCTGTCGGTCAAAATATCCGATCATAATTACTGTTGGTTAGAAAACAATTACAACAAGTTACATTTGCTGTGCTGCTTTATTTAATGCCAAAGTTATTGATATTAGAAAATAGTCAGTATAAATTCTTGTTACATTTTATGAACATCAAAGTCTCAAATTTGTGGGCCTTGAGTCTGGTTCTTTCAGGATGATAGATCTTGCCCGCAATACTGAAAACTTTATCTACTGGTGCAGATGTCAATCAGGGTTAGAATTCAAGGTTAAATTCAATTTTGAAAAGTACACGTAATAATAGCTATAATTGCATAGTATTGTAATATTATTTCACTTACCGACAGGTGAGTACAAAGGTTTGAATTTGCCTTTATTGAGTATGAAACTAACTCTCCCCATGTTTTGCATTTTATTTTTACATTGTCACCATTTGGTTTTGAGCTACCTTCATCAGTGATAGAATCAATTTCATAATATTCGAAAGTTAAAGCTGCATCTGACTTTTATTCATTATAGCTTACATGTAAACAGTAAAATGATTTAATTAATATAAATTAAACAGATTCATGAAAAGTAAATGTAATTGAAATATTTCAATTACACCAAGGCAATTACAATTACACATGGGGCAATTACAATTACAGTTACATGTAATTGGTTAAAGAAATAAACCCATTATATATACAATTACTTTATAAATTGTAATTAATTACAATTAATTAGAATTAGAATTGTAATTACCCATGACTGACATATATATATATATATATATATATATATATATATATATATATATATATATATATATATATATATATATATATATATATATATATATATATATATATATATCAGACATATATCCCTTTATCTTAATTTTTTTCTATGAATTGTCAACCGATATGCATGCAAGTTATAATCAAAATAATTGTTGCGTTGTGGGGTAATAAAAATCACAAAAAAAATTTTTCTATGTGTCTTTATTAACATGAGAGTATATTTGATATACAAAAGTTGATATACCAAATTTTTTAAATTGGAATATATCTATAGACACAGTCATATTTTTGACATTAAAAGATGGAAATTATTAATGCGTATATCCTCCATTACACTGTATCACCTTAAAAATTCTGCCTTTCATACAGCAAATTTTTTAAAAAATTATTCCGTTTTTTTTTTTTTTCTTAAAAAAATGTTATAAAAATGGAAAAAAAAAATCTCAATTTTTGTTTTTCCTCTCAAAAAGAAAAAAAGGGGATTTTGTCTGGAGTAAAGATGGCATTTTAAATAAACACTATAGGCCGGGTGAATAAAAATGTGCATTTGCTTTTACTTTGTAATTGGTCAGCTTTAATGTAATAAAAACTTCAGCAGTGAATAAAAACTTCAAGAGTTTTGCTGAAGTTTTTATTCACTGCTGAAGTTTTTATTATATTAAAGCGTGAATAAAAACTTCAGCAGTTTTGCTCAAGTTTTTATTCACGTAAAGTTAAGCAATTTACTCAGTAATTGTTCAGCTTTACGTAAATAAAAATATAGCTGAAATTCTTTAACTTTTTATTCACGTAAAGCTGACCATTTACTGAGTAAAAGCAATTGCTCGTTTTTATTCACCCGGCCTTATAACACTCATGAACAGAAAATATAATAAATGAATTTTTAATTGAAAAAATTTTGAACTATTTTGAATTGTTATTTATTGAAAATAGAAAATCCAAGAATTTTCGAACACCAAAATACCAGAGTTAGAGCGTCAGTTAAAATTAGAAATTGAAGGAAAAAATTTTATAAGTCTTTTATTCAATATAGCTAATTATATTTAGTTTAATTTTTATTAAACATAATTATGTAATTTTTAACTTGTATACTGGTTTATATTTTTTTTAGTTTAAAGAAAGATGTGCTGAATTGAATAAAAAATTGGTATTTATTTATCTTTTTTGTTAATTTTTATGATATAAAAATATAAACAAACTCACTTATCTAACAAAATTTTTTTAAACTCTAATGGATATATCTTCTAATTAGTCATAACATTATTGTTAAGCTTTCTTAACCTTTCTTTTTTAATTTGTTTAACCTTTCCAAGTAGTCCTAAAAGTAATCAAAATAATGCTAAAATGAAATGAAAAGAAAAAAACCAATTGGCAGCTATTTTAATAACCCTAGACCTGGTTAAAAACTATATTTGCTAGGATTATTATTCTTGACTCAAAGAAAATTCAAAAAAGTTATATATATATATATATATATATATATATATATATATATATATATATATATATATATATATATATATATATATATATATATATATATATATATATATATATTCTCTTTATCGTGCTCGCCATTTCCTTACTTCTGATTTCATTCTCTACCTCTACAAATCTCTTATTCATTCCTGTATGGAATACTGTTGTCATATTTGGGCTGGTTCTTCTAACGATTCACTTTCTCTTCTTGACAAGGTCCAAAAACGCATTGAAAATGCTGTTGGACCTGGACTATCTGCTAAGCTTGAACCTCTTTCCCATCGTCGTAAAGTTGCATCTCTTTCTCTTTTCTACAGATAGTATCATGGTCACTGCTCAAAGGAGTTATCATCTCTAGTTCCATCAACTAAAATTCATTCTCGTTTTACTCGTCATTCAGCTAAGTCTCATTCGTTTACTGTATCTGTCCCTGCATTCTCTAAAAACTTTTATTCATCTAGTTTTTTTCCCCGCACTTCAATCCTTTGGAACTCTCCCATCTTCATGTTTTCCTGACTCATACAACCTTCAACTTTTCAAGTCTTCTGTCAACCGTTTCCTTGCTCTGTAACTCTGTTCTTTTTTTTTCCTAGTAACTCCCAACTTAATAGTGGTTGCTTGCAGCCTTGTTGGGAGTGAATGCAAATAAAAAATATATATATATATATATATATATATATATATATATATATATATATATATATATATATATATATATATATATATATATATATATATATATATATATATATATACATACAATCTCACTCCTTTTATTTAGTAGATTACTATTTTTATAATTTAGGATTTCATATTTTTTGGTGAGACATAATTCACAAGATTTGGATGTAGGATTATATGCTTTACATTGCCTGAGAATTTTCCACTTAACTATAGGAACTAAATTGGCTTCTTTTATTTTCCATACCTGCTTTGACAGCTCAGTATCATTTTTGTATTTTGGGATGTTAAAAGGTTTAACGTGGTTAGCGTATCTCAATACGTGGTTAGCGTATTTCGTTAGGAGATGAATCACTAGTGGTGGTTACAGTTGCTTGGTATACAATGTTGCTTGTTAAACATCTATTGGACAACGGGCAGAAATTTTTATCTAAGCAGTTACAATTTTCTTGATTAGAGTTTGTATCTTTCTATAAAATGTATTTGTTGTGCGAATTTATGATTGATTTCACACTTGGCATACAACTGTAGCTAACTTTGACTGTGTTCCTGTTAAAGATTACAAACTACATAAAATCTTTAACAGGAACACATCCTAAATTATAAAAAAAAAAATCTACTAAATAAAAGGAGTGAGATTGTTTCTAAGTGCAGACATAGAAACAGATTCCTCCTTTCTCAATTTGACACTGGCGATTAGAATAGATGTTTTTTCCATAATATTATTATTATTGCTATTATTATTATTATTATTATTATTATTGTTATTTTTGTTATTATTATTATTATAATTATTATTATTATTAATGCTATTATTTGTATTATAACTATTTGACGTCAGAACTCATCCCATTGTTTTTTTTGAATTTTGTAACGGTTTTTTAATTGTATTTTTGAACGGTTTTTTCTTGATTTAAATATATGGCTGAGGAGTGCCGAAAACGGCATGAAACTTTAAGTACCGTAAAAAAGTTGTTTTTTCTCATTTAACCTTTTATTTATATATATATATATATATATATATATATATATATATATATATATATATATATATATATATATATATATATATATATATATATATATATATATATATATATATATATATATATACGAATTTGCTGATAATCTTAATTCAATAGAATGCAGGAGTTGCTCATAAATACTGGATGGGTGGTTTGATTCAACATGAATGTAATTTAAAGAGTTTCCAGGTTTAGAGTAAGGTTGGTTAAGTAAGCGAGGAAATCTTTCAAAAATTCACTCCTATGTATAATAAAGCATTAAAAAAGTCCGGTTTTAATTACAATCTTTTTTACCAACCTAACTTAGAATTATCTTACACCAAGAACCATAAACGTAACATCATTTTGTTCAACATCCTTTTTAGCAAAAATGTTAGCACAAATATAGGAAAAATATATTTAACATTAATTGATAAGCACTGTCCTATAAATCACAAGTTCCACAAAATTTTTTGAAACAGAAACACATTAAAAGTAAGTTATAGCTGTATGCCGAATATGAAATCTGTTTTAAATGCCCACAATCGTCATGTTATAAACAACAAGAAAGATATGCTAATCACATAAAATCTTTTAAAATTCCCAAATACAAAAATTACACTGAATTATCAAAGTAGGTTTGGAGATTAAAAGATGAAAACTTGAACCCGGTTGTTAGGTGGAAAATAATTAAACAGTGCAATGCTTATAACCCTGTAACAAAACGATGTAACTTATGCATAAACAAAAAGTACAAATTTTTTTTTTTTAAACACCCAAATTTGTTAAATAAAAAGAGTGAAATATTTTCTAAGTGCTGGGATAGAAACACATTTCTTCTTGCCCAATTTGACACTGGCAATTAGCAGTTTAGCTATTATGCTTCTTTTTTATTCGTTTTGATGTCGGATCTCATTCTACTGCTGTTTTTGTATTTCTTAACGGTTTTTTTCTTGATTTGTATAATATATATGGCTGAAGATTGCCGATAGTCATGAAACTTTTAGTTCGATTATAAAGTTGTATTTTTCTATTTAGTTATACTTTATATATATATATAAAATATATATTGATCTATTTTGTAAAAATTGCTTTTACATTATATTGACCACTCTTAAGTAAACAAGAGGATTTGTATCTCAACTAGATACAATAATAAACAACATATATATATATATATATATATATATATATATATATATATATATATATATTATATATATATATATATATATATATATATATATATATATATATAAATTTAGTAAAAACACTCATCTAAGTTTTTTGCTTTTTAACAGCATTTTTCACCATCACTAGGTTCATCAGGAAGTTCACCATCAGTAGGTTCATCAGTTCATCTTCCTGATGAACCTTCTGATAGTTAAACATGCTGTTGAAGAGCACAAAAATTAGATAAGTGTTTTTACTAAATTATTATTGCTCTGTTCTTTAAGAACATTAAGCACGCTATTTGTAGAATATACTTACATAATTTATATATATATATATATATATATATATATATATATATATATATATATATATATATATATATATATATATATATATATATGTGTATATATATATATTTATAATAATAACTTAAAACAAAATTCATCTAAAAATATTTTTCTAAAAGTAACCATTTTTTTTTTTAATTAAAAGTTTAAAAGTTGGTTTTTTTAAAACTTTTTTTTTTTTAAACAAACTTTGGTTTACTTGAACTAATTTCAGAGAATTATTTAGCAGTTAAGTTTCAGGGAAATAAAATGTACCAGAGGTTCAATTTAAATTAAAAATAAATATTATACTTTAAATAACGAACTAAAAAATAATGAATTAGAAAATTTTAAATATTACAAATAACACAAAAATATATATAGTATATATACTATATATACTAGGTTTTTGATTATGTGTTATATCCTGTAATTACTTTATCATGAGTTAAATGATATTTTGTGAGTAGTTAGATGATATTTTGTGAGTTTTCAAAAAACTACTTATAAAAATTTTTTAAAACATAATGTTTGACCAAAAATCTCTAAAAAGCGTTTTACTCTAACTTTGGTTTTAATATATCTTTATAGTAATTAATCATTTTTGTTTAGGAAGCTAATCAAACACCGGTTCATTCTAATTATATACCAAAGGTTTGTTAGTTCAATATATATGTTTTTTTTTTGGATGTGCAGTTTACATTACAATTTTTGTATATAACTTACCTTGTTTTTTTCTTACTCTTGTACCCGAAAGACAAAAAATTTTAGCAGGCATTTTTATTCACTGCTATTGTACCACTACCACCTGATCTTGCTTTGCAATGTTTATTTAAACAGGTTTATTATGCATGACTATTATGCATGACAAACTACTATGCATATCTGCCCAAATAAATCATACCCAGTTTTAAAAGGTTTACGTTTAGTCAAAATTATTATATTCAAAAACATTATATTTTTTAGTCAAAAAATATAATGCTTTTGACATCAAAAGCATTATATTCAAGCTTTTTTTTATGGTAAGCATTAATTCAAGCTTTTTTTTATGGTAATGCTATTGTTATGATATATATATATATATATATATATATATATATATATATATATATATATATATATATATATATATATATATATATATATATATATATATATATATATATATATTTATTTATTTATTTATTTTTATGCCATTTATATCTGTTGAGTGATGTTTTTTTATAGTTTTCACAAGAACCTTTTGCATTATCTCCTTTAAACCCAAACAATTTTCAACGAAGTACTTTAGTGTGTGATGGTGGAACTGTTGTAAGAGATGGTGCTAAAAGTGCTGAAAAACAAACAGTAAGATTAGAAGGGTTTTATAATTTTTTTTTTTTTTATTTAAAGGTAGTTATATCATTATTATAATTGATTTCATAAAATGTTTTTTTGTTTAGAAAAACCAATCACTTCACTTAAGCATTTCTGATTCTAAATTTGACATAGTATGTTGATAATATAATCTTTGTATTCTTTTATATAACTAAAATCAAAGAAGATATTTTTTTTTTTGTTAAACTAAAATCAAAGAAGTTTTTTTTTTCGTCTAACTAAAATCAAAGACGACATAACATGAATGTTTTAATCATAAAACTAATAAACATAAATATTTTAATGTTTTTAGTACAGACCAAAAGATCTGAGTCATGAAGTTGTCAAAGGTCAGCGAGATGTAAAATTTACTCCAACATCTCCACAGGTAAACATTTATTCACAAGTTTCCTTTATATTTTTAAAAATTTTTTTATCTTTTTTTAAATGTTTTGGTATTTTTGTGTTTAATTGAAGTCAAAAATAATTAGGTGTGCGTGTTTTGTTTTAATTATGTGTGTGTTGCCACCAATAGTTTGACAATAGAGTTATAATGATCAATAAAAAGGTAGTCATTTACTTAATTTGAACCTTTAAAAAATCCATTTAAAATTTTGCATCATTTCTTACCTTTTTTTTTGATTAGGACCACTTTCTCAAGGTCCTGAGGGCTCCAGAGAGGGTACTACAGTCAAGGAGGCTGCTCTTTTTTTATTTTTATCTCAAAACTCCTAATCCTGTAAAGTCTGATTAAACAAGGTCACTGTGTTGAGAAACAGGCTAAGGGTTTTACTTCCAGAGGCATAGGGTGAATTTGAATCTAGATTCTCTAGTTTGTGATCTAAGTATTCTGAGTATCCAAGCAACTATCAGAGAATGTCACAAATTTCATTGTTTTAAAGGAATCCTAGACATCCGAGACATGTTGTGTTCATATTAAAGAGAATAATACAAAAAAATGTTTGGGCTGAATTTTTTTTTTTTTTTTGAGGTTTGGGATCCCTTTAAAATTGAATGCTTCCCAAAAGGCATATTTAATAAATATCTAAATGTTAAAACATTTTAATACATTTTATAGATGTATAAATTATTTCTTGTGGCCGCTGAGTTAGAGTGTGTAAAAATTTAATTGAGTTAAGTATCGATGATTGAACTTTTTTTCTAGTTTGTAAATTTATTTTTACTCAAATTATTGCTATTTTAGAAACAGGAGTGTGTATATTGTTGCGAACGTCATCCATTAGATGAGTTAGAAGCACATCAGAAGCTATGTGAAAGCCGATTTGATTGAAATCTAGTGAAAAATGTAATTATAAAAAGTTTTTTTTTAAACTGTTTTTTTTAATTAACATATTCAATGAACAAGAATAAAATGACCCACACAAAAACTAAATCAAAGTCACTTAAATAATAAAATTTTTTTTATCTACACAACCACATCTTTCAAATACAAAATCTTATCAGCATTCTGGAATAAAAAAAGAAAAAAATATTTGAACAGTTAAAAACATTAAAATAGCAAATGAATAAGTATAAAAAGTCTGTTTTAATTTTTTTTTTTCTTTAAAATTATTAAAGTTTTCAAACATTCAATTTATATGCAGAGATGTTTGTTTTTTTTAATTAGCAGTTCTTCTGTTTTTTATTTTTAGGTTATTTTTTTCTTTAATTCTATTTTAAGGTTTATTTTTCTGTACTTACACTCACACACACACATGTACACGTCCTCACAAACAAGTATATAATATATATATATATATATATATATATATATATATATATATATATATATATATATATATATATATATATATATATATATATATATATATATATATATATATATATATATATATATATATACTCAAAATTAAAAAAAAGAATTAAGACCAATTTTCCACCAATACCTCCACATTATATAATATTTTTACTTATCATATAAACTTGTTTATATTTTGAATTATGCTATTTTAAGTTAAAATCATTGTGTTTAAAAACTTATTAGATAAGAACCAACAAAGTATTTATATCTTTATTTTAATAACTATGAAGCTCACTGACTTTGATTTATTTGAAATTTTCATTGATGAGGAAAAAAAACAACCAAAAAATAATTCTGCAAATATAACAGGTTATATACTGGCTATATAACTGCTAAGGCACTTGGCTCTGATGAATTGACAAAAATTCAAATCAAATTTTTTTTTTTTTAACTGCTTGTTTTAATATATTGCCTAGTTGGAAACATCTCAGAAGAACACAATCTAAATTAACAACAATTATTATGAATTATCTTGAACTTTATTCTTGTGTTTACTTCAGTTTATTTCCGGCTATTAAAGTGACATGCTAAGGATATTAAAGAATATTTTTATAAACATTTAAAATATACTAATGAAAAGTTTGGATTTTTGGAAGTCATGTAATATTAAATTAAAAAGGTACACTAGCAATATCATACTAACAATGTTTTGTCCATTTTCACTTGAAACAGAAGCAGGTTTTTTAAATATGGTTGCAAAAGCCATGAAATGCCCCACTGAATCACAAAGCGCTGAGTCTTAAAATGAGAACATAATCAAGAAAAACTTCAATCATTGTCTGTCTTTAATTCTAACATAGAAGTTTAAAAATGAAGGCTTCTTTATGTAAAAAGAGAGAAAATAATTTAATGTCAAGGTGGTAGTGCAGTCATATATGATGGGTATGAAAGTAGCAAATCTTTTTTCATAAGTTAAAGATGCATATTGTGATCATGTGCACATGTTTACAAGATCAGTGTTTGAATATTGAAAGAGTTGAAAATGTTTTGTAAACAATCAAGACACTATAACTATGAATGGAATATTTAACCAACTTGAACAAGAAGACGTTTTTTTACTTAAAAAAACCTCAATTATATTACAAGGGCTGGACAAACCTTCAAACTAATTCCAACCTGTGATGTAAAGCCAATACAAGTAAGTTGGTATCTTGTAATACTGTTCATATTGTTCTATATTACTAATATGTGAACATACTTGATATTAAAAATTATTACATTTAAAAATTACTGATATTTTTATAGGTTCTTCATGCTTTACTGGATATGTTTGACCATTGAATGAAAACTGCTGTACATGTGAAAGTTGGTGTTTTTGATTGGTCTGAGTCAAATAGATTTTTAAAGCAAGCAGAGACTTCATTACTAAGCATCTGCATCTTCTCGCATACTCTCGGAAGTTCGGTTTGACACAATAAAAAACAATAATTTTTTTGTTGCGTGTCGTATTTACTAAACAAAAAAATATCATATTGTTTTGTATCGTATTTTTACGAAACAAGTAAAGCTTGTTTCGTTTTGTGCTTTATTTTTATGAAACAAGAAAATTTTGTTTTGTTTTGTATCAGTTTTTATGGAACATTTCATAATTCCCCCGCCCAAAACAGATATTCCCACACCCCCGAGCAATACATGAGCTTTAACATTCAAGTAGAATAAATGTGCATTTAATACTAACTTAATGTTTCATAAATAAAAGTTTAACTGAAAAGTTTAACTTTAATTCGTTTCCTACCAATTATTTTTTGTACTTTATTTAGTTTAATCTTATTTCGTTTCGTACTAGTTATTTCATTCATTATTTAGTTTAACCTTTTTTCGTTTGGTTCTGGTTATTTCGTACTCTATTTAGTTTAACCTTATTTTGTTTTGTACCAGTTTTTACAAAACAGAAATTATTGTTTCAAATTGTACTGTATTTTTTTACGAAACAAAAAAATTTTGTTTTGTTTTGTTTTATACCGTTTTTTGCAAAATTGTATAAACATTATTTGGTTTTGTACCGGTTTTATCATAATAATATTTTTTATTGTTTCGTCTTGTACCGTTTTAAGACGCAGGTGCTTAATCATAACAGAGATATTTAAAAAAACAAGTATAAAATGGGACTACCCTGATAGATTTCAAAAAAAAGGAATAACAACAACAGGTTATATAGCTAGAGAACTATTACACACAAAAATCAAACAGGGATTTAATTATTGCACAATTGTCTGTTTAATATCATGCAACATTTCAAAAGTTTAAATTAGTATTCTCATTAATTTTTTGAATATTTTCCTCAAAATGAAAAATTTATGTGGAATATAAAAACTATTGTACAGATTTTTATTTATTATAACGAGATATTTATATAACGAGTTTCTACCTGTTGCAAAAATGAATTTACCTGGATAATGGATCAGTATAACACAATCCCTTCATTGCCATTTTTTGGAACTAATTTTGAATAATGAAGAAAGTGATTTGGGAAATCTTTATGATTCAGAATTAAAAGGTAATAACAAAATACATTGATACATACTAGACTTACAAAATACATTGATACATACTAGAAAAAATTCCTAAATTGTCAATTTAACAGACACCATTAACTGAATGTGGATATCCTATAATCATATTTTTTTAACAAGAAATACAAACCAAAATCATTCTGCAAATTTTGGTATGAATGAGGACATTCTGAAAAATATTCTTATAAATAAAATATCTCTTATAACATTGTATCTGAAGATGACACATATTTTAAAATGTTAACATATGAAAAAATTATGTATTTTAGTACTTTGATAATTTTTATTGTTTTTGCTATTGATGTACCTATGTTATCTTTGTATTACAAAATATACATACATATTTATAAACATTTATACGTATTTTAACCAATAAAAAAAGTAAATTTTATGAAATTTTCAATATTTTGTCTTTTTCAATTATGACCTAAATATCCTGCAGCAAAATTCTTTGTTTAGTTTTCCCAAAATTTACATATAAAAACCTTTCCAAAAAGTTTTTAACCAAGCCCATAGCACTTTCCATTCAAAAGTTATGAACCGAATTTCTGTAAACAGCTGTTTGGCCCACTGTGAGTGTATAATATAGTGGCCCACTATATCTTTACAATATGAACGTCTGCTGCAAACAAAATATTCCAACTTTCCACTTAATGATTTTTTATCAAAAAAAAATCTGTAAAATTAACACAAAAAATAATGTAAACAGTTATTTATGTACATCAAATAATAATTTAATTGATAAATATATTATCTACATATTTGTATAGATAGTTTTTGGTTACTTAGTGTTATTGCAAATGAACCCCTAACTTAAAAATATTACTATAACCTTTATTGAAAGATAAAATAAAAACACCATTTATTTTTCTGAGAAATATACCCATACTGGGGAAAATACCCAGTAAATTCTTATTAAAAAAAAAAAAATTGAATCGCTGAAAACAATATTTCAAATTCAACAATTAAATTTTTTTTTTCCACCAAAGAATTAAATATTACAATAGAAGCAACTTCTATTATAGCTTGGAAAGTTGTAAGGAGTAAACATCCTTACACCAATGGAGAGTTTGTAAAACAAAATTTTTAAGATGTGATCTCAGTTTTATATCTTGATAACAACAAAATTTGAATTTCAAATATTTCCATTTCTTAACATACAATTTGAAATCTGAAATTTCATTGATGTCTTATAACATCTGTCTAACAACATCTGAAATTTAATTGGTATCTAATAACATCTGTGCAAAAATTAAATGAATTTTACAGATGTAGTTACATCTTTTAAATTATCAAAGTGTATTAACATCTGTGCAACAACAACGTCTGTATTGGTGAAACTACATCTGTAGATTTTAAGATGAAGTTATTTTTAAAATGAATTTTTTTCAGATGTTATTACATCTAGAAAAAAATATTAACTAATAATGCATTATTTTAACTAGATGTTATTACATATAGAAACTTTTTCAGATGTAACTACATCTCGAAAAAAAATTAACTAATTGTGCATTATTTTAACCAGATGTAGTTACATATAGGATTTGTTTCAGATGTAGTTAAATCTGGAGAAAATTTATCCAGATGTATTTGGAGAAAAGTTACATCTTCTTAAGATGTTGTTTGGGGTCATTAAATTTTCAGATGATCTTGGACAGATGTTATTAGAGTAAAAGAAAAATACAGATGATCTTGGACATTATTTAAGTCAGGGGAAAGTCCACGACCTTTTTCAGTAAAACTAATAATTTTTTTAAGTTAAAAATCTCTAAAACAAAATTGATAGAACCAATGTTAGTGCAATATGAGATGGCATTTTGGACTTAATAAATATTTATAGTCAGTCAGCATCTTGACCAAGTTTGAACTCATAAAATAAAATTTATAAAGATTTTGATTTTCCATTGTAAATTCGATTTGAAAATATAGTTTTTAATTTTTATATACTAATTAAATATTAATTAATTATATAAATATACAAATTATCAAACATAAGTTTAAATTGAGCAAAAGTTGTGGTTCAAAAAAAAAAAAAAACTTAAAATTATTTGCATATTTAATCATTATATTCCATCCATTAATTTCCCATGATTAATGGATGCAGAACTTTAAAGTATTACGTATAATGTGAATTTTAAATACTTTCTAACAGACTTTATGATTGAGGTATATAAAAAAATGTACTCAAACGTACGCAGTTATTTTACTGGTTTATAGTTAACCATTAATAATTAACCATTTTGCAAATCAGTATGCATCATGCCTATTACCTGTTTTATAAGCAAATAGTTAAATAACAAATAGCAAAAAATATCAGCCTTTAACTGACATATGCCAACTGCTAACTAAAGGCCCAAATTTGCTAAATAATTTTTGAATAAAGTTCTAATTAGGGGTTTACACACCCCCTACAACTAAACATACCTTAGAGGTGCACTAAGAGCCCAGGGATGGCTCTTAGTGCACTCTCCAAGGTATGTTTTTAACATTTTAAATATTTTTATTTAAAATATTTTTGCAGTGATTTTTTTTTTTAAGTTTATTATAAATTTCTTCAAAGTATTTTTGAAGTATATTTGAACATTTTTTCCTCTATGATATTATTTACTTTTTTTTAGATTCGATTTAAGTTTAAGCTATACAGATTTTCTAATGAAGAAGCATAAGAAAAAAAAAAAATTCTGTGCATCGTTATCTCTAATTGTATTTAAAAGTTTTTATTTTTATTTTAAAATTGTTTGTTAAAACAAGTTAGTTCATCAAATATGTGGGGCTTGGACTCGACTTTCAAAAGTAGCACTTGTGTTAATATTAATCTAACGCGACATAATAACAATGACGTGTACAGTCTGTATCATTAATTGAACGTTAATGAAGCTTTTTATTGAAATGTATGAAAGTTTTAATAAACACTTAACGTCGCTTTTTGTCGTCGTTTTTTTTAAATATTTATGATGCATTTTTGTTTTGTTAAGTGGTATTTTGATTAAAAATATATCACGTTAAATCTCTTTATATAAGGAACCATCCACAGATGATTTTAACATAATTTAGGCTATTTATATTTTTTTCAAATTTTTTTCATATTACAATTTTTACTTTAAATAGAAAACGCTTTTAAATTTTTTTTTCATCATTCATCAAAGGGGCTGTTCATATGGATAAAAATCATACCGCCTAACCAGGGTACCCCGGTTAGGCGGGATGAATTTCAGCTGTGTTCATATGGAAAAATCATCTCGCTCTAGCGGGACGTTTTTAAGATCATGTGACATTTGTTTATATATAATCATTCGCGCAAACTATTTAATTAATTATAAACTATTTTTGTTTTTATACGTGTTTGAACGATTTAAACTTAAAAATAATTAAATGCTCATTGAATTTCTTAGCAAAACTGTCCAGTCGAGCCGGGGTGATTTTCAACTTGTGTTCATATAAAGAATTTTCACCCCGCCTGACCGGGATCCCGGTAGTTCATTGGCAAGATCCCGCCTAGGCAGGGTGAGAAAATTTATATATAAACGCGATGTTAAAATTATAAGAAATTATTAAGATAGGCGGGACCCCGGTTGTTTTTCTGTCCCGGTTAGGCGGGATGATTTTATCCATATGAACACCCCCAAAATGTTTTAAAAAATAACTTTGATACGTTTTAAATGTCCTTGAGATATAGTTTTGTTTTTTGTCGGTATTGTTTTTTGTTTTTTAAAATTGTACATTATATTTTAAACTATGTTTAATAGTGAATACAGTTTTTTGACTGCTTTTGCGATTTAAAGAAGCCTAAATCTTCATTTTTTTGAGATGGCTAAACTTTTCTTTATTTTAATGCGAGAAGCAAACTGATTTAAAAAGAAAGACTTTTATAATAAGAATGAATTTTATTTTTGTTGTAAAATAATATGTAAAATATGTTGTAAAATAATATGTAATTATAGAAGTAATTATATCTTATTATAAATGGTTGCACATTTCTGAAGTTATTGTCTTATTATTTTACTATAACATTTATACTTTCTTGATTTCTGTAATATTTAAATTTTTATAAAAGTTTATATAAATAATGGAGTATAAACAATTGTAACGATTATATATAAAAGAAGTTTTCTATGCTTATTATACAAAAAAATATATATCGTTAACTGTTTCATAAAATATGTAAAAAATTAAATGTTAGTTCAAAATATAAAAACAAGAAATCGAAGATTAACGTAAAGTGCGTACGTCAAAAACTTAGAAGATTTAAATTTACCTCTAGATACGAATGCTGGTACAAGACCTTGTACATTCATTTTGTCTTTATTAAAATAGAATATATGAATGAATATACTTTACTAAGGGGCTGTTTATATGAGCCGGGCTAGCCCTGTTAGCCGGGCTGTCTCACTTCGGTGAAATGAATATTGTTATTAAGTTTATATGAATTTTTTCCAGCCCGCTAAACCGGGATGAAATATCTGTTTACATCACGTGCACAGTTAAAATAATTAAAAGCTGAAAAATGGATTCCTTACCATCACATAAACAAATTCTTACCTTTACAACTTTAAAAATGATCAATATACAAGTTATTAATATTCAAATTTATCTTTTACAATTTACAATGGCTATTAAAAAGAAAAGGGATTTTAATCAGCTGATAATTCTTGATTTATTGAGTTCTAGACGTCGTATTTTAAGAAGAATAAGATTAGCTAAAAAAAACAGGAAAAAAAGAAGCTGCTATTTCTATATTGGACGCACAGATTTGTGGTGGCAAAATCTCATATTAAACATTACACCTAAAGAAGCTTATAAAAAAAACTTTCGATTAGATAAAAATTCCTTTTTTGAATTTGTCTTCCTTCTTGAACCTTATATATATCCAGATTCTTACTCACCAAATATAAGAGCAATCACACCAGATAAAAAAGTTGCTATAACGCTATACTATTTAAAAGACAGTAGTACATTAAACATGACAGGAAACACTTTTGGAATTGCAGTTTGTACTACTTCAGCAGCCATTTTTGAAGTTTGTAATGCTATTGCAAAGTATATAGGACCAAGGTTTGTTAATTTACCAAAAAATAAACAGCAAATGAGAGAAAAAATATTTGAGTTTGAGTCAAAGTTTGGAATGATTCAAGCTCATGGTTGTGTTGATGGCTCTCACATTCCCATTGTTTGTCCAGCTAATCCTTCTCAAGATTATTTTTGTTACAAACAATACTATTCAATGCAGGTTCAAGCAGTTTGTGATTACAAAGGCAGTTTTTTGGATGTTGAATGTAAGTGGCCTGGTAGTGTGCATGACGCTAAAGTCTTTTCAAACTCTTCTATTAATACTAATTTGAGAAGTTCAAGACTTCCAGGAACCTTTCAAACTATTACTAAGAACAAAATAAAAGCTCCGTGCTACCTAATTGGAGATCCTGCATATCCAATACTTCCACATTGTATGAAAGAATATAGTACATGCAAGAAAAATGACGAATTCATTTTTAACAGTATGTTGAGGACTGCACGCAACCCTATAGAATGTGCTTTTGGTCGACTTAAAGTACGTTGGAAAATTTTGACCAAAAAAATGGATTTAAAACTTGAAAAAATTCCAACAGTAATTTATGCATGTTTTATTTTACATAACCTTTGTGAACGACATAGTATCTGCATTGATGAAGAGTTACTAAAAATAGTTGAGATAATAAATGAAAATGAAAATTTTTTTAGAAATTTACCAGATCCAATTTTTTCTTGTATTGACGGTGAAGGTGAAGTTATTCGCAAAGCATTAACTGAGTACATTAGTGAAAATTATGTTCAAAAGCAAACTGTTTACACAAAATAAAATCAAATATAACAAGAAACAATACTCATCTTTTGATAAAATATATTTTTTTTTTACATTTTTATTCCAGTTTTATTATGATTTCTTGTTTGACAAGTTATTGTTGAACATGTTTAAAAAAATAAAATTTATTATTGTAATAAAACAGTGAATTTTAATTATAAGCTTTTCATTATTTGTAAATATTTTAAAAAGAGTTTCTTAAAGATTTTTATTCTCTAAAAATAACTTATTTAAAAATAACTCACTTAAGACTTTTTAATGACATAAACGCTTACATGTCTAATTAAATTTATAAATAAAAACTAGTTAAGCTTGTTTGTTTCTATCGTCAATTGACTTTTCTTGGTTATCATTTTTCAGAACCTAAATAGGTTGAAAAGCACTATTGTTTTGATAAATAAAATGCTGAGGTGTAAGAGTTTGAATAGCAGATGTTTGTTGTTGGGAGATTAGTGTTCTGGAAATTAATTCCATAGAGGAACACAAACCCTTGCTTAGGTCACTAATCGATTTACTTATGTCTTTTATGCAATCAGAAAAAGATTCATTGGATTCAATTTTCCCACTGCCACTTCTTGACCCAGACACTACAGCTTTAGAAAATGCTTGTCTAATTTCTTTTGTTTTTTCATGGATTCTTTTTTTCCTCAAGAAATTAACTTTTTTTTTCGAAAAAACTCTGTCTTAAGGAGGGCTCGGTCTTGACTAGATAGTTGTTTAAAATTTAAGGGTAAATTTGGAATGTCTGATCCTGAACCAAACAAGTTTTCATCGACATATTTATTTGCCATATCTTTTCTAATATAAGAATACTGTGCTTGTTTATCAGCGTCAAAGTCTAACTTTTTAAACATCATTGAGGATTTATATGCATGTATAGACTCTATTAAATCTTCTACCATTTTTGTACTCCATTTAAAATGTTTGTTTAAACTTCCAGAAGCTTTTTTAGTTTTATTTTCATATTCGTCAGAATGTTTGCTCAAACTTCCAAAGACATCATTCGCTTTTATATTTTCTTGAGAATTTAATTCTTGTATTACCACTTCGTCAGAATGATTGCCTAAACTTCCACAAGCTTTCTTTGTTTCATTATTTTCTTTATAATTAAAATCAAGCATTTCATTTTGGTCAGACATTTTGAGAGTTTATAAAAAAATAAATGAAGCATGCGTAATATGAAAAAAACTGTCTCGCGTTGGTGGGATCCCACTCTAATCAAGTGAGATCTTAGTTATCCGGGCTAGCCCGTTTGTCATGAAAACAAGTTTAATTTTTATAAGTAAATCTTAAATCTTACGAGATCTCGTTTAAACGAGCCAGCTCGGCTAAACGGGCTAGCCCGGCTCATATAAACAGCCCCTAAAATAGAATAAATGAAACGAACAAAATAAAATAAATAAAGTGAAATGTACAAGTTCAAGAAATCATAAAATAAAGTTTATTAATCTGTTTAGTGCAAGTATTCGCTTTCTTATATATAGGTTTCTTATATATATCTTCACAGCAAAATCCAAGATTCTTGTTTTAAGCAAAAAAAGTCTTAAAACAAGAAAAAAATGTTTTGTCCGCCACGTAAGAATATTTTTTCTTGTTTCATGAATTTTTATTCTTAAAATAAGATTTTTTTTTTCTTGTTTTAAGAACGCTTTTCTTGCGTTTAAACGTTTTATATATTTACAAAACAGTTACTTATTTTTATCTATTTCTAAATATTTAATCAAAATAAAAATGGCTAAACACGAAGAATATGTATCTATAACAATGATGAAAGAAATAATGCACGTACAAAAAGAAACAATTATGGCTTTTTTTCGTGAGATTGCTAGCAGTTTAAATATAAAAATTGACACGCTTCAAAATGATGTTTATGATGTAAAAAAGGAACTTTGTGAAATTAAAGGAAGCATGAACTTTATTGGTGATGAATGGTAAGTCAAAGTAAAGGGTGTTGATAATAAAATTACAAAGGTAGTCGAAGAAATAACTAATGTAAAAAAATTACAAGGAAAAATCATTTCAGATAACACTGAACTCAAATCAAAAAGCGAAGACATTGAGGATAGAAATAGACGAAATAACTTACGGATTGATAGACTCATTAAAGGTGCAGATGAAAAAGATTGGGAAGACACTAAAAATAAAGTCAAAAAACTCTTTGTTGAAAATCTTGAAATTGCAAATGATATTATGATTGAACGTGCTCATCGAGTTGGTAATGGTGGTTCTGAACGAGTGCAAACGATTGTGCTAAAGTTGCATGACTTTGAAGATAAAGCGATAACTATGGATAAAGCGAACAAACTAAAAGGTACTAATATATATATTAATGAGGATTTTAGTGAAACAACTAGGAGAATTCGTAAAGAACTATTTGCACAAGCAAAAACTCATAGACAAAATGGCTATTATGCAAAAGTTCTATATAATAAATTAATAGTTCACGAATTTAAGCTAAAAAATATAGATGTAGTTGAAATTTTGCCTACTATTTAAAAATAAGCAATATTATTTATATGAGTTCTTGAATAAGCTCTTGTTTTATCTTTTATTTTTAATTTTTAAAAATGGCTGAAAATTTTTTTGCTAATAAAGATTTTAAAAATTTAAATTTTGATCCTTTTGAGGATTTTCTTAACTTTTCTGAAGATAATTTAAATATTATTAAAGAAACTGAAATGAATTTAATGAATACATCATATTTTGATCCTTATAATTTTAAAATTAAAAAAGATATTAATTCTTTTTTTATATTACATTTAAACAATAGAAACAAAGTGTCAGAGACTTGGCATGAAACAGATAGTCCGATTGAATCAAATTCTAATTATAGCTTGCCAAATACAAAGTAATTAGCCAACCACGAGGAAATCATAAAAAACGGTGGAGGACTAGGATTTTACATACTTGAAAAATATATATTTAAGATAAAAAAACAATTATGCTTAGCAACTGAAAACTATGAAAGTCTTTTTATTGAAATAATTAATAACAAAAATAAAAATGCTATGATTGGGTGTGTTTACCGTCCACCATCTGGAGAAATCAGATTGTTTCAAAATTTTATTGAAAAGAGTGTTTTGAAAATAAATAAAGAAAAAAAAACAATTATGTATATCCGGTGATATAAATTTAAACGCGTTGAATTAACACAACTTTCCAAAAACTAAATCGTTTTTTGAAATGTTGTTTAAATACAATGTCTTGCCAGTAATCAATAAACCTACTCGGGTGAATAAAACCTCAAAAACAGCAATTGATAATATACTTATTAACAATTACTTAGAAACGTCATTTCAGTCAGGCATTTTTAAAACAGATATAAGCGATTTACATTACTATTAAAAAAAAATTTATGGATACTCAGCCAAATTTTACAAATTTAAAAAAACGTAACTTAACCATCAATAATACAAATAAACTATCGAATAAATTAAATTTAGAAAATTGGAATGATGTTTATAATTGTCATAATACAAACAAAGCTTTTAGTATTTTTTTAGCTAAATTTTTAGCGATATTCGACTAAACTTGTCCATATGAAGAAATACAAATTAAAACAAAAGCACTTAATAATCCTTGGATAAATAAAACACTTTTAAAGTGTTCTAAAAAAAAACAAAAACTATACAACAAATTAGAAAAAAATAAAAGTATAGAGAATGAGAAAATATACAAAAACTATAAGTGTTTTTATGAACATCTTCTTAAAAAAACAAAAAAAATGTATTATAGTAAACAGATTAGCAATTCCAAGTTTGATGTTAAAAAAACATGGTCACATAATGGGCCGAAGTCAAATAAAAAAGTCAGTATTACCTCAAAGAATTAATATTAATAAATCAAATATACTTTGTCCTTATAAAATATCTAACGAGTTTAATAAATACTTTACAAATGTTGGGATTAGTCTCGCAAACAAAATTATACCAACTTCTACGTCATGTAAGACATATCTAAAAAATCAACAGATGAAACCATGTATGCTAGTGACTTAACTTTTCTTGAATTTGACGCAGCTTATTTTTCTTTAAAAAAAAATAAATCTCCAGGGTTTGGTGAAATCTCCAGTAATATCCTTATATCTAACAAAAAAAGCATTACAAAACCTTTGTTCCACATAGTAACCTATCTTTAGATCAAGGAGTATTTCCTGATATACTTAAACTTGCGAGAGTATACCCAATTTATAAAAATAATGATCGCGCCGACGTATCAAACTATAGACCCATATCGGTACTTTCTGTTTTCTCAAAAATCTTCGAACGTGTAGTTTATAATAGAATAATTTAATTATTTTACAAAAAATAAATTTTTTAATCCAAAACAATTCGGATTTCAAAAAAAAAACATTCAACAGAACATGCCATTATTGAATTAGTTGACCAAATAACTCATGGTTTTGAAAATGATAAGTTTACTCTCGGAGTATCCATAGATTTATCCAAGGCCTTCGACACCGTTGATCACTCTATTCTGTTAGAAAAACTAAAATGATACGGGGAATGCAATAAATTATATCATTCGATAAAAAGTTATCTATCTAATAGAAAACAATATGTTCAAAAAAAGAAATCTGGAATACTGAATATTCTGTGTGGAGTGCCTCAAGGATCGATCCTAGGACCGCTCTTATTTTTAATTTATGTTAATGATTTTAATAGTGCATCGTTAAAACTAAATGCTATCATGTTTGCAGACAATACAAATCTATTTTTATCTAACTGCAGTATTAATCAACTTTATGCTGACATGAACATTGAATTAGAAAAAGTAAATGATTGGTTCAGGTCAAATAAACTTTCTCTTAACGTTGAAAAAACACAATATACCTTGTTTCATAAAAAAACACAAAAAGAAAACCTTCCTCTAAAACTGCCAGAACTTATTATAAATTATAAACAAATTAAAAAACAAGATACTATAAAGTTTTTAGGAGTTATTGTGGATGATCATTTATCATGGCTCCCACACATAAAATATATACAATCAAAAATTAGTACAACCATTAGTATTATGTATCGAACTTGCCTATACTTAAATTCACATAGTCTAAAGCTTATATACTTCAGCTTAATTCATTGTTACATTACTTATGCAAATATTACGTGGGCAAGTTGTCCACCAACAAAACTTAAAAAAATTCTTTTCTAACAAAAACATGCTTGTAGAATTACACAACAAAAAAAGGGGGGACCACACTAAACCTTTAATGATGGATATGAAAATGATGAGCATATATCAGATAAATATTTTCCAACACCTAAACTTTATGTATAAATAAACCAATAATCTAACTCCTAAAATCTTCATAAGTAAATTTAATAAAAATTTAAATGAGAAGTATTTCTTAAGAATAAATCAAAGTAACACATATAAATTACCTAAAAAAGTAAACAAATACACAGAATATAGTATAACTTATAGAGATCCCAAGCTACGGAACTCTTTTCCGAAAGACGATCTAAATATGGCAAAATCATTCCAGTTTCAAACAAAAACTTACGTTCTAAATCTTACGGATTAATTTTTATTTTTGTTTACATAAAATTTTTTTTTTAGCATTATATCTGATTATTTAACAGTTTGTATTTTTAAATATTATATGTAATCTTTATATATTATATGTTGAATATAATATCATATATTTAATTGGAAATTTGTATTTAAATATATTCTTTTATAACTTTTTGTGACTATTAGTATTTATTAATATTATATCTTTTTAACTATATATACATATATATATATATATATATATATATATATATATATATATATATATATATATATATATTTTTTTTTTTTTTTTTTTTTTCGACTAATTGAGGGTGTTTTTACTTTTAATTAATACATCTTCTTTTTTTTCTATTTTTATTCTTAAATATTATATCTTCTTTTTTACTATTTTTTTTTTCCTAAATTTTCTACTTGATTTATTAACCATATATTACCATATATATATATATATATATATATATATATATATATATATATATATATATATATATATATATATATATATATATATATATATATATATATATATATATATATTATTTTGCCATCCATATCTTCTTTGAGCCCCTGACTGTTTATTACTTGTACATTTGTAATTATATTTTATTTTTGGTGAAAGGAAATTGTAATTTATATAAACAGCAAAATAAAATAAAATTAAAAAAAAAAAAAAAAAAAACTTTTTTCTTAAATATTTTTTTTTTCTTGTTTCAAGAATTTTTATTTTTAAATCAAGAATTTTTTTTCTTGTTTCAAGAACTTTTATTCGTAAAACAAGAATTTTTATTCTTAATATAAGAATTTTTTTCTTGTTTTTAGAATTTTTATTGCTAATATAAGAATTTTTTTTCTTAACATAAGAATTTTTGTTCTTGTTTTTAGAATTTTTTTTCTTAAAACAAGAACTTTTTTTCTTGTTTCAAGAACTTATATTCATAAAATTATGTATTTTTTTCTGGTTCAAAAACTTATATTCCCTAAAAAAAAACCATTTTTTACTTGTTTCAATGTTATTTTTATTTAAAATAAGATTCTATTATTTTTTTTTCAATAATATTTCCCCTGAAACTATAAAACAATATTACAAAAGTACTTTTTCTATGGAAAAAATGAAACATTTATTTTGAAATTAGGATGATATAATAAGAATATTCAACAAGCATTTATACATTTAAACAACAAATCTAATCGTTGAAATAACAAATTATTCTTTTGAATGTTTTATTATTGTCCATGCTTGCAGCGGCAATACTCCTCCTATGTCCTAAAAAAGTTTACTCCAATAAGTTCCATCACGAAGTCAGAAAATGAAAAACTTCATAAAATAATCTTTTGCCACACATAATAATCACTTCGCCTGCATCGTCTGTAACGTACAGATAAGGATTTCTTATACCTGAAAATAAATTTTACAAACTCTTAAAATGTCGACAATTTATAACTCATTTTAGTTTTACTAATTTTGAGGGTTGTGTATGCATGCATACCTACCTGTATTTGGGTGGCAGTGGGCGAGGAACTGCCAACTTATGTATTCCATAATGCAAAAGTGTATCAATGTCTTCATTCTTGCTGAGTCAACTGTGACAGAAGACTTTAATACATGTGCCATGTCGCCAACAATCTGAGTTAAATAATAATAATAATAATAATAATAATAATAATAATAATAATAATAATAATAAAAGCATACAACTTTAAAAAGCAGAGAAAACTTATAGAATAACCCATTAGAGGACATAGCAGTTTTGAAAATACCTTCTCATTTAAAAAAGGATTTATGATTTTCAAACACTATTTCATTTTATCCAATAAATATATGAAATCACAAAAGAAAAAAATTTTTTTTTACCAATAGCACATTAGGGACACATTGATATTTCTCTAAAAATTCTGCAACTCTATCAACTCTCTCAATTGGAAATTTATTTACCCAGGTTAATAAATTAAAATTCTATACTTAGTTCAATTAAAATGCACCAGAACAAAGTTCTAGTGCATTTTAATTGATCATGTTATAAAAATAAGGATGAAAAAATGTAAAAAATTAAAATTAATTAATAATACTAAATTTACTAATTGAAAAAAATTGTTTTCTTTACTTACTTTACTTTGCATGTATTTGGAAACTTGCAATTGCTTAAAAGAAAACACACACATATATGTCATATATGTGTATGTATGCAACATAAACATGGATATTTAGAAATAGTACTAATACTAATCTTAAGTAAAAACCAATAGTATAATAATATAATTGTATAATAATAGCAATAACAATATTAAAACAATTATAACGAGATAACTAATGTTAACAATTATATTTATATTAATATAATAATAACAATAATAATAGTAACAATAATATTGATAAATATTAAATTTAATATTAAACAACAAAAAAAAGTAATAGTGATATGAATAGAAGTAAAATAACTTTGCTATTTATATTACATATAATCATACCAAGAGCAATAATAATGACCCACAATGAGCCCAACATTTTTTACAATGAGCCAAACATTTTTTAGAGATGAGTTTTAGTAGTAAAGTTTAGTGATATAAAGTGAATATAAAAAATAAATTATTCTATGAATAAAAAATGATAAATTATTTCATCATTTTATGCATTGGTTTGTGATGTGATTTGTTATGCTGTACTTAACTGAACAATGATTTAGAATATATAATTTAAGGTTGCTAAAAGAGGAAGATAATTATGAGAATTTTTTATAGAAGTAAAGAAATTACAGATTGAAAGAGGTAGGGTAACTTGTGTGTGACTTCAGACAAATAGACAATTTAATAGATGAACAAGAGCACACAGTTTAATTTTAAATAGAAAAAAAAGAATATTAGAAATAGAGTGATATTCTTGAAAGTAAATTAATTTAAATATTTTGTTTATAGATTAGATATTCATAAAAAATTGTTGGTTCATAAATTATAAGTATATATAATATATCATATTAGAGTGTTTGTAGTATGTTTGAGATATAAAATTTATATTAATAGGTATGTGGACTGATTTTTTTAAATTGATGGAATACTAGAATGCTATATATTATTGGAAAGCCCTCAAATACAATATTTTAAAGGTGAAAAAATGATAAAAATTAGACAACTCTATAAAAAAAATATAACGTTTTTAGTAGCAACTTTTCAATATATGGATTTCTTGATAAAACTGTGGTCAAAAAAATTTTTTTTCCTACATAAATTATTATAACTTTGACAATTCTTATTCAAATATCTATAACTTAGTATCAAAAGATAGATGTAAAAATGGGCTATAATTTTAAACTAGTTTCTAGGGCGCATCGAGGGATCCAGAGGGGGTGCTAATCCGCCACCTACACCTCATAAAAATACAATTTTTTTTTTTTAAATAGAATGTTTTCTTTATAAAATTAGTTATATTTTTATACAACAAGTTATTATTTATTTATTTCACATCACTAGCAAATATTACAGGTTTATCTTAGAGTTGGGTGTTTTTGGGGAAGGTTTAACACACCCTTTCAAAATTTCATTCTTTTAATTATTACAATCTTTACTAAAATGATTAAATCTATTATAAAAGACAAAAAAATATATTTCAACACTATAACAAAGAGTAACTAGTGGTGTATAGATTGCTTTGATGGAAGAGGGCGTATATGACCCCCTCCCCCTCTGCCATGAACCTGAAAAAAAATTTTTTATATAAATTTCTCAAAAAAATGTTAAAATGTTTTTTTAAAAAACAGAGTGAAATTAGTATAAAAAATATTTTAACACATTACAAAATGCATCAGAGTAACCATTTTGTCATGAAAAAAGACCGATTACACACTCCAACCTAAAAAAAAAATACACGAAAACAACAAGCCTTTTGAAATGAAAAAGTTTAGTATAGCATGTATAAATTGCCTTTATGCACCCCCTTTCATAAAGGCAATTTATACACCTTGAGGTGTATAATTTGTCTTCATAAAAAGAGGAGCAAGCCATCCCTCTCCTCTGTCGGAACCAAATAAAAAAATTTTAATTACAATTTAACAAAGAAGTCTTTAAATGTTTTTTTTAAAGAAAAAGAAATTAGAATAAAAAACTATTTTACCACATTACAAGATGCATCTGAGTATACATTATCTTGTAAAGGAACAGATTAACCACTCCAACCTGAGAAAAAAACAAAAAAAACAAAAGTTTTTTAAAAATAAAAAATGTAATTATTTCTTGTCTAGGCTTCTAGTAAATAGTTTAATTTTTAAATTACATTAACGAAAGAAAATGAATAATTTTTAACAATAGACACCACGTAAAGGTAAGCCAGAGTCAACTATCAATTTGCAAGCCACAAAACTTGCGGTACCTACTTGCAAGCCATAAAACTTACTGTACCTTATTTGCAAGCAACAAAACTTGCGATACTTATTTTGCAAGTCACAAAATTTGCAGTACCTATTTGCAAGCCACAAAACTTCCAATACCTATTTGTAAGCTACAAAACTTGTTGTACTATATTTGCAAGCCACAAAATGTGTGGTACCTCTTTGCAAGCCACAAAACTTGCTGTACCTTATTTGCAAGCAACAAAACTTGTGGTACTTATTTGCTAGTCAAAAAACTTGTTGTACTTATTTTCAAGCCACAAAACTTGCAAAACCTATTTGCAAGCCATAAAACTTGTGGCAGTTATTTTTCCGGTTACAAAACTTGCTATACTGTGAGCATTTTTACATTAATTTCATATTCCAATTAAAAAAATTTAAACTTCCCTGATATTACAACAGCAACTAGCTGGAGTTTTTAATCTTTTGACAGTTCAATATCAGTTCCATCTTGTTTCCAATAAGAAACAGTGTAAATTCTGCCTTGTTATTTCTTTTTCAACTCTACCATCATAAATGGCAAAATGAAAACTTAAACAGAAAATTAACAATGAAAATATAAAAAAAATCTAATTACAAACAACAAACTAACACTTGGAATATTGCTACAAAGTTAAAGTAGTAAACAATAAATTAATAATAATTATTAATATTTTATTAATTTGAAATTTATAATTCAAAACGCAGTGGATACGGGTACGTCTAGACGTATCTTTAATAAAAAAGTTAGAGATACGACCAAACTTTGGGACGCAGAGGAGCATTTTGTTAAACTTTAATCTTAAAAATTGCTTAGAAATCAAAGATTTGCGTTAACAATGGCTTTGAATGTTGGTGATAACTTCAACTCTTTAAAAGTGTTAGAAGAAGCCATTAAGAACTATGAAGTAGAATTTAGCGTTTCTCTTTATAAATGAGAGTAGATCCATTGCATCTGCAAGAAAAAAGGCATCAAGCGAACCTTAAACGGCGATTTATTGTTTTATAGCATGCATTATGCATGCTATCAAGGATGGAAAAATTTTAAAAGTCGATCAAAAGGAAATATTTCTACCGCGCACATGTTGTTTTCATTAAAAATTCACCTAAATTTTTCTATACGTCAAAAAGTTTCGACTTACCTTTACCTTTTGTTTGTTAGGAATAGATAAAAATATTTCTACCGCGCCCGAATATTTAGACGTATCTTTAACATTTTCTGTTAGTAATATATCTAAACCTTCCTACTGCGTCCGTAAGATTGGACGTATCTTTAACTTTTCTTGTTAAGGCGAGTTTCCACTCATCCGTTTTTCTACGGGAACGGGATACGAAAGGAAAAAATAATTACGTGAGCATGCGTAATAAAAGATTTTATTTGTCCAAAAGAAAACTGCGCATGCTCACGTGATTATTTTTCCGTTCCCTTTCCCTTTCCCGTAGAAAAACGGATGAGTGGAAACTTGCCTTTAGGATTACGTCTAGACGTATCCGTAGCCACTGCGAATTCAAAATTATTAATATAAAACAATAATGATAGTATAAAAGATAAAATTGTCATTGAATATTATTAGTTAATAACAATTTTATCTTTTATACTATTAATATTGGTTTAACATTATTAAAACACTTTAAAAACATTAACTTAATGATTAAGTTTATGTTTTTAAAGTACTTTTATAAAAAAAGTTATAACTGTTATTGACTATTAACATTAATTTATTGTTTACTACTTTATTTTTGTATTTAATAATTAACAGGTTTAGATAATGGAATATATAAATTGTATAATACTTTATCTTTTAATTATTGTTTACAATAGCCTATTAAACAGGCTATTGTGATCAATAATTAAATGGTTTTTTAAAATGATAATAAGATGATGATAATATATTTTAAAAACACTAACAAGGCTTTTGTTAGTAAAGTAAATAAGTGTAAAGATAAATAAGTGTAACATCACATAAAGTATGTGATCTTTACACTTATTTATGTATGGTGTTTTTATAAAGTTGTCCACTGATACTTTGATCAAAGTATTCTCAATTGTAACTCAATTGAGTTAACAATTAATTCAAAAGCAACAGTTTTACTGAAGTTTTAGTCTTAAACGTTAAGAATTTAAAAAAGATTTTTAAATTTATCAACATAAGTTAGTTTTAAAAATAATTATCACTTACACTTTTATTAAAAAAAATAACTTACTAGTTGTTACAGAGTCCAACAAAACTTCATTAATTTTTTCCATTTTGTTATTTAATATTAAAAACCCGAATAAACGTTCTCGCAATAACAATTGTTTTGCAAATGGCCCCCCTAGCTGCCCCCGTAATTTTCTATAACCGAAAAAAAAAATCAGAAAATAGAAATTAGGTACCAAAAGTGTTACACTTAGTAAACTGCCTGCTCCTTTTATTTTTCGTTTAAATTTGGCATTTACATAGAAAATGCATGTAGAAAATTGTTTAAATAATAAATAGAGCGGGATCAACATTCCTTCTACTACAAATTCAAGTGAGAACATCGTCTAAATTTTCATGCAAAATTTGAAGCAAAGTAACCCATAAAGAAGTTTAGTAACCATACATAAAAGTTATATAGAAATCACGCTTAACCTTTCTTCTTACAAAAACAAATCTTTATTTGCATATTTTTCTAAAAAGAAATACCACAAAAGTTTATTTTACTAAGACTACCGAATAAATGCAGTATGCGTGGTAGAACCCTTGGAAACCTATCTGCTCTATTTATTTTTTCGTTAAAATTTGATATGTGCATAGAAATTGCATGCAGAAATTTGTTTGAATAATAAATAGACCGGGATTAATATTCCTTCGACTACCCAGTGGGCACCCGACGTCAATCCGACGTCGGATTTACGTTTGATTTTCATCAGCGATGTCAAAAGACCTATTCCGACGTTGTTCCGATGTCAGTAAAATGACGTCGGGCGATGTCTTTATCTCAACATCCCCTGACGTCGTTTCGATGTATTTTGACGTTGTTCCGACATCTTATAAAAGACGTCCAAAAAACGTCGCAGTACTGACATCGATCCAACGTCGATAAAAAGACGTCGGGCAAAGTCATAATATTAACGTACTCCGATGTCTTTTGACGTCTTCCGACGTCAATCCAACGTCCTTAAAACGACGTCGGAACAACGTCGTAAGACATCGCTGATGAAAATTTAATCCAAACCCAACAATATGTGTGCAATTGCGCTCTTCAATAATTATGTGAACTAAGCGTGTTTTTTTATTATTGGAAAAAAGTTTGAATAAAGGTTGATAAAACATCATGAGGTTTTGTATGATGCACTAGCATAGTTTTTTAACTATTAACATTTTCGAGTATACATTTTTTATAATATATAACTATTCGTTTTAATATTTATATAATATTTAAACAAAATTATTTCTTATCAAAGTAATAATTCCCAAATAGCTACAAGTATAAATTACTAAATAAACTCATCAATTAATATGTCCTTGTTGTGTAGTGGTAAGCGCATGGGATTTAGTAACGTAAAGACCGAGGTTCGAATCCTGCTAAAAGCAGTGTTTTTTAGTTTTCAAAAAACACGTTGGATTTACATCGGAATGCCGACGTCGCGCGATGTCAGTTTATCCGACGTCAAATAACATTTCCATTTCCAACGTAAATCCAACGTCGATCCGACGTCGAGATCCGACGTCGCTCGACGTTCGTTCGACGTCGAACTGCCCACTGGGTACATATTTATGTGAATACATCAACCTATTTTTCAGAACCAAAATAATCCATAAAAAAAAACAGTAACCATACATAAAAGTTATATAAAAATCAAAATTAATCTTTCTTCTTTCAAAAAAGTATCTTAAAAAAATATGTTTGCCTAATGCTACCTAAAAAAAAGTTTAAAAAACGAGCAACAAAATTTTAGCACAATCGGTTCCGTAAATCGTGATTTCCGCGTACCTAATATTAAAAGAGATTTGCTTTTTACTAATACAATCTATTTGAAAACTTTAGAAAAATATATTGCTGGTTTAATACAGTTTTATTGATGTTATTCCATTTATGAAAAAATTGGGTGCTAGGTTTGAATACAACAAACAACATTTGGTCTAAATACTCCATTCATCACGAGTTTAATAAATAAGTTGCAGCATTAATTTTTACAAAACCAAAATAAAAAAAAAGTTGCTATATAAAAAATCTAAGATCCGCAGCCATTTTAAAATCTCTGAAATTTCTTATGAACTTTTTAAACATGTAGCTAAGATCCTTTTGAACTTTTTGAACATGTAGCTAAGATCCGCAGCCATTTTAAAATCTCTAAAATTTCTTATGAACTTTTTAAATATGCGCTCATAAATATAACGCTTGTAATTGACTGTATGTTTTGGCCCTAATGACAGTTCAGGAGGGGGTAGGCGGAGGGGGCAGAGTCTTTAGCCACACAAAAACTCCTTGATCCGTCGCTCGGCAGTTTATTCATTTTTATTAAATTCATTTATTATAAAGAAGTGCACAACTTTGGAGCACTTCAAACTAAATCACTCTTCTGCATGCTTAGACCTTACATTTATATTATTCTGCTACTACGTCGCCCATACAAAAGATTTACTTTTATGCTTTTAGATTTATGCAGATTTGCAGATATAAATATTGCATTTATTGAAGGCAAATTCTATAAATTTCTTGAAATATACGATTTTATCTGGTTTGTATTTTAGGATCAAATGGATTAGACTATTTGATTACATAAAATCATGAACACAAGATCTATTAGAGGGTGGGGAAGATTTTCAGAAAGGGAAATTCAGTGGCTTTAATTTTTCTGAATTCTTTAATTTTTTTTAGGTGTATCTGCATTTATCTAATGATATATATATGTATATATATATATATATATATATATATATATATATATATATATATATATATATATATATATATATATATATATATATATATATATATATATGTATATATATATATATATATATATATATATATATATATATATATATATATATATATATATATATATATATATATATATATATATATATATATACCCGACGGGCATTTGTTTTTAAAAGTTACGTTCTAAATGTGTTTTAAACGTCTTTTAAATGTCTTTTAAACATTAATGTTTAAAAGACGTTTAAAAGACATTTAAAATACATTTAGATCGTAACTGTTAAAAACAAATGCCCATCGGATATATATATATATATATATATATATATATATATATATATATATATATATATATATATATATATATATATATATTCTAAATCTAAACTTTCTCAATCAAATGAATGACAAAAAATTCAAATTAAATGATCAGATACCAACCGCATTTTCTTTAACAAAGATTCTGTATTTCCATCAAAATTTCAATGAAAGTCTTTACTGTAGATTCTCCGGCTTCTTTTTTGGTTGCCCAGTCATCCGAAATAATTTCAGATACTGATTGTATACTATTCGATTTTTGAAGTAGTTTAAAAAAAAAAGGTTTTCCTTTTCCTAGTCACATCCTGACCATGCAGGATCAAATACCAGATGTTCTCTAAAATCCATTACTCATGATTAAAGATCTTTTATACTCCAGAGTTTTTTTTGCTTCTATGATAAAAAACCCTCATTTAATTTATCTTTCCAATGATACATTCATACAAACTAAATTAGATTGACCAAAGAATTCTTCCAAAAAAATATGATCACCATAATTTTAAGTAATTTTTGTTTTAAAGATTTTGTTGAGTATTACGGATAACCATTACTACGTTCTTTCATTTTAATGTGCAAATCGGAAAGGGTATAAAATTCGCAGTCAGTTCCTTTCTCTAACCATAAACAGAGCTTTTCAAAATTTTCAAACATAGTGAGATCTAATGGGCGTCCGCGTTGGTTATTACTTTTAGTTTTGAGCCTGAAGTTGTTCATACACGAAATATGATAGGTTGCTTCTTCCGCTACAAGATCATTACAAGACATCAAACGAGAATGTACAGCATTTTCCCAATCTCTATTTAAAGAACGTTCAATCATTTTGTTAATCAATGGTATGGTCTCAACTTTAGCAATCGGTGAATGTTTGTGGTTTACTTTTTTAGTACAAAAAAAAAACATTTTGATTTGCAATCAAATACCTCTTCAAATAAAGATCGTAACACAGATAATGATTGATCATTAAGACAATCCATAAAATTTCTTCTACAGCTATGATTGACTAGTTTTGTTGTATTATACGTGTTCTGTCGCAACTGGTCTTTAAAATAGCTAAATATATGCAGATTAACTTATCTAGTATGTTCTCTTATCTCAAACCTTTTTAGTTAACAAAGATTTTTATTTTTTAATTAAACAATCAAACATGTGTTTGATTGTTTAAACAATTAATTAGAAATGATTCAGATAAAATGCGGCCGTGGCGCAGTGGTTAAAGCGCTTGCTTTATAAGCAGGAGATCCAGGTTCAAAACGAGCTTTAGACATATTTTCCCGTCACAGTAAAGAAGGAGGTGTAATCTTCCTGGTTAAACGCACTTTGGCGGTGTTCTTTATGTCAAAGAGCACCGAACCTAACGAAACTAACAAAAAAAAAAAAAAAAAAATTCAGCAAAATGTCATTATTGAATATGAGTTATTATGTGTTAACTAAAGTTTTAACAAACTGCCCAAAAAATCTTCTTTGTAAGATTATTTATTTGAAAAAACTTTAACCTGCATAGTTCATTCATACTCTTTTCTTCGCTTAAGACCTTTTCCATATACTTTAATGTAACTTTCTTTGTCAAAGCCAAACTTGCACAATTCATAAACTGCACTCATTTTTTTCGTTTTTACTTTTACCACATGTAACAATTATTGTTTAACTTGTAAATTTTACATTTCAATAAGAAGCAAACTTTTTTGTAATAAAAATAAATTACTCCATCCATACTAAAGTACACCTTTTCAAGATGTAAATGAGAACATGAAAGTTGTAATTAAGAAGTCGTAATATGTAATTAAGAAACACAACATGTAATTGAGAAAACGTTATATGTAATTGAGAAACACAACATGTAAATAAGAAGTCGTAACATGTAATTAAGAAACACAACATGTAATTGAGAAAACGTAAGATATAATTGAGAAATCATAATATGTAATTGAGAAATCGTAACTTGTAATTGAAAACACATAAATTAAAATAGCAAATTCACAGTCTAAGTTTGTAGGTTGTTACAAAAGGTCTTTTTGGACATGAATTTAAGTTATAATCTTAAATTTTGTATTTGTATGCACAAGTAATAATAATGGAATTGAAAGATCGTTGTGTTATATGCCAATACACCATGACCCGAATATCTGTGATTAAGCTAAATCCGTGTCAACATTTTTGTCACCAAATTTGTTTACGTCCAGTTCTGGAACAACCAGATTCAAGTTGTCCGATTTGTCGGCATGAAATACACACAACTGAACAAGTTGAAAGGAAACGTTACGTTTTATCTTCTCCAAATGACAGGAGAAGAGTTGTAGAATGTGCGGAGCGATTTGAAGATTGGGTGAATCTCGCGCAAACGCTAGGTTTCAAATATAAGACAGCATACAATTGGGTTCGCCGCGGAAATTCAAATTTCATCGGAAAAGGAGGTTTTAAACCGAAAAAGTTGACCGAAGATCAAATCAAAGAAACATTAACATGGATTGAAAATGATTGTCAATTAACATTGGTGGCCATCAAAACAAAGATATTAAGACAATTTAACAACGTTAGCACAACAACAATAGCAAATTACCTCGAAGGCAGATTGTTCTCATTAAAAAAAGTGCACAAGGAGCCTTCTACAATGAACAGTTATGAAAACAAACAAAAAAGAGCTGAATATGTTAGAAACATCAAAAGGGTGTTTGATAATTCACCAGCTCAGTTGTTACGTTTGGGACCTTACAGTCCAATGTTGAACCCGGTGGAAACGATCTGGTCCAAAATTAAAAGTAACGTTAAAAATGCAATTCGCAATCCACCTGTATTAGGTGACGGAATTGCGGAACAGCGCATGCAGTACTTAGAACGAATTGTAATTGAGGCGAAAAATACTATAATGGGAGGAGATTGTGCACGTGCGGTACAACACACAACCACGCACTATGCAACTATTTTAAATATGGAAGACGTACAAGTTGGTGCTTAAATGATCAATGAAGTGATTTTTAATTATATAATTTTTAATTATAATTTTTAATTGAATTATAAATTTTTCCCTAAAATGTTTTTAGTGTTTATTATGTTAAATTCATTTGCCCAAAAATTATAAATTTTTCCCTAAATTTTTCCCTAAAAAATTAAATTTACGCTACAAATCTTGCGTCATTTTTAAGTGCGTCATTTTATACGCTCCATTTTTTTTAAGCGCCATTTTACACTTACTACTTTAAAGCGATATCTAAATTAAAATTTTCGTGTTCTCAATTACATCTTTCTATTTCTTAATTACAACTTACATTTTCTCAATTACATGTTACGATTCTTAATTACAATTTTCGTTTTCTAAATTACATCTTATGTTTCTTAATTACAACTTTCGTTTTCTCAATTACATCTTACGATTCTTAATTTCAATTTTTGTTTTCTCAATTACATTTTGAAAAGGTGTAGAGACACCTGAAGCTGAAACCAGACTTACACAGGGCCCTAGAAAGCGGCATTATTAGGGAGCCGAAACTCCCGGTATGGCCCACTGAAGGGTTTATTAGTTGCCACTCAGCCGAAACTGAGCGGCGCCCACTTAAGGGTTTATCTCCATTTTACGTTCGGAGTGGACGGATCGCCTCAAGATTTTCGGACGTAGAAGGAGACACTGAAAAAGCGACTACGCCAAGATCCTCTATCGACTGTCGCGGCTTAAATCTTGTGCAGTCTCTGCTCTCTAACAACACCGTAACCAATTGAGAGATGGTTAGGAGCCGAAATAAGAACAGATACTACACTTGATCTTAGCCATTAGGCCGAGAAGCGATCTTTAACTTTACGATCACCTAACTTTACGCTATCACCGCGATCACCTAACTTTACGCTATGGAATCATGTTTCTACCACTGATCTCTATAATACCTTATTATAGTTATTATATAGATAATAAGTTATTATATAGATCAGTGGTTTCTACCGATACTTTTTTGGGAGTTTCTAAAACGTCGAATTCTAAAAAGCCGAAACGCCGAAATGCCGAAAAACCTTCTAGGAGAAACTGAATAAAAAACGGAATGAAAGCAATGAAAAACCGGTAGTCAACCCCCGCATTAATTTTTAAGTTATTGTTTTGAATTCTATTAAAAAAATTCAAAACATGTAAAATTAAAAAAATAGTGTAGCAATAAGTTTTGTATTGCTATGGCATCTGTGTTTCGTACATCGAAGTTAGAGTGATTTTCAGCAATAAGGTAAGTTAAGTGGAACCTGCACAATAAGAGAAAAGTCTGTCACTAATGTTAAATATGCACAATAATCTGTTATCACAACAAGAGTAAAATTTTTATTTAGTAAATTTTTTGTTGTTAATTTTTTCTATATGTTTCTTTGTTCTGTGTTAGTTAACACAGGTTAAAGATTAATTAATCTGTGTTTTTTAATCTGTGTTAGTTTTAATTTTTAATAAGAAAATTAGAGGTTTGAAAGAATTGGAAGTTTCTTTTTTTATTTTTTTTTTTAATTTAAAAGTTTTATTTACATAATATAAAGTATTCTTTGAAGTATGCCTGTTTCAATAGTATGGTTGATCCATCAGTTTGACAAACCTCAAGTACTTTGTTTTACTTATATAAGGAAAACAGCCATGTTTTCCTTAAATAAGCTGAAACAACAACAAAAGGCAATATATATATACCAGCAGTATAGAAATTTTACATAAGCATGTTATAAATTACAAAAAATATATCTGCAGTCTACATTCTGGATGGTTCACTCTTATATAGCCTGTCTAAATTGAGGAGAGCGATCATAAACAAAACAAAACATAAATAAATCAAATAAAATAAATAATACACAGAAGGTTGCTATTAGTCAACATTCAATTTTATATCTTATATATCTTCTATGGTGATATATATTTTATAACTAGTGGTACAATTGTTGTTTCTATTTATCTTGATGTAACAACTATTGATTTAATTTAGTTTTGAGGACATTTTTTTTCATGTTGTAAAAAGGGATTGTTTTTAATTTATTTTATAGTTAATTCCAGTCCATTAATGTAAAATATTTATAGGAATGTTTACTGTAGGATTTTGTATTATATGTTTACACACTCAGTGCACCTCTACAAGATTTACTTGTGAATTGACAGCTAATTGCACCACAAAAAAAAAACCATTTATTATATATTGAGCTTTTTTTTTATGCAGCTGTGAATAAGTAAACAATTTTCAATTTTGGTTATGCCATGTAATTTTAAAATTTGTAGTGCTTTAAAGATGTGAATGTATGGGTACTTTTTGGTAGAAATTTAATAATCCTGACTGCTTTTTTCTGCATGATAGGCAGAAAATAGGTGATTCACTTATGTTTTGATTCCATAATAGAAGACAATATGTGATGTGAGGGTGAATTAAAGTATAGTAAATAGATTTTAAAGTTTTTTGTTGTATGAAATGTCTTAGCTTTGATAAAATGGCAAGAGATCTAATCAACTTATTAAAGATATCATTATAAGTTCCGGCTAAGCTATTGTCTAGCTTATACCCAAGTAGTTTACAAATTTTTTGCACCAAAGTTTTTCTCATTTAACTTAATTTTGAGCTGCTGTTCTAATTTTTTGTGATGACTTTTAAATATTATTAAATCAGTTTTTATAAAGTGTTTTTTTTTTTTTTTTTTTTTTTTTTTTTTTTTTTGTTATTCACTTCCTTAAGGCCAACAAAAATTTGCAGATAGTTTGGCATTAATAGTTTTAAATCAGTTTTAAGAATAGATATAACTTTGGTAGTTTTAAAGTTTTCTGGGAAAATACAACTTAACAAAAAGATATTTGAAATGTTAGAACAAATTCTTGAAAGTTTTTAATAGTTTTAAAATTTTAAACGATTGCTAAACATATTTATTTTAATGGCATTAAATTTAGAGTAGTTAGTTTAGCAGCAAACTTAAATTTTTTTAAAAAAAGTTTGTTAAATAAATTTTATTGTTATTATTCTTTGAAGTCTTTATATGTATACTAATTTATTTGTAAGTATACTAGTGTATTTATATTAAGAAAATTGACAACAAATGCAAGCATTAGGAGAAACTTTTGTGCTGTTTATGAAAAAAGTGCTGTTTATGAAAAAAGTGCTGTTTATGAAAAAAGGTATGTCCTAATCAAATTATTATATTAAAACTGTCTAGTAAGAGGATAATTCGTTACTGTTTAGAAACAAAATGGACTTTGTATATGAAGTTCAATATTTTGTTTAAACTGGAAAGAAAACTTTTATATACATCAGGAACTTTTGAGGAATCAGGACTCTTTGAGCATTAAAAGGAAGTATTTAATTCCCCATTATAAGACAAAAAACAATACATTACACACTAAAAACAAAAAAAAATTGTTATATAGTCAAGATTTTTAATTTGATTAAAAAATTAGAATTTTTAAAAAAGCCAATATTCTCAAATAATACAGAGGTCCTGATAAGAAATACAATAAAGAATGAAGTAAGTTTATATTTAGATATGAATTCATTATAAACAGAGCAGCAAATTTATGGAACACATTGGGAACACAGCAAAATTACGGAGTGCATTGGAAGTTGTCAAGTCAACCAATGTAAACAGTTTTGAGAAAAAAATAGACAAATTTTTATTTATTTATTTTTTTTCTAATTTTCAGTTTCTGCTGAAAGTTGAAAAAAGTTATCAAAAATTATATTTGTTAAATTGAAGTTATATTGCATTATATTATCAAAAGCTTTTAAAGTGAGTTTCTAACTCACTTGCTGTTAAGGCAGCTACAGTTTGTCTAATACTGAGGATTATTATATATTTTCAAATGTAAGCATCAGTTTTTTCAGCAATTTTTAGTTTTTTGCTATTACTGAATATATATATATATATATATATATATATATATATATATATATATATATATATATATATATATATATATATATATACATATATACATATATACATATATATATATATATATATATATATATATATATATATATATATATATATATATATATATATATATATATATATATATATATATATATATATATATATATATATATATATATATATACATATATATATATATATATATATATATATATATATACATATATATATATATATATATATATATATATATATATATATATATATAATCAGTAATAGCAATATATATATATATATATATATATATATATATATATATATATATATATATATATATATATATATATATATATATATATATATATATATATATATATATATATATATATATATATATATATATATATATATATTAAGCTCGGTCGAATTCATTCGAATTTGTCACAATTTCGATTTTTCGAATTTGTGTAATAAAATTCGAAGTGGTCAAATTCGAGTTTTAGTCAAAATCGAAATTCAAATGTAAATTCAAGTTACTCAAATTTTGTCAAATTCAAATTAGGTATTTTCAAATTTTTTCAAATTAGTATAAAAAATACTCGAAAATTTTTTTTTATTTAGTTTAATTACCCAGAATATGTTGAGGGTGAATTTTATGACTCATTAAGAGTGGGGGTGGGGTCTGACTAAAGACCGACTAAATAAGTGCAAATTTTGTACCTGCGAAATTACATAATGGCGAATGTTGTAACTGCAAACTGGCAAATCTACATAAGTGCGAACACTTGCAATCACTGGGATAAGTGCGCCAAAAGAATTTGTAAACACTGGCTTAGATATGAATCAATTGCAATAACTGACATGAGTGTGAACTTGCATATGCGCAAAGCAATTTTAAAAACAGGTATAAGTGCGCCGAATCTGAAGATTTACTCATAAAAAGTTTGAAATTTTTTACTTTTTCAGATTAATATGGAAAAAGATGAGATGAATGTACAAACATTTAAAACCAAAATATGCGCCCGTGGCGCAGTGGTTAGAGCGCTTTCTTTATAAGCAAGAGATTCGTCTGGACATGCCATCGTTAAGGAAGGAGGCGTGAACTACCTATTTTAATGCTATTTCGCGGTACTCTGTGACAAGACCGTAAGGTCTTTTTCGGACACCTAAAGCAAAAATTGAAAAAAAGAAAAACAAAAAATATTGAGCGGGGTGGATGTAGAATGGTTCAAATATTGGAAAATTTTTTTTTAATGTTTAATGTATTTACAAGCGCAAATATAATTTAAGGGCAATTGCCCACTATTTATAATTGGTCGTCATTCGCTCTAAGCAATAATCGTAAGTAAGTAGTAAGCAATCTATTTTTAAAATAAAACGTTGACATTTATAAAATAACGATTGAGAATTATATTTAACGAATAAGAATCATATTTAACATGTAAATAGGTTCAAAAAAACGTCAGTTACTGGACGGTTTACCCAAGTTAAAAACGTTATTCCTGATTTCAAACAATATAATAAATTTGATAAAAGGAACAAAAAGGAACATTTTCCACATTTTTATATATAATCAATCACTGTCAATGCATTGTACCCTAATAGTTGATGGATTTTCATCTCTGTTTCTTAAGGAGGTTCCAACTCTTATGTTTGAAAATACTGTTGATTGGCTGGTTGAAGTAGACCCAGCCTTCGATTGACTTTGAAGACTAACATCCAACTTTTTTTTATTTCCTTTACCCCCTCCCTTACCAAAATGAATTTTGGCTGAACCTTCTATCAAAACTTCAGTTGTTTTGTCCTGAAGAAGATCCTCTTCAGCATTCTCCTCTGCTTCATCCTCGTGAAACTTTGCGGAGATTTTAACCTTTGGCAAGTTTTCCTTACAGTAAACTAGCATGTGGACATTTTCAACATCAAGCTTTGTCCTTTGGTAGGTCACAATTGCACCTCCTGATGAGAACACTCGCTCAGAGCTCGCTGACGATGTCTGAAAAATGAAATTAGTTTAATATTTTTTCAAATGTTCAAACAATTTAAATGAAAGTAGACTGGGAAAAAATTTTCGAACGGCTAAAGTTCAAATTTAAATTTAAGTGACCAAAGTTCAAAAATTCGGTTATTTGAATTTTGGAAATTGGCGTGTCCCTATCCCTTTTGAAAAATAAAACTATTTCAAAATAAAGCTTAAAAAAAATATATTTTAAATATAGTTTTTTTTTACCTGAACACAAAGGTATTTTCTGGCACACTTGGCAATAAGAAGATACTCCCGAAGATGCCTTCTCCACCATTGTAGTACATCAGCATCGGCTGGAGGAGGATTTGTTAAGTTGAGATACCTGTTCATTTCCAACTGCATGGGGCTAATGGCTGCCTCAAACAGTGACCGGGTATGCTGGCTTGACTGAGAAGACCTCATTTTAGCTCTAAAAAAAAAATTTATATAAAAAAAAATTTTTTTAACCTGAAACTATTCGAATTTTAAATTTGAATACCAATTACCTAATCTTAGCTTCAATGCTGTAGTCTTCCTCATCAACTTCCTCAAAAATTCCGTGATTTAATTCATGTACTAGCTCAACTTCATTCTCCTTTATCATCAGCTCAATCATTTCCCTGTAATTCGAACTTTCATGTTGGGCAAGTGTGAGTCCTTTGTAAAATGGGTGGAGAATTGCTCCATAAGCATAGAGCTTGTTTTTGGTCCCACAAGGCGGGAATCTCTTTTCCAACTTTGACTGTAGGGTTTTGCAGAACACTTTGGTCTCCTCGCTGATTGTTGGTTTGTTGAGTTGAGGATTTAGATAACCATCGATATTAAAAAGTTTTGACACCACATAGCAGATGGTTGGTTTTTGGTCAGAAGAAAAGAATAAAGATATCTCTCCAATCTTGGTGAGTGGACCAATAATGGCAACAATCTGAAAATAGAAAACTGTAACAATTTTGACAACTATTATTTAACAAGTTTATACAAACCATCCCCCTACTCCTCCTAAAAATGACCTAAGCAATTTAATAACTTTGAGGCCCTTGGAGATAAGTGAGTCCTAAATTTTGGTACAAAAAAAGACTCTCGATTTCAATGTGGAGTCCCCTTTTAATGCCGTAAGGTCATCCTTACTCCCCTGAGATAGGATGCCTGATACTCAATAACTGAATACTCAAAAAAAACTATTCAAAAAAAGTAAAAAAGAAAACTAATTTAAGAACTATTTTTAATATTCGGAATTAACGGGAATAACGAATTTTATTAATTCGGAAAAAAATCTAACTCATTCACCTGTTCAAATTCCTCTGATGTAGGGATTTTTTCTCTTATCTTGGGATCAGTTCCCTTGCTGAAGTCCTCTTTGATCCTCTCAAGAGCTGGCCTCAACTTTAAAATGGATCACATCATCATCAAAATGGAGTTCCAGCGGGTTTCAACAGGTGCAATGATTTTGACAAATTCAACTAAAAGAATTATTGGTAAAATTTTGGTTTAAAACTAGTCAAACTAGGTTATACCAAAACAAACTTCTTTTAAATCGTGAGTTTAATTTTCTTATACTATACAATGTATAATAATATCAGAAATTGGTTAATGGGCTAGGGGAATAAAGCCCCAAACCCTGCACATTTAGGGATCCAAACCTTTTTAGCTGAGCTTTTTTTAAGAAACTTGTTTAGATTTCATAGAGTGTAACTTTGCCATAAAAAAAAAAACACTTTTTTTAAATAGCTCCGGGCCAACAACAAAAGTCTTATTCCGGCACGTTATAACCAAATTTATTATATAATATATATATTTATAAAATAACTAAATATAACATAAATAAATAATATGTAATAAATATAATAAAATATATACATATAATAAATGTACAATCCAAACTTAAAATTGAAAAACTTTGAAAGTTTAAAGAAATGAATTACCAGTTTCAATGTTTGTATTATCCTTAGATTGATTGTTTATCCTGACACACTCTTTCTTAATCCTCTGTTGAGCAATGCTGCTTTTGTGAGTTCTGGATGACAATTTCTTGAATGCATCAACAGCATTCTTTACTTCAGGGATGCCGAGACACTCAGTCACCACAAGGTTAAGTATTTGGTCAACACACCCAAGGCCCTCCTGAATTTCTTCTGTCAGTTTTGGGATGGCTGCTAGCATATTAGCTGCATTATCACTTGTGCAGGTCTTGTGGACATTTGATAGAAGGCCTACAATCTCACTAATTGCCTTGTCAAGAAGTTCAGCATTGTTTTGAGATGTATGTCTACCCTCTGCACTTCCACAATACACCAGCAGCTTCTCTAGGGTCCAGTTCTTTAAGATATAGTGAAGTGTCAAACCAAGGAATGGATCGAAGTTTTTAAACAAGAAAATAAATTTTATTTTATATCAAACTTTATTACTATCAGTTCATTCTATGTTAATCACAAGGCTGGATTTACCTATAGTTCAACTAGGCCGCGGCCTTAGGCCCCACGAATTTCAAGAAATTATCATTTCTCTTTTTATATACAAACTATCATTGCTTTGGATATTTAGTCAATTGAAACATATCTAAATAAGTTAAAAAAAAAAGTAAATAGTTATTTAAAACAAAAATAATTTATGTAAATGGAATAAAAAGTTTTAGTTTTATGTTTAAATTCAATCCTAATCGAACGAACAAAAAAAATAATGAAGAAGAATATTGCAAAAATTTAGATCCTATGGAGCCTATGAAAATCCCTGAAAAATAAAAAAATTAATTTAGTTTTTGATTATGACGAAAAACTTTTGCAAAACCTTTTTTAGGGCGCCACAAATTGATTTTACCTAGGGCCCCGGAGTGAACACCAGATGTTATTTCCCTCTCCTGTAAAAAAATTAACAAAATCCAATTATTAACGTACTATTAATTTTTTCAAATGACTTACTTTGATGACCACAAATCAGTTGTGAAAGCTACACCAACAGCATTGTCTTTTAGACCTGTTACAATCTTGTTCGTCACTGCCTCCTTGACCAATCGGTTGAGAAGAGGAAGTTTTACTCTAACCATTGTTCTGGCGGACTTCACGTGGAACTTTGGATCCAAGTATTTGACAAAGTTTCAAAATGCTGCCTCATTGACATGGTTGAAGGCAAGATTACTGCCTGCTAAGTACTTCATCACAGCCAAATCAAATTTTAACTGGACAGGTGACCTGACATTGTGCTTGACAATCCTCTGAAAATATGGTGGTGTGGTTGTGACAAATGAGGCCCTACCACCAATTGGCAACTTCCGAAAAAGTTTCTTTCTGGTTGGTCTTTTGTTGGGGTAAACGACACCTAATTTAAACAATTTAATGATACCAAATGGGTATATTAAATAATAACTATTTATATTAACAATAGAAAATCAAAACCATTTCATTTTAAGTTCTAAAATTTGGTAAAGATTGCTATTTTATTTTAAAATCGATTTTAGTCAAAATTTGATCTTACTTTGTGAAGCATCGACATCAGTTCCGGAATTAGAGAGAGTTGAATCTCAGTGGTCAGATTGGTCTTTTTTCTTGTTAGAAGTTCTTTTCTCCACTTGGTTGTATAATTTATCAAGCTTCTTAGTATCATTTAGTCTTTTTTGATACCATGCTGCCTCGAATGAAATAACTGCTCTGGCCTGTTCCGGATGTAAAGACCTAATATGAGTTCTCATGGAGCTAGTATTTGAGTTAGGTGTGGGAAGAATCTTTCCACAAATTGGTCCTGTCCCTGCAGGCACTTTGATATGACAAATTACCTTGGCATTACTCTTGTCCTCTTTGTTAAGAGCTAGGATTTTTGCAAAATAACACCATAATTGGTGAGTTTTTTTAACCATGATGACTTGATTTTAGCTTAATTTTAGTTTAAAATTGAACTCGTCTTTTTAATAAGTAAAATTATAAGTGCTTTTATTTATAATGTAATGATTGTAACATTTACAATTCCCGATGGACAAATTATATACCATTTTCTCTTTGGAGATGTAATAATGATTGCAACACTACAATTCCCTTGGACATTATTTACGCACGAAGGAAATCGCATAATTCATTTGAATGAGTATAAAAGTCGTTGCGTTAAATTTTTTAGTTGATCACGCAATCTTTTCATTAAATTACAAATTTTTCATTGTAACATCTACGTTTAAAAGTGAAAAAAAAAAAAAAAATTTCTGTATCGCCCAATAAAAGCATAGTTTTGCGCGCAAAAAATAGAATCAGCCAATAATGTTTTAGAATTTTATTACAAAGCTCATTTTGTTGCAGCGCATGGAGTTATTTTATAATTGCTTAGGAAAATGTTTTTTAGACTCTATTTTAATTCTATTCCAAATTCGAAACTCAAATTTGAATTTCAAATTTTATCAAATTTGTATCCAATTAATCAGAATTCGAAATTAAAAATCGAATTCAAATTCAGATCTCAAATTTGACAAAATTTGAATTCAAATTCAGATCTCAAATTTGACAAAATTTGAATTCGAAATTGACCTCGAATTCCGAATTTAGTCAAATTTTTTTGAGTCGAATTCAAAATTCGTCCGAGCTTAATATATATATATATATATATATATATATATATATATATATATATATATATATATATATATATATATATATATATATATATATATATTATATATATATATATATATATATATATATATATATATATATATATATATATATATATATATATATATATATATATATATATATATATATATTTTCCTAGAGTTGGAGATTTTTTAAACCCATTTGTTTTTATATAGTGTTTAGTTTTGAATACTTTTAGTAATGGTAGAAAAAGAAACTGTTTTGGAAGTAGTTGTTTTTTTAATTAATGAATCTGCTGCATTACACAAAAAACGCAGATATATATATATATATATATATATGCATATATATATATAAACTCTATATATATATATATAAACTCTCTCTCTCTCTCTCTCTCTCTCTATATATATATATATATATATATATATATATATATATATATATATATATATATATATATATATATATATATATATATATATATATATATATATATATATATATATTTAAACTCTCTCTCTCTCTCTCTCTCTCTTTATATAATATATATATATATATATATATATATATATATATATATATATATATATATATATATATATATATATATATATATATATAAACTGTTTTTTGTTTCAGTAACTCTCAACCTAATAGTTGTTGCTTGCCTTGTTGGGAGTGAATCAGAATTAAAAAAATTTGTAGAATGCATTTAAAATTAATTATATATAAATATATATATATATATATATATATATATATATATATATATATATATATATATATATATATATATATATATATATATGTATATATATATATATATATATATATATATATATATATATATGTATATATATATATATACATAAACTCTATATATATATATATAAACTCTATATATATATATACATTTAAACTCTCTCTCTCTCTCTCTCTCTCTCTCTCTCTCTATATATATATATATATATATATATATATATATATATATATATATATATATATAAACTGTTTTTTGTTTCAGTAACTCTCAACCTAATAGTTGTTGCTTGCCTTGTTGGGAGTGAATCAGAATTAAAAAAATTTGTAGAATACATTTAAAATTAATTATATATAAATATATATATATATATATATATATATATATATATATATATATATATATATATATATATATATATATATATATATATATATATATATATATATATACATATATATATATATATATATCAGGGTGGTCGCAGCTGGTCTAAGATCCTCTAAATTCCTCTTTTTTTAAAAATCTTCTCTAAAGTCCCCTATTATCCTCTATAAAATGGAATATTTGATTAAATCTTCTTTTTAACTTTTTTTTTTTAACTTTTTTATTTCTTGGTGGAATGTTCTATGTTACAAATTCCTAACCTGCAAAACTGGTTAATATCGTAAAAGGCATTGGGTTGTAAAAAATCAATTTTAGGAAATCGATGTCATCATTGTTGTAGATAGTTTTATATATTGTTATATATTTCATGTTATGTAAAACTTCTTTAACATAAATAGATTTATATAACATAGACACCCAAAAATTGGGTCTCTATGTTATATAAAAATAAGGTTATTTTTTATTGAGAGATTTAAAAAAATAGAATATTTTTGAATGTATTATAGTCTATGTTGATGTAATTTTGAAGTTGTGCAAGGGGGCAAGGAATTTAGACGTTAAAGTACTTACACACAAACTAATCTCAATATACTACAAGAATTAATAACAAAAATAACTTCCAGAAGATTACCAATACTTTCTTCCTGCCATCTTCAAAATGTTGGAAAAATTAATTTACTGTGGATTTTTACTACATTTATAAAGTGTTACTTTATAAGGCATAAAATTGGCAGTAATTTTTGTTTGACAATTGCTGTTTTCACAATTTTTTTAAACTCAATCACTTTTGATTCAATTCAATTTATTAAAAAGTAAAAAACAGTTTTAGACTTCAACGGTTGAAATTATTTTTTAAACTTCGTTGAAGAAACTGACATTGCTCTAGCATAAATTGAGATCGACCTGATGAAAGATGGTATTATTTATATATGTGATAATTAATAAAAAACAATTAGTTTTTAAATGATCAAATGAATGCTGGCCTTTATTATATGGCTGGTTGTGTATTATATTTTGTGCATAGTTAATGTAACAATATCAGTCTCTTTGTTCCAAAATTAAAATTTATGTTTCGCATAGTAAATTGGGTTTTCTTACTCTTATGCATTTCCTTCGTTTTTGTTAAATATTGTTTTGTAAAATTTATTGTCTATCTATTGTCTTCATATAATATGAATGTGCAGCCAATACTTTTTAATTCGCATTTTATATTTTTTATAAATAATAGAGCTTAAATATATTTATGGATTATTATACTATTGTTTAACAGCTTAATTGTTTTACTTTTTTTTCCGTCGATCCTGTCCTCGCCACTACATTAAATAAGTGACTACATAAAAATAAATGTATGGTTTTAGTAATCCCTGATGTGGCAGTATAACTCTTACTTGTTTTAGGCTAATTGAGCAAGGAATTTTCTCTAGAAAATCACCTAAACATGGGAAAAATGCATGTTTTATAGATACAAAGAAACTGTTATCTAAATATTAATTCAGAAAAATGCTTGATATATTAGGAAATCTAATATTTGTTAGTATATTATCTAAAAATGATAACATTTGTTATCGTTTTTAGATAAAATGAAAATAAATATTTATTTAACGTGGCTTTTTATAAACAGCAACCGTGGCGCAGTGATAATAACTATAACTCAGAACGAGGAGGTATAATGCCGGCTCTAACCCAATAACCGTCATTGGAAGGGAAGAAAACTTTCTAGATAAATGCTCCTCCGCTGTGTTCTATGATAAGAACTTTACGGCTTTTTGGAGAAACTTAACTACCAAAGAAAACTTTTAAGTTACTGGCAACTTAGAAGGAAGGGTCACTCTGCTAAAATTTTGAAGTAGTGCAGTTCCGTTTACTGTTTAGATCTCTCTGTTGACTTTAACCGCCCCTGCTCATATTAGAAAAAAAAAAAAACAGCATGCCACATACATTCTTTTTTACTGCACTCAAAATTTTTTCTTTGATACCTTACCAATAGAAAAACATTTTTTTCATTAGATTCTAACACATAAATGAATTCTAATAAAAAGCCAACTTAATTTTCTACAAATGTTTGCTGTCAAATTTACAGTTCTAAAGTCTTTGACCGTACTCAATCCTTTGATTAAATATTTTTGAGTAATTACTGCCGAGACGATTCATTAATTGATCCGCGCGTAATTTGAAACTTAAATGTTACTTTTTTCTGTTCAATTTGATTTGATTCAAAACAAGGATATATAAAAACTCTTTCAAAAGCCTTGAACTGAGACCAAAAATGTTACATTTTGTTCTGTCATTTACAATGTTTCAAAATGTTTTAGTCTGTTTAACATTGTCCACAATAGCTTTAAAAATATTTGTAAAAGATGCTAGTTATTGGTGAGGACCTTAAAAGATATCTAGCGTCAATGTTGCTCAGCAGGGTGCAGTGATAAAATTAATTTTTTTTTTTTTTTTTAATTTATTTTGCCTGGGTGTGCAAAAGTTGTCTATTGATATCAGAAATACTCTGTAAAAATTGCAATGCTCTAGAAAATTATCTTGAAGTGCCCCAAGGACTTTGAAATCGCCCAAAATCCCCAAAAATTGACCTACAGAAAAAAATTTAGAAAATTTTTTTTTGATTGAAATTCATTTTGCCTGGGTGTGCAAAAGTTGTCTATTGATATCAGAAATACTTTGTAAAAATTGCAATGCTCTAGAAAATTATTTTGAAGTGCCACAAGGACTTTGAAATCCCCAAAAATCCCAAAAAGTTTGAAATTACAATTATTATTAAATTCATATTTTCACAAAAAAATCAATGGCTAAAAATAAACTGATCTTGTTTTTCGATTTCTGTTATAATAAACCTGTATGATGGTTTTAACATCATATCAGAACCTAATAAAAATATATTTATGTAAATTGTAGAACTTTGAGGTGCCACAAAAATTAAGAATAACAATTATTTCAAGTTTATTTTCTGTCAGTTAATCATTTCAAAAACGTCATTTTGAAAGGCTGAAATCAGATTTCGTGTTAAAGACTTTCATAGCTGATCGCAACTCTATTCTTGCACGAATAAAATCATCACGCTGAGGTTCACAGACTGCCATACTGGCTTCAGTGACTAGCTTCACGCTTTTTTCTACAGACTGAGTGTGGCCTGGAAAGCTTTTAAATTGTAGCATTTCTGAGGTCAGAATGCTGTTTTTAAGCTGAGTGGATTCAATTACATTGGCCACTGGATATTGCTTAACACAATTCATGCAAGTACCTTTGATCTGTACTGAGATCATCTACATCAACGCTGGACAACACATTTCCTTCGATTAGTTGAAAACTGACAATCGGCAAGTCCGTGTTCTTCAATAATTTTCCGATTGGACAACTAAATGAATTTGGCCCACATGTAGATCCATCCAGGTTAATCAGAAGATGTCTTAATGGTAACTCATTCATATGTAATAAACATACAAACCAGTGTAGAGATTTGTTGAAACGAAGCTCGAGAAGTCGAATAACACCACCAATATTACCTGAGTTGACATTCGTGCCATCATATCCGATTGCCACCGATGAACTGGTATCAATAGCATTTGCATTCAAAAATGATATAATGCTAATCTTTATACTTTGTGAAGATCCCTGTGATGTTTTAAGATGTTCCAGGTATTCAGAACCAGGCTCCTTTATAAACACAACGTGCTTCTCGGTCTCCAAAGCTGGATGATATCTGTTTCCTTTAATGATCTGGCTTTGAGTTTTGTCCTTTGGACCATCGATATATAACCCTTCCAATGTTTTGGCAGCACCAGCTTGTAAAATATTTCTCTTTTTCTGTCTTTCTCTACGAATTTTACTTGGGTCAATAACATCAGATGAGTCATGTGCATTAATAATGCCATAATCAACCAAAACAGCCGATGCTAATGCTGCAGCTGAGCAATCCAATACTCCCCATCGATCACATTCACGAGCTAATATTGGTAATGGAGTTCACATTTGATAGTTCAAAATTTCTTGTGTGCTTGTATTATTAGTTGATGATGGTGACTTAGGCAAGTCTGCCATGAAGTCAACATCTTCATTACTATCTCTTTCGGTGATAGCTTCATCTAAATCACCTAACGTGACATCATTATAATCATCCTATCTGGATGCTACAATCTGGATGCGATTTCAAAGTTTCAGCATTTGTTATTGATTCACATTTATAAAATCTCAATTCATCTGCAAGTTTTCTTTTCAGTGTCTTTTTATAAAGCAATATCAAAAAATCGATTTGAGTCAATTTTGAAGTTTTCAACTTTGTTCAGGTACTGTGACTCCTTGTCCTTGGACCTCTGTTTAAACGGTTTCATAAGTGAGCGATATTTGTCATGGTAATCTCTTATTTTAGCTATTATTTGCTGAAGGGATATTACTGGAATCGATGCTCTGTGTCAAATTGTCTCAAGATCATCAGATATCTTCCTGGTTGTTTCATTAATTGTAGCTTCTTTGGCATGGCTATCAGACAATTCTTTTCTTATTAATATAAAATGTTTCATGATATCTGCATAAGTTGGCAAAACATTTATGCTCATTCGTGAAATGATGCTAGATACTGAGCATATGTTATCATTGTGGGTGAGTGGTTTCTTTATTCGTACAGTTTCAATCTTTTGTCCCATGATCTAACGATACAAAGTCAACACAGCAAAAATAAATGATAATTTTAACAATTATCTGCTAGATTCTGTGTTTTTGTTTGACGCCGTTTGTACTTTAGATAATAATACATGCACATTCACTCGCCAGATGGCAGCATTATAGCAGCTAATTATATAGCACTAAATAATAATATTATTATATCACCCAGACACACACAAATTTAAAAAAAAGTCTTAGTCTATCTCGGTAGCATGTGCTCCGTACTCCGTAGTCGGTAGGTCACATTTTGGGGATTTTAGGGAATTTCAATGACCTTGGGGCACCTCAAAATAATTTCATAGAGCATTACAATTTTTACAGAGTATTTCTGATATGAATAGACAACTTTTGCACACCCAGGCAAAATGAATATCAAACAAAAAAAAAACTTCTAAATTTTTTCCCGTAGGTCACTTTTTGGGGATTTTGGTGAATTTCAAAGTCCTAGGGGCACCTCAAGATAATTTCCTAGAGCATTGCATTTTTTACAGAGTATTTCTGACATGAATAGAAAACTTTTGCACACCCAGGCCAAATAAATTTAAAAAAAAAAAAGTTTCACTGCACCCTATTGCTCAGTGTGCAAGGATTCATTTTCACATGAGTTTGAGGCCCACATAAAATATTATCGTGTAACGATAATATTTTATGTGGGCCTCAAACTCATAAGGTTTTTTTCTTAACACAGCTTTCTTGTAATTATTTATCTGAAAATTCGCTTGCTTAATGGTTCACCGAGGTCGTTATCAATAATTCTAATTAAAATTTTCCAAACTTAATTAGTTAACAATTTTTAAGCAAATCCTCTCTATACTACTACCAATGATATATAAATATCATTGACTACTACTAAATACAAAATTAGTAAACAAATTTAAAAATAATTTTATAAACAAATTTTATTTCGTCTCTTTTTCCGTTATTATTCGCAAAAGTTTAAAAGGACAGAAGCAAAAGCCAAGTTTGGCTTTTTCTTCTGTCCCTTTAAACTTTCGCATTCGCAAATGCGCAATAAAAAATCTGGGAGATGCTTAACTTTTCGTTGTCTTTTTTTACGGCTACCGCAGGTCTACTAATACGCCATTTTTTTCGGCATTTCGGCGTTTTAGAATTCGGCTTTTTAGGCAGTCCCTACTTTTTTATCGGCCATGAAATTTTTCCGGACTGTTGTGGACCATATGTTCATAATTTCAATTCAGAAAAGCAACAGATCTGTTGCATATCTGAATCTCAAAATCTGAAATCATTCTGAATCAAAATCTCAAAAATATGTTCTGCAGAACATGTTTTTGAAATTTTGTGTAAAAGATAGAGGTATATTTAAAAACGCCAAAAGGCGTACTTCGGAACGGAAAGGTTAAATCCAAACAAATCATCTTGAAATCATTTCAGTTCTTTTTTACCAAAAACTTTTTAAATAAAATAAATATTATTAAAATCTATTGTTACGTCTGTTATGTCTAAAGTTCTGATGGGCTAAAAAATTATTAAAATCTGAAAATTAGGGAGCTCCAAAAATTTTGGGGGCCCTAGGCCCGGGCCTTATGTGCCTTGTGAAAGAAGGGGCACCTAAATAATAATTAATATATATATACATATATATATATATATATATATACATATATATATATATATATATATATATATATATATATATATATATATATATATATATATATATATATATATATATATATATACATATATGTATATATATATATATATATACATATATATATATATATATATATATATATATATATATGTATATATATATATATATATATATATATATATATATATATATATATATATATATATATATATATATATGTATATGTATATATATATATATATATATATATATATATATACATATATATATATATATATATATATATATATATATATATATATATATATATATATATATATATATATATATATATATATATATATATATATATATATGTATATATATATATATATATATATATATATATATATGTATATATATATATATATATATACATATATATATATATATATATATATATATATATATATATATATATTTATATATATATATATATATATATATATATATATATATATATATATATATATATATATATATATATATTTGCAAACATTCTTTGTGTATAATATGTATACATATTTAAATATATATACATGTTTTACACAAATGCTACAATACTATAAAATTAGGAACAATGTTTTTTATTGAAATATCTTTAAATAAGAATGGAAATCTAAAATAAAAATCAAGTTCTTAAAAGAAGAATCAAGTTTTTAAAACAAAAATCAAGTTCTTAAAACAAGAATCAGGTTCTCAAGATAAGAATCAGGTTCTTAAAATTAGAATCAAATTCAAATTTTAGTTTTTTTTTATCTTTATCAACTTTTAAAAATACTTGCTAAAAAAGTTGTAACAAATAAAATATCTAAAAAATAAGTGAATAAATAATAATAGAACAAATAAAAAAAAATAAGTTAACTGGAATCACTACACCAGTCAATGTTTAAATTTCTTTTATAACAGGACTGTGTACTTGTATATTAATTATTAAAGATGAATTTCTCTTTCTTGTAGCAAAATAACGATCTTTAGATTTGTTCAAGTGTTTCGCAATTATGGTAGTCATACTGAATTCAGTGGCTATTAGAAATAAACAGTAAGCTGCATCAAAAATCAGACTTTCGACTGGTCCTATAAACATACGCTTTTTATTAGCATCAGTTCGATTAATACTGCAGCATAGCTTATTTTTGTTAAACAAGTTTTTAAAGCATTTTTTAAAAAGTCACTTACATATCTCTCACCAACTTGCTTCATCTTTCTGCAAATGATATCTTTATAACTGAATTAGCTGGTAAATAAAGATATTTATTTGGTCTATCCCAGTTTTTCGAGATGTTAAAGAAAAGGAAGAAGATGAATGTAATAATGGTTGAATTTGTCAAACAGACTGATACTCGGATGGAAACACTTTTTAACTGGCTAATAAAAATCTTTTTAACTGGCTAGTCATCTAGTTGATCCACTGAGGCAGAGACAGACAGAAAGTTCTAAAACAAGATTAACAATGATTATAAATACTCTTAAATGATGAAATTAAATGAATGAAATAAAAACTCTTTCACAATATTCTAATTATATTATAGCGTTCTTTTTAAATTTAAAGATTGTAACTTAAAAAGCAAATTAACCATAAAAAAGAAAAAAAAAAAAGATTATTTTTACAAGTGAAAAAAATTTTTTTTAAATGTATACTATATTGGAATCAAGAAGCTTTGGTGGCTCCCACAATAGCAATGATGACAAAGAAAGTACAATAATTAAACTTTTGAATCAATGATGACAAAAAAATACAATAATTAAACTAACATGAAAATACAATAATTAAACTTACATGAAAATACAATAATTAAACTCTTAAATGACAAAATCGAAAGATTAGAAAACAAATTTAACATCATCAGAAGAAAATAAATATTTAAAAAGTGAAGTTAAGGAACTAAAAAAATCTGTGGAATTTATAAATGAAAAATACAAAAACATAAAAAACGAAGCAGCCAATTTAAAAAAACAAACGACATAAATAATCAAGGCAATGAAAAGAAGAAATTTGAAGATGATGTTATTATTAATAAACTGGCTGAATTAGAAGATCGCAGTCGAAGAAACAATCTTCGAATCAACGGTATCGAAGACTGTGATAATGAATCATGGAAAGAAAGCGAGAAATAAGTCCAAGAATTTATTAAATCTAAGCTTGGCATCCTAGTAAGCAGACATTATATGGCCTAATAGCGAACCAGGCTCGGCTGGCAAGCTGTACCAGGCCTGGCATGCCAGCGCCGGGTTGCTCATTGGTTTTTCAAAGGGCCGGTGTACGCAAGCCAGTGCTGGCGCAGCAACGTTTTGCTGACGGCAAGCCAGCATTGATTCAATTTAGGGCCAACGGTGGCAATCAGCGAACGTTGCACTAACCGCCCACTATACAAAATTGTCCAATTAATCTACTTTTTTCATCTAGTTTTACTAATTTTACTTGTTTACATAGTTATATAAAAATAATTATTTTATCTATTATATTTGTCAGTTATATATTTTTTTTTTACTTTTTGTTAAAATAGACATACGTTGAAAACAAAAAACAATTATTGAATTCATATAATATATTTTTTGTTAACAATTTACAAGTTAATAAATTTACATTAAAAATATATAAAAAATAAATGCATTAAATTTATCATTAATAACATAAATACTTGTAAAGCTTATAATAATGTCAAATATATATTTAATATAAAATATAACATATAAAACAGATCATGCAAGACTTTGAGAACATTATACTTTGTCAGATTCATCAAAAATAAAGCGTTCAAATCGTGATAATGATAATCCAGATAAAGGTTTCAATGTCAATGATTGGGCATTATAGCTACAATTTTTTGATGAACTGGTTTTTTGGATGGACTTTTTTTCTGCTCTTTCTTTTCTGCCTCTATTTCTGTCTTGAGCTCCAGAAAAAAAAGCCACAACTGCCTTTTAAATTTCGCTGTATGTGGTATCTTTTGTCAGCAAATTTCTTCGTATTGCTTCTATAAACATAAACGCAGTCATATATCAAGTGTTATTATGAACAAAATTATAAGAGTATAGCTAAATATAGCTGTTATATGTATCTGTATATGTCTATATCTGTATCTCGCTCTCTTTGTTTTTATATATATATATATATATATATATATATATATATATATATATATATATATATATATATATATATATATATATATATATATATATACATATGGGCAGGATTAAAAAGTCTTTTTTTTCAAAAGAAATGACCATTTTAAACTAAATTGGAAATTCAAAAAAAAACAAAAACGTTTAGAAGGGGGCAATAATACCTAACATGCTACCTATAAAGACTTATTTAATTTCAGGTAAAGATGTTGCATGTGGAATAATAACTTTTTTGTTATAGCCATCAAACCTTGTGTCACGGAAGGAACCTATCGTTCCTTCACTGACAATAGTTTTTAATGCCTATAACTAAAAATTTAGAATTCTACTAACAATGTCTTTTCTCAAAATTAAATAAATATTTATAGTTAGTTTGTTAGGTATTTTTACCCCCTTCTAAACCTTTTTAATTTTTTTTAAATTTCCAACTTAGTTTTTCACTTTCAAAAAATACTTAGTATTTTTTGAAAGTGAAAAACTAAGTTGTAAAGTATTTTTTGAAAGTGAAAAAGTGCCCAGTTATTCAAAAATACTGCAACAAAAAGAAAATAAGTAAATATTCAATAACTCAAATCTTTTTTTTTTGAAACTTAAATGACTTTTAACGATTCAATTCGAAATTTTGAAGATTCACATGGCCCTAATGTGGGTATGTATGTATGTATGTATGTATGTATGTATGTATGTATGTATGTATGTATGTATGTATGTATGTATGTATGTATGTATGTATGTCTGTGTGTTTGTATGTATGTATGTCTGTGTGTATGTCTGTATCTATGTATGTATGTATGTATGTATGTATGTATGTATGTATGTATGTATGTATGTATGTATGTATGTATGTATGTATGTATGTATGTATGTCTGTGTGTATGTATGTATGTATGTATGTATGTATGTATGTATGTATGTATGTATGTATGTATGTATGTATGTATGTATGTATGTATGTATGTATGTATGTTTGTATATTATATATATATATATATATATATATATATATATATATATATATATATATATATATATATATATATATATATATATATATATATATATACATATATATATATATATATATATATACATATATATATATATATATATATATATATATATATATATATATATATATATATATATATATATATATATATATATATATATATATATATATATATATAAACACACACACACACACATAGAAATACACATATATAAATTTAATAAATGACAATAAAGGGAAGAAAACAATGAAAGACAATTTTAAATATTTATATTTATTTATTATTATATTTATTAACTTATTTTCAATAATTTAAAGAAATTTAAGAATTCGGAAAGACTTTTTATGAAGATCACTTTGCCCTGTCCAATTCAATTATTTTGCTACTTCCCTTTTGGCTGCTACTCCCTTCACCTTAAAAAAAATTGTTTCCACTAGTAAAACAATTTAGTTCATTTTTTTAAATAACATTAGTTATAATTCATAAAATGTTTTGCAATAGGCTACAAATAAGTAGTCAAAATACCTTAATCACAGAAGTAAATATGATCACTTTTTCCAATCTTGTTCTACTTTGATTCAATACAGAGATAGGTGTCTGCAGATAAGACTTTTTGAATTCTTGATGTTCATTAAAATCTTGTGAGTCACTATCATAATTTTCATCAGGTTTCTTCTGTACTCTAAACACATAAGTCTGATATTAAAATATAGTTTATAGAAATTTTTATGGTATATTATAAACACCTTAAAGTATACATTAAAAAGTATACACGAAATACAAAATAATACCTTAAGATATTATGATGTTCAGTAAAAATAATTTTAAGGCTAAACATTAACGGAGTTAATAAGTGTATACTTTAGTCAACAAATAACTATTAAAACTTAACGAAGTACTTGTTTTACTCAACACCAAATTAAAAATAAAGAAATTATAAAGAAATATAATTAAGGTTGAATAAATATATTGAATAAAGGAAAATAAAGGTGGGGGATGATGACAATGGTGATGAGATTATGTAAAATATAGCATAAAAAATACATATATATAATGAATTTTATTTAAATACATAATAAACACAAATTTAAATAAAATTTTAGGATGCATTAACGTTTAAGCAGCTCTAGTCATAGATCAGCAAATTAAATCAGTGAATTCTTGTGTGATATTATGCTGAGAAGATTAAAATGCTAAATCACCCTCTAATTCATCTATTACAATATTCTTATCACTTTTATCTGAATTGTTATCAGATAAAGCTTCAAATTCACTAATTTCATTATCAATTGATAAGAAATATTGAGGTTATTATCCAGAGGAGTGGTGTTGGAAGGTTCATTATCTGAAGTATTCAACCCATGTTTTTTGCAATTGCTTTGAACAACTGTTTTGGGCAAAGCGTCAGTAGGCTGAGGAAAATAAAACTCAGTTTTACCTATGTAATCATAGTCAATAACCATTTCCCCTCGATTGATTTCGGATAAATAAATAAATAAAAGTTAAAATAAAATAATTTTAATAATAAAATAATTTTATATAATAAAATAAAATAATTTTAACTTCTCGAATTTTTTTTCTTTTAGACCAATAGCTTATCCATCTAGTCGGAATCACGTGACTTATTGCGCAACAAAAGTAACCATATTGAATGTAGGGAAAACAAATCATTACACCTTAACGCAAAGATAAGAAAGCGCTTGTATTAATGTCGTTCAATTATTTTGAAAGTTTATCAAAAGAAGCAGCAGAAAGATATCAGCGAAAATTAAGTTGATTATTTTTCATGTTAATTTACTTTTTTAAATAATTTTCGTCAGAATAAACGAAAATAATGCATAGCATTTTGATCGTTTTAGGATTGGACAAGTGTCCATATAAGTATCCGGCTGATTCTTGGACTGAAGATCCAAGTCAATGGCCTTCCTTAAGTTATCATAATCTATATCAATACCTGATTAAGACTCCATGTAAGAAATATTTCTAAATAGTTGTTTATAAGTTATTATATATTTATTAATAGGTACGTGAGTAAAAATTTCAAATTGTTTAAATATTCTACTGTTATATATCATTGGAAAGAGAATCAATACAGTATTTTAAAGGTGAAAAAATTTTAAAAATCGAACAATTGGTTCAAAAGTTATGACGGTTTAAGTACCGATTTTTTGATATATGGAATTGTTGAAGAAACTGTGGTCAAAATTATGTTTTTCCTCACTTAAATTGTCATAACTTTCTTAATTCTTATCAAAATACAAATATCTTGGTGTCAAAATATAGGTGTGAGAGTGGGCTACAAATTTTTGTTGAACTCTAACCACCGGGCGTATCGGATGGACAGAGGGGGCACCAGACCACTACCTTACCCTAATGAAACTGAACATTTTTTTCAGAAAAAAAGTTTTTTTTCAAGACATAAGTAATCTAAATATACAAAAAAAGTTGTTATAAAATTATATTAAACCACCGATTATATGAGAGGCGTATGTTAACGATGGAGGTGGGTGCGGTGTTGATGGTTTGATACACCCTAGCATCAAAAATAACTTGTTTTCATTAAAATTTTTATCTATACTACATTGAAATCAATAGTATACATAATAAAACTATATTTTACAGGAATTCAAATACACAACTTGCATTGATGTACGGAAGGGGCGTGTAAACCCCTCCCCCAACCTAAAAAATAAAAAATAAAAAATAAAAATAACAAAGCATTATACATCAATCAAAATCAAGAAACATTTAACACAATCTTAAAAATAAATTTTATTTAAAATCATATTGCAGAGTTGAAACATATATACTAACCAGTTAGAGCAGATGATGGCACTATAAAAGAAATAAAAAAGCATTATACACAATCTTAAAAATAAATTTTATTTAAAATCATATTGCAGAGTTAAAACATATATACTAACCAGTTGGAGTAGATGATGATGGCACTAAAAAAGAAATGAAAAAGCATTTTACACAATCTTATTGCAAATCATATTGCAAAGCAAAAATATACAACCTTACCAGTTAGATCAGTGGAAGGTGGAACTAAAAAATTGAAAACATAATACAAACAAAAATCCTTAAATTATTTTGCGTTTAAAAAATGCTGCAAAATTATAATATATTTATTCTTACCAGCTGAAACAGATAATGGTGGTACTAAAAAAAAAAAATCATAATAATTTATTATTTTCATAATTACCTTGCTATGAAAGTCTTATTACAAAGTTAAAATAAATAAACTTACCAGTTGGATTAGTATAAAATATATTGCATGATTTTTTTTATTAAATCATGTTACAAAGTAAAAAAATACAATTTTTAAATAACTTTAAAATATGGAAGCATATAATACACATACCAATCTTGAAGTTATTATTAAAATTTGAATATTAAAAATATATTAAAAAGTTAAAATAAAAAAACCTTACCAGATAGAGCAGCTATAGATGATACTTCAAAAAAAAAAAATGTTAAATATAAATACATAGTACATATTAAATATACAATAACATAGTACATATTAAATAGTACAATACTGCATAATACACAAAATCAAACTATATTTCTCAATACTTAAACATAAAAATACACCTTAATCTCTTACCAATTAATGAAGTAAGTGTTGCTAAAGAATTAAAAGGAAAAAATAGTAACAATAGTAATAACAATAGTTTACTAAAATAAACTTAATTTCAAGTTACACTTTTCGTTACATCTTTAGTTAGCGTGTGTCAATAGAGTAAACAGCTTTAACGTGTATCAATTAAATAATAACCTTAGCATGAATCATTAAACTATACTATTGAAATCGTTAAAATTTACTAAACTTACAAATCTGCTGTCTGAATTCGCATAAAAGTCAATTTAAATATACTAACTTTATTATAAAATTAAATTAGACTAACATTACAAAAAAAAAAAGTTCAAATGACTAAATAACTAAAATAGTTCAAACTTTACTTACTAATAGTTTGTTCTAAATTGTCTATAGAAAAAAAATAACAATGACTCAATAAAAAGCAAGAAATAATCAGGAATGTACAAAATAAACAACTGTGAAAAAACTTTGTGGATGCACAAAAATCGGTACAAAACACATAGCATAATAAAGATATATAATTTAACATTGAGAGCAAAAGACTAAATACTAAAATAATAAATCGCCAAAAAAAACTGACTTATCCTCTCAAAAGCATCATCTAAACAAAAAATGAAAAACTTTTTTTAGCAAAATAATACAAACATTTGAATAAATCTACTGATCTTAAGTTAAAAGAAACTAATGAATATTTAATGTTTAAAATAACTAACTGATATTGTTGGCTGCTGCCGTAGGACTGCTTTGGGCAGCTAAACAATATAACAAATGTTCTTGATTATTTACGTTACATTTATTATACATAAAAGTTGAATAAGGTTGCTAACATATATTAGTTAAATATGACCATATTTAATTTATATTATTTGTTACAGTTGAAAGATTAACAGTTAATCATTAAAAAAAAAAGATGATTATCGTGCATCTTTTTATAAAAAAGTCTAGGTAAAAACTAGACTTTTTTCTCCAATAACAATTACAATATACTACTTACTGTTGTATTATGATGATACAACAAGACTCTCCAATAACAATTGTAATATACTACTACTAGTAGTAGTTTATTACAATTGTTATTGGAGAGACTAATTGTTGTATCATGATCATCATGATACAACAATTTTTTTAATGATTACAATGTAAGATAAAATATGTTATAATGTTACTAATATGTCAGTTACATTTTTAAAAAATTCAACTTTCAAGTAAGGAAACATTAAAATTCAGTTAAATTAAATTATTTGCCTTCAATGTAAAGTTAATAAGTTTCAATAACTTTACATTGAAGGCAAATAACTTTTTTAAAATTTTAATAAATAGGAAACAATATTGTAAACCTTTATCAACATCTTTATTTTCCATTTTATTTAATCTAAAAAAAAACTGAAATTTTATTTAATCAGAATCAAATGTAAACAATGTTTATTTAACCCCTCTGTCTCCCGCGACCACTTCAGCAAAATTGAAAATTAGGTAGGAAAAGTGCGACAAAAAATAGACACCCTGCTACAACTTTTTTTTCAATGAAATTTTCCAGGTGCATAGATAAATGAAAAACTTAAAAAAAAGAATAGTATAGAAAAAAAAAAGAGCATACCTTCGACATTAATTTCATGCCCAAAGTACAACAAAGTTTTAGACATCAAAAAACTCAATAAAAAAGCCATCCAGTAAAATAATGAAGCTCACAGTAATAAAGATTAACTATTCTAGTTTCTAAAAATAATCTATATTGATATCAAATTTTAAAAAGTTTTTTAACTAAACACGTCTTCCCAACGCTAGTTAAAAAAAAATCTAAAAAGCGTGGCACAGTTTTTTAGCACATAATTCGGTTCCGTAAAACGGATATTTCCACGTACCTATTATTAAGTTATTATATATTTAATTCCTAAATCCTAAAATTATGTTAGTTTGCTCAGTCAATATTAATGTTTGCTTACACTTATTTTAAACATTCAACACTATGTAGGCATCTATTCTCCAGAAGCTATGGAAAACTACAAGTCATTGGAGGCTTGGAAGTTCTTTCAAAAAGGTTGGGTGCAAACTGTTGTCCATATGAAGATAAGTCAAGATATCATGATCTTAAAATGTGATGTTAGATCTTCTTACAGAACCACATCCCCTAATCATAAGCCTTGGATTGCTCTTGGTTCACTTGGTAATGTAGTGACTGCTCACTGTAATTGTATGGCCGGGTAAGTGTCTGGAGAGCATTTGACTATAATAATTTAACACTAAAAGTTATCTTGTTTTTATGAACTACTAAATTTTGTTTACATTATTTAAATCTGTTGAAATTATTTAAAGGTGTTTTTGGATTATTTAAATCTATGGTTTATTGTTTTTAACAGCCTTGGTGAAACATGCTCACATGTAGCTGCAACATTATATAAAGTTGAAGCTGCTGTTCGCATTGGAATGACATCATCCACACCAACTGATTTACCATGTCAATGGAATCAAACATTTGTAAAAAATATTGTTGGTTCCCCAGTTTCTCAAATAAATTTATATTCTGATGCTGCTAAAGAGAAACTTACAGGAAAAAGAACTAGGAAAATGCCTGTTTCTCCAACAAATATTGAAAAATATCAGTTTTTGTCAGTTTGTTTAAAGATTTTGATACTGAATTTATACACTTAGAATCTACTGTTGTAGCAAAATTGCCTTTATCTCTCAGAAATTTTTTCAATGCAATCTATAAATCTCTAGATAATGAACAGTTAAATTCTTTTTTTGATGAGAAAATAAAAGATTTAAAATTAAATTCTGATGACATTGTCTATGTTGAAGAAGCAACTCGAAATCAATCTCTGTGTGATTCTTGGTATCAGGTACGAGTCGGACGAATAACTGGTTCTACTTTGTATCAAGTTTTTCATGCTAGAGTTGAGACACCACCTAAATCTTTAATTTTAAATATTTGTTCAGAAAAGAATATAACAATAAAAAGTCCTCCAATAGTGTGGGGAAGAGAAAATGAGGAAAATGCATTGACTTTATATAGACAACTTTATTCAGACTGTAATGAAGCTCATAACTTATTGGCACTTTCAGACATTGTCATCCATCAAAATTTAAAAGTTGAAAAATTAGGGCTTTGCATCGACTATGAAAAACTATGGTATGCAGCATCCCCTGATGCTTCTGTGTATTGCACTTGTTGTGGATATGGAGTTTTAGAAATCAAATGCCCTTTTAGTTTAAAAGACAAATCTTTGAAAGAAGAAATACTGAAAGATGTTTTTTATGTAGGATTAAATACGGATGGGAAATATTTTTTACAAAAACAGCACACATATTTTTTCCAGGTTCAGCTTGAAATGAGAGTTACTGGAGTGAGCTATTGTGATTTTATGGTATGGACACCCAGTGAGTTTATAGTTTTACGTATTGAACCTGACATTAGTTTTATGGAATCGGTGTTTAATAAATGTGATGTTTTTTGGAATAGATTTATTTTGAGGGAATTAGTAACAAGAGAAGTTGAATCAGGAATGAAATTGCCCTCCTCTACATTAACAGAAACCATAAATAATGATGATAATGTTTTTTGTATTTGCAAATCTAAAAGCTTAGAAAATGATGATACAATGGTCGGCTGTGATTCATGTGATAATTGGTTTCATCTTAAATGTATATCTTTGAAATCTGTGCCAAGATCGTCTGTATGGTATTGCAATAGCTGTAAAAACAAGAAAAAGTCTGCACACAAAAACGTAATTATTTTTTATAATTTCAGCAGCAAAAAGTTTTTTTTTAATAATACATTTTTTTATTATTATCTTCTTAGAAACCAATACATTAATGGAGCAGTATTAATGCTATTCTCCTTATCATTTTCATGATATTTGTTGTTAACATTATTATGCTGAGAAATGGAATGGAAAAATCATAATTTGAGGTGAAATAAAGAATATCCCATTTTTAAAAAACGGCTATTTTCATAGCCACATATTATTAAAAACATTAAAGCATATGATATAATATTGAAAAAAACTGTTACAGATTAATAGATAATCAAACTCTTCCTATTCTCCGAAATCTCGGTGAATAGGAAGAGTTTGATTACCTAGTCTAAATAAAAAAGAAGTAAGGCGGTATTTTTCCTTAAGTTAATCGGTTTCTTTTTTGGAAAAAATATTTTACCTTATTCCTCGGGGGAAAACATTTTATCGTATTTTATGTTATAATATTGTTTTAAACCCAAGGGTAATCTTTTTCCGGATATTTTTCTAAATGTTATGTTTTTCTGGATATCCAAACTGTCTGACCTACATATTATTTGTTTGTGTTTTTGTAATTTATATATACTTTATTTGGTTTTTCATTCATACAACAATATAAAAAAGAAATAGGAAAGTAAGAGTAAATATATAACGGATTTTTTCCGAATATACAACTGTTTATACACAACTGTTTACCGGATTTTTAAAATATGACTTGGATAATCACTGTAAACTATCGTTGTTCGATGACGGCTCATGTATGCAAGATTAGTAATGAAGGAAGCGTGAAATAAATACTGTTACGCGGTGCTCTATAAAAAGACCCTTAGCACTTCTTGGAGCACCTAAATAAACAAAATCTTATTTATCAATGTTATACAAAAAGTCTAATGCGTAAATTGAACTCTCAAAATACTAATGATAACAATGTTTCTATTGAATAGATTCCAACAATATTTTTTTACGCAAATTTACTCAAAATCAAATTTAGGAAATAAAATTGTAGTAACAAATTATTTTACTAAAAAATCGTATTAACAAGTTATTACATTTTTGACAAAGCGGTATCGAAATGTATTTTCATATTTAATTCAAACGCCGGTCGATATTTTATTCATTTATATTTTTATGTTGTAACGACATAAAGTTGTGGCTCGTTTTTTTCAAACCTAATAAATATTCTAATCGGTATTTCGCACATTTATTAGATTTATAAATATTCTATTAAACTTATTCAACACACCTAAATAACTTTAAAGAATGGACTAGTTTTCATGATCATTTTCCGTATCGTATTGTATTCCATACCATATACATTTAGTATTGAATAGTGAAAATCCTTATTTACAGGGCTGTTAACAGCAAAAGTAGATCCCAAATGTATTTGCGGTCTGAAAATATGTACCATGTAATGCAGAAAGGCTTCTCCTTTTTCCGGGGCACCAGGGACGATATACATAGATCATCCAGGTAATATTAAAAAAAAAAAAGGGAAATTTTTTGCGTAAAATATCCGGAAAAAATGCGGAATATTTTTCTCTTATTTTCCTCATAATTTGCTTTCAGCTGAATTGTATCTTAATTTTTTTGAAATTTTCTTTTTTGAACGAGTGATGACTAAAAAGCCCGGAAAAAGAAAATCCATGAGTACAACTCTTGTACCACCTCTTGAGGTCCTTTTTGTCAAATAATGCTTTTATTAAGATATGTGGCTATAAAAATAGCCGTTTTGAGAAAATTTAAACGATTCCTTCACCAAGGTTTGTTAAAGCAGCACAAACTGTTACAATTTTGTCACAATTAGAAAGAGTAACTGAGGTAGCTTCATCAGTAATATTTTTAACAGTTCGTAAAGGCAATACACCTTGAAGAATGGTGTAACGATTTTTCAACAGCCCAATAACTCTTTCTATGTGAATTCTAACAGATGATATTTTGCGAGATTTTTCTACCTCCGAAGCAGAAAGTTGTGCTTTATCCTTTGTAAAAGCTGGATTTATTAATATAGAGCAACTTCCAGCTGCAAAATCGTCTTGTAAAATAAAACCTCTATCTGATAAGATTTGATCGCCTGGCATATGGTACTTGCTAGATGCAAATTCTGATTCCCGAGTTATTTGATTGTCAGAAGCTCTTCCACCATAGCAATCGGAAATAAAGTTAATCATTCCATTAGGTGTGCATGAAATGAGACATTTTATTGTACAATGTTTTTTATATTGGCTGTAAAATAGTGCTCTTGCCATTAGAGATGATGGTGATTCCACAAAAATCTCAAAACAATCAATAATTGATATTAGTCTTGGGAATTTGTTTTTGAAAACAGGAGGAACTGTTTCGTATATATGATCTCGATCTTGCATTTTTATTAAATATTTTAATTTCACATACATAATATCAATCCATTTCCAAAAGTTATCCAAGGCAGTAGTTTTTTTAATATCAAACATAAATGATAACATATCAAAGTTAATGTTGTGCCTTAATTTAACTAAACAGAAAATAATTTTATCTTCTGTAGTAAATCTTTTTCATGAAATTTCTGGAGTTCCTTTGCATAGGAAACTCAACAGTTTTTCTAATACAGGAAGATTAAGTCCAGTGAGCATATTGCACTTATCAGGATTGGCTCGAATTTTATTTATTCCTAAACTGCAATTGCTATCTTTTAATGATATCCACTTCAACATAAATAAATCTCTTTTTAATCGAAGACTATTTATTTCACTATATAGTTGTTGTCTTTCTGATGTTTTAAGAGGTATTACAATATCAATTTCAGATTTTTCAGTATAACTCATTTCTGACTTAAAGGAACTATTGGTTGAACTTTGCTGAACATTGATGTTTACAGGAGCACTCTTTCCTTTAAATAAGAAAAAAATACAATAGATATTTAAAATTTGCATATGATGTTTAAATAACTTTTAAATTAATACCTTGTAAATAACTCTTACTGGAATCTTGAACATAAACATCTTCATTAATTATAGGAACACTAAATTCTGAAATATATTATTAAATTATTTTTCAACTTCTACAAAATAAAGTTAATAAACAAAAAATAAACAAAATTACAAAAACAAAAAATACAAATAGAAGTTAAGTTTTTTTTTTTTTTTTTTTTTTTTTTTTTTGTTATTCACCTCCCCAAGGCCGAGAAGGCCACTACAGACGAGGAGGCTACTTAATTGTGGTTATAACCCTCTCTCAACTCTATTACTCCGAAACACGAACCTTGACGAACAAGGCCGCTGCGCGGAGAAACAAGTTGAGCGCGGTACTACCAGGGACGTGGTGGGGATCGAAGTTAGAAGTAATTGAAGACCTTAGTGCTAAAAAAAACTTAATTTGCGCAAACTTTTTTAGAGAAAACATATTTTAAACTTATATTTGTATAGCCATTTTATTTTTATAATTAAATTTATGATGATCAACGTTCTAAAATAACTCTAGTAGGTATAGAATTATTAATTTAAAAAAAAAAAAAAAAATTGTTAAAAAGAAAAATCTAAAACTATGCAAAAATGTAAAAAACTAAAATAAAAAATTAATCAATACCATGACTGGAAGATTGTTCTAAAAATTATTTGGAGCATATAGGATTACTGATATCAGATTGCTGCAAATAATTTTCAGTACTAACTTGGATATCGATTTCTGTTGAGTATGAAATACATTTATTTTATAAAAATTTACTGGAGCGGTTTCATAACTTTTACAAGATCTACATGATCATTATTAATTATAACAAAAATTATACAAATTTAAATTGTAAATACCTAAATTTAATAATTATTTTTTCAAACTTACCTTCGTTACTAAAACTCCTTTTTTCAATGACAAAATCAACATCCTCACTAATTGATAGAGCACATAGTTTTAATTTTTTGCATGCAGGAACACTTATTTCTAAAAAAAATATTTAAAATTTAACAACATCAAAGTAATTATTTACAAATGAATTGAAGCAAACAATAATATTTACTTTGTCTGTTTATCCTCCTACTGACTCGGTTAATTTTGAATGTTGTCGCAAGTGCACGTGAGTTTATAACAAGGAAATAAATAGCTGATCTTGTTGTTGGAAAATTGCTTGTGATAGTTACAGCAAAGTTGAACTGTTTATAAATGATTTTTGCAGCATAAATTACCATTCTGTTTGACATAGACATAATTTTACTGTTGCTACATACAACAAGAAAGTAAGCTGTTATATAATTTGTTTCGTTTGTATCAGCCACCCTTAAAAATGCCAGTGAAGTTAAACTATTAAGGAAAAGTACTTATTACTTATGTATATTGTATCCATTAAAAGTATAATTTTTTTTCTTGAATTTCATTTCATCATAAATGGAACAAAATCTTGTTTAAATACAGCTTATGTTCACTTTTTTTATAACTCAATATTCACTTACAATACTCAACTATACTTGAATTATGTATAGATCAAATGCTTAGATAAAATAATGGAAGTATTTATTTGAATTGATTACTGAATTGCAATGTGTATGTATATTTAATATTTAAAAGTAGTTTCTTTTTTTAATTTGTATATTCTTATTTATTACATTTTTAATACATTGTTATTACATATATGCTATTACTTATTCATTTCTATTACATGTTATTACATATTATGCAAAAATCATACTTATTACATGGAAAGTTTATATTTTTGCTGTTAATTTTGTTTTTGTCATTTAGATATTAAATTCTTTGTTTTATTTCAAGTCCATTATTTTTATTTAATTTATTACTTGTACTATTATTATAAGAGTTTATATTTTTATCTGCTAAATCTGCTATTATCTATATTAATATAGCTCTTACATTACTAATATTAATCGTTTCTATCATTATGATATTTACCAAAAAATTTACACTGTATAGTTATACTTTGTTATTTATATTATTAAGATTTCAATCATTAATATAGTTACTATTATTACTTTTTATTTTATTATTTATTACTATTACTTTTTATTATTAATAACTATATGGCCAAATATATTTGTTTTAACAACCCATTAAATACTTATTTATGATAAATGCAATGTTTTTCTAAACAGCTTTATCAATTACAAAACAATTACTATGAAATTACTTTCCACAATCAGTACATTCTGTAACAAAGCCATACTGTTACAGAATCCACTTCTATTGAGCAAAGATTATTTAGAAATTTTTTCTAGATTATCTTTTACTAAACGCAGTTCATAGTAATATAACCCAAAAAAAAAGTATTAGTCAGTTTTATTTTGTAATTGTTTACTATTACATGTTCTTGTATTCAAACACATTTAATGGATTGTTGTCTATGTAATAAATGAAAAGCATCTTTGGCAATTTGACTAAATTACAAAAGAATAGAGATAACAGAGATTTTTAAATTGTCTACTATATTCCTTTGGAGACCAGTATTTCAATAAATCAGGGGTGTGGAGTCGTAAAAAAAAAGTAACGACTCCGACTCCAGTTATTGAAATTTTTTTAGCACAACTTTAACTCCAAAGCAAAATTTTTGAAAAATTCTTTGAATTCTTAAAAAAATATTACTTGATAAGTTAAAATTTTTTTTTTTTGACAAATTTATGAAATATTCTTTGAGGTTTAGTATGAACATAAAGTTAACTGAATGTTTTGCACATGCAAAGTAATAGCGGGAAGTTTTACTATTGGAGTCGAGTCGCGATTTTGTTTAGCAACTCCGACTCTGTGCTAAAAATGTCACAACTTTAACTCCAAATCCACAGCCCTGCAATAAATGCTTAACTATTCACAAATAATATAATGGAGAAAGTTCTATCAAACTTTTTGTCAGATGATGTGTTATTAATAAGTGTTAATGTAGTCATTTTTGAAGTTGAAAATGTGATTATTTGAATATTCTAATCTTGTTAAATTTAGATACCATAAAAATTTTTTCCAAATAAAGTCGCCTTTATAACAGATATATAAAAACAATAAAAGATGAAGAAGATCTTGCTAAAAATGGTTTTAAAAAAAAACAATCAAAATGATAGTCCCAAGATTGTTTTTTTCTAATTATATCTTTTGGAATGGTTTATACATTTACCCTGTTTTTATATATTACAGTTTACTTTTTATTTTTAATAAAAGAATATTATTGTTTAATTGAGGAGTTGAAGCAACTCTTAGCTAAGTTTTACCAAAAGTTTGATAGGTTTTTTTGATCCAATTAAAATTTAATACATTCATTTACATATATATAATTTTTTTTAATTTAAGTAAAGCAGTCAGACAAATAATATAGCTGCATTATTTGTCTGATTCTAATTTGTAAAAACAGAGTATATGTACATAATGTTTGTTTGTGTGTTTATGTTTGCTGAAAATTTTTCTTCAAGGGTAGTTTTTATAAGGTAAAAAAGTACATTTAATACGCATTGTTTATATAAACTTTTTATGTCTAAAACAATTCTACTTGTAGACAACTATCAGTTTTGCAGGATGGGATGCTACTCGATTTTTGAAAAATTTTTTTAAAAAAGATTATATTTAAATCTTTGCAATATTGCTCATTTTTTTAACTTGATATAAAAAAGTGCTTATGTTTGAAAAAACACGAAGAGTATTAAAGAAAAAAAAACCTGAAAACTAATTGTTATAAAAAGTTCTAAACTTTGATTTCTTTTTGATTTCTCAATTTTTAATATAAAATCTTATAAATCTTATGGTTTTTTTATTAAATAATAGAATTAAAATAATATTTTCAGTTTGCAATAAGTGAGATATTTCAAATAAACTATTTAAAATTGATTTATTAACAAATTATTTACACTAAATAGTAAGAAAAAAATCAGGAAATTCAATATATTTTTCATAATAAATAACTTTTTAATATGTCCCTCACTTTTAATTTTAATATAAGGTGCAAACAGGAACATTGGAAACATTAAATACAAACACAGGCATTTAAGTTAAAAAATTTTCCTTGATAAGCAAAACAAACAATTAGGAAGGTTTTAAATAACATCTCCTACAACCTTATATATTTAAAATATTTAAGGTTAATGGAGAACCTTATTAAAAATAAGGTATTAATTTTACATTAATATATTTTAAGAGGAGCTATTTTAATAAGATTCATTGTAAAATTTGAAATATTTTGTTTGAAGCCTGGTAAGATAAAAATTTTTAATTTTTGATTATTTATCGCTTCTAAAAATTACATATTTTAGAGTTCCTTCCTTAAGTGCATTTAGTGCACAACAAGCTTTTTTATTACCTTCCCGTCAATTTTACTATTTTTCTACACAAGAATATTATGAAAAAAGATATAATGAAGAGAATGGTAGTCAGAAACTACTCAAAAACCATCCTGTTTTATGGTTTTTTTTCTCATCAAGCAATTATTATTACTTTTTTCAACATTTTCAATTCCAACAAGGGTGCAAGCAAACACTACTTGAGTTAAAAGTTGTTGGAAGAGAAGAAATGAAATTTGCAGAGGAAGATAATGATTAACAGCAACTTAAAAGATTCCAAGTTATATGAATCAGAAAAACAAGATGTAAAAAGTGAATTCCAAAGGACTGATTTTTGATGAAAAAAACTAGACTAATAAGATTTTTTGGAGCACTTAGGAACAGTCACAGTAAAAAGATAATAATTAATTGAATGACATGTAACACAAGAATGAATTTTAGTAAATGGTATAAGAGACACTAGCTCTTTAGAGCAGTGCCCATTATAGTATTTATAGTAAAGAGAAAGAGAAGCAACATTACAACAATGTGATAATGGTTGAAGGTTGGCTGCAAGAGCAAGGCCAACTACGTTTTTGCACCTTGTCTAAAAGAGAAAGGGCATCATTGGAAGATCTGCTCCAGATATGCAGGCTTGGTCGGGAAGCGGGAACATTCGCTCACGATTACTGACGAAGCAGTTTGAATTGTCAAAAGGAAATAATAAATTCCTTGCCAGCCTGATACCAAGACGTTTCGTAAAAAAACTTTAAATAAAAAATCCAGAGACTTTTCCATAGTATTTTCCACAATCCTAAAGCAGTTTGGACATGGAAGAAATTGGTTTATCAAAAACAGGTTTGTTATGCATTGTACAAACCAGTTTGTTTTTTTGTATAATTTGGAACTTTTTTGTGTGTGTGTGTGTGTTTAATTCCTGTATATTGTTAAAAAAACTTTCAGACTAAATTAAGAAGTCTCATAAAAGTACTTATTCTCAGGTCACAAACAGGTCAGTCCATTGCCTGACTTATACAGACTCTTCTACAGCTTGTAGTCCGGACAATATATCTGTTATATTTTTACAGAAGTGTTCCCTAAAGCTGTTGTCTATACTTGAGGCTAAGCAGTACTACATTTATATAAAATCAAATTACATTTATATAAAATCAAACACATGTGTTTATTTTTTCAGTTGACCAATAAAGTCATATGAATGGTTTATAAAGTGTTACCATAATTAATGAGTTTTTTAAAAGACCACATTATGTTATTGTTGTTGAAGTCCAAAACCGAAATAATCAAAGGGAATTTTTTGTTAACTATATGCTGGTGACAAAATGGTTGGTTGGAATAACTTTTGGAATCTCCTTAATCTTGATTTATAGCATTTATTTGTTGTTTTATAAAGTCTTTTGTTAATTTCTTTTTTTAAACATCTTCGCTTCCAACAAGGCTGCAACCAACAACTAATTAGTGTTGGAAGTTACTGGAAGAGAAAAAATAAAGATTGTAGAGCAAGATAGTAATTGACAGACAACTTAAAAGATTGCAAGTTATATGAATCAGGAAAGCAAGATGAAGAGGAAGCAAATTCCAAAGAACTGATGTTCGAGGAAAAAAACTAGATGAATAAGAGTTTTTAGAGCACTTGGGAACAGTATCAGAAAAAGGATGAAACTTAATTGAATGATGTGTAAAATGAGAATGAATTTTAGTAGATGGCACAAGAGACGCTAGGTCTTTAGAGCAGTGTCTCTTGTTCCCCAGATATGGCAACAGTATTCCATACAAGGCTGGATTTAATATTTACAGAGATAGAGAAGAGAATCCAGAGAAAGAAAGTGTCAAGCTGATGAGATTCATTTTTAGCAGATGCTAATTTTATAACGGATTTGATATATGGTTTCCAAGAAAGATCAGAAGAGTTAATTCTAGTAAATGAATGGTAGATGAATCATCGAGTACATTACCGTCATAAATATAGGAAGGTCTAAATTATTGCAATGACAATTGGCCAAAAAAAAAATGAGTTTTATCTGAATTAAAGTTCACCAGCCACTGTGAGCCCCATGCTGTAGCAGAAGTGAGATCCTTTTCAATTTCAAATGCCCCCTCCAAGCAATCAGAGAGAGAGAGAGTTGACTTGTTATCATGATAAGAATAAATGGTAGTATCATCAGTGAACAATGTCACTACAGGTGTGAGAATATCTGGAAGATTGTTAATGTAAATTAAAAAAAGAGTATAGGGCCAAGGATTGAACCTTGAGGAACCCCTGAGGTTACAGAATAAGGATTGAACCTTGAGGAACCCCTGAGGGTACAGAATAAGGATTGAACCTTGTGGAACCCCTGAGGTTACAGAATAAGGATTGAACCTTGAGGAACCCCTGAGGTTACAGAATTATAAGAGTTCTGTCCATCAAGGACAACTTTTATACTAGGATTAGAAAGGAAGGATTCAATAATCTTAAAGATGTTACCAGATAGACCGTAAGAAAAAAGCTTATGGAGAAGACCAGAATTCCAAACTTTATTAAACGCTTTAGAAATGCCGATTGCCTTTAGCAATGGCCTTAACCTCTCCACCCTTATCTAATGCATGATAAAACCTATCGGTTATTACTGTCAGCAAATCAACGGTAGAACGAGAAGATTGAAATCCATATTGATGATCAGAAAGTAAGTTATTAGATTCAAGGTGAGAGATTAAGTATTTGTTAATTAAAGATTCAAAAACCTTGCTTATGATAGAAAGAAGACTGATGGGACGGTAGTTAGACAAATCAGATCGCTCTTCAGAGTTTTTGAAAATAGGGATAACAGATGCTGCTTTCCAGCAGGCTGGAAAACAAGACTCTGATAAGCACATGTTGAATAGTTTTGAAAGGATAGATGACAGCTCCGGAGAACAATTCTGCAAGACTATAACAGGAATGTTGTCCAGGCCACAAGCAGTAGAAGAGTTTAAGCAGGAAATCACTTTTGATACAGAAACTGGAGTGATGCGGATGTCAAGCAATGGATCAACCTGTTTGGCGGCTATAACAGGTAGAACACAACTAGTGGAATCAAGAGATGATTTTGATGAAAAGTTCTTAGCAAACAATTCAGTTTTGTTTTTAGGTGAGGTGACAAAGTCTGAACATACAAGAAAGGTGGAGTTACAAACTTGCACTTATTATTGATACTGTTAAAGATTCTCCAGAAGTCATGAGAGCCTAACTTTTGTGATAAAATACGAGATTTCATGACCTGAGAATAGCGGGCTTTGGCGTTAAACAAAACCTTTTTACAATGGTTCTTAGCAGTAACAAACAGACGTCTATTTTCTGGAAGATTATTTTGCTGATAGATATGGAAGTGATGGTTTTGATTGGCAATTGCAGCAGCACAATGTGAGGAATATCATGGAGAAGAGTGAGGCTTGACCTGGAATTGTTGAGAGGGAATAAAGGATTCCATGCCAGCCTGTATCCACGAAGTTACGTAAGAAGCACATTTATCAACAGAAAGGCGAAAGATTTGTGATCAGGTAGAACGCAACTAGTGGAACCAAGAAGAATTATGTCCCAGTCAGCTTTAAGGTAGTTATAAAATGTACAATGATAGGGGGATTTTGATGATTAAGAAGAATGAGATAAAAGTTTTAAAGAGATCAAACTGTGATCAGAGGCAACTAAGGGTGAATGTGGAGAAACTAAGCACTGACTAGGATCAGAATCAAGACATAAGTCGAGTAGAGAAGGTAAATGGTTAAGGTTGTCTGGGAAGCGAGTTGGAAAGTTGACTAATTGATTTAGGGATTGAGAAAGGCAGTTATTAATTTTTGAGAAAGGCAATTATTAATTTAAAAGTTAAATACTATTATAAAGTTTTTCTTTTTGTTCTTATTTTAATTTTTATTCATTTTATTATTAACTTGAAAATATCACTGGGTAACAAAATAAAACTTTTTTAGATTCAATTAACAGCATTCGGTTTTTCTAGATCAGATTTTTGAGCTAATTAAGAAAATAAAATCCATTTAAAGCCTACACATCCAGATTTTTCTGAAATTTTAATTTTTTATTTTTCATCTTAAATCAGTTTGATGTTATAGTTTTTGCATACTTTCAATTTCAAACATTCTTTTTTAAATAGTGTAAATGTAAGTTTATATTTCTATTCAATTTACAGTAAAAAATAAAGTAAAAAAATAGATACCAAGTGTATTTTATTATAAGATGTCTTAAATCTGCAGACGATATTGTATAAATAGTTCAAACACTTTCTGTTACACTTGTGATCATTATGTCACTAAAAGACAGAAGAAAAAAATGAAATCAAAATGCTTACTAAATCTTAATGCTTATTTTGGATATATGGTAGGAAATCATGGCAAAAAGTGGGCGCCTCTGTATAATTGCACCAACTGCTACGTGTTTTTCTAAATGGCTGGATGAAAAAAGACCAACTGTCATGCCATTTGACATTCCTATGATATGGAAGGAGCCACGAGATCATACCACCAACTGCTATTTTTGTTAAACGAAAATTGAGGGACATTCTCTAAAGACAAAGGATAAAATAACGTATCCAATATGTGAATCAGCAAAGTTGCAAGTACCTCACAGTGACAGTCTGTCTATTCCAACTCCACCAAGTGTATTCAACCTCTTGCCCTCTCCAGATCAGACAAATCAAATAAAGAAAATGATGATGATGGCTTTATGTCTGAAACGGAATCAGCTCCACATTTTATTAACCAGCAGGAGCTAAGCAATCTAATCAGAGACTTACATCTATCAAAATCAAATGCTGAGGTTCTGGGTTCTCGACTACAAGAGTGACATTTGTTAACACCTGACACCAGAGTGACCATTTACCGAAACAGAGATGAAAGATACGCAAAATATTTTATCAAACAAAATAGTATCACTTTTTGTACAAATATTGAAGGATTATTAACTGAACTTGGATGTGTCTATTCCTTTAATCAATGGCGTCTCTTTATCAACTCTTCAAAGTACTCTCTAAAGGCAGTATTAGTTCATATTGGAATAATCTTCCATTTTAATAGCTCATGCAGTGGGACTCCAGGAAGCTTGCGGCATAATGAAAACTGTACTTAATTGTGTTCGCTATGCCAATCACAAGTAGGTTATTTGTAGTGACCTTAAAGTAATTGCCCTGTTGCTTGGACTGCAATTGGGTTTCACTAAGTATATGTGTTTCCTCTGCCTCTGGGATAGCTGAGACACTAAAAATCATTATGTGAAGAAGATATGGCCCAAACATACAGAATTTATAGCCTAGGATACCACAACGTTTCACAACACATTCCACTTGTTGAATGGCTGAAAATTGTGCTTCCTCCTTTGCATATCAAATTGGGTTTGGTAAAATGTTTCACAAAAGCAATGAATAAAAATGGTGCTGGCTTCAAGTCCAAATAAAGTTCTCTCGAATCATTTCTTTATTCAAAGATTAAAGGTGTGTTTGATGGGCCTCAAATAAAAGAGCTCCTGAAAGATAGGAAATTTAAGGAAACTTTTATACCAGCTGAATGCAATGCTTGGCAGTCATTTAAAGCTGTGGTTCATAACTTCCTGGAAAACAACAAGGCAGATGGTTTCAAGAATCTGGTAGAAAGTATTGTGAAGCATTATCAAGAACTGGGTTGTCGAATGTCGTTAAAGCTACATTTCTAATATTCTCATCTTGACTTTTTCCCAGAAAATTTAGGTGCAGTTTCAGACAAACATGGTAAAAGGTTTCATCAGGAGATTTGGACATGGAGAAGAGGTATCAAGGCAAATGGAATGAAACTATAATGGCCAATTATTGTTGGTTTTTAAAAGAGACACTCAAGAGACTCATAAACATTAGTGAAGCATTATCAATAACTGGGTTGTCGAATGTAGTTAAAGCTACATTTCAAATATTCTCATCTTGACTTTTTCCCAGAAAATTTAGGTGCAGTTTCAGACAAACATGGTAAAAGCTTTCATCAGGAGATTTGGACATGGAAAAGAGGTATCAAGGCAAATGGAATGAAACTATAATGGCCAATTATTGTTGGTTTTTAAAAGAGACACTCAAGAGACTCATAAACAACAGTTTATGAGTCACTCATCATTTCTAAACACTTGTAACCATATCTTATTCATGTTGTGTTTTATATTTCTTTATACGAAAAGCAGCATTTACACTAAAAGTGTTTTTCGAATATTCCAAAACAATAGGGCGTATAGGATAAAAACTAATTTGATTTTTGGATTTAGCATGCTTGAATTAAATAGTTGCATTTATAAATAAACTTATCTATGTTTTTATTATCTACAACTAATACTTTAATTAGCTCATCAAAGCTATATTAACTCATTCTTTTTTTTTTTAATTTAGAAATTTTAATGATCTATTTCACCATGGTATTTGTTAAACAATTAGGAATATATAACGTACATAACTATTTTAATTTTAAAATGCCCTTAATTATTTGTTTACATATTCGATTTGTGACTTAAACTTTGAAAGTGTTACTTTTTAAAAAAATATTGCACAACAAAAATGAATAGAAACAAAAACTGATGTATTTACATATGAGATTGTTTTTCAGACGTAATTACTTCTGGACAAAAAAATTAACCAATAATGCATTATTTTAACCAGATGTAGTTACATATAGGATTATTTTTGGAGGAAATTACATCTGGAAAAAATATTAACTCATAATGCATTATTTTAACCAGATGGAATTTTTTCACATGTAACTATATCTGGAGAATATTCTTCCAGATGTTATTGGGCTTAAAGAAAAGTTACATCTTCCTAAAGATGTTATACAGGATCGTTGAATTTTCAGATGATATTACACAGATGTTGTTAGAGTAAAAAAAAATACAGATTATCTTGGACAAAAGTGTATAGATGATATTGGACTGGAGATGTTGTTGGACAGGCGTAGTAATCTTTTACCTGTTGTTGTACTCTTTATAGGAAAATGTTTTAGTATCTTTAATTGCATATTGTTTATTGGGCTTTCCCTAGCAAAAGGCTTATATAAATTTTTCTTTTTAGTTTTGGAATAAAAAATAATGCTAGTTTTAAAACCCATTAAATTGAAAAAAGAAACGTTTAAAAATAATTTTAGATATTTTTTTAGAATTTTTTCAGTTTTAAAATCTTATATTTAAAGTCTAATATGTATATATATATATATATAACAGAATCTTAAATCTTATAGATTATTTAATTTTTTTAGAATTTTTTCTTATTTTATTTTGTGGTTATTTTTGTTATTTAGAAGAATTCAAAACACAAGGATATTACTGGAAGACTTCAAAACATAAAGATATTACTTAGTTAGTATTGCGTGGCTTCTATCTTCTCAATTGATACATAAATAATTTTTTAAAGACAGTTCTGCTTTATATGTGTTATTGTTATTTAATACATGCCAATAATCCAAAAATTATTTTGCATAATGGTTTATGGATCATTGACATGTTAATGTGAAAGTTTCAATCTTCAATTTTGGAGAAAGATTCGTCTTAAATCAAAAGGTTATAATTTGCTTGGCTATTTAGTTCAACAATTTTCAATGCTGATGATTGAGTGGTAAAAAACTTATTTATATTTAACAAAATTGTTCGCTCTTGTTAAGAAATATGTTATAAATTATTTTTTTGATGAACTAACTAAAGTAGTTTTATATATGCATTTGAATTACTTAGCTTGAATATTTAATTATTTTTATTACAGATTGATTAGTAATGATCTTTATTATTTTATTTATTTGATGTTCTGTATACTGCTATGTAGTATTTAAACCACGTTAGTAATAAATAGTTTTTAATACTATTTTTAATTTAGTTTTATGTTCTTTATGTATGTCTGTGTTCTGTCTGAACCTCTGGCGCGGTGTTCGCTCACCCGTAAGTTACTTTATGTTTATGTTTATGTTTTTTATGTTTTTTTATGTATGTTTGTGTTCTGTCTGAACCTCTGGCGCGGTGTTGACTCTCCCGTAAGTTGATTTATGTTTGTTTGTGTTCTGTTTATACTCTAATGCAGCGTGAGCTCAGTAGCTAACTACTTACTCCAACTACAAAACCTACACTCACCTTAGACTCCTGTATTTTGTTAGATGCAGTGCTTTCCTAATGCACTTCCAAAATATCATGCCTGGTTTTCTCAAAGTACTGTTGCGGAAAGTAACTCCTTTTAACTACTCCAGGTCAGGTCAGGATAATCGAGACCAATCTTGCTACTGGTATCAGGTAACCCAGTACCACCTGCCACAAACACTGCTGCCTTGCAGAGTGTGCTCTTCTTAGGCAAAGGCTAGGAGAAATAAACTCCGACTAAAAATTCCCCTGCCTTGGGGCTCTTGGTTGAGTAAAGGCTAGAGATGGTGTCTTGATAAAAACACTCATCTTGGGCAGATGTTAACTGCATCCAGCTAAACATCCACTGCCTTGGGGCTCTTGGTTGAGTAAAGGCTAGAGATGGTGTCTCGATAAAAATACTCATCTTGGGCAGATGTTAACTGCATCCAGCTACTGTCTTGTAGAAGGCCTCCTAGGCAAAGACTTTAGGGGTAAGCAGAAAAATTCTGCTAACCAGCCTCGAACCCCTTCTTCATCTATTAGGCTGGCGTAGATGTAACCTGTGTTACATTGTTTCCTGCCTAGGATGATGAATGCTGGATCTCCTTGACTCTACTCATAGAATTTTGCTTATGCCTCCTTGATAATAGCTATGCAACTCTTACTGTTATCCCCATATGAGGGTACAGCTCTAAAACTCAGTTTAATGGTTCTGAGGCCGGCTGGTAGTAAGGTTTCCCGTACTCTGTGGTAGCTCTCAGAGAGGCTGATTCCATCAACGGCTGCAAAATATCAGAGTATAATCAGTGCCATGTTGCGCATGGATGGTGTCCCTGTTAATGCTTTTGGTGTGCATTGACAAGGTCACATAAGGAGCCCTATGTCACGGCTTAGGGTTAATTAACAGAACAGAGACAACTGCATAGCTCATTGATTAGAAGGCTGTGCTCTATCTATGAATGAGTCAAGTTCTCATTAAACCCAAATCATGACCAAAGTAACCAAAAATTTAAAACCTAAAAAACCATCCCCACCACCTAAATATTTTAATATATCTTTTACAAATATTCGCGGTCTACGAAGCAACTTTCCATCAATTGAGTCTTACCTCCTGCAAAATTCACCAGACTTGCTTGCACTCAGTGAAACAAATTTAAATTCCTCATTTCCTTCTTCAGATGTCAGTGTTGACGGGTACTAATCTTTGATTCGTAAAGACTCCAATAGTCACATGCTAGGTTTAGGGGTGTACATACGCATTAATTCCCCTATTTGTCGTGAAATCAGGTTCGAATCCTTTGACCATTCTTTTATGTGCTTTCGCCTAGCATCTCTTCACTCTATCACCTTTCTCTTTGTTCTTTATCGTTCTCCTTCTTCCCATGATTGCACTCTCTTAGATGTTATCTCTGATCAAATTGACCATGCCTTCTCTCTTTACCCCTCTGCCAATATTGTTGTTGTTGGTAATTTTAATGCCCATCACACTGAATGGCTTGGCTCAAACACCACTGATCCTGCTGGCACTAAAGCCTTTAACTTCTGCGTTTCTCAATCTCTTACTCAGATAGTTAACTTTGTGACTCGTTTTCCTGACAACCCTAATCATTTACCTTCACTCCTTGACTTATGTCTCATCTCTGACCCTAGCTTATGTTCAGTTTCTCCCTTTTCTCCCTTAGATGGTTCTGACCATGCAATGATCTCTATAAATCTTTCTTCTCGTACTTCTTTTTTGGGCTCACCTTATCATCGCACCACCTACTACTACCCTAAAGCTGACTGGGATTCCTTTCGTGATTTTCTTCGTGATGGTCCTTGGGCTGATGTTTTTTCTCTCTCAGCTGACAAATGCGCCTCCTACATAACCTCCTGGATTCAGGCTGGAATGGAAGCTTTTATTCCTTCACGTCGGTTTCAAGTCAAGCCTCATTCTACTCCATGGTTTTCTCCTTCTTGTGAGGCCGCTATATCCAATCGTAATCATTTTTTTCATCTTTTTCAAAAGAACAACTCTCTTGAGAACAAACGGCTATTTATTATTGCAAGAAATCAATGTAAAAAGGTGCTTTCTGATGCTAAACTCCATTATTCTCAGTTCACTAAATCTCGCATCTTTTCGCAGAAGTTAGGCTCTAAAGACTTTTGGAAAATCTTCAACAGCATTGTTAACAAGGGTAGATCTAACATTCCATCTCTCATTCATGGGACTGATCTTATTACCTCTCCCAAGGATAAGGCAGAACTATTTGCAAAGAACTTTTCTTCTAATTCCACTCTTGAATCTTATGGACATTCTCTTCCTTCCATACCAGTCAAACAGGTTGACCCATTGTTAGACATTCAAATCACTCCGGCTTCTGTTGCTAAAGTTATATCTTAATTAAACTCGTCTACAGCTTGTGGTCCAGACAACATTCCTGTCACAGTCTTGCAGAATTGTTCTCCAGAACTTTCTTCAATTCTCTCTAAACTATTTAACAAGTGTTTGACTGAGTCTTGTTTTCCTGCTTGTTGGAAAATGGCATCTGTGGTTCCAATATTCAAAAACTTGCTAATAACAGAAAGAAGACTGATCGTCCGATCAGTCTTCTTTCTGTTATTAGCAAGGTCTTTGAGCCTTTGATCAACAAATTCCTCACATCTCATCTTGAGTCAAATAAACTACTGTCAGACAATCAATACGGTTTTCGATCCTCTCGCTCTACGGCCGACTTGCTAACTGCTGTAACTGAAAGATTTTATCGTGCATTAGATGGAGGCGGTGAGGCTAGGGCTATTGCTCTCGACATATCTAAAGCTTTCGACAAAGTTTGGCATGCTGGTCTTCTCCATAAGCTTGCTTCATATGGTGTTTCTGGGAAAGTTTTTGAGATTATCAAATCATTTCTTTCTAACCGGTTTATTAAAGTCATCCTTGAAGGCCAAAACTCTTCTTTATTTCCAGTAACTTCTGGGGTTCCTCAAGGTTCCATCCTGGGCCCTGTTTTGTTTCTTATCTACATAAACAATCTTCCTTACAACCTTTCATCTAAAGTAGCTCTTTTTGCTGATGACTCAACTTTATACTCCTGTCTTGACAAAAAGTCTTCTCTTTTTGATTGCCTAGAACAAGCAGCTGATCTTGAATCCGATCTCACTTCAGTAATAGATTGGGGTTCATAGTGGCTTGTGATTTTCAACTCTAAAAAAACCCAGTTGCTTACTGCAAACAACTACCGTAATATGGTCAACATTCCTATATTAATGAATGGCAATCCTCTAACTGAGTCGTCCTCTTTACGTCTTCTTGGATTATCGCTTACTACTGACCTTTCATGGAAACCATATATACAATAGATTGCTAAATTAGCTTCTGCTAAGGTTGCTTCTCTTTACCGTGCTCGCCATTTTCTTACTTCTGATTCCATTCTCTACCTCTACAAATCTCTAATTCGTCCCTGTATGGAATACTGTTGTCATATTTGGGCTGGTTCTTCTAACGATTTGCTTTCTCTTCTTGACAAGGTCCAAAAACGCATTGTAAATGTTGTTGGACCTGGATTATCTGCTAAGCTTGAACCTCTTTCCCATCGTCGTAAAGTTGCATCTCTTTCTTTTTTCTACAGATACTATCATGGTCACTGCTCAAAGGAGTTATCATCTCTAGTTCCATCAACTAAATTCATTCTTATTTTACTCGTCATTCAGCTAAGTCTCATTCGTTTACTGTATCTGTCCCTGCATGCTCTAAAAACTTTTATTCATTTAGTTTTTTTCCCCGCACTTCAATCCTTCGGAACTCTCTCCCATCTTCATGTTTTCCTGACTCATACAACCTTCAACTTTTCAAGTCTTCTGTCAACCGTTTCCTTGCTCTATAACTTTGTTCTTTTTTTTCCTAGTAACTCCCAACTTGATAGTGGTTGCTTGCAGCCTTGTTGGGAGTGAATGCAAATAAAAAAAAAAAAAAAAAATACATAAATTACTGCCGTCACTAGGGTAATTTTATTAGAGTTTATTTCTTTGAGAATTTTATACAAATATTTTGTTTATTCTATGTATATAATCGTCATTGTATTTGTTACTATCAAAAGAGATTGGTTGCAGGAAAAGCCTAACAGTATAGTAGATTGAGTTAACATGCGTATCATCCCAACTAGCACAATACGTTGGGTCACCGTTGTTTTGCAAGTATACTACGTTAACCCAACGTGGTGTGCTAGCTGGAATCCCTAGAACACGTTTCAAAGAACTTTTTTTGCGTGAAACCTAATAATATTGTTTTTAAATATCTTGTCAAATTTTAAACAAATTGGGTTTAATGAATTTAAACGACTTGAAAAAAAAAAGAGAGAAAACAAAATGTAAAGTTTTGAATCAAAATTTTTTTTTGGAACAGCTTCTAGATTTCAACTTTTGTACACGTGTGAAAGAATAGCTTGAATAACTTAGATGAGGTTGATAGGACATTTTTTAACGTTCCGATTCTCAGTTTTTAGTATAAATTTAAACCGAAATTTTGCTTTTTTACTGAATTTTATAAAAAGTAACAAAACCGAAACTTCGGTATCGGTTCAAATTGAAATTTCGGTTGAAACAGAATTTCGGTCGATCACTACTCAATTAGATTCACATTTAGTTACTCAGACAAAAGACTGCCTGTTTTTAAAATTTGGTCTGGGTTTTACAAAAAAAGCGAGACCAGGATTTGCTCACTAGAAAAAAAGTGTCGACCGTACCGGTCTAAGTAAAGTGTCGACCGTACCGGTCTAAGTAAAGTTTTTTAAAATGAGTAAAAATCTTTTTAAAAAAGTATTAATTGTATCTTTTAAACAAAAGGTTTAAATAATGCAATTAATACTATATTTAAAAACAATGAAAACTTTTTTTCTATGCCTGCGATTAGATAGTTAAGGTAATAATGGATATCCATTTAATCTTGTCATAAAAAGAACTATCATTGCTTTTTTGCAATGATAGTATGAATATGCAAATCCTTTGGATTGGGTCAGAACTCTAACTGCTGCTCCACGGCTACTTTAAAATTAATAAACTACAAAAAATTAATTTTTATAGGCGTTCAAATAACGTACTAAAATCACGTCTTGGCATGTTTTTAGGTAACCCTTAGTAAGTTGAGACGCCTTTTATTTGACGTTATCAAAACATCTTTAACGTCGTAATGAAGCTATTTTATGACGTTCAGAATTATGCTAAATAGCAAATGGAATCGATGTCTTTTTAGGACGTCATTAAAAAGATATTTTTAAGTCGTGTTTTCAGACGAATTAAAAAAGTAAGGGATCGTCCATAATAACATTACAATTAAGGTAAAAGTTTTCGCTTGCAGAGCCTTAAGTTAAATAAAAAATCGAAACAACGCATAAGTATAATGAAAATCGCCGTGTAAAAGAGCTAAAGATCTCCTTTTTAAATAAATTTAGTGTTATTTATAGACGATCCCTAATTTGAAAATATCGGTGTAAAAAAAAAAAAAAAAAAAAAAAAAAAACCCTAGTTTCTATCAACTTTAATGGATTATTAGTATACAAAAGAAGTTCTATCAGTTAGTATAAAAATGACATAGATTAAAGCACTTCTTGTGTCATTAAACACACGATTTGGTAGAAAAATACGTATTCCCTACATATAAAATTATTCAGTTTTTTCTTTCTCCTAAATAATTTGCGAAAATAAAGTTACATCGTTTTTGCACCCAAGTCTTTAGTTGTTTGATAACTTCATTTTATTTCCTTAAATTTTTACCCCACAGTATTTCTTAAAAATAGCAGCAACAACAAAAAAAAAAATCAAATCGAATAAACGTTTTAAAATATATATTTTCGATAATTTTGAATTTTTATAAATTAAACTTCTTGTTCCTCCTCTTATAGAAACGACTCTTCGAACAAATGACATCCTTTGTCCTCTTTTTATCCAGGCGCATGCTTTAGTGTATTTGCAATCACAATTTGACAGTCTTTTTTGGTGTAGTAATCGACTAAACAGTCTTAAACGTAAAATATTTTTAAAATAATATTAAGTATTCAAAACTTTATGAGAAAAAAAATTAACAATAAAAATCATAATAATAAAAAAAGTCATAACAATAACCTTATAAGTGGCTCATAGGATAAGAAACACTAAAAATCAAAACATTACTTTTTATTTTTTTATTATTATTTAAAATTTATTCTAGATTCAGAAAATATATACATTTATGTATATTTTAAGTCAATATTTTATGTAATATTCATTTTTTTAGATGTACAGACTTTTAAGAATCTATAAGCAACAGCTTTTTTTTTAAACTAAAACTTTAGCCAACACACCAGAGTTCAAAAATATGTGTTTCTAGTATAAAATGATATTACCCCGGAACTTTCAATGGATTTAGCACACTTGATAAGCAATTAAAAGTTATTAACATTTTAAAACATTTTAAATTAAAAACATTTTAAAAGAAATTTGGTCAAAATTATGGCAAAAATGCATAACTTTCAGACAAAAGATTTAAATTATAAAGAAAAACCATCAAGTCAAGTATTTAAAGATATATAAAGTTGAGATGCTGAAAAAAAAATGATTATCACAAAGTTGTGCAGGAAAGTTATACAAATAATGTAAAAGAAACCAAGTATAATTATCGATAATGAAACACAAGTGAACTTAAATTTCAAAATAATCCCAGGACATTTATATATAGGGGTCTACAGGTAAATGGCAAACACTAATTTTAAAACGCTAAATATGAAGAAATTCCTAAATAATATTATGATTTGGCCATATGTTAACGTTAAGTAAGTTTCAAGTTTTTTTAATTAATAGTGAAATTTATCTAAAGTATGTAGAGTACTTAGAAAAAGTGTTATTGCTACTATGGTAGATGAACCCACAATCAGAGTTGTCACTTTAATTTTTAAAGTTTTTTTCTGAGTAAAGAACGTTTTCCCCTAAGTTAAACTTATGAACTCCTAGACTTTTCTTTTTTCTTCCCCGTTCCTGGTGTTAAGAGAAAGCAAAAGTATTCTTCTTGAATTCAACTTCATCACCAATACTGTTGGCTAATGATCAATAAAGTAAGTTTCAGTTCATGAAAATTTACTAAATCAAAACCATATTTCAACAATAGTCGAACTAATCATAAATAATGAAGTAGAACTTTAAGGTTGAACTAAAAAAAATGATAAAAAATTTAATATAATAAAAAAAATATTTAAAGGGATCCCAAACTCCCAACACATGTTGTGTTCATATTAAAGGTAATGTTAAAAAAAAAGGTTTGAACCAAATTTTTTTGATTAAAAATAAATAATGAATGCATACCGTGAAAAACAAATGTTGTTGTTTTTGCCGAGGCTCGTCTTCTCCATATTTTTCAACTGCTCGGAATTATGCGTCTTCAAATTATGCGTCGCAATCTACAGACTTTGGCAATTCCTTTAATTCATAAAAGTTTTAGTATTTGACGTCACGGTAGACTTTTAACAAAAGAAACTCTGGAAATATTTTTATTTATTTTTAGTCGAAGTTTTTTTGGTTATTTGTTTATTTTTTTTTTATTTTATACTTTTAATATTTAAAAAGATATTTAAAACCTTAATTATTTTATGCTGGTTCGTTGATATAAATTGTTATTGCGCCATATATTTAATGTTTATAAATTATGAATATTCAAAATATTTGTCTCAAAAATTGTTTTACATTAATTACCCGTATAAAATTAAAAATAATCTTAGTAAAAAATATTTATCTCAAAAACTGTTTTACATTAATTACCCGTATAAAATTAGAAACAGCTTTTTTATTTGGTTACACATTATTTCGTTTCAATTTGCTTTGCGTGAAGTTCGGAAAGTCAAACGAAAAAAATGTTTGAATAATCACGTTAAAACAAATTATTTTAATGACGGGGGTTCTAAAGTTTTTTATAACAAATGTAGGTAAAAAAATAAATAACTAAATAAAAAGTTCAGTATTAAACACCATTTCTTTATGCTATTGCAACTGTGAATATTGAATTATTAACTTGAACTAAATTTACTTATTATTTAGAATGACTAAGCAATAAAAATAAAATGCCCCTAAAATTATGCGAGATTGTGTTGTTTATTTGATAACTGTTGCTGGTAATGTTGTTTATGTTGATTATTTTCATAAATATTAAAATAGCTTCAGATTAATCTGTTTGTTGCTTTGCTCATTGTTGATTTATTTATAATTTAATTTTATCTCAAACTATAATTATATGTTAAAAAATAAAAGTTTTTATTTCATCGGGCGCTCTTTTTATAAAAGAGTAGAACAAAAGAGAAAAAAAAGTTTCGCGCAATTAAACTTTGAATGAATAAGAGTTGTATAGAATATATATTTTTTTTGCGTCACTTGTTCTTTTTTTAGATGAGAGAAATAAAAGTTTAATAGTAAATTTTCTTTGAATAAATGAGAATTGGAAGAGAAAATTGCTTGAAAATTTGTATTTGTTAATTGTGTTTTTAAAAATTTTGAATTTTTCATGTTAAGAGACAAATGCCAATTACGACACAAATTTGGAAATACCAAATATAATATGTCTTTTAATGCGCGCTATGACATTTTAACAATTTAAATTACCATCTATCTTGAATTATTGCCTTCAATTAATGTGTTAGTTATTGCGTTATTTAATAATAATTTGTCGGTATTTTTGTTAAATATTAGTTGTATAAAACGGGCGAAAATATACAAACTTCATGTTTTTTATTTGATGGTTATAAAATATTGAACAGTTAACTTATAATCAAAATTTATAATGCCGACTTGTGTTGCAATTAATTGTACTTTTAATGCAAAATCAGGATCTCACATATCCTTTCACGAATTTTCATATCTGATACTACAGTCAACTGTATTGTTTAGTGTATTCTTGTACTTTTTTTCATAATCTTAACAGGTTCTAATTGGTATGGAGTTGCTGACATTTAAAAAATTTCATAATCAAAAATCAAATGTAAAATAAAATGGTATTTCCTTTTTATCCGTATCCAATTCAGCAAATTTAGCAATTTAAATTAAATCAGCGTGATCAAAAAAATTTTATAATAAAAAAGTTAACAATTCATTAAATATCTCTATTAATACTGTCTGTTTATGAAAGTAATTGTTAATAAATACTTTTTTTCAACGGGAAAACAAAAAATTGTCATAACGTAAAAATAACCAGAGAAGTTAGAAAATAGTTTCCATTGTTTAAATAAAAATAATTAAGAATCAGAATATATAATACTGCGCTCCTCTTGCGCAAAAACAAGAGACCGTATATAAAACGTTCTATATAGTGTAAAACACTCGTATGAAAATCATAAGATTCGTAAGTAAAGCTTTAATATTTGTTTTAATTTAAAAACAAAAGAAATATAAGTAAGATATATAAATCGAAAAATTATTAAGATATCTGTAAAGAACAAGTTGCTCCTATAAAATAAAAAATAATTTATCATTTTTTCTTATTACAAATTTTTTTTTGGCGATGTTTAGAAAAATAATAAATTTGTTTTGCTGTATATTAAAAAAATACTACAGTAGAAAAAGGCAGCTTAGTTTAATTACACTTTTCTTTTGTTAAAAGCCTACCGTGACGTCAAATACTAAAACTTTTATGAATTAAACGCGCTTCAAAGGAATTGCCAAAGTCTGTAGATTGCGACGCATAATTTGAAGACTCCGAGTAGTTAAAAAAAATGGAGAAGACGAGCTTCGGCAAAAACAACAACATTTGTTTTTCACGGTATGCATTCATTATTTATTTTTAATCAAAAAAATTTGGTTCAAACCTTTTTTTTTTAACATTATCTTTAATATGAACACAACATGTGTTGGGAGTTTGGGATCCCTTTAAAACTTGCATTAAATATATTACTCTTTTAATGAAAATATATAAAAAATCAATAACATTTTATGAAGATCAAAAGAAATGGCAAAATTTAAACTTAAAAACATGTTCATAATAAAAAACTGAATTATACATGGTAAACTACCCAGTAGTCGACAACTACTTATAGTCTTTTTTTTTCCAGACGTTTTGTCACTAAAAAATAGGCTGAGTAAACACTAACTAAAGTAAAGTGCCAAAAAAGAGTCTGAAATGATCATCTATCTTTCCTTTACATATGAACGAAATTTGGCCATCATAAACATAATAATAGACGCATATGATTTGGTACAAAAAAGTTCCAAAAATACCCTTAAACTCTTAGAAGTCATAACTATTTCCAGATAACCATAAGAAACGCATGACAAATATAATGTATTTGAATTTTTTTTTTTATGCTGACACTGAAATAGATTAAAAAAAAAAAAAAAGTACAATCATTAAAAATAAAAAAAATGAAAGAAGTGGGAGTACAAGGGTTGTCAAAGGCCGGAAGCAAATTATTATGTTTTCCAATATTTGACAAAAACAAAAAAAAACAAAAAAAATTATTATTATTACTTTATTGTATAATAAGGGTTCATAGTCACATATTTTATGTAATTTTGGCTAGATATTTATTTGAAACTAACACTTTCGAACTCTCACCGCATTCTAGTCATTAACAGAATTTTTTTTGTTTGATTGTTTGCTAAGATTTTTAGAGATTTACTACAAGAAATGATCAAACGATTTAGAAGAATATAAACGAATTTAATAATAATAATAGAAACATTCATTTAAAAACTCCTTGGTTTGAATTCAATCTCAGGGGGATTAAGAGTGTTTGAGTTTGAAACATCGTTAATAAATCTCTAAAACCAATCTTATCTTTATTTTAATGTTTCGGCAGCTGCTGCTCAAGCGTATGGTAGCCAGATGTAGCAAAAATCCATTAAAAATGGTATATTGGTTTAACGTGCTTCCCAGAAAAAATATAACAAAGCATCGCTCCCCTACAAAGCTATATTTTCCTATGAGTGGAAACCACACACAATTTTTGCCAAAACTAATGAGGAAGTTCTCCACATAACACATACAGCTGTTGTTAAAGGAAAATTAAACGGTGATACTAAGAAAAGCACAAAATCAAAGCAGAAAAATAATGTATACTAATTTAGTTTAAATTGTAATCATTTATCCAATCCTGTAAAATATAAAGTACAGACTTTAAAATCTTTTCTTTATAGTATTTTTTTATATTTTACGTTGTAAACGATAAAAAGAATACTTTTTCATTTTGCTACGTATCACTTAAACACCTGTGTTTGAAAAAGTACTTACATTTTTAAAAATCTAATCTATGTGTCGAATACTGGAAAAAAAAAAACTGTTGAACTTAGGATGGCGTCCAGTGTTCTACATTTTCAGATTTCAGACGCATTAACCCCTTTTTTTTTCCGATGTCATTCACTCAAAGTGTATTGTAAAGAGCAACCATCCCCAAATACGATAGAACATTAATATGAAATAACGACTGAAAAAATATCATTTGTATAAAACTCTGCACAAAAAAAAGAGTCAAACACTGGGTTGGTTGCCCTTTATACAAATATATTAATTCTAGATTTCCAAATACAAAATCAAATACATGCAACCAGTACTTTGGGATCATTAATAAAGTATGCACACTCACATAGGGGTGCACAGAAGTTTATTTAAAATTCAATTTAATTTTTGTATGCTTAATGGCATGCAGATTTAAATTTTAAAAGGTTAAAATTTCTCTCTATTTAAAAGTTGAACAATTTGGAAGAAAAAAACCCTTTATAACCCAACAGTTTTTAAGTATACTCAGAAAAAAGTGTTTAAAAAAAAAATTATAGATCTAAAATTTGGAAAAATATAATTTAATAACTTTTTCTTGCTAATAATAATAGTATTTTAGGAAAAAAATTGGATAATTTTCATAAAAGTGATATAAAAACGGTAAATTTTTGCACATGATTTTACTGTATTTTTTAAACATTTTGTCATTAAACCGCAGGAAGAAAGAGCCTGCAATGGTAGCATATAAGATAGAGAGCAGGTGGTTAACTATAAAAAGTAAGACACTAAACAAAAATATCATAAAACCTTGGGTAGGTAGGTTAAAAGCGTAGGTACTTTTAGAAAGGTGAAAGGTACTCAAAATAAAAGCGTAAATACTTTATGGACAACCTCTTTCCTAATACAAATACAAATATTTGAAGAGCTAAGTGCTAAAAGTACGTAAATCACAAAATAAATGTTTTAAGAAAATCTATTTTGATCAGTCATTTTAAATCCTTATTTTGAAGTGTTTCTGATCAAAGTATATTTCCTCAAAACATTCATTTTACAACAAATTGTATTTTGATTTATTCTAAAACAGAAATAAATATATTTTAAAAAAATATTTTAAAGAATAATAAATATTATAATTTTCTTATCAAATTTTTCTGAAAGACCAGACAATAATAATTTTTTTGTAAAATGGTAGATATTGGTTTTCTTTTTTTTATCCCATAAAATTTTTTATCACTTATTTGATGAATATAAATATGAAATTTGTGATAAAAAATGGAAAGCGCCGATAACTGAGTCATGCCAATAACTATGAATCTATCATATCTGTCATTTCCATGTTGGCAGTCAAGAATGGTGCATGAAAAAAAAAAAAATTAAGGAAATTCCGGAGAATGGATAATCTCTATGCTTTAAAATACACCTTGTGACTTCTCTTCAATATTTCTGGATAAAATAATTCTACATAAAGGTATTGGAGTTTAAAAAAAAACAACAAAAAAAAACAACAATTTTTTAAAGTTTTTTTTGATATTTATTAAACATCATCAGGGTTTATCTAGGTTCTAAATGAAAGATTTTCCTGACTCAACTCAAATATATAAGTAACTTCCCTTACTTTCTTTTTTTTGAAAAACAATATTTACCTTCTGACTTTTTCCAAAAAACTACCCTTTTCTCCCTGACTCATATTATTGAAATAATTATAAATAGTCTCCAGAAAAAACTCACATTGACTTGCATTGACACTAGCATCTAAAAAAAATTATTCACATTGGCATGCAATGACACTCACATATATAATAAAACCGCATATATGACTGATCATGTGTGTTTTTTAATTAAAGGCTTTTATTTATTTACACTTCACAACAACTAATTAAAAAAATCTTTTTTATGACAAAACTTTTCAAAGTTTAACATTTCTATAACTTTATCTTGAAAATCAATTAATTTATAAAGAAAAGGAACAGCTACAATAAAGTAATATCTTTTAAAAAAAGGGAGATTAGTTTCACGTTATTTTCTTTTTTTTTTTATTTCTCTAGCAAAATTTGAACTGCTTTTACTATAATTTTAATTTCAAGACATCTATCCCCAGCCGGCATTATTACGTTGTTTCAACGTTGAAATTCGGTTGAAGCGTTGATTCAACGTTGTTCAACTATGTCACAACGTTAAATCAACGTTACCGTTTAAACGTTGATTATTTAACGTTATTTCAACGTTAAATCAACGTTACTGATTATTTAACGTTATTTTAACGTCATTATTTCAATCATTGTTGACAAAAAATACGATATAAAATTTATGCGCGCGCAGAAATGGAAGTAAAATCGTAAACATTATTTCAACGATTAAAGTTATAGAGATTTATAATGGAAAAAAAATGTAAATACTGAACTTATATTATATAGAATTTTCAAAAGATCGAAAACATGTTCAGACGATTTTCCTGAAAGAACATTATCGTTTAAAAATCGATATTTTTCGTTTAACTTGGGCTACAATGCTCAAAGACTGATATTATTAAATGTAAATATAATACAGCTTTTTCAAAAAATGATCCATTAAATTATGTTGAATAAAATGCTAAGCGTTGTTTTTTAATAGAGCATCAAGAATTAAAAAAGGAAATTGATAACTTTAAAAAAGAACTTCAGCACGAAATAAAAAAATAAAGATTTATTTGAAAAATTAACTTCAACCACATCAGTTTATACTATGAAAACAGACAAACTTGTATATAAACATAATCCAAACAAATCGTGTTATTGCAATTTACTTGTATACAAACATTTATTTTAAAAATAATAGATCTTGCGAGTTTTATACTGGCCTTACATCTGTCGATGTGTTTCATCAGTTAGTGCAGTATCACCATTAATCAAAAGAGATAAAGTGATATTAAAAAAAACATTTACTTCTGTTTTTTGAAATTAAAAAAAAAACCTTAACTATTTGGACCAAAATAAATGTAATGCAGCAAAGATGAATTTTTAATGATGCTAATACTTGGATTATTGACAGCTGATTTTGCTGACAGGTTTAATATATTTTTAGGATTAGTGAATGCAATATTTTCTTCATTGTTTAAAGCTTCTAGCTCACTTTTAAACCACATGGTTTTTGTTCCAAGTAAAGATGTTATAAGACAGGCAATGCAAAACAGATTTTAGAAATTAAATTATTCAAACTAACACTAAATTTCAGATTTAACAGAATTTATTATGGAAACACCTTAAAATTTTGACTTACAGAAACTAACAGGGAATGAATACAAACATTACAACAATATAAAAACATTAGTACCCGTAGATCCAAATTCATCAATAATTTCTTTAAAAAATTTCTAAAGCTTACAGAAGCTAAATTTTGGATAAAAAAAATTATATATCGCAACAACTATTTAGATTGTATTACAAAATACTCTTGTATAATGTATGATTAAGGCTTTAATATTAATTTTTTAATACAAATGAAGTGATTTTAATTAAATCCATTTTTATCAGTCACTTTAAAAATATAATGAGTATTTGTATAAAGATAATTAAAATTTCAAACAATAATATTAGCCTTATTTGTTGTTTTTTTTTAGGTGAATCAATTGCAATTGATGGAATATCTTTAAAATGCTGAGGTAATCAAAATAATTTTTAATTATTCAGGAATTTTAAGGATTAAATTATTTAGCAAAAAAATTGTTTGATAATGAGTTCAATTTAAATTAAAAAAAAAATTAATACTAGTTCTCGCACAATTAATATCAGTTCTCTTATCTATTAAAATTTAGAATATTTTCCAACAATTTTGTGACCTCCATGAATATGAAGGGGAAAGGTGGAAATATGCTTTAAGAACACTAATTTATACAGTGCAGTGAAAGGTATACCTTTATAAGATATGTAAAACTTTTTTATTCTCATTTTTTATATATTCAAAAATTTCTCCTTGTGTTTTTTTTTTTTTTTTTTCTAATTCTTTTTTATTAACAGCTTTTTCTATTAAATACGATGGAGCGACTGAAACTTTAATTGATGGCATTTTGTCTAACTTTTAAAAATGCTCTTCATTTCGAAAAGGTGGCGGAAAAGAAAAAAATTTAGATTGATTGATATAAATTTATATTTATAAAAATTGATCTAAAATTTCTTTATTGAAATATTTACATATATTTCAATAAAGAAATATTTTCTTTTTGTCTGCTAATATTTTTTTTTTCAGTGTTAATTCAACATTACAAATTAAAACTCAATAATGAAAAAAGCCTAGAATTGAGTTGATGTAATATTAATGTTTATTAGATGAAGATGAGTAAAAAATAAGTAATGTTTATTAGATGAAGATAAGTAAAAAAATAAGTTACAAGTTATTTTTTGGTCTTGAAAATTGTTTGAATGATAATTTATTATTTATCAAGATATTTTCTTTTTTAATTTTTGTTGTTTTTATATTTTAATTAAAAGTAGATATTATTGTGTCATATATTATAATATACCTTATATTATACTATTATATTTTATATTAATAATGAGTATTTTTGTTTTTTTGTATTTCTATTTTTTTTCAATATTCCATAATTATCTTATGTAGATGTTTATGTTTTAGCAACCTAGTATTCTTTCATTATTTGTCTTTGTTATTGAGCCTTAAGTTATTTGAACATAATATATTCAGAACTCTGCTGAATAATAGAGTAATAAATAAATTAATAAAAATGAGTTTAAAATATAATAAATTTATAAAATAAAGAAAATCTTATCTTTGCTTATAATGTCTACTAATATTATTGTTTAGCAAGTATCATGGTTATAAAATGTTCAAATTTAGCTAGTTTAATTAGGCCTGTTAGTACACTTATATTATGGTTTCTTCATTTTATAATAGTTCATGTAATTTTTTCAAAATCGAATATGCGGAAGGGAGGTGTTTGGAATGAAGATTTACAAGAAGAAGTAATTCCATCTGATTGGATTAGTGATAAAACTGTTTGTCGGCTTCCAGGTACCAAAGCATTGACTGCACTAAAATGCAGAGAAGAATTGGCTTAAGTTTATACAAATAAAAACTAAATTCTCTTCAGGTATTACGTCTATATATTACAATTATTATTTTTTAAATAATGTGGTAAAAAGAGTTATTTTGTTGATACAAAATATATGACTATTTGTATAACTATTTCAATTCTAAAAGAAAGCAAACAGTATTGTGAAAATTTTAAATTCACAACTACAAAAGAAAAATGTTATAATGAGAATGTTGACAAGTGGATGCAAGATTTGCACACAAGTGGAAACTTGGATGCAAATTTTCCACTTGTGTGGTTTGGATGGTTCTCTACAATATAATATATCTCCACAAGCATAATATTAGATTTACTTCATTTTTTTTTACAGATAAATCAATTACAGTTAATTGGTGGAGTTACCTCATTTATAATCAGGGTGTCTGCAGCTCCTCTAAAATCCTCTAAAGTCCTCTTTTTTTAAAACCACTTCTAAAATCCTCTATTATCCTCTAAAGAGGTAAAAATTTGATCAAAGCTCCTCATTAATTCTTCCTTTTTTAATTTTTGATGGACGTATAATGTTCAAAATACCCATTCTCGGTCTGCAAAACTGGTTAACGCTTTAAAGTGCATGGAATTGTAAAAAATTGCTTTAGAAAATGCATGCTATTTAACATAACAAATGACATTATTTGATCGCTTGCCAAGCTCCATAAGTGTATAAACATGGACGTTAAACCATTAATAAATGGCCACATAAAATTTCTTATAAAAATTTTATGTGGCCACCCCGAAAATTATTTTTCAATGCTAGAAATGTTTTATATTTTGATTATTAATTTATTTTTAATATATTAAAAAGATTGTTTTATTTAAATTAAATATTTGAAAAAGTTATTAATAACCAACTAACAGTTATATTATTTTTTAAAAACTCAGAGTATTTTCGAAAAGTTATATGGCCTCCATTGATATGAAGGGCAAAGGTGGAAAAATATGTTTTAAGAACACTAATCTATATGGCGTTGAAAAAGATATACCTTCATAAGTTGTAACACTTTTCCATTCATTATTTATTTTTTAAATCTTCCCTTTTTGTTTTTTTTTAATATATTTTTTTATTTACAGCTTCTTATATTGTACTCAATGGACCAAAAGAACCCTCGGTTAATGGAGCATTGTTTGACTTACTAAATTACGCTTTATTTCAAAAAGGTGGTGGAAAAGAGAAGAAATTTGTGTAGATTTTATTCAATTACATGTAAATATATGTAATATTTGAATATGTATTTTTGAATAAAACAAGTTTTATCTCTTTCTTTAATCATAAACTATTTTAACTAGACTAAACTGAAAAAGTTCTAAATAGTCTAAGTATAGACTATGAATAGATTTAATATCCATAATATACCTTGATAATGTACAGCAACACTAATGTACATGCATTGTACGTTTTGATGGTGATCATATTTTGACGCACATAGCACGTTTACTTACATGTATACATTTTGACATATATAGCACGTTTTGATGGTGAAAAAGTATTTCACAGTCGTTTAACGTTGATAAATCAACGTTAAAAAAACTATCATTTTAAACGTTGTATCAACGTAAATTCAACGTTGCTGTAACGTTTTTTCGTGTCGAATTAACGTTGATATAACGTTTGAATTTAACGTTGATTTAACGTTGATAAATCAACGTTGAAAAAAACTTTCATTCTAAACGTTAAATCAACGTAAATTCAACGTTATTGTAACGTTTTTTCGCGTCGAATCAACGTTGATATAACGTTTGAACCTAATGTTGATTTAACGTTGATAAATCAACGTTGAAAAAAACTTTCATTCTAAACGTTAAACCAACGTTAATTCAACGTTAGGTTTCAACGATATTTCAACGTTATTTCAACGTTATTTGCCGGCTGGGTCTTCACTCTTCTTTTTCATATCCCAGCCGGCATTATGACGTTGTTTCAACGTTGAAATTCGGTTGAAGCGTTGATTCAACGTTGTTCAACTATGTCACAACGTTAAATCAACGTTACCGTTTAAACGTTGATTATTTAACGTTATTTCAACGTTAAATCAACGTTACAGTTTAAACGTTGATTTTTTAACGTTATTTTAAGGTAATTATTTCAATCATTGTTGACAAAAAATACGATATAAAATTTATGCGCGCGCAGAAATGGAAGTAAAATCGTAAACATTATTTCAACGATTCAAGTTATGATCAAGTTATAGTTATATTAAAGTCATGGAAAAAAAATGTAAATACTGAACTTATATCATATAGAATTTTCAAGAGATCGAAAACATGTTCAGACGATTTTCCTGAAAGAACATTATCGTTTAATTATGTTAAATTTAATGTTAAGCGTTGTTTTTTAATAGAGCATCAAGAATTAAAAAAGGAAATTGATAACTTTAAAAAAGAACTTCAGCACGAAATAAAAAAATAAAGATTTATTTGAAAATAAAGATTTATTTGAAAAATTAACTTCAACCACATCAGTTATTACTATAAAAACAGACAAACTTGTATATAAACATAATCCAAACAAATCGTGTTATTGCAATTTACTTGTATACAAACATTTATTTTTAAAATAATAGATCTCGCGACTTTTATACTGGCCTTACATCTGTCATTGTGTTTCATCAGTTAGTGCAGTATCACCATTAATCAAAAGAGATAAAGTGATATTAAAAAAAACATATACTTCTGTTTTTTGAAATTTAAAAAAATCCTTAACTACTTGGACCAAAATAAATGTAATGCAGCAAAGATGAATTTTTAATGATGCTAATACTTGGATTATTGACAGCTGATTTTGCTGACAGGTTGAATATATTTTAGGATTACTGAATGCAATATTTTCTTCATTGTTTAAAGCTTCTAGCTCACTTTTAAACCACATGGTTTTTGTTCCAAGTAAAGATGTTATAAGACAGGCAATGCAAAACAGATTTTAGAAATTAAATTATTCAGACTAACACTAAATTTCAGATATAACAGAATTTATTATGGAAACACCTTAAAATTTTGACTTACAGAAACTAACAGGGAATGAATACAAACATTACAACAATATAAAAACATTAGTACCCAAAGATCCAAATTCATCAATAATTTCTTTAAAAAATTTCTAAAGCTTACAGAAGCTAAATTTTGGATAAAAAAATTACATATCGCAACAACTATTTAGATTGTATTACAAAATACTCTTGTATAATGTATGATTAAGGCTTTAATATTAATTTTTTGATACAAATGAAGTGATTTTAATTAAATCCATTTTTTTCAGTGTTAATTCAACATTACAAATTAAAACTCAATAATGAAAAAAGCCTAGAATTGAGTTGATGTTTTAAGTAAAATAAGAAAAGCCCAAAAAGTAACTGATGTAATATTTTTATTTTTTGATAAAAAAAAAAATTCTAATAATGTTTAAAATTGGTATTAATATTAATGTTTATTAGATGAAGATGAGTAAAAAATAAGTAATGTTTATTAGATGAAGATAAGTAAAAAAATAAGTTACAAGTTATTTTTTGGTCTGAAAATTGTTTGAATGATAATTTATTATTTATCAAAATATTTTCTTTTTTAATTTTTGTTGTTTTTATATTTTAATTAAAAGTAGATATTATTGTGTCATATATTATAATATACCTTATATTATACTATTATATTTTATATTAATAATGAGTATTTTTGTTTTTTTGTATTTCTATTTTTTTTCAATATTCCATAATTATCTTATGTAGATGTTTATGTTTTAGCAACCTAGTATTCTTTCATTATTTGTTTTTGTTATTGAGCCTTAAGTTATTTGAACATAATATATTCAGAACTCTGCTGAATAATAGAGTAATAAATAAATTAATAAAAATGAGTTTAAAATATAATAAATTTATAAAATAAAGAAAATCTTATCTTTGCTTATAATATCTACTAATATTATTGTTTAGCAAGTATCATGGTTATAAAATGTTCAAATTTAGCTAGTTTAATTAGGCCTGTTAGTACACTTATATTATGGTTTCTTCATTTTATATTAGTTCATGTAATTTTTTCAAAATCGAATATGCGGAAAGGAGCTGTTTGGAATGAAGTTTTACAAGAAGAAGTAATTCCATCTGATTGGATTAGTGATAAAACTGTTTGTCGGCTTCCAGGTACCAAAGCATTGACTGCACTAAAATGCAGAGAAGAATTGGCTTAAGTTTATACAAATAAAAACTAAGTTCTCTTCAGGTATTACATCTATATATTACAATTATTATTTTTTAAATAATGTGTTAAGAAGAGTTATTTTGTTGATACAAAATATATAACTATTTGTATAACTATTTCAATTCTAAAAGAAAGCAAACAGTATTGTGAAAATTTTAAATTCACAACTACAAAAGAAAAATGTGATAATGAGAATGTTGACAAGTGGATGCAAGATTTGCACACAAGTGGAAACTTGGATGCAAATTTTCCACTTGTGTGGTTTGGATGGTTCTCCACAATATAATATATCTCCACAAGCATAATATTAGATTTACTTCATGTTATTTTACAGATAAATCAATTACAGTTAATTGGTGGAGTTACCTCATTTATAATCAGGGTGTCTGCAGCTCCTCTAAAATCCTCTAAAGTCCTCTTTTTTTAAAACCACTTCTAAAATCCTCTATTATCCTCTAAAGAGGTAAAAATTTGATCAAAGCTCCTCATTAATTCTTCTTAATTTTTGATGGATGTATAATGTTCAAAATACCCATTCTCGTCTGCAAAACTGGTTAACGCCTTAAAGTGCATGGAATTGTAAAAAATTGCTTTAGAAAATGCATGCTATTTAACATAACAAATGACATTATTTGATCCCTTGCAAAGCCCCATAAGTGTATAAACATGAACGTTAAACCATTAATAAATAGCTAAATAAAATTTCTTATAAAAATTTTATGTGGCCACCCCGAAAATTATTTTTCAATGCTAGAAATGTTTTATATTTTGATTATTAATTTATTTTTAATATATTAAAAAGGTTGTTTTATTTAAATTAAATATTTGAAAAAGTTAATAATAACTAACTAACAGTTATATTATTTTTTAAAAACTCAGAGTATTTTCGAAAAGTTATATGGCCTCCATGGATATGAAGGGCAAAGGTGGAAAAATATGTTTTAAGAACACTAATCTATATGGCGTTGAAAAAGATATACCTTCATAAGTTGTAACACTTTTCCATTCATTATTTATTTTTTAAATCTTCCCTTTTTGTTTTTTTTTAATATATTTTTTTATTTACAGCTTCTTATATTGTACTCAATGGACCAAAAGAACCCTCGGTTAATGGAACATTGTTTGACTTTCTAAATTACGCTTTATTTCAAAAAGGTGGTGGAAAAGAGAAGAAATTTGTGTAGAATTTATTCAATTACATGTAAATATATGTAGTATTTGAATATGTATTTTTGAATAAAACAAGTTTTATCTCTTTCTTTAATCATACCTAGCTATTTTAACTAAACTAAACTGAAAAAGTTCTAAAGAGTCTAAGTATAGACTATGAATAGATTTAATATCCATAATATACCTTGATAATGTATAGCAACACTAATGTACATGCATAGTACGTTTTGATGGTGATCATATTTTGACGCACGTTTACTTACATATATACATTTTGACATACATAGCACGTTTGATGGTGAAAAAGTATTTTACAGTCGTTTAACGTTGATAAATCAACGTTAAAAAAACTATCATTTTAAACGTTGTATCAACGTAAATTCAACGTTGTTGTAACGTTTTTTCGCGTCGAATTAACGTTGATATAACGTTTGAATCTAACATTGATTTAACGTTGATAAATCAACGTTGAAAAAAACTTTCATTCTAAACGTTAAATCAACGTAAATTCAACGTTATTGTAACGTTTTTTTGCGTCGAATCAACGTTGATATAACGTTTGAACCTAACGTTAATTTAACGTTGATAAATCAACGTTGAAAAAAACTTTCATTCTAAACGTTAAACCAACGTTAATTCAACGTTAGGTTTCAACGATATTTCAACGTTATTTCAACGTTATTTGCCGGCTGGGATGGTTTCCTTTGATAACTGTAAATCTTTTTTTTCTTTTATCTCTTATATAATAAAAATAAACTCAATATCTAAATTGTTGTAAAAATCTAGTAAAAATTTTTTTCTTCTTTTAATCATCAATTTTGATGATTAAAAGAAAAAAAAATCAAGATTTTGGTTAAAATTTTTAACTGATGGTTGCTTTGATTTTTCTTAACATTCTTTCTCTTTTGATCAAGGTCTAGCTAATATTTTAGGCACGCGCCTTTCACAAACCTTATAAACTTGTTTGTTAGTTTCATTGTTGAAGGTATCAGGTTGTTCTTTTACCTATGGTCTACCCGCCATCTTTTTTTATATTATTTGGTTATATATTGGTTACAATCTTAATAATATAAAGTCTTCTCTACCATTGTTTTACTATGACTTGTTACTAAAAACAATATAAGAGTAAAATAGATTTTAAATTTTTGGTATATGTATAGTAGGTTTATGAAAAAAAGAAATTATTAAGTCTAGCGCTCTCGCAACTTGAAGACTTTACTATTTCGAGATTTCAACCGAACTGAATATTATGGCAAAACTTTCTCTGTTAAAGTTGCATTAATAATCTTCAATGAGTCAAGAGTTGTTTCATCTTGGTTCGTAATTTGACCAGTTGCATACAGAATTTGGATCTATCGATTGAATTGATCATATACAGGAACTTGAATCAAACACATTTGCAATTCATACCATGCCATGATGTAATGAACTTTTTCAAATGATTTTCTCCAATAAAAAAATTACCATATTTGCAGCGTCCTTCTTTAACTTTTTTTACATCTGCAGATTTCACTTTATCTTGACGTAATAAATTCTGAAGTTTTTCTTAAGTTGAAAATCTAAATGAATATCTTTTATCTCTAGATAAATACCTTTATCAGTAATATCAAGCTCTAATAAGTTAAGAACAGAATAACATTTAAGGAAAACATCAGTTTTAACAACCAACTGAATTAAGGATTTATGCAACATCTCTAGGTCCTTGACAAATCCTATAAAAAATTTACAATTTATTACAATCCTAAGTAAAAAAAAAAAAATAAAAAAAAAAGAAATTTAGAACTTGAAATGTTTTATTATTCTGAGTCACAAAGAAAAAAAGCAACTGTTTTCTCTGACCACTAAGTAAATTCCCTGATTTTTACTAAACCAGTTAAAAAAGACACTTTTGCTCTGACTTTCCCTGAAAGTATAAATCATTTAAAACAGAACACAAATTTAGCTGAGCCAGTGTAACCACTAGTTAAAAACGAGGGCGAAAATAAGGATTTCAATTAAATTTAAAGAATAATTTTAATTTGTCACGAAATTTAATAACAAACAGCAAAAAATTTCATATAAAAAACAAGAAACTTTCTATACAGAATCTTTTTTAAATAAACAACATAACACCAAAATGATATTAGATATATAGCATATGCCTTATATCATTTTGGACATATTTTTTATTGGGAACACTCTCTTCTATAAAAATGTTTACTTCACATGAAGTAAATTAAAAAGCTAGTATTGTAAAAAACATTAAAAAAAAAAAATTATTTAACATTGCAAACCTTTAAATTTAAAGCTTCAGCAGTGTTTGGTTGTGCATCAATTTGCTGTGCATCTATTTTTAAACAAACAAACAAAGCTATATTTACCAAGTTATCAAGTATATTATCTAGTATACAACATACAAAATGGTTTTTTTGAATGAATTTTCATTATATTAATTTATAAATTTCATACAAAAAACTAAAGTATACTTTCAAAACTTGATTAAAATAGATAGTTGCATACATATTTCAGTAAATAAATTTATTTCAAGAGCAATGTTCTAAATTTACATTCTAAACTTGGTAAACGTTTATAATACACTTTTAATTATAAAAAAAAAAAAAAAAGATTGAAAAGAAATAAGTATATTCTTATTTCGGCATCATATATTTTACAAAAAAAAAGGTAAAGAAAAACTTTATACCTAATAAATGCTCAAAACTTAGAGAATAATTATCTTCACTCATTTTAATCTAAAGAGTATTACAAAATTTTGTAGAGCGAAGCTCGTTTTAGTACAATTCGGAGGTTCTGTTCCAGAATTTAAAATAAGATATTCGTTCGTATAATTCAGAATAAGGTGCACTTAAAGCGCATGCGTATCAACCGTCAAAAGTATTCTAGGTCTGAGATTTTTGTAAAAATCAAAATCTTATTTTGAATTATACGAAAGACCGTTTGCCAAAATTTTCATCTATTTTGCGCCATGCATTTTTGTACCTTTGGCGAGCCATTAATGATACGCTTATGGTCCGGTAATGGCAAGCCAGTTCTGGTTTGCCAGCTAAGGCCCTTAACTGGATCACATGTGTTTTGCCGTACCTGGCTCGCGAGCTCTGGCCCATTAATATACTGCTGATTGGGATTAAGTATTATGTAGATATAGAGAGAGCCCACCGAGTAGGAAGAAAAGGATCAGATAAACCCAGAAACAGGCCTATAATAGTCAAATTCTTAAATTACTAAGACAGAAGCAGGATATTGGAAAAGTACATCAATCTGAAACTTTGGAACCAAAAAATCTACATAAACGACGATTTTAGCAAACGAACGATAGAAGTCAGGAAAAAGTTTTTCGCCGAAGCAAAAGAGTTACGTTTTAAGGGTAAATTTGCTAAAGTTATTTATAAAAAACTTTATACACGTGATATTTAAATGAACTATTTATATATTCATATATTATATTATTTATTAGTCTTTAATATGAATTCAAATAATTCTAATGATTTTGAAAAAATATTTAATTTTTTTCAAACAAACGTTTTAAATTTTAACGAAGAGTCTGATCCTGATTTAAACTATTTTAACGAAATTAATACATCAGAATTTGAATGCAAATATTTTTATCCAAGCGAAGTTAAATATTTTCTAAAATTTAATAACATTAAAAGTTATTTGAACGTTGTCCATATTAATATAAGGAGTTTAAAAAATTTTGAAATTTTTTAAATGTCATTTAATAGACGTATCCCGCATTCCAATGACGTAATGATGTAATGACATCAGGCAATGATAAAACGTAAATATCGAAATAATTGTTTAAAAAATCAACGCTCAAGTAAAAGATGCTCTGATAGATATACAAAATTATTCAACTAAAATACCAATTGTTTTAGAAATAAATAGAAATTTAAATATTTCACCTAATTTTAAATCTGCAGATAAAACTTTAACTTGGTGTAAAAGTTTAAAATACTTGCCACTATTCACTATTAAAGAAATAGAAAACTACAGAAAAAAAAAATCTAAAAACAAAAGTATTGCAATAAAAAAAGCATTTGAAAGAGGTAAAAGATTTAAATCTGAACGATATATATCATTAGATAGTATTTACACTTTGTGTAACCTAACGTGTATCATAGTAAAAGCAAAATGCAAAGCAAGCATGAAAAATGAAGTTCGTGATTTAAAAGTTTATATTAGCAGATTGACTAGCTCTGTTAGAAAAGCATATTGCTCATGCCCTGCTGGAAATAGTAGTTATTTTAATCACGCGATAGCTTTGTTATTTGAACTTGGAGAATATTCTTTAAATTTACTTGAGTATGTACCTGAAGAGATTGCTTGTACAAGTAAATCAAGGCAATGGGGCATTCCAGGTCACAAAACTAAAACAATTAAAAATCCTGTTATGTTTACAAATGTTCAAAAATTTGAATTTAAGCGTGGCATTAAGGCTACTTTATATGATCCAAGACGAATAAAGTGTAAAGAAGAAACTTTAAAAGGAAATATTTGCAATCTAAAATCAAATGTTGCTTTTTTCAATAAAGATATTGGTATTGTTCATTGCGTACCTGACATTTTTAGTTTTACTAAAACATCATTTATAAATTTTCCAATTGGTTCTCCTTTATCTTACCAACTCCAGATAAATGAGAGCTTTGATTTTATCACTAATATTGAAAAACTTGAAGCAATTTCGTTTAATGTATCTAACACCCTGCCTCCTTTACCTCTTGGCTTTTATAATAAAAATCATTGTTATATACTTCGCAATTGGAAGCTTAATGAGAAACAAAACAATTTTTTGTTATCAATAAAAGTATCTTCTGAACAAAGCAGAAAGTATCCCAGCAAGGAAAAATACGTATATTATACATATAAAATACGTCTTTGTCCTACTCTTCGATACGTATATTCTAATTCTTAAATGCAAATCTATAATACGTATTAATTAGATGATTACAATGCGTTGGTAATAGACGTATAATATACGTATTTAAAATACGTCTCAGATATCTATAATTTAAGTATTAAATGCAAATCTATAATTCGTATTAATTAGATAAATAAAATGCGTTGATAATAGACGTATATAAGACGTATTTAAAATTATTAGGTTTCTATAATTTCTGTATTAAATGCAAATCTGTTTATTTATAGATGTCAAATCTGTAATACATGTTCGCAAAATGAAGAGTAGATTGTTGTATTATCTACCGTTGTATACTTATTGCGGAAATAGATTAATTTCTATCTTCGCAGCCATTGTTTTACCACAAAAATTGTGTTGTACAACCGACGTTAATTTGTGCAACTATGCTAGACAACGTTTCCATTATAAAACAAAGTTGTTACAGAACTGTTGTACAACATTTCTACAACTATTGGAAACCAAGCTTAAAAGAACATTAAAACATTTTGAATTGTATAATATCATTGTTTATTTATTTTAAAAAAGTAACTATATACTATAACATAAACTATATACATATAATATAATATAAATGTTAGATATCAATGGAATGGTTCAATCTTCCTGGTGCATTCTTTAGTTTATTCCCGACAACTCTAAATAATTCTTTTTCACTAACGGTATACCTGTCTTGTAACGCTTCTAAAATAAGTTAAGCAAAAATATTTAAAATTAAAAATATCGTCAGCTTAATATATATATAGTTGAATACGACACTTAAGTGTCGCATTTATCATTTTTGAAAAAAATGACTATGTACAATATAAATTGTATCTCACCAAACATAACGTCCTTTAACTTAAGGTTTTCAAACGATATTTTGTTTTCTCTGCCTTTACGTTTACTCCCTTTAATGTTCATATTCGCCATCAGGTTTACGGAAAATAATCTAAAATCGAAAAAATATTAAAGGTAAGATCTGAAGTTGAGATCTGAATGTTGTTAAATTCATTCTTGTTTACCGCTTATTTTGACTGTTATTGTATAAAAAAATGTAATTTAAAAAAAAGCTGCAACAAATTGTTTTAAAACAAATCAATCAGAACGCATAAAAAGTAAGTAGTGATTTTTTGGAAAACAAAAAGTGAAAACGCTATATTTTTCTTTGGATTTTACCTCAATACACTGAGTTTCTAAATTAAAATCCTTATTCATTTGTATGTTCATTTTAAAAAATGTGTATATTATTCTATATATTAAATCTACATATTATTTATCGTATATCTTACATTTTTTTACAAAAATTATGCTTTCTTAATTAAAAATAGAAAATAAAACATACTTTCCCAACATATTTCTGGTACAATCTGCCATATCCACACCACCAATATTCTTCAGTTTAGATAACTAAAAAAAAACGTTATTTAAAGCTTATTTAAGAAGTTTTCAACCTCTTTCTAAATAGACTGTTTAAAAGATATGATGTGTATGCTTTATTCAATATCCATTATTTTTTATGTATTAAAAAATCATTTTTATCTCTTTAATAATTACATTATTGCAAGAAATAAAAATCATTATAATTGCAATGATAACACAATTTAAAAAAGTCAATATTACCAAAAAGTCAATATTATTAATTAACATATATATAAAAAAAAAAGCTTACAATTGCTTTTCGCTGCACATCATTCTTGATAACTTCTTCTAGTTCATCGAGTTGGTCAGAGTTATTAATTTTTTCGATATGAAATTTACTATTTTCAGGGTCCTTAACCTCTACTAATTTTGAAAGAAGATCTCTAATTTCAACAAGATACCGAAGCGACTTGCGTTGATACTCTAGAATATTGAAAACGTTTTTGTTTAAATTTTTTTTAATTGTAAAATTTAACATTGTATCTAATGATTCAATAATTGATATAATAAATTTTAGCAAACAATTTTTTTTTAACTATTTATCAAATTAAAGCCAAACTCACTTCCTTTTTCCATTGGAAACGGTTGCTTTTCTTTTTCTAAACAATAAACTACTTTTCAGATCACATTTAAATTGGAGTCGATTAGAGTGTCAAAACAAAGTTATACACTTACTTGACTTTTTGTCACATTTAGTCACAGTACAGTGACTTGGTGATTGAGACTGACTTTCTTCTTCCAATGGAAACTGTTGCTTTTCTTTTTCTAAAAAATAAATCCCTTTTTCAGATCACATTTAAATTGGAATTGATTAGAATGTCAAAACAAAGTTTTAAACTTACTTGACTTTTTTTTGCGTTTAGTAACAGCATGGTGACTTGTAGATTGAGACTGACTTTCTTCTTCCAATGGAAACTGTTGCTTTTCTTTTTCTAAAAAATAAATCCCTTTTTCAGATCAAATTTAAATTGGAATTGATTAGAATGTCAAAACAAAGTTTTAAACTTACTTGACTTTTTTTTGCGTTTAGTAACAGCATGGTGACTTGGTGATTGAGAGTTTATATTTCTTTTTTTATTTAATCGAATAAAATCTACTATCTCATCATCATCAGATGTTGCATCTATTGCAAAAAATTGTTCAAATATAAGTAAAAATAAATAGTATCTAGTGAGTCATATCAAAATATATGAAAATATATAACTAACATTCTCAGTTGATTTTTTTTCTCATTTTGCTGCATTTAAGTAAGGATTTTATATACTTATTTACTAGGTGAGCTAACTTCACTATGGATAAGGACTTAAAGTTATTTCTAATTTTAAGAAATTATTTATAAATAATCTTATTACTGCATTACCTGAATGTAGTGTCAGATCTTTTACTGTTTTATCTAAAAATGAAGCATTATCATTGATGATGGCTACAGTTTCTGCTTTAAAATAAACGTCTAATGTTAAAATATTATTTGATGATGCAAAAAAATTAAATGAACAATAATAGCAAGAAAATTATGAAAAATATGAAAAGGTTAATAAAATACTTTTATTTTCTTTGAGGATGTCGATTGACAGTTTGTAGGAGGAAGGAGGTTTTGGTAGTAAAATAGGGACATCTTTGCTGATTCCTGTTAGAGATATCAACAGAGATAAATAATATATTAGTAGAATTAACATCAAGATAATTAGTGTGGAGGGTGCAACCTAATTTCAGCTAAATCATTAAAACAAGTTTGAACCTGAGGTCACTTGATTGCTAAATTCATCATCAGTGGTAACTTGCTCACCGCAAGATGTAAAATTAAAGTCATTGCACAACTGTCTATCTTCTGGAAATATGAAAACAGTTGAAATAAATTAGGGATATAAATAAACAAATAACAAAGATGAAAAGCAAATTGTTAGGAAAAAACTGATTAAAAAAAACTTTTAACTAAAACAAAAAAAAGTTAAAAAAAAAGAAATAGGACTTGCCATCTACAATTTTTGTTTTTAACCATTTCTTTTCTTCAAAGTCAATACGCCTAGGAGTATTTAGAAAAGTTCGACAATTTTTTGGTAAACAATGCCCTTCACTTATAAGCAATTCAAGAAGATCATTTGTGCAATTATTACTTAATTTATACTTTAGTACCAAATGTCTTAATTTTTGATTGAATGTTAAAGCATCTTTTATAGGGAATATATCTGGATTACCAATTGATTCAGCCGAAGATATATAATTATCATAATATCCAAAATCAGAACTACTATTATGATCAGACAAATAATTAACTTGCTTTTCGACGATGTCTTTCAAAGGCTGTGTTGTTGGTATATCATTAGTGTCACTGTCATTGCTGGTTGAATCAACAATATTATCTAAAATTGCATTTAATCTACGGTACTTTTTGAAGTATGCCATATTTTATAATATTGAAAAAAGCTAAATAAAACTTTTGCAAATATAAACGTTTCTATTAACTTATAACATGAGTTAGCAACAACATAATGACAAATAATAACATAGTTATCAACAATATTAAAAAAAAAAAATCAAATACTAAAAGCAAACAAATATATTAAATGCACTCAAACAATATAGTGCAAAAAACAAAGTTTAAAATAAAGTAAACTGCAATCATAAAACCAAATCATGTTTGATTTAAGTAATAAAAATAATATATATTAAATTATATATATAATATATATATATATATATATATATATATATATATATTTATATGTTATATATATATGCCTATATATACTTATATATACATATATATATATATATATATATATATATATATATATATATATATATATATATATATATATATGTATATATACTTTTATATACATATACTGATATATATGCCTATATATACTTATATATATATATATATATATTTATAAATATATACTATAAGTATATATAGTTTATATATTTTATATATGTTTATATATATATACATATATATATATATAGTATAGTATATATTATTAATATATACTATAATATATATATATATATACATAGTATATATATATATATATATATACATAGTATATATATATATATATATATATATATATATATATATATATATATATATATTATATATATATACATACATACATAAAATATATACATATATATACATACATACATACATATATATATATATATAATATATATATACATATATATATACATTATATATATATAATATATATATATATATAATATATGTACATATATTATATATATGTATGTATGCATGTATACATATGTATATATTTTATATATGTATGTTATATAAGTATGTTATATTATATGTATATTAAACATATATATAATCAGTGACGGATCCAGGGGAGGGGATGGGGGTATGCATCCCCCCCCCCCCCACCAGAACATAAATACCCTGAAATAATCGAAATATTGAAACTATTGAAATAATCTGCGCTCTTGATCTTAAATTCTAACCACTTTTGGTATCCACATCCCCCCCCCCACCAAAAAATCTTCGATCCGTCACTGTATATAATATATATGTATAAAAATCATCAATAAGATACAACGTTTGCTCACACTGTTTGCCATTTTATTTTATTCTGGAATACTTTTTCCCGCTTCTTTAATGCAATTGCGTAAGATGATTTCTTTTTCAAGTCACTGGGATATTTGGAAAAATTATTTTATTTAGTAATATTTTTCCCACTTGTTTTATGCAATGTGTTTAGCCTTTTTTTCTTCTTGAAATAAAACTAAAGTATATTGTAAAATTTATATTGGATAACAAGCCTCAAAAATTGTCATTAAAATACCGCTAAAATTTATATTGGCCAATATAAATTTTAACGGTTTTGTAATGCAAATTTGAGTTGTTTATATCGTATAAACAAATCAAATTTGTATTACCATCTGAACATAATTAAACCACCTGAACATAATTAAAAAAAAAATTATTTTAGTTGTTGATACCGTATCAACTACTCAAATTTGAGTATATTATTTTATTTCAAATTTGATTATATTATGTATACCGCATTATGCATATATGTTGAAAGAGTATATTTTAAATAAAAAATAGATGCGGTTATCATATAGGTCATTCATTATCTTGCTGCGTCACAAATTATACTTTAAAATACTACTACTTTATTCTATATGAAAATCGCAAGGTTATGACGCAAGGTTATTGATTATAATTATGGACCATAATATGATTAACTAAATCACTTGAGTGATTTAGTTAACCATATTATGGTCCATAATTATGGACCATAATATGGTTAACTAAATCAAAATTACAATAGTAATTTTATTTTAAAATGATATTAAAAAAGTTAACTGGAGAATAGAGTAACAACCAAGAACGTAAAGATGTACAAAAAGCTGTCTATAAATCGAGTCAATAAATAAGAAGCAATAGCTGAATAACAACATTTATTTTTTACAATTAGTATTTATCTTTATTCAAATATATTCGACTAAAGGTCGTCTTCAAAAGACGTTCAGAATACACATTTTTTTCGCATGCCTTTGTGGTCTCAAATAAAAACTTCAAAAAAAAGTATTTAAAACATTTTTTAATGATGACTTTAGTCTTTTAAAGACGTTTTGAACACGTATTATATTTGTTTGCGAAAGATATCTTTCATATATAGAAATAATACGTATTTAATACGTCTCTTAAAGATAAGTTTTATATTCAGCTAAAACTCATCTTGAAAATTCGTTTTTTATGCGTATTTTTATCGTCTACTCTAGAAAAGATGTGAATAATATTAAAATAATACGTATTGAATACGTCTTGTCCTTGCTGGGTAAACACATTTTACAACTATCGAATGATAGATATATTTACCAAAAACTATGAAAAAAAAATAGATAATGATAAATAAAGTTATACATACAAAATGTGCTCACAACCTTTAACAGTTTATTTTAGAAATGAAAATCTAAAGACTATAAATTAAGAACTTTAAAAAACATAACAATATTTATGATACATTTTTTTACCTACTATACCTTGAATAAGATGTTTATCAATTTTGAAAAACAAACTATTAAATGCTATAGTTCTTGAAAATGCAGCATATAGTTGTCCATGAGAGAAACACACTTTGAGATATTTCTTTTGTCTATGTTTAATTTCGCGTTACGTAATATATAGACGATCCCTAAGAGAAAATACTTGAAACTAAAAAGATTTTATTTATTACAACATTTGAACAACCAAGGGACAATTTAAAGAATTATATCTTTAAATAGCAAATTATCAATTGCAGTATTAAAAAATTCGCAAGAGCTTAGTAATTACAGAGTTTAATCAGAGCTCAGTAAATACAGAGTTTAATCAATTCTCTCTCTACAATTCTCAATACTAATTCTTATTTAAGTCTCATCTAAGAGAGAGAGGAAGTGTTTTAAAAACACCATGTTAGAAAAAGTAAAAAAGTCATACAATAAATAACAGTAACTAATTTTTTAATGCAACCAATAAACAAAATTATCTTTACCTTAACTAAAAGTTAATTTCCAGCATTTCTTAATTAATTTCAAGCTTCTCTCTAACTGATGACAAATGATTAATATTGTAAATTTCACATCATATTAAATTTACAAAATTAAAACCATGTTTCAACAGTAAGCAAAATAATCAAGTGATGACAAAGACAACTAAAAAAAAATGAACACAATTATGTTTAAGATTGCAAAAAAAAAAAAAAAATTATTCAAAATTGAAACTGTTATTATTTGTTACTATAAATAGTAAAATTCATACTTTGCTTCATTTTAAAGTGTCTAATGTAAAGTCAAATAATAGACATTAACACCGCTTGACACTGAATTCTGCCAGATAAGTTTTTGGTTCATCAAGCAAAATTTCTTATATTTCAGCAACAATTAATTTTATCACGCCTAGATTTATTTCTTTCATATGACAACAATTTCAAGTCACCTATAACCATTTACACTAATAACTTTTTTGAGCCTAATATTATACATCTGTTATTATTAAATATATATTACCAGTGATTATACTACTGTTACAACTGAATAAATGAACGTTTTATATTTTTACAACTGAAAAATGTAAAACAAAACTTATTGACATTATTTTAATTTAGCATAGAATTTAGAACACAGTGCAAAGTTATTTGCATTGTGTTCTAAATTCTTTGCTAAATTAAGAAAGCCTTAATGCACAATCTTAATGCACAAAAATAATAAATGCAGAATCTTATATAAAAAATGAAGCAATGTCAGTCTAAAGTAGTATATATGTATGTATATATATTCAAACTTTTTCTATTCTTAATTTTTTCTTTGAGATTATATTTATATAGATTTAGAGGAATATAAAATTTTCTGATATATAGGCACATTTATGTATATAAACTTACCTGTCAAAAATTACAGTCAGTTTTTCATGTTAAATACTTTATGTATTTATTTATCTAATATAAAATTAAACAAAACATTAAACTTACTCAAATCAGTAACAGTTCGACTGTCTAAATGTTTTTATTATTAACCCTTCTATTAAAAAAAGAAACAAATGATTTGAAGTGACTAAAAAGCACTTTAGCTCTTTCCAATTGCACTAAAAAATTTAATAAATTTTGTTTCGCTATGTTGCCTAGTTCTTAAGAATCTGAAAACAAATGAGTAAAAAACCAAGAACAAACAAACATTTATTTACTTTAACTACTCTATTTAAACAAATTAAATTAAACAGAGAACAACATTGATACTCCTTGAAAGCTGAAAATTTTTTATCTTAAACTTGCTTGTAGAGTTTGCTTATGAAACCACTTGAATAAGAAAAGCATCAAAAAAGCCTAGAAGCTACTTAAAAATGGTATATGCAACATTGAACTTTAAATGTTGATTGGTGTAGATATTTTTAAAAAATTCAAAATGATTTGTTCTTTTATAGCAAATGAATACACCATAAATCTGAAGTTAAAAATGTATCGAATAAATACAAAGAAAAACATCATATGTGAATTGAAAATCAATGTACCTGATAGGTACATTGATTTTCAATTCACATATGATGTGCATTGTAGTCTGCAAAGAATGCAGACTACAATGCACGACATTGTTAATAAAAATGAAGTTATGTCAGTTAGTATATGTTTATCTAAAGTAGTGAAAAAGAATAAACCATTTAAAAACAAAATTAAAAATTTCTAATGAATATATATTTAGATACCTTAAAATGAAGCATAACACAACACTCTTTTGACAAATTCCAAAGCAAATTTTCCTTATTTTTCTATTCCTTATTATTTTTCCTTAGAGAAAATGTACATATAGATATAGAGAAATATAAAATAGACTGAAATAAACGCAAACTTATGTATATAAACTTACATGACCACAAATAACAGTCTTATTTTATTTAAATTTTCATATTAAATACATAAATAAAATTTTATTCCTATTATTCTTTCTATATAAAAAAGTTTTAGCCTATGAATGGGAAAATGAAGTAAACTTACTAAAAAAGCAATCATTTTGTCTTAACTGCCCTAAAAAATAAAGCCAATACTTGCTTAAAATGTTTTAAAAAGACTAATGACAAAACTGAAACAGTTTTCTTGAAAAAGAAACATTGTACTAATAAAACTATTTTACCAGTCAATTTAGTTCTAACTTCTTCTAAAAAATGAAAAATAAATACCCCAGCCGGCAAATAACGTTGAAATAACGTTGAAATATCGTTGAAACCTAACATTAAATTAACGTTGGTTTAACGTTTAAAATGAAAGTATTTTTCAACGTTGATTTATCAACGTTAAACGACTGTAAAACACTTTTTCACCATCAAAATGTGCTATGTATGTCAAAATTTATATATGTATGTAAACGTGCTATGTGCGTCAAAATATGATCACCATCAAAACGTACTATGCATGTACATTAGTGTTGCTGTACATTATCAAGGTATATTATGGATATTAAATCTATTCATAGTCTATACTTAGACTATTTAGAACTTTTTCAGTTTAGTTTAGTTAAAATAGCAAGGTATGATTCAAGAAAGAGATAAAACTTGTTTTATTCAAAAATACATCTTCAAATATTACATATATTTACATGTAATTGAATAAAATCTACACAAATTTCTTCTCTTTTCCACCACCTTTTTGAAATAAAGGCGTAATTTAGAAAGTCAAACAATGTTCCATTAACCGAGGGTTCTTTTGGTCTATTGAGTACAATATAAGATACTGTAAATAAAAAAAATATATTAAAAAAAAAAACAAAAAGGGAAGATTTAAAAAATAAATAATGAATGGAAAATTCTTACAACTTATGAAGGTGTATCTTTTTCAACGCCATATAGATTAGTGTTCTTAAAACATATTTTTCCACCTTTGCCCTTCATATCCATGGAGACCATATAACTTTTCGAAAATACTCTGAATTTTTAGAAAATAATATAACTGTTAGTTGGTTATTAATAACTTTTTCAAATATTTAATTTAAATAAAAAAACCTTTTTAATATATTAAAAATAAATAAATTATTAAAATATAAAACATTTCTAGCATTGAAAAATAATTTTCGGGGTGGCCACATAAAATTTTTATAAGAAATTTTATGTGGCCATTTACTAATGGTTTAACGTCCATGTTTATACACTTATGGGGCTTGGACAGGGATCAAATAATGTCATTTGTTATGTTAAATAGCATGCATTTTCTAAAGCAATTTTTTACAATTCCATGCACTTTAAGGCGTTAACCAGTTTTGCAGACCGAGAATGGGTATTTTAAACATTATGCATCCATCAAAAATTAAAAAAGAAAGAATTAATGAGAGGAGCTTTGATCAAATTTTTACCTCTTTAGAGGATAATAGAGGATTTTAGAAGTGGTTTAAAAAAAAGAGGACTTTAGAGGATTTTAGAGGAGCTGCAGACACCCTGATTATAAATGAGGTAACTCCACCAATTAACTGTAATTGATTTATCTGTAAAAAAACATGAAGTAAATATAATACTATGCTTGTGGAGATATATTATATTGTGGAGAACCATCCAAACCACACAAGTGGAAAATTTGCATCCAAGTTTCCACTTGTGTGCAAATCTTGCATTCACTTGTCAACATTCTCATTATCACATTTTTCTTTTGTAGTTGTGAACTTAAAATTTTCACAATACTGTTTGCTTTCTTTTAGAATTGAAATAGTTATACAAATAGTAATATATTTTGTATCAACAAAATAACTCTTCTCACCACATTATTTAAAAAATAATAATTGTAATATATAGATGTAAAACCTGAAGAGAATTTAGTTTTTATTTGTATAAGCTTAAACCAATTCTTCTCTGCATTTTAGTGCAGTCAATGCTTTGGTACCTGGAAGCCGACAAACAGTTTTATCACTAATCTAATCAGATGGAATTACTTCTTCTTGTAAAACTTCATTCCAAACAGCTCCTTTCCGCATATTCGATTTTGAAAAATTTACATGAACTAATATAAAATGAAGAAACCATAATATAAGTGTACTAACAGGCCTAATTAAACTAGCTAAATTTGAACATTTTATAACCACGATACTTGCAAAACAATAATATTAGCAGACATTATAAGCAAATATAAGATTTTCTTTATTTTATAAATTTATTATATTTTAAACTCATTTTTATTAATTTATTTATTACTCTATTATTCAGCAGAGTTCTGAATATATTATGTTCAAATAACTTAAGGCTCAATAACAAAGACAAATAATGAAAGAATACTAGGTTGCTAAAACATAAACATCTACATAAGATAATTATGGAATATTGAAAAAAAAATAGAAATACAAAAAAACAAAAATACTCATTATTAATATAAAATATAATAGTATAATATAAGGTATATTATAATATATGACACAATAATATCTACTTTTAATTAAAATATAAAAACAACAAAAATTAAAAAAAAAATATTTTGATAAATAATAAATTATCATTCAAACAATTTTCAAGACCAAAAAATAACTTGTTACTTATTTTTTTACTTATCTTCATCTAATAAACATTACTTATTTTTTACTCATCTTCATCTAATAAACATTAATATTAATACCAATTTTAAACATTATTAGAATTTTTTTTATCAAAAAATAAAAATATTACATCATTTACTTTTTGGGCTTTTCTTATTTTACTTAAAACATCAACTCAATTCTAGGCTTTTTTCATTATTGAGTTTTAATTTGTAATGTTGAATTAACACTGAAAAAAAAATATTAGCAGACAAAAAAAAAATATTTCTTTATTGAAATATATGTAAATATTTCAATAAAGAAATTTTAGATCGTTTTTTATAAATATAAATTTATATCAATCAATCTAAATTTTTTTCTTTTCCGCCACCTTTTCGAAATGAAGAGCATTTTTAGAAGTTAGACAAAATGCCATCATTTAAAGTTTCAGTTGCTCCATCGTATTTAATAGAAGTAGCTGTTAATAAAAAAGAATTAGAAAAAAAACAAACAAAAAAAAAAAAAAACAGAAGGAGAAATTTTTGAATATATAAAAAATGAGAATAAAAAAGTTTTACATATCTTATAAAGGTAAACCTTTCACAACACCGTATAAATTAGTGCTCTTAAAGCATATTTCCACCTTTCCCCTTCATATTCATGAAGGTCACAAAATTGTTGGAAAATATTCTAAATTTTAATAGATAAGAGAACTGATATTAATTGTGCGAGAACTAGTATTAATTTTTTTTTTTTAATTTAAATTAAACTCATTATCAAACAATTTTATTGCTAAACAATTTAATCCTTAAAATTCCTGAATAATTAAAAATTATTTTGATTACCTCAGCATTTTAAAGATATTCCATCAATTGCAATTGATTCACCTGAAAAAAAAAAAACAAGTAAAGCTAATATTATTGTTTGAAATTTTAATTATCTTTATACAAATACTCATCATATTTTTAAAGTGACTGATAAAAATGGATTTAATTAAAATCACTTCATTTGTATTAAAAAATTAATATTAAAGCCTTAATCATACATTATACAAGAGTATTTTGTAGTACAATCTAAATAGTTGTTGCGATATGTAATTTATCTAAATAGTTGTTGCGATATGTAATTTTTTTCTATATCTAAATAGTTGTTGCGATATGTAATTTTTTTATCCAAAATTTAGCTTCTGTAAGCTTTAAAAAATTTTTAAAGAAATTGTTGATGAATTTGGAGCTATGGGTACTAATGTTTTTATATTGTTGTAATGTTTGTATTCATTCCCTGTTAGTTTCTGTAAGTCAAAATTTTAAGGTGTTTCCATAATAAATTCTGTTAAATCTGAAATTTAGTGTTAGTTTGAATAATTTAATTTCTAAAATCTGTTTTGCATTGCCTGTCTTATAACATCTTTACTTGGAACAAAAACCATGTGGTTTAAAAGTGAGCTAGAAGCTTTAAACAATGAAGAAAATATTGCATTCACTAATCCTAAAAATATATTAAACCTGTCAGCAAAATCAGCTGTCAATAATCCAAGTATTAGCATCATTAAAAATTCATCTTTGCTGCATTACATTTATTTTGGTCCAAATAGTTAAGGTTTTTTTTTTAATTTCAAAAAACAGAAGTAAATGTTTTTTTTAATATCACTTTATCTCTTTTGATTAATGGTGATACTGCACTAACTGATGAAACACATCGACAGATGTAAGGCCAGTATAAAACTCGCAAGATCTATTATTTTTAAAATAAATGTTTGTATACAAGTAAATTGCAATAACACGATTTGTTTGGATTATGTTTATATACAAGTTTGTCTGTTTTCATAGTATAAACTGATGTGGTTGAAGTTAATTTTTCAAATAAATCTTTATTTTTTTATTTCGTGCTGAAGTTCTTTTTTAAAGTTATCAATTTCCTTTTTTAATTCTTAATGCTCTATTAAAAAACAACGCTTAGCATTAAATTCAACATAATTTAATGGATCAATTTTAAAAAAGCTGTATTATATTTACATTTAATAATATCAGTCTTTGAGCATTTTAGCTTAAGTTAAACGAAAATTATCGATTTTTAAACGATAATGTTCTTTCAGGAAAATCGTCTGAACATGTTTTCGATCTCTTAAAAATTCTATATGATATAAGTTCAGTATTTACATTTTTTTTTCATATCTCTATAATCTCTATAACTTTAATAGTTGAAATAATGTTTACGATTTTACTTCCATTTCTGCGCGCGCATAAATTTTATATCGTATTTTTTGTCAACAATGATTGAAATAATGACGTTGAAATAACGTTAAATAATCAACGTTTAAACTGTAACGTTGATTTAACGTTGATATAACGTTAAATAATCAACGTTTAAACGGTAACGTTGATTTAACGTTGTGACATAGTTGAACAACGTTGAAACAACGCTTCAACCGAATTTCAACGTTGAAACAACGTAATAATGCCAGCTGGGACATAATTAGATACCTTAAAATGAAGCATAACACAACATTCTTTTGACAAATTCCAGAAGAATTTTTTTTATTTTTCTATTCTGAATAACTTTTGCTTAGAGAAATTATACATATAGTAAAGATATAGAGAAAAATAAAATAGACTAAAATAAATGCAAACTTATGTATATAAGCTTACATGAACACAAATAACAGTCTTATTTTATTTAACTTTTCATATTAAATACATATAAAAAACTTTATTTTATATATAATTCTTTTTGCAAAAAACAATCTTTATCTATAAATAACAAAACGAATTAAACTTACAAAAAAAACCATCAGCTTTTCTTAACTGCTCTTAAAAATAAAACAATACTTGCTTAAAATATTCTAAAAAGACTAACGACAAAATGAAACAGTTTACTAAAAAAGAAACATTTTACTAAAAAAACTATTTTACCAAACATTTTAGTTCTAACTTCTTCTAAAAAATAAAAACAGACTATAAAAATTAGAAAAAATAAAAATAAGCAACAACAAACAAACAATTAAATTTTTATTTAAAAAAATAAACATTAATTCTTTTTGAAAATAAGTGCATCAGCTCCAATTTGCTTACTGATTTTACTCGAAAGACCGCATGGAATATATAACTGCGCTTAGAAAAGTCTAGAAACAACTTCAAAACTAAAAAAATAGTGTATTTTACATAATGCAGAACCGTAATTAACAAAACGAACAATAGGCGTAACAATGCGTAACTATGCGCACTAAAAATAATATTCATTCGGCTATTTATTATAAGCGGATAAACAATTTATATAAAAAAATATGTTATTTGTTTATATATATTGTTTACAAAATGTAAAAAATCCACTTTTAAAACGTTTTATTCAGGATCGTACGGAACTTAAGTAAACTTTTCTAATAATTACAAGTCTTTTTTGCTCAACCAGTTTTGTTTTGATGTTTAAATAGGTTAAGTGATTAGTAGGTATGTTATATTTAAAATGTATAATATTTAAAATATATTGTGTTTAAAATATATTATATTTAAAAAGATTGACAAAATTGAAAAAACACAAAACATATTGACATTGAAGTGAAAAATTTGAAACTCCAATTTTAGATTTGTTATAACTTTGTCATCTTCTTATATCCGCCAAACCCGGTAATAAAAATAGCTTAATTGTAAGATTCAAAAATCAACAAATTTTTGTATAACGATATGTGTGCCAACTCTCAAACGACTAAAGTAATGTCTTTGCGGTTCATCTAATTAAATTCACCAAATCCGGTAATAAAAAAAGTTTAATAAAAAGATTTTAAAATTATCTGATTCTTGGATTATGGTATGAGCGCCAACTGTACTCTGAAACGACTGAAAATATGCCATGCGATATGTTCCTTTTTATATATCGTTTATCAAGCAATAAGTAAGTTTCATTTCTTTCTATTAAAAGTTTATTTATTGTGTTCTTTTTAAAGGTTTAATATTAATTCAGAATTAACATAATTATTATTTTTGACAAAAGAATAAAGATTTCTATTTTATTTTAGAAATGAGTAATTAAAATAGAGAAGGTTTGAATATTCTTTTTAACTATTTAATAATACTAAAGTTAATAGTAGTGTAGTGCCCTTTCGAGCCTGTTTGATACAGACTTCTTGGCCAGCCATTGCAATTGAGGTAATGGGGAAAGAGAGTTGCAACAGCTTTGTTTTATAAAAAAACGTGAACGAAAGTGTATCTTTAAACGAAGGTGTATCTTTGAACGAAACTGTATGTTTAATGTCTTTTTATTATTTATGTAATATCAAGTTTTGTAATAATAAATATGTAATATTACGTTTTACAGTTTTACTTGCATTGCGACAACATCTTTTAATTTTGATCTGTAGCATTTATTTTTGTTTTATACAGTCTTTTGCTTTTTAAATAATTTAAAACTTAAGTTAAGTAAGTTGCAATATGGTCGAGCGTTTAGCGTGCCTACATGTGGAGGTGAATATCGGAGTTAAAGTCCTATCATTGGAATTCTTTTTTTTATTTTTTTTTTTAATTTTTCATTGATTTTATTTAAAATACAGAACAAAACACTTTTAAAAGAAAACTATAAAATTGTTTTGTTTTACGTTTTAAAAATCAAAAAAAAAAAAGCAAGTTTGCCACGCGGCTTATAAACTTTTTTTTTAACAAAATAAGGAGGTTTAAATAAAATGTTTTCATTAAGAACATGACTTAAAACTTTGATTTTATATAAAAAAGTCATTTTTATAAACTAAATTACTTTAAAAAATAATAAAAGTTAAAATTATTTGTTTTAGGTTAATAAAGTAATTTAAAGTTTCATAGCTATTTTACAACGCCTCCGCTAAACATTCAAAACCAAGTGCTAAATGACGGAACTTAGATAACTATGAAAACAGTACCAAACATATTTAATTAGGTAAATCTAGGCATCTAACACCGTAAAGAGATGATTTTCTTTCTAAATTTTTTTAGTGGTAAATTCAGAATTTTTCATTCCAAAAATATATACGTGGTAATAAGCTCTAAGTATAAGGAAAAGATGCGTATGTAAATTTTCATTTTTGCTCATAATCTATTTTTCACTAAAAAAGTATTAGGAGAAATATAAGCAAAGTTAATGTGGAATAGAGTCTGTTTATGAGAAAAACAAACTATTTTATTAATCTCTTATAAGATGCACTTATAAAAAAGATACTCTTATGAGATCCGCGGAAAAGATGCGCATGTTAATTTTTTTTGCTAATTCTGACTGAAACCGCGCTTAAAGAAATTTTTTAGAAATTTTTAAATTATTTTATTTTACCAAATAATATTAAAGTTAAGATATGATTTGTGAGGAATAAACTAATATAGAAATTGTCGCTTTGGTAAAAACCCGTATTTTACTGGTTAGGAAAATTAGGATATACACATAAGGAAAAAAAATAGAAAAGGTCAGTGTGGAATAGATTTACAAAGTCCCGTGTTTTTACAGGTCCGGTCAGGTGTAACTTTTTACACGTTTCAAGCAGGTATTTAGACAGGTATCCAATTGGCGATTTACGCAACGTAACGTTACCGTAACATTTAAAGTTTTTTAAGGTTAATTATAATATAAATTTTTATTTTTTATTGATTTAAGAAGGAAACAACAATGATAGTTTTTTTACATTTTTATAGCATTTTTTCTTCAGCTCACTACAAAATATTGAAGTAAGGAATAAATATAGAAATAGGCGATGTGGAATAAATTTATAATTTATGTGGAACAAATTTGGAAAAAGACGATGTGGAAAAAATTTATAATATATGTGGAATAAATTTGGAAAAAGGCGATGTGGAATAAATTTACCAAGACCTGTGTTTTACTGGTCATGACAGCTAGTATATTTATAAAATGAGAAAACTTGATACTTTTATTCTAAATTTTAGAAATTTTTTTTGCTAAATTATTATTTTTTTTGTTATAAGTATATAAGCATTATTAAAAAAATGTCAATGTTTATTTCGCTTAAGAAAAGTCTAAAACCCCTAAAACAAAACTGATGAGAGCGCGCTTAACTACTGAGCTATCAAATGAAATGCATTTAGTAGAAAAATAAATCTAAATATAAGTCTTTTATAGGCTCTATATATGCGGAAAAGGTGCATTTGTTAAGTTTTTTACACTTGAATGTTTTTTTCAGAATAAATTGTTTTACTAAAAAATAATAAATTAAATAAGGAATAGGTATATAAATAATCAGTGCAGAATAGATATGGATAAAAATGTTAGCCTTGGTTAAGGCCCGTATTTTACGGATCCGGAAGGCTAGGATGTATAGGGAAAAAGTAAAGAAAAGTTCGGTTTGGAATAGACTTACAAAGACCCGTATTTTTACGGGTCCAAACCCAGCTAGTAAATAATAATATTTGTATATAAATAATGTAATATTTACTATACATAACATAATAAATATATATATATATATATATATATATATATATATATATATATATATATATATATATATATATATATATATATATATATATATATATATATATATATATATATATATATATATATATAATTATATTTTATGGAGTTTCTTTTTGAAAACATATGCATATAGATACTTTTTTGAAAGAAGAAAAGTTAATCTTGATTTTTATATGACATTTATGTATGGTTACTTATCACTTTTGTGGATTATTTTGCTCCTGAAAATTTGATTGATGTTCTTACATGAATATTTAGTAGCGGAAATGTTGATGCCCCTTTTTTTATTATTTAGATAATTTTCTACATGCATTTTCTGTTCACATGCCAATTTTCAACAAAAAAGCTCCGCAGATAGTTTAATTAGTATTATACTAAGTGTTCTACTTTTTTTGGGTAGTCCATTTTTTTGGGTAGGCAAACATTTTTTTGTGGTGGTTCTTATTAGAAACATATACAAACCGATATTATTTTTAAAAGACGAAAGGTTAAGCTTGATATTTTATGACTAATATGTTTGGTTAATATTTTTTTATGGATTATTTTTCCAAAAACTTTGCATAAAAATTTGTTTGATGCTTTCACATGAATTTGTAGTCGAAGAAATGTTGATTCCCCTTTTTTTATTATTCAGAAAATTTTTTACATCTATGTCCTGTGCACATGCCAAATTTCAACTAAAAAGAAAGCTCCGCAAATAGTTTAATTAGTGTAAAACTTATGGTACCTAATTTTGGTTTTTCTGCTGTTTTTTTTTTGTTAAGCGAAATACGGGGGCGGATAGGGCCACCTCTACAAAAAAAAAAATAATTTTATTATTGTATTATTTTGATTTTTATTATTGATCAAAATAAAAAATGAATTCTACAGACAGAACTTTTCTTGACTTTCTAACAGGTAGTAAGTTTAATTTCTTTAAAACAATATCAATAATAACTATTTTAAATTAAAAAATATTCATAAATCATTTATTTATACTTTTTGATTTAAAATTCTTTTTTATGTAACGTATAAAAACAGATTAATTTCTAATCTGTTTTTATAAGTTACATAAAAAAGAAGACTTATGCTTCAGTTTAAAACTTTGCTTTTGAATGGATTGTTAACTAATAGTATCTGTTGACAACTTTCATCTTATTATTATCTCTTATTATTTTTGGATTGTATACTTCTTTAATCTATAAACAAAGTGAATAACCATTCCTAATGTTAGCTTGTTGTTTATTAATATATTTTCTTTACATTTTCACTGTTAGTTTTCATTATGTTAATAAAGTTGTGCACCTTCCACAAAACTATGATAGTTACTTTCATAATTTCATAGTGTTTTGTTGTAATTATACACTTTTTTTTTGTTATTTTTAGTTCGATCTACCCAGCCTACCACTGGTAAGTTTGTATAGGATAACTTAAATATCAAATATAAGGATTGTATATCTTGGTTTAATTTATATTATTTTTGATCATCACTTCTTTTATCACTTGCTAGGGTTAGTTATTTTAAAGGCTAATAATTTTTAATCTGTAAATAAATTTAATACCAATTTCAAAGTCGTTAATTGCAATATTTATTTTTTATTACTTTATTTTTACTTTTAGCAACATCATTATCTGCAATGAGTGGTAAGTTTAACAATTATTACTTTTTAATGTTTGCATTTCTTGACAATTGCAATTTTTTATTTTTTTATTTTTTTAGCTCTAGTTCCATCCTCAACTGCATTGGGTGGTAAGCTTAAAATTACTTTTATTGCATCCTTCAAAAAACCTGTTCATATATGTATGTATTTTGGATCAAGTTCCATCTACATCTGCTATAATACAAACTTTTACTTTTTAATATGTTTATGCATTTCTTGGCATTTCTTTACAATATTTATTTTTATTTCAACTTTATTAACCTTTATTTACATCTTCAGCTGCTACAAGTGGTAAGTTTATAAACTATTATTTTCTAATATATGTATGCATATTATATATGTGTAAAAGTATTGTTTCTAATATGTGCATGCTTATCCATTGCAAATAAATTATTGCAAACAAACAACAACCTGCACAACCTTCTGCTGGTAAATTTATGAATTAGAAATGTTTCTGAATGATTATTTAGTTGATAGTATTTTTATTTATATTCACTAATTAGTACATTTGAATTATGTTATCCTTCAAAGTACAGTAGAAGTAAAATCCAGAGCAGTATTTAATTTTTTACTTTAATTAACATTTTTTAGGCTATTGTTGATTTATTATTTCTTTATTTTATTTATGCAGCCAATCAAATAATTGGTTTCTTTTAAATTTTATGTAATGCCATTCAGTACTAATGTAGTTACAATTTTTGTCATTTAGAGCTTACTTATGGTGCCTATAGGAGATATAGAGAACAGCACCCTGGACCGATTAACAATCGGTCATTTTTGCGATGGGTCCGGTTAGGAGGAAATGATGGTGAATCATTCAGTTGGGTCTATCATCCTCTTAACAGGGGTGCTGGGAGCTACCGCAGAAGAGGAAACCGTGGAGGAGGTTGTGGGCGAAAACGGAATAGTGGCAGCCTTGTCGTGAACGGTGGCATACACTATTACTAGGCGCCACCATTTATTTTGTATGTTATCAATGTTATCAATGTTTTCAATGATATTTCAATTTTATTTTCAATGTTTTCAATGAAATATTATGTATGTTTTCAATGTGATTAAAAGTTGTAGTGTAAAAAGTATTAAAGTTGTAACTATAAATAGTGACTTTTAAATGCGTTTAGGATTTTTTTAGGATTTCATAGCTCATATTTAATGTTTTAAATTTATGTTTTATTGAGTTAATTAATGTGAAATGTCGTTTGCATATCTAATTACTTTTTTTTTTTTTTGTTTAGTTTATTTACTGTTTGTTTGAGTTAAGTAATATTATTTGATTTTGAACCAGTTTAATTTGATTTTAAACCAGTTTAACTTATGTTTACAGTTTCTAAATATTATAGTTACGTAACCATTACTTGTTTGTATAAGATATGTATGAGATTTTTTATTCTATATTATTTAATACTTTTTTTACATGTTGTATTTATTGTATTGATGTTATTAACTGTTAAAAATTTATTATATATTATTTGTTTACTTTTCAAAATAATTAAAACTATTGTATATTAACTCTTTGAATATATATTTTAAAAGGATTTTTGGGTCCGTTTTTTTAAAGTTTATATAAGTAGGGGGCGAGGGGGGGGTCTTCTTTGTGACACACGCCCCTAAATAATCTTATTTACTAATTTATTTTTTTCAATAAACTCAATTTAAAACCTTTTTTTAAATCTCTTTAAAAAATTTTTCTTTTAGGTCGAAGAAAACTGGGGAGAAGGGGAGAGGGCATTGTGCGGAGCACACATCCCAGCCATAAAGTCAATTTATACAACACTTTTAAATGCTGTAAAGTAAGAAAGTACCATTTAAACTTTTTAACACAAAATATAATCAGTGTTTGTTAGGTTAAAGTATTTATAAGAATGGAACATTTCACTACGAGGGTGTTAAAACGTAACAAAGACATGAACCCTTTAATCTAAAATAGACCACTAACATTTGGAAATGGAATTGAAGCTAATTAGAACAATTTTTTATGTATAAAGATGAGGTATTTTATCAGAAAAACACTCTTTCGTGTGAAAAACCTGTATTTTTTTAAGGTTACGAGGTAGTTCCGTACCCCCTACGGCTCTCTAGAGACCCCTTTTATCTATAGAGTTATATGAAGATGTAGCCTACTCTTACATCTATTTTTTGATACCAAGATATAGGCATTTGGATAAGATTTGACAAAGTTTTAACAATTTCAGTGAAAAAAAATGTATGTATGCATGTATGTGTAAATATATAGGCTGACTAGATTTTTGTTTTTAAAAAGTGTATATTTTTGATACCTAACAATAAGCCAATAAAAGCGATGTTTATTGCATTAATCACAAGACATTTTGTAGTTATATCAAAAAGATATTGTAGACATTTTAAAAAGATACACATTAAAACATAGCCTGTTTTTTTATACATATTAAACACGTCTTGTGATTACTAAGATAATTTCAGTCAAAATAGTCAGGGATCTACAAACAGTGTATAAATTAGGTAAAAAAAATTGGATAAAAATTTTTTTTGTCATATAAAGACATTTTATTGTATTGCATGGACCATCATAATTTATAATTAAATTAAAAAAATAAAGATAGCAGCAGTGAGTTAGTAAAATTACAGCTATTTTTTAATCTAGATGGTATTATGACCATTTTATTACGTAGCACTTTGACTTGTATGTTTTGGTTCTTAATTAATTTTTCGCCCATCACGTTATTGCATCTGAATGTGGTAAAAAATTTGTTGAGTTTATGTCTATGTTATTTAGCAGAAGATCTATGTTTTCATTTAAAGTCTTTGTACTATTTTAACTTCAATACCTGCGTATTTTCTAAATAATAAATGTACAATTTTTATGTTATATTTTACAATGTTTTGTTTCAGATGAATTATATTGTTAATTTGTACTGTGACAGTGATGTTCTGGAATTAATAAACTTATCAAACTGGACTGGAATTAATAAACTTATTAAATAGAGAGCAATACATTCAATATGAAAATTTTAAAACGACAAAAAGTATAATAAAATGTGGAGTTCCTCAAGGCTCAATCTTAGGACCGTGACTGTTTTCTCTTTATATATATGATCTATCTTTTACCTCGAACACTTTATTTTGCTTGCTAATGACTACAATCTGTTTTATTCTCATAGGGATATTGAAACCCTCTTTAAAGTAGTTAATGAAGAAGTAAACAAAGTAAATGAATGGTTTATTTGTAATAAACTTTCACTTAACGTTAACAAAACTAAGTTTATTCTATTTCACAAACCAACCAAAACAGGAAACCTTCCTTTAAAATTACCCAATCTTAAAATCAATAATATAAATATTACTAGGCAAACAACTGTAAACTTTTTAGGTATTATTTTAGACGAAAATTTAACATGTTGGAAACATATAAACACTCTTGAAAGAAAACTTTCAATAAACATTCCAATGATGTATAAAGCAAAACCATTTTTGGATATAAGATCTCTAAAAAGTTTATATTTTTGCCTTCATACATAGCTATCTAACTTACGGCAATATCGTATGGGCAAGCAATGCTGCGCTAAGTTAAAAAAAATTTATACTAATCAAAAACATGCATGTAGAATTGTATTTGGAGTAAAAAGAACTGTGCTTTGTGAGCCACTTTTACGTAAACTCAATGCATTAAATGTGTTTAAAATTAACATATTCCTCGTCATACAGTTCATGTATCAAATAAAACATGGACTGTCTCCAGCGATATTCTATCCTTATTTTAGAGAAGTAAGCCATAAATACCCCACCAAGTTCTCAGAAAATAACTTTGTAACTCAAAAGTATAATCTAAAGTTATGTTCTTATTCTATTTAGTACCGGGGTCAAATTTTGGGGAAAAACTTTCAGCATATTGTTAATACTAAAGAAAAAACATTTCCGCAATTCAAATCTAAATTAAGACGTTATTTAGTACTTACGGATTTTAATATAGCAGATCTTCTATGTCACTTTTAAAGTTTTAAAATTTATTAAACTAAGTTAGCACCATAAATTTAAAAATCTAGACCATTTAACAATACTAAGAATTTCAATATCTTTATCATACTTTCATTGAAAATATATGTTCTCTTAAAGTTACCTACAATTTTCTTGGTATATTTTATAATATTTGAACAAAATTTTTATTTGAATATTGAATTATTTTGAAAAAAAAAAATATATACAAATATATATATCGAATCACATCCCATTTATAACCAAAAACAGAAAACTTTTGTCATTTTTATTACTATATTTTAATCATTTCTTTTTCTTTTTCTTTTTTCAATTATTTTAATAATTTTTTATAGATGGTCTTAAATTTGATTGAACATTACTTTTTCAAGTAATTTTGAAAAGACTGAAAGAACTATAATAGGGCGATAATTATTTATGTTTGTATGATCTCCTGTCTTGTAGACAGGAAATACTTTAGCTATTTTTAGACAATTTGGAAACATTCCTTGACTGATGGATGCTCTAAAGATTTTAAAAATAATGTGTTTTATAAAATCACAAAAGTCTATTATAATGTTCACATTAATATTATTATACCCAGTTGTTTTATTTCTTTTTAACGAGCTAAAGGCAATTTAAAATTCATCATAAGTTAGCTCAGTAAAGTGAAAACTTGATAAAGTTGATGTTTGGAATTCAGCTGATTTATCGTCGATATACGGAATACTATTTGCTAGTTTAGTTCCAATTGATGTAAAAAATTTGTTAAATTCAGCTGCAATATAGTTTGAGTCGTTAACTAGTTTGTTGTCAATTTTTATTTCATGTAGCAGAGAATTTGTATTTGTTTTAAGTTTTCCTGTATTTTCTTTCATTATTTTCCAGATTTGTTTCGAATTATTTTTATGTTTATTGATCAAGTAGGAGTAGTATTTTTTTTTTGCATTTTTGCAAAATTTTTTAAATAAGGTTTTATAGGTGATATAGTTATTTTTATGTTTTACTGATTTTGATTTTAAATGTTTGATATATAGCTTTTGTTTTATTTTCGAGGATTTTTTAAGACCTTTTGTAATCCAGGGACATGATATGTCTTTTGTTTTTACAACTGTTTCACACATAGGAAAATTTGTATCATAGACTATATAACATGTTTTAAAAAAAGTGTTGTAAATTGTGTTTATATTATTATTAAAGTTTAAATTTTCTAATTTATTAGCAACAAATGTTCTTTGAAGGAGCTTAAATTAATGTTGTTGAACAACCTCTTTTTTATGGTGACACATTTTTGCATTTCTTTTTTAAAGTCTAGATTTATTGAAAAAAATATAGAAAAATGATCAGATACATCTGTTTTAATTATTCCTTTTTTAAGCGATATATTAAAAAAGTCAGCGGTTAAGATATTGTCAATTAAAGTAGATAAATATTTTGTATATCTTGTTGGTCGATTTATTATTGGTATTGTTCTTGTTTCAAATATATTGTTGTAAAATTTTCTAGTGTTTTGATTTTCGTAATAATCAAAATAATCTAAATTAAAATCGCCAATAAAGTGATTTTTTTTATTTTCGAGAATATTTTTGTTTTAGAATTTTCTTTTGTAAAAAACTGCTGAGGTCTTCAGTTCTTCCAGTTGGAGGCCTATAACAACAGCTTATAAGCAGGTTTTTTGATTTTTTGATAATAATTTCAATAGTTAAAATCTCTTTATTTTCATCTGAAACACTCATATCGCGTCTAACATTATACAAAAGACTAAAAAAGTACTCCTCCTCTACGCTTATTTATATTTCGCTCTACGGTAATTCCATTAAAACCTGGGAGTTGGAGGTTTGAATTATTCTCAAAATCCTCGTTAGTTACGTTTCAGTTACGCAAATTAAATTAAAAGAATAGACGTATCCCGCATTCCAATGACGTAATGATGTAATGACATCAGGCAATGATAAAGCGTAAACATTAGAAAATTGTAGTTTTTATTATTTCAAATAACATGAATGATTTTGCCTGTTCTACATTAACTAAAGGAGGAGGAAGTGGAGCTTATTGCTGTATTCCACAATGCAAAAGTTCATTTTACGATTTTCAAAAAAAAAAGTTAGGAATTGGATTTTTTAAATTACCCAAGAATACTGCTCGTCGAAATAAGTGGGCAAAAATTATTTCTCAATTTAGAAGAAAAGGTGGTAATGATAATTTCGTTATTAAGGACACGACTCTAGTATGCGAGCTTCATTTTAAAAATGAAGACATTCAATTTTTATTCAATATTGGCAGAAAAACTTTAAAAAAAGAAGCATTTCCATCTATTTTTGAATTTAAAAAACAAGTTGATGTACAAAAACGATGTTCGCCTAAAAAAAGAAAATTTATCGAAAACTTTGATATTGAAAACGTTTCTAGAAATAAAGACAATAATTTAAAAAAAAAGGATAAAGAACTATTAATTGATTTTGAAATTGAGAAAGGTTGCATATTTTGTGTTGAACTACAAAACAAAAAATTGATCTACTGGAAAAAGAAAAACACGAGTTGAAATCTCAAATAAACATTTTAGAATCTAAAAATAAAAAAATTAAAATTCAACTGAATCAATATAAAAATAAATACATACAAAGTTATGAAAATATGTCAACAGACAAAGAACTGTTCCAAAAATATACTGGCATAGAACATGAACAGAATATAAATTTGTACAACTTTTTAAATCCAGGAAAAAATGGTGAAAATATTAAATACCACAATTCAGCATTATCTGAAAATATGCACAGGTTAGGTAATCAGGCAAAAACTGGTCCAAAAACAAAATTAAACACAGAAAATCAGTTATTTATGTTTTTAGTGTGGCTAAAAAATGGATTTACAAATTTGCACACATCTTGGTTATTTAAAATTTCAAAATCAACAACATCTTGTTATTTAATAACATGGACAAACTATCTATATTTTTCTTTGGGAAGTGTACCGATTTGGCCTTCACGCAAACAAGTTAATAAGTTTATGCCAGAAAGCTTTAAGATGACATTTCCATCGACAAGATGCATTATTGATTGTACTGAACTGTTTTGTCAGAAACCTTCATCACTGAGACACCAGAGTTCTTTATATTCTATTTATAAACATCATGTAACTTACAAAGGATTGTTAGGTATTTCTCCTTCAGGAACAATAACTTTTATAAGTCAACTTTATGATGGATCTATTTCTGACAAAGAAATTGTTGTAAGATCAGGTTTCCTTAATAAAGAACTATGGAACAAAAATGATTCAGTTATGGCTGATTGTGGGTTTACCATTTCAGACCATTTAAACACAATCAATGTTAAATTAAATATACCATCTTTTTTAAATGGACAACTACAGCTAAGTAAAGAAGATGCTACAGAAAGTCAAACCATTGCATCATTGAGAATTCACGTAGAACGTGCTATTCGTAGAATTAAAGTATTTCGCCAAATAAGTAATGAAATTTCTTTGGTGTTTCACGGTTCAATTAACCAACTATGGACAGTAACTTGTCTTTTATGTAACTTTTTGCCACCACTTATTAAAAAATCAAATCAAAAGTAAAAACATTTATTTACATATAGAGGGTATAATGCTTTCTTTGCTATATACATTATTGTCCAATACTTGTGGTAAAAAATAGTTAACGTAAAAATTATTTAACGTAGTAATTAATTTAAAAAAGAACTGATTGTCAAAAGGTGTTCTTATAATAGCAATTCCTTTATATGTGTACACAGCAAAGTCACAAAACTGGGAATTACAAAACCCCATTGCCATTTGTATTTGTGTATAATAACCAGTATAATGATCTTTTTTAAAATATGGGTGTTCATTGTCTAATCCAATATAAAAATCATTATCATTCAAACATTCGGAAATAGATAAGTGCTTTTTCATTCTAGGACATTTAATTTCAATTAAACCATAATAATATTTAGCCTCTTCATCATATACAACACCATCCGGACTTGCAGATAACCAAAATAAGTTAGGTTGTATTACATTTCCAGTTGTCCTAACTGAAATATTGTGATTTAATCTATTTTTCAAAATTTCAATATATTTCTCTCGTGCATGTGGCTCATAAGCGAGCCCGTGGTCTAAAGACTCTTGAATAAATTTAGGCAAATCAATTTTTAAGTGTTATTAATTAACTGATGAGCAAGAGTTTCAAATTGTCTTTTACGTATATAAGTTTTATGAGAAGTACTTGAAGTTAAGTGATATTTTCTTAGATTAAACCACAGATGATTTTTATTTAGTGTAACTGTATCAGCCTCATAATTTCTGCTTTGTTCAGAAGATACTTTTATTGATAACATAAAATTGTTTTGTTTCTCATTAAGCTTCCAATTGCGAGGTATATAGCAATGATTTTTATTATAAAAGCCAATCTAAAATCAAATGTTGCTTTTTTCTTTATTGAAAAAAGCAACATTTGATTTTAGATTGCAAATATTTCCTTTTAAAGTTTCTTCTTTACACTTTATTCGTCTTGGATCATATAAAGTAGCCTTAATGCCACGCTTAAATTCAAATTTTTGAAAATTTTTAAACATAACTGGATTTTTAATTGTTTTAGTTTTATGACCTGGAATGCCCCATTGCCTTGATTTACTTGTACAAGCAATCTCTTCAGGTACATACTCAAGTAAATTTAAAGAATATTCTGCAAATTCAAATAACAAAGCTATCGCGTGAATAAAATAACTACTATTTCCAGCAGGGCATGAGCAATATGCTTTTCTTACAGAGCTAGTCAATCTGCTAATATAAACTTTTAAATCACGAACTTCATTTTTCATGCTTGCTTTGCATTTTGCTTTTACTATGATACACGTTAGGTTACACAAAGTGTAAATACTATCTGATGATATATATCGTTCAGATTTAAATCTTTTACCTCTTTCAAATGTTTTTTTTATTGCAATACTTTTGTTTTTAGCTTTTTTTTTCTGTAGTTTTCTATTTCTTTAATAGTGAATAGTGGCAAGTATTTTAAACTTTTATACCAAGTTAAAGTTTTATCTGCAGATTTAAAATTAGGTGAAATATTTAAATTTCTATTTATTTCTAAAACAACTGGTATTTTAGTTGAATAATTTTGTATACCTATCAGAGCATCTTCTACTTGAGAGTTATTATTATTATTATTTATTATTATTTAAACTCAATTACAGTTGAACAACTTTGCCTTTAAAAATACAATATCTTTATAATTTATATAAAATCAGTAAACTTTTTATTTCCGGTTCCTCTTCCACTGCTTGAGTAGTATATGCCAATGGCATTACGCGATAGATATATTAATAGACAACTCCGTTAAATATGTTGGCCTTTATAATATCGGAGCCTTTACTACCTTGTCGGTTTGCCGTTTTTTTAATGATAAGGTTCAAGTCACCGTTGTATTTAAACTTTTTAGCTATTGATGGATGACATACTACCGACAATGCCGACTTCACTACTCTTGTTGCATGAACATTTCTTCTTTCCCCCAAGGTGCACATCTTTAGCTCGTCCAAAAGGGGAGCCGAATGAGTGTTTCTTGGTTTATGACAGATGATACAGGCACACTGCTTTTGTATTATGTCAAGTCTCTTTAGTTGCGCTTTGGATTGACCTAGGTATAATATACTGGCATTTTCTAATTGACTCCGTATAAGTCCTTTATAGGCTATATTTAAAAGTTCCCTCTGAAGCCTGACAGATGCTTTTGCTAATAATCCCATTCTAGAGTGGCATTTTTTAACGGTTGTATCGATTTGTTCTTTGAATTGAAGATGTTGATCTATAGTGACTCCTAATAACTTAACATGAGTTACTGGTTGAACTTCAGTATTTTCAATTTTAATGTGTAGGTTATCAGGAAGTCTTTTTCTCGGTGATTTGAACACTATCAGTTGCGTTTTACTGAGGTTAATAGTGAAACCATAATCAACACTGAATTTATTTGTATCTCCATACGCTTTGATTAATTTTTCAGTGACAATTTGTAGTCATCTTTGGGGTTTTTGCTTTGGAATGCTTCTGTTTCTTTTTCTATTTCAAACTTTCTTATAAGGCTTTTGATCTGTTTTTTAATATCCTTACGTTCTTTTTCTTTTTCATCTGTAAACTCTATATGTTTTCCCCTTTTTTTTGCTGAATAATCTCTTCTTTTTATCATAACTTTTATTTTTTTGTCAATCCATTGAGGTCTAGTTGTTCGTCATGGAAAATTTTTAACAGGCGCAAATTCATCAATTATTATTCTAATTGCATTATACCAAGTATTTACTAGTTCGTTTGTTGTCATTAATGGCTCAAGTTTAATTAATTCAATTCTCTTATTGAGGTCTTCAAAGTTTACGTTTTTAAACAATCTTTTAGATACAGGTTTCAGTTTGTTTATAATTGAATCTGTTTTTATTAATGCTGATACAGGATAATGATTACTGGTAAAGTTTTAACTTACTTTATACTTAAGGCATACTATGATCTATGGCAATTATATCAAGGCACGTGGAGCAACTATTTGATATTCTAGTGGGTTTAGTATTCTGAATCCTAACTCCAGCCAAGTTAAGTGAACATAATAGTGATTTACCTGGATTTACACTTGCTTTAATGAGATCTGCATTAAGATCACCCATTACAATTAAATAGTTATTGTGGGAGTTTTCTTTAATTAGTTCATTAAAATTTAGCCACCATTTATTTTTTGCTTGAGGAACTCGATAGACACTTAACAAAACAATAGGTCTTAAGCCTTTTGACATGATCAGTTCTAATATTATAAATTCAATGTTCAACATACGATACTTGTCATCAAATTTTTCAATTTTTTTAAATTTGATTGATTTCTTAATATAGTTAATAAGTCCTCCACCATTACGTGTTCTGTTTTTTCTAATAGTTCATTTTTTAAACAATTATTTCGGGTCAGCGCAAGAAAGTATCTCTCAGAAATACGATCAAAGTCCGCACTTAATTTATACTAATCATGCGAAAGTTTTACTTTTAAATTATGTGAAAAGCTATAAAAAATAGTTGTTTACAGAAGTTCGTAAGCGTCGTAAACGTAATAAGTGTTATTCGCCATGTTTTGAAACCAAAGTAATGCCTCACATTAACTCACATGTTTTAACCGATCTAATCTAAACCTTTCCTAATATACCATTTACTGGACGGTTACATAATCCACTTACTGGCTATAGCTAATAAATAGTATCGATTAGACAACAATTGAAATTAAAGTATTTAATTAAAATATTTTTTAATTTTTTTTTCTAATACTTTAAAACAAGATTTTCTTAACTTATATATAATTCATGTGACATAATAAATAACTAAGTGTGATAAAACCTTGACTCATGACATTTGTGAGAAAAGTTAAATTAAGGTTGTTAACTGGTAAGCAACATCCAAATTTTACTTAAATTAACTTGATTATACATACTAAATGAAAGTTCGAATGTTGCATTAAAGGTAAAAAAAAAAGTAATCAATATATATTTTTTGATTTATTTTATTTACATGTGTTTTTAAACTTGTTTTTATTAATACAATTTTTTTTTAGTTGAAAGTAGTATTAAATACGAAAAACAAAAAAGTTAAAGCATACTGAAAATTCCAAAAGTCAAATGTTATCATTAAACCAACTTCAAGTACAATAAAAAAAATGCATGCTAAAGACAATTCAGATTCTAATATGAAACTGGTAATAAATGATATGTCTCACCAAAAAGCAAGTATAAAAAAGTTCCATGTTCAACTATGCAGGCTACTATCTATAGAAAATCTAAAATAAGAGCATAACCAGGGAAAAAGCCAATTAAAGGTGATCTTAAAAAAAATATTTTGCTGGCATATAAGCCCAAATGGGAATTGGTTTTTGAAAATAACATTTATTGATTATGCTGCTAAGCTGGCAAAAAAAAAATAGATTGAATTTTAAAAATCTTGAAAACTGGTAGCAACTACTTAAAAGGAGGCATGGTTGTGTAAGTCTTCGTTGTCCAGAACCAAAATATTATTTACCACAAATGTGTATAGACAGGGGAAAATTTTCAAAATAAGAACCTATTTAACAAACCAAATATATTTGGAACATGGATGAAACAGGGTTACAACTAGATCATAAACCAAAATGTGTTGTTGCAAGGAAAAGGATTAAAATACATTCCGAGTCAAACAAGTGGTAACAAAGAAACCATTACTAATATAGCTTGCATAAAAGCAGCTGGTAATATACCTCATAATAGTGAAGGAGCAACATTAAGTGTTTCTTGCTGGAATTAACGAGGTTTTAATAAGTTATGGTTTGAAAAAATATTTTTTTCAAATAATAGTTCTGCGTGACCACAGATTTTAATTCTAGAAAGACATTAGATATAAAACTTCCAGTTCACATTAGCCTTGGGTCAGCACAGTTTTTAAGTTACTAAAAAATATGTACACTGATGTCTGTAAAAAATGAGTCAATTAATTTTTCTATTCAAGGCAATATTGTTGATATTAGCACAAGTATTTTTTTGAATCCATTTAGTGAATGTTTAGAACACCCAGACCTAAATAATAAAAAATAGCCTCTCACAACACATCAATACAACTCAAGTTTTCATTTCCATTTAATGGTTCATCTAGTCTATTAGGCAAAGACTCTAATGTTTTCACTTATCCTTCAACACAATTTAAACAAAAGAAGATTAACTCAAAAACTCTATTTTAATGTTGTTGTTTTTTTTCACATTACAGGCTTTGTCTTCAGGCTTTGTACAATACAAAGCCTGAAGACAGCTGCAAAAGTTGCTTGCGAAAAGGGAAAAATTGAATAACAAATGGTTTTAAACAAAAAAAAAGGAAAATTGTAAACTATAAAAAGAAGTTAGCCGAGATATCAAATTTGCAAAAATCAACCTATATTGAAGAATTAAAATATTGAAGATATTGAAAATTATCAAGGCATTGAAGAAAGAAAGTGATGGTATTTAGGAATAAGTTTTTTTTTAATTTTTTTTCGAGGTTCATTATCTGTACTTAGCATATGAGTTAAATTGAATAAATTATCTTGATTGATATTTAGTTTTGTTTCTAAACAATTGAATTATAATAAATGTCCATAATACATGCATTTGCCAGTATTTGATATAAGATACAAGCCAGTATTTGGTGAAATCTTTATTACCTGCATTATATTTAATTTGATGTTAGAATAATTACAATAATCTTTACTTAAATTGAAAGAGCTTTTATTTGTCTAAAACTTATATTAAAAATAACTAGTATTTATTTAATATATACTTCAGTTAATTTCTGCAATGGGTGTTTCTTATAAAAATGTGGCAAATCATTGGCGAAGTTGTTTGCACTTTTTTTGAAACTGAATTAATGAAGCTTTTGTGTGACCTATATAGGGGAAAACCTCATTAAATAGGAACGTTTTTATGAAATGCTATTTTTAAGTTGATAAAGTTGTTTAACATATATATTGATGTTTATAAAGTTGATATAAAGTTGTTTAACGTATATTTAAGTTTGATGACCATTAACTCTTGCACTCTTATGTACTTTTGGTAAAAAGAAAGATTTATTATCTGAAACACTTAACCAGTTTTTTGTAAATATAGGTCCTACTTTATCATCTAATATAGCAACTACTCAATCACACTTTAGTTCGTACTTAACCTCAACCAACCTTAATGTTATGTCTAATTATAAACTTACAGAAAAAGAATTACTAGACGCAGTCTCTTTATTAAAACCCAATAAAAGTTTAGGATTTGATGATATAAGTAGTAATGTCATTATCAAATCAATAAAACAAATTACAATTCCATTACTACATATTTTTAATTTATCTCTAAAACAAGGCGTTTTTACAGATAACCTAAAAATTGCGAAAGTAATTCCAGTGTTAAAATCAGGTGATCCTTCCGATGTTACGAATTATAGACCAATCTCAATTCTTTCTTATTTTTACAAAATATTAGAGCGGGTTATGTATAATAGACTATATTCCTTTTTAAATGTTAATAATATTCTTTATTATAAACAGTTTGGATTTAAATCTGGTCATTCAACTGATCATGCAATCACTCACCTTGTTCATGATATATTTAAAGGGTTTGATGAAGACAAGTATATCCTAGGTGTATTTATCGATTTAAGTAAAGCTTTTGACACTGTCAATCATCAAATCCTTCTATCCAAACTGAAAAGTTATGGTATAATAAATACTAATTTGTCCTGGTTTGATAGTTACTTGACTAATAGAAATCAGTTTATCTCATATGATAGCGGAAAAACGGAATATAAGTCAATCACCTGTGGTGTTCCTCAAGGATCAATTTTAGGACCACTTTTATTTCTCGTTTATATTAATGACTTATATAAATTTTCTAACATTTTAAACTTAATTTTGTTTGCAGATGATACAAACTTGTTTTATTCTAGTAAAGATATCAGTAAATTATTTCAAACAGTAAACAAAGAACTTGAAGAGTTTAACCCAATGGTTCAAATCAAACAAACTATCTTTGAACATCAATAAATCCAAATACACTTTGTTCCATCGTCTTCATAAAAAACAAGATATTCCATTAAAACTTCCTGATCTTTTTATTGATAACGCATTATTAAAAAGAGAGCAATCAATAAAGTTTTTAGGTGTGGTTCTGGATGAAAATTTAACCTGGAGGGACCACATAGGTCTAATTGAAAATAAAATATCAAAAAATATAGGTGTTTTGTATAAAGCCAAGCAGTTTTTAAATCTATCTTGTTTAAAAAACTTATATTTTTCTTTAATTCATTGCTACTTAAATTATGCAAACGTTGCTTGGTGCAGCACAAACGCAACAAAAGTAAAAAAACTGTTTTTTACTTTTGTTGTTTGTAATTATCCTTATAGCCTGTTTTTGTTTAGTAAACAAAAACAGGCTATAAGGATAATTACAAACGTAGACCGTTTCTCTCACACTAAAACAATATTTAATAAACTTAATATTCTAAATGTATATAAACTAAACCTTTACCATATTCTTATCTTCATGTTTAAACTTGATAAAAAAATATCACCAATGTTATTTAATTCACTTTTTGAAAAAAAAAACCACATATACCCTACCAGATTTTCAAAAAACAATTACATTCAATCCAAAACACATTATTCAGCAACCAAATTCTCAATTGCAAATCGAGGTCCTAAGCTGTGGAATACAATATTAAATAATGAGCTGAAATCTAATTATTCTTTAAACCAGTTTAAAACAAAACTTAAGCAATTACTGATGATACATGAAAATGAATTAAAGTTCTTCTAAAAAGCTTTTCAAACTAGCAAACAAAAACAAAAATTAACCTACTAATTACTCTTTAATATCATATTTAATATTCTAAACAATAGTCTGCTATTGTAAATGTATTTCTTATCTTATAAGTTTTGAATTTACAAACGATTTTTTAAGTTTTATTATTTGAAATACTAATTACTAAAAATATTGTAAAATTTTATAATTTCAAATTTTATTAAAAAAAGTTATTGTAAATTCTTTTTGTAATATTAATACTTATATATCATCTTATTTTACTAATCAGTTCTTAAATATAAATACTCTTTGAATTACTAAATATTTTAAACGTTATATATTTTATTTTTTACATTTTGTTAAAATATTTTATTTGATGAATATGCATTTTTTTGGGGGGGCTTAATGATAAGATGAATTTTGTCTTCTTCAAGCCCCAGTCATGTAAATATTTGTTTTTATAAATTACGAGTGTAAATTATTTTCAATCGGCAAATACAATACTATTAGACCTGGTCATTTGTCCCATTTATTGAGAACTAATCATTGAATGGGGTAAAATAATTATTGAATGGGACAAGTATAAGATTAAAAAATGAAATGAGGTCAGTAGTAAGTTTCAAGTAAGTTAAGCAGTAAAGGTTATTTCTATTACTAGGGGTGCCAATAGGCAACGCATATGGTATACATTTACGCAATTAGAGCGCTGTGAAAAATTTTATTTTAAGGAGGTATAAATATGTCCACATTTTGACTAACCTAACATATTTTTATTTTAAAAACCAAAACTACCTAATAAATTTCATTTAAAATAGAATATATGACTTTTTTTTAAAAAGTAAAACAAAATAGTAAAGTGTAAATGCTTGAATATATTTCCTTTCATTTAAGGTAACTATTAATTATTAAGTATCTAATTTACTTTAAAAAACTCAACAGCAAAGCAACTTATTAGTTATAAAAAATTTATTTTTTTCTGTTTAACTAACGTAATAAAAGCAAACTTATTGCTTGTCGCAAAAAACTAAGTAATAAAAGTTTAGTAGATTAAAGCAATTGTAAAGATGTTAACAGTTAACTTCACATAACTCGCACTCATAGTAACGCTTTTTGTTGTTGCAATTACGATTTCTATATACCTATCATTCTTCAGTAACACACTGAATCCAAGCCGGCCAAACAAAATTTTTCCAGTTGCATTTTATATTTTGCAAGTTGTTTTGTTGTTGTTGCTTGATGGGCACATTTTTTAAAGATGACGCAATTAAAATTTTTTTTTTTGTTGTTCTTTATTACATTTTGAAACATGACGTTAATATTTTATAAAATTTACAAGCTAAATTAAAAAAATATAAACAATTACAAATAAAGATATTTAATATATACATAAAAAGAATGGGGAAACTTGTAGGAGACCGTAAGCTCTTGTCGTCGAGTACCGCGGTAAAAAAGACGTTGTTACATTTTTACAAGTTAAATATTTACGCAGTAAATAAAAAAGTGTTATGTAAAAATTTACAGTTTTCTGTTTCTTTGACTTCTCTGAAGTCAAATTTTTTTTTTCTTTTTTGTGCTACTTTTAACGATTTTGACATTTTTTCTCTCATTTATTGTCTTTTCTAGAGTTTTACTTAATAGAACTATTGCCCTGTTGTCTTCTGTTTCTAGAATCTTGGGCGGTTATTAGGATACGGATGACTGGTTTCCGGACTAACTATTTTGACTGATGATTCCAAAGAATCAGTTCGATTGCTCTTTTTTTGTTTAAATATGGGTTATCTGGTTGTTGAATTTCTAATTGCTTGACTGAAAGAGGTCTCTCACTAATATTAGATAATATGAAATCAATTTCTATAAAAATTTGCTGTTGAGTGGATATATCCCACATTTTTGAACCCCACCGAAAACATTTTTTATTGTAAACGGCATACTATCCTATACATACATATCCTTCCTGGATTGGAAACCAACTGTTCATTCTGCGCTAATCAAAAATAAAGCTTAAAACGCCCGAACACTAAACAAACTAATGGCTGCAATCTATGACTGCTGTGTGTAGAAATGTTAGCAAAATTAAAGAATTCTTTATTGCAAATCTTATTATGTTATGTGAAAATAATGTAGCTTTCATGATTGTCCAGTTGTTATGGACAATTTTATTGTGAAGCAGATTAAAGTAACTCTAGAAAGCCCATTTTTAAAAACACGTTTTATTATTCTTTAATATTTTTAGAATCAGTGCCCAAAATAATGCTTTCTTTGTAAAAATTTGAGACTTCTTTGGCGCAGTACATACTTTATGTTAATAAAGTTTTAAAATCATTCTTGAAATATAACTTTTTCCCACGTTCCTTTAAATCTCAGTTATTAAATATATTTATTATTTCAAATTACTATTTGTTTATACAAATAAAATACATTTTCTTGTGAAAACCTGACTTGCGATAACTAATAATACTATCGGTATATCGATACTGTTATCTCGCTATCGATACTGTAAGCTATTGCACTAATACCAAACGATAATCCAAGACTCGATACCGAGTATCTAGTGTCTAATTAAAATATACTTTTGTAAGTGTCATTGAGTAATTTTTGTAAGTATCATCGATTTATAAACTTATGCCCTTTCTGAATACTGTATCATATATGATACAGTTTATAAATGGCGTATCGAACGCGCAACGATTTTTAATAAGAAATAAACTTATCTTAAGCATACGGTGAATGTTATCGTAGCACTTGGAGTTTTTTTGTAACTTTAACTTTTTTACGATTTTATTGCTTATGTTATCAAAAGATTTCTTTTAATTATAAGCTCACCAAAGTTCTTGAAGTTTCTTATATATGTTGGTAATCCTCCTGTGTATTTAGATTTTTGTTTTCTTAAACTTTTATTTCTTAAAAACTCTTTTCTAACTGTATCAGAAAAGATACATTATGCATCTAAGAAAAAAAAAAAAATTAAAAATTTAAAACTTTATACCCTTGCTTTATTTTTTTTTTTTGTTATAAAACCTTTTTATTATTTCTTCTCATTTTTAGCAATCAATCTAGCTTTTCTCAATGGAAGAAACCCTTCTTGTATCAACAGGATGCAGCCTATATGGTATATTGATATATTATATATATATATATATATATTAGTCACCCTAAATGACCATTACAAATTGTTACATTGGACTTATACAGCCTATATTAATATGCCCATTATAAATGCCTGGATTCTGTGGCGGAAGCGTAATCCGTCAACTCCACTTGTCAGATTCAAAATTGGCGCTAGCAGATTTGTTGCCTATGTACCATGTGTCACATAAACGGAAAACGGGTCGCCCATTAGTTACTGACGTCACACAACGTGTCATTCTAAAAATTGCTATTCCCCATTATGCAATTTGATTCGATCAAGTTAGCCCAATTTTAATAAAAAGCGGGCTCTTAGCAATTATATAACAAGTGCACTGCCTCGACATCATTTTGTGAGATGTGTGACGCTGCGCTATGTCTCAATAAGGATTGCAACTGTTTTAAAGCGTTCCATCAATAAAATTTTTATTTAAATGATATCTTTATTGAGTATGTATAATTCTCAAGCTATTATTCCTAGAAAAACTCTATTTTTAACAACAAACATTAGTTTATCATTTCTTCATAAAGTTCTACTACTGTGTGATGTATCATATATGGTACAAATAATTATTTTGCTATAAGTATACCTTAAATAACTTTTTTTTTTAATATATAATTTTTATAATGTTAGGCTATAGAATACTATTAGATTTATTAGTTCATTTCAAAATTAAAAAAGTTATGCAAAAACGAGTTAATATGTTATTCTTGAACATATGATATATATATATATATATATATATATATATATATATATATATATATATATATATATATATATATATATATATATATATATATATATATATGTATATATATATATATATATATATATATATATATATATATATATATATATATATATATATATATATATATATGTATATATATATATATATATATATATACATATATATATATATATATATATATATATATATATATATATATATATATATATATATATATATATATATATATATATATGTATATATATATATATATATATATATATATATATATATATATATATATATATATATATATATATATTATGTATAATGTTAGTTTATTCTACAAATGGAGTGCTCGATGTTCTTAAAGAATCGAGCAATAATTAAGTAGTAAAACACTTACCTAATTTTCTTTAATAAGTTGTTTTGTTTATTTTATACCTACTTTTTAAGAGGTATAAAAAATTTAGGTAGATACAACAACCAACCCTACTAACCTTTTAATTGCAAAATAGCACCTCAACTTAATAATATATTTTGTTTAACAAAATAGTTAAACTCAAGGGATTTCATTTATTAAAATATTTAAACTAGAGTGACAAATGCAGTTGAGCATTTAAAAAAAATTATATCATTATTAAAATCCTTATATATTTTTTACGTGAGCATAATTATTTGTGATATAACGAAATATCATAAGTGGTAAAAAAACATACAATTAAGATTTACAATTATAATAAAAGCTACTATTGATAATGACTATATATCAATGTTACAGTGTAGCACTATAGAGCTGAAACACAATCAACCATAAAAACTGGTTTTGTAATGTTACCATCGGCAACTAATGGTAATACCAGTAAACAAAATCATTTTTACCTTAATTATGTAGAATTCTAATTTCTTCCTAACTGTTATCTGATGATTAATAGAGTAAATTTTACATCTTATAAATTTACTAAATTAAAACCATATTTCAACAGTAGGCAAACTAATAAAGCAATGACCAACGCAACTAAAAAAAAAGGAAAATCATTATGTTTAAAAAAATAGTTATATATTAAAAAAATATATAATCATTTAAATTTAAACAATAATAAATACTTATTATAAATACTAAAATTTATATTTAAACTGTAATTAAAAGTGTTTACGGTACAAAAAAGTAAATTGAAAGACAACAGAGTGAAAAAGAACCATTTAGGTTTAAAAAGCCATTTAGTTTTGAAAAACCATTTAGTTTTAAAAAAATTGATCTTGTTCTTGAACTTGCATAACCTTTACTTAACTAGGTCATCTTACTTACGGAACTCTTGACTAAAATAAACCGTATTTAGGTAACACAATTTTTTAGGCATTGCTATCATTCAAAAATCTTGTATTACTTCAAGATTATATATTAGGAAAATTAGAAAATTAAAAACTATTTACATAAAATTTTTTATCTAACATAAATTTTTTGGCTACCATTAAAAAAAAAATAATTCTAAACTACTAAAAATTATAAAAAAATGGATTATAAATATTTAAGATAAAATATCTTTTAAGTTCAAGTACTTCACGGTAAAGTTATTGTGCATTGCGAACAAAGCCATTCAACACTCTCATATTCTAAAATAAAATCAGGTATGCGTTCATAAACACGGTGAAACCAACATTCACATTTTTCACATTGCACCATATGCCTAAATGTATCAACACATAAAAAAAAAACAGTCAAAAAAATGTGGGTAGAAATAAAATAAAAGTAATGTGTGAGTGTGTGTGTGTGTGTGTAAGTGTGTAACTTAATTAGATTGAAAAGTTAAAACATAATTTAAATACTAATTCACTTACTTATCTTTGACAACTTTATCAGAAGCCATCCAAATTTGCCAACATATGCAATAAAGAGTAAAATTAAATTCTTTTTCTTTGCAAAACCTAGGTAATTTTCCAGTCTTTGGAAACTCATTTAGGTGGTTTTCTATAATACTTTTATATAAATGATTTCTCATTTCATCAATTTCAAAGGAAACGTAGCATGGATTTGAGTCAGTACAAGCAATGTGCTGTGCAAATGCCAATGCAAACAAACCACAGTCTACACCATTTCTTTGTTGTTGAACAGGTAAAACTCGTACTTTCAAACTGTCTTTGGTGCACTGCATTATTGCACAAATTTGTCTAACAACATAATTCTTTATTTTGCCCTTAAACATGCTGTCTAACAAAAATACCTCACCTTCAGAGCAACCAAAAGTGTCAGCCAGTGTACATCACTATCATGCAATACCTGTACAAAGGAGTCTTTCACCACACAAAATGACAAAAATTGCCCTAAAACTGGATCCTGCAGACCCGAAACACCAATTATCATTTTTTGTACTAAATGGATGACATTGTCTGACAACATCTGAAAGGTTTTAATATCATTCATATCGTCTGATGAGAGTTTTGTCTTGGGAAAGAAAACCAGTTTTTCTGTATTATACTATTCTCTCCTGGTCAACAATAAACTTTTCTTCGTTTACAGGATTATCAACAACTCTTTGTTCAATCGAATCAACTAAGTCTTTTACTATAAACACTTTAGAAGCATTTAATGCTTTTTCTTTCTTTGATCCAACACGCTTTGTTTGAGCTTTTATTGGTTTCCTTACAGGAATAGAAATGTGTTTTTTGCTTAACTTATTATTTGTTTGAGTTACAGGAATCCCTGATTCTCTTACTCTTGCTTTGTTTAGTTTGTCTATTAGATTAGAAAGAGTTTTGTGTAGCATCACAATTTTATCAGAGTTTGCCTCAAATTTAAATGATAAGTTATTTATAGTATCAAGCATTTCCCTAACATCGACACCAGAATAAATAGGAATATGTTTTTTACAAATGTCATTCTGATCTTTGACCGTTGTACCTACTTTTAAAGACAAAGATGACTCTTTTAAAGGTGAAAGTGACTTTGAAAAATTAAAAGGCGTTTTTTCATGCAATATATCATAGTTATCTGCATCTTTTTTTTTTATTTTTATTTTTTTTTATTTTAATTCACCACAGACGAGGAGGCTACTTATTTGTGGCTATAACCCTCTCTCAACTCTATAACTCCGAAACACGAATCTTGACGAACAAGGCCGCTGCGCGGAGAAACGAGTTGAGCGCGGTACTACCAGGGACGTGGTGGGGATTGAACTCGGAACCACTCGTTTATGAAGCGAGCGCTCTAGATTTAAGAATGGAGAGTTTACATAAAGTTTTGATAACGTATTCCATGACCAAGCAGGATACTTTTTGAATACAGCAAAAAAATGTTTGCACGGATAGCCTGTTGATATCTAATCATAACAAGTACATTTTGGCATAATATTTTCATCACCAAAGTGCACAAAGTATTTTGTAGAAGAATCAATGGTACTAGATACAGTAAAGATACCATGTTTAATCATTACAACTGTGTTCAAATCCATGTATTCAGCAGTAGATTTTCGCAACGAGCAATGCTTAACAAAACTGCAAGGGCGATTATATAGATATTTTGGCACCCAACAACCATATCTCCTGTATCTTGCATCCATTTTGAAGTTGGCATCAGTGTAGCTAAATTGAATAGATAAAACATTATAAAAAAGATTATAGTAACATCATTACTGAGAACAATGCTAAATTGATAGTAGTACTTCGAAACGTCGATTCATCAACTAAACTTTTCTTTTAAACTAACCTTTCTAGCTTATCAGTGAAGAATTCTTCAATTAATAATGTTAACATGCTGTCAAAGATGAGTTGTTATATTTCTTTAAGTAGGAATACTTAAATGACTCATTTTGTCTTTCAACACCATTGTTTGTGTTGCAATTAATTAAAAGATGATTTTGTCTATACCACCATATCCATCTCTAAATTAAAAGAAACAAATTCTACCTTTACATACCTTACCTTAAAGTAATGCAAACCAAACCAAATGATTGCCACAAAATGTTTTCGAAAGTATTTTTTTTCACTGTTAAATAATTTAAAAACTTTCACTGTTACAATAATAAGCCTTTCAGCAAACATTTTGTAAAAATGTTTGCTGAAAGGCTTATTATTGTACCAGTAAAAAAACAAAAAAAAGGACCCTTTTTCATTATCTGTAATAAATTATTTATTTTTTTAGTAACTTTCTTCTGGGTTAAACCTTTTATCAACAAACAAACAAAAAATGTATTTATAAAGGTTTAATTATTTAAACTCATGTTTATTAATAAATACCTTTATCATAGGCATCCAATGCATTTCAACATAATGTTTTAATTTAGAAAAACTATCTTGACACCAAAAGTCAGAAAGCTCTAATGCTTTTATAGCATCTACTTCTTCTTCACAAGATCTTGACCAAGCTATACATCTCAACAATTTTGAGAGTTTTATTATTAGGGTGTGAAGTATTCATCTGCGATTTTTATAGAGAACAGGCACGGGATCGTTGGATAAAAAAGAATTCCAATGGTTGTTTTAGTAAAAAGGAAAATATTTTCCTTTTTACTAAAACAACCATTGGAAACCTTTTAAAATATTTTCCTTTTTACTAAAACAACCATTGGAAGTCTTTTTTATCCAACGATCCCGTGCCTGTTCTCTATAAAAATCGCAGATGAATACTTCACACCCTAATAATAGAACACAATTTTATTTAAAATGATTATGAACTTAAGTCACATGAAGTATAAAAACTGATTCCTTTAAAGAAGCTAATAACTTAAAAATTAGATAAATAAATACAGATTAAAAAATACACCAATAAAAACAGATTCTAAAGCACGTATCTCCTCATTACAATAGTCAGTCATGCAGTATAAGGGTTGAAAATCGAGATTCCAAGATTTGATGACGTAAAGTGCTTTTTTTATTGTATCAAAAGCTTCACTTTCAGATACAAAGGTTGCAACTATTTGAAACACCATTAAAAACACCATTTCACCACTAAAAAAACCATTTCATTACCATATTTATTTATAAGTTTTTTTTACCAACCAGATTGATAAACAAACAAGAGCTCATCTTTACTATGACTTCTTTTTGGATGGTAATCAGGGCGCGACAAATCGACGAAGATGCGAACGGTTGTTTAAAAAAAGACAGAAAAACGAACGTGACGTTTCCTTACTTTTAGTTAAGCAAACGTTGGCGTTCGCTTAAATTTTTTAAAAACGAACGCATATCTTCAGCAATTTTTTATTTCCAAATAATTAAGCGATTGATAGTTTTTTATTTATTATAAAAAATAAACTAAGTAATATAAAAAAAATAAGTTACTAAAATTTAAAACGCAGTTTCAATGACATAAAAAGAAACCGTGCTAATACTTTCTTCAATAGTATTTCTTTTAAGTATGCAACTGTAGAAAAATATATATTTGGCATGGTTTTTACATGCGTTTACAAAAGAATGGCAAGTTTAAGTTAAAATGAATGCATTTGCAATTACTTTAAACGGAACCATGCTAAAACATTCTTTATCCGAAGGCGTGCTTTTTTAAAATTTTCTTATTATCATTAAATTAATGTTTATTTGCTGTTTTTAAAGTTTTAAAATTTTTTTGCAGAAATATATAAAATTTAATAGATATTATAGAACTATTATGTTGATTATAGTTTTCATTTTTTTCTGTGCGTTTAACAACAACCAATAATATAATATTTTTTTATTAAATACTTAACATTATCTTAATAGTACTATTAAGTTAATATTATCTTAATATTAACTTAATAGTAGTGTTCCTTGGAGCGTATTTGACACGAAACCCTTGGCAGCCATCGCAACCGAGGTATTGGCAAGAAAGAGTCGCAGCACTATAAGAATACGTGAACAAATATCTAACGTACGTAAACTTTAAACTAAGTAATGTATATAATGTATAAAGCATATTGTATATATAATATATTGTATATATATAATGTATATAATGTATAAAGCATATGTTAAAACATACTGAAACATTTATCATGCTTTACAGTTTGATTTTTACTTGAAAATTACATTGCGTCAACCTCTCCTTAATTTTGATCTAACATTTTTTTCCTCAAAAAAATTACTACATTATTATAAAATCTACTCTTGATGATATGCCGGTGTAGCTCGAGTGGATAAGGTGGCGAACTTCTAAACAAGGAACTAGAGGTTCGACTCCAACCAATAGCGGCTTTTTTTAAATTTTTTTAATTATTTTAAAATACAAAATACTTTCGAAGTTTTTTAAAAATTATATACAAGCATATGTAACGTAACGATGTTATGCACTCACAAAAGAAAAGATTTTAAGAAAGCTAAAACTTCATAAAACATTAAAAAAAAAAAAAAAAACATCACCAGGAGAAAAAATATGTTGCATATCTATGATAATTGAGACACTTATGCTATTACTGTGCTCATGTAATTAGTCCTAATAAGCTGCGGATGGTCTGAAAAAAAAGTTGTCTGAAACTTAATAAAGAAAAAACTTAACAAGACAGCCCTGCTACTTCAGAAGATGCTGCTGTGGAGGCAAAAAAAAAAAAGCCTGTAGCTAGATCAAACTTTAAAACTTTCTTTTGACAATTAAAAGTTTGTTTTGCTACATTAACTTTTTTACTTTAAATATATGCAGCAACTGATTTTCAAAACGCCTTAATATGCTTATGACGTAATTCAAAAAAAACGCAATTAAAAATAAAATTGTTTGGAAAAACTCTTCGTAAAACGTTTTTTGAGACGAATAACTTTTATTTAGTTTTTTTTTCTTTTGTGCAGCTTTCTTTTCAATAAATTTCTTTACCTTTCAGAATATAACCATTTTTAACAATGCTATAGAAAAAATATCAGTAAATTGATTAGTAGTATTTCAATTATATTAATTAGATTATTAAGATATATTAAATTATATATTATATATATTAAATTAAACAGATAAATAAATTGATATGCAGTTAATACATGTGTATTTTTTTTTTTGAAAAAACTTAGTGACAAAATAGACTAATTAGATAAGTCGTTAAGTAGCATGCTAAGAATATATTTATGGCGGTTATTGTTGTTAAGGGTGCTTAATAGGCAAATAAATTAAAAGCTAATCAGGGTTTTGAATAGACTATAAACAAATCAGAGAAGTTTTATTTGTAAAGCTAATAAATTGGAAATTAACATATAATTCAGGTAGACATTGTTTTCACTTTTTCGCCAAACTTTGATATCTTTGATATTAAAAATGACCTTTCCAATAATTATAGATGGTAGTGTATTAACCTTTTTTTTCGGAACCACAATCCGTAATGATTTGTATTTTATCAATGTGAACGAAAGTCTATTCAAATATCTAAATATGTAAACTTTAAGTTCTTTAATTATCAATCAGTATTATTATAAAGTAGATGACATCAAATTCTATCGATTTATTTTTACTTAAAAATTTCATTGCGACAATATCTTTTTATTTTAAAGCATTAAATGTTGTTTTTTAAAGTTTAATAAGTTTTCTGTTTATTAAATAGTGTAAAAAGATGATATAGCATTCCAAAGCGATTGAAGTGCTTCGCTTGGGTTCACAACCTTTTGCTTACACAATTTTTTTTTAAAATCTTTTCCAGTTTTCTAGAAAACAAAGAAAAACAAGTTAAAATGTATATAGATGTTATACGCATTACATAAAAATAAAGATATAATATACTATAACAAACCAAACGGAGAGAATTTTTTAAAACGTTTTTTAAAATTTCTAAAAACATAAAAACGCTGTTGGAAATTTGTAGCGCATATATAATGATAGAGATACTTATGTTTTAGGTAATTAGTTAAGTCTGCGAGTTCAACACACATTAAAGAGAAATTTTTATTAAAACTAACTGGTCAAGAGTCCTAAAAAGTACGGTAAGATATGAAAAAAAAAATTGTATACCGAAACGTAAAACAAAAATCTAATTACTCCAGAAGGTGACAAACAGAAAATGCACAAAATTTCGCCTAATCCGCTAATAGAAATGCTCAAATACTAAGATATAAACAAATATTAAATGATTTTTGTATTACGAAACGTACGCCAACTCTTAAACCACTGTAAAACTACCTTGCGGTTATCTAATTAAATCCACCAAACCCGTTAATTAAAACATCTTAACTAATAGGTTCAAAACCATCTGATTTTTCTATTATGATATGTGCGCCAACTGTACTCTAAAACCAATAAAACTCGGCCATGTGGTCTTCATATCGATTATAACAATTGCAAAGCGAGGGACGACAAGTAAGTTGTACCTACAAGTTTAATTATTGTAATCTTCATTTAAAAAATTAAACTTATTTTATAATTACTATGTTAATATGTTTGAAGTTAATATGTTTTTGACCCAAGAATAAACATTAAGATTATTTTTTAGAAATGAGCAGCCAAGATACAGAAGGTATTCTTTTTATTTTGTATAACATTAATTAATTAAAGAGATAAAAAGAGATGATACGTCAATAATACTGAGATATTTAGCTTATTATTTTATTAAGAAATTACATTGAATAGTTTTGTATATCTTTAGGCGACGAAGAAGTTTCTGCATTTTTTCGAAGTAAGCCATTTATATATACTATATATAGTAGCAGTTACATATGTTCTAAAAGTGGCGGAGCTGTACTTGATTCACGTGTGAATAAAACGATGATTTATTTTAGCCGTTTTTAATTAAAATTAACCAAGATATGCCGCCCTCCCCTAACCCCGTGAATCAAGTACACCGCTCTAAAATTTAACTAAAATTAAAAAATATATAAATTAATTTTTAGAACTTTAAAAGGGTGGACCCGAAACTCAGTTTTTGTTTGTTCCGCTGTTTTGATTAATGTTTTTGTAAAGCAGTGAACCTTAAAAACGCGTATAACCATTACTTAAGGTGTTTAAGCTAGAATTTTATAAAACGTGTTTAAGCTAAAACAGACTTTTAAGTCTTTTAACTACTAAACTTTCACGTAAAATGAAACTTTTTGTCATTTACTGATTAATTTATAAATGTTTAATTATAAAACTGTGCAACAGTTTTATAATTTAAGACAAATCTTATATGTTTAATTGAAAAAGTGAATATTTTGAAAATTAATTTTGTCTATATATATATTAGATGTTCAAGAGATCAGAGCCGAAGAGCTCTTGCCAAGTAAGCTAACTTTGTATGAGAAGGATATGTTACAAAGATATATATTTCACCACTTTCAGCACTTTGTTAATTATAACTTTTTTTTAATGTTTAGCGCAAGTATTGGACAAGCTAAGTCAGGAATTTTTTTTTTTTTTTTTTTTTTTTTTTTTTTTTTTTTGTGTGCAAATACAGTTATGCTTTTTTAGTTTTTTAAAAGTTATTTAGCAACTGGCTTTTGTCAGTTGTGACAGTTTGTCATTCAGCAAGTGACTTTTGTAACTTTTAAATTTATTTTATTTAGAAAAATTAGAAGATTCAGTTGAGAATCTAAGTAAGCAATTTGTTATTGTTGTTGTCATGCTCTTTATTTTTTTTATTACATATTTATTTAACATAAAGTTATTCTATATATGGCAAGTTAGTTTATTTTAATGTTTATAAGTTTTTTATTTTATTTAGAAAAAGTAGAACATTCAATGGGTAAACAGAATTTGATTATATTTCATTTGTGTATTATAGATAAAGATATAGCATTTTACTTTCAAAAAAAGGTCTAATCTTTGGTCTTTTAGCTTTTTTGATACAATTTTTAGCATTTTTTTTATAGGGCTTATATTTCAACAACTAAGTAAGTTACTATAATGTTCTTCTTTATTTTTATTTTTTATTTTTTTTGTCACTTTTTTCTTTTTTTTTTTTTTTTTTTTGGTTTGTTTTGTTTTGTGATTGTTATTTTTGGCTTTTGTTTTGTTCCAACTTTATTTATAGATTTCCTAAAGTTGACAAATATTCTGCATGTTAGTTTTTTTCTTAATGTTAATGAGTTTTCTTTTTGTATTCTATTTAGAAAAATTAAAAAATTCAATTGGTAAGAAAAGTTCACTTATGTTTCATTTTGTTTAATTTTAACACACATTTATTGATGTTTGTGTGTGGTTTTATCACTTAAAATAAACTGTTTAATTGATTAGTATATGTTAGTTTATGTAAATATATTTTTTACCTCCACTATAGCGTCATCTACAGTACCATCAGGTAATGTGTTTTGCATTCTTATGCAGTTTTAAGAGTGTTATGTGTGTTAAAACTTAAAGACAGCATATCTTAATTTACAGAATACTTTATTTATTTATTTTTTTGTCTCTACATTAACACCTCAAGCAATAATACCAGGTAATCTGTTTAGCATACTTATGCAGTTTTTTGGGTTTTATGTGTATTGAAACTTAAATATTTTTTTTTTCATGTTTTCATGCGATTACATAAATGTTTAACATATGTTACTTCATACACTTTTTTTTTTTACTTTTACAATAGCATCAATATCATCTGTTACAAGTATTGAAACTTAAACATTACTTTTTTCATGTTTGTTATCAGTTACATAAATGTATAACATATGTTACTTTATACACTTTTTTTTTTTACTTTCACAATAGCATCAATATCATCTGCAGTACCATCAGGTGATGTGTTTTGCATACTTATGCAGTTTTATGGGTTTAATGTGTATTGAAACTTAAACATACTTTTTTCATGTTTGTATGCAACTACATAAATGTTTAAAATATGTTACTTTATACACTTTTTTTTTACTTTAACAATTGCATCAATATCATCTGCAGTACCATCAGGTATTGTGTTTTGCATACTTATGCAGTTTTATGTGTTATGTGTATTGGAACTTAAACATTAATTTTTTCGTGTTTGTATGCAATTACATAACTGTTTAATATGTGTTTGTTTATATACTTTTTTATTTATTTCAGCAATAGCAACAGTATCAACTGCAGTACCACCAGGTGATGTGTTTTCTATACTTATGCAGTTTTTCCATACTTATGCAGTGTTATGTGAATTGAAACCTAAACATTACTTTTTTCATGTTTGTATGCAATTACATAACTGTTTAATATATGTGTTATTTCATATTTTTTATTTATTTCTATAATAGCAACAATATTTGCAGGACCATCAGGTAATCTGTTTTGCATGCTTATGCAGTTTTATGGGTGTTATGTGTATTTGTGTAGGTATACATGAATTTTAAACATTGCGTATCCTTATTTTTACATTACTTTATGTTTTTTTTTTTTTTTTTTGTCATAACTTTTTTTTTTTAAATCTAAATAGTTTTAAATAATATTTTTATTGGTTGTTTGTGCAGTATTGTATTCAAATTTTTTTTTTTTTTTTTGTTTTTTAGCATTGCATCAAGATTTCCTGCAATATCGCTTCCAGCACCCAGGTCCGATATCTCCAAGGGCTTTCTACCGGTGGTGTCAATATGGGGGAGATGATCCCTCCTTTAGATGGAGAAGACAAGCCCCATATGACACCATTGGTAGAAGGAGGGGTGCTGGGAAGCAGTTTAACTCTTTTAGTTTCTACCAGTAGCTTTTTTAAGCTACTGGTAGAATTATCTTTATCTTTAAATATAAAGAAAATTGACTTTTTAAAAAAAGGTTTTTTTTAATTTTGCAGTTTTTTATTATTTTAACTTTTATACTTTCAATATTTTATTTTTTTGATTTTTAATTCTGTTTTTAAATCCTAAACTTACAAAAGAACTCTTATGTTATAAAAATACTTAATAATTTGTCTTTAAGTTTTTTTTATTAATTTACGTTTTTACATCTTTTTATCTTTATTTTTAATTTTAATAATACTAAATTTTCTTTTGTATTAACTTTTATTTGTTAAGTGTTATATAGTTTTTGAAAGATTTGGTAAATATATTTAAAATGTTTCTTTTTCTATGATATCTGTTTAATATGTCTAATATATGCACTATACACCTATTAATCTCTTTACATTATTCTCTTTAGACATATTATAAAATAGTATTTAAAATCAGTTGTCAGCCACATGTGGTCTATATGATGCAACATGTTTGCAATTGTTGACATATCATTTTTAATTTAGTATTATTAAAATTAATTTAGTATTATTAAAATTAATTTGTAACTAATTTTTCTTTTTAATATTACCATTAATATGACTTTTAAAATAATAAAATTGTTTATTTGTTTCAAAAAACACTGTTTCATTACTTACAATGTATGTTATTACAAGATACTTCTGACTTTTTCTCTGTTTCAAACCAGTTTAGTTATAATTTTTGTTCACAAATTTTATTAGAAGCTTTACACAGTTTCATAGCTTTACACAGTTTCATAGGTTTCAACTGGTATATCACTTTGTATTGAATTAACTAAATCCAATATTACAGTTTCTTATATTAAGTACTTCACATTTTCTGTTTTTGTTTTATGCAGAAAAATAGATCAAGTTAATTTATTTGACTTGCCTAGCTACTTATTTTACACGCCTAGCCACAGTAAGTGCATAAATCAACAGAGGATTTGGGTTTGGGCAGGTTGTCTTGAACTAAATGATTTACCTTCTTCATGTTAAGCTCTAAATATAAATATACAGGAAAGGTGCATATGTGAATTTTTTTTCCAGCACATAATCTATTGTCCACTAAAAAATATTAGAGGGAGAAATAGAGATAAGGTTAATGTGGAATAAAATTTGTCCTTTTAAGTAAAAAACTAATTTAAAATCTATCGATCTTCTATATAATAATGCCGAACTTAATAGTAGTGTTAGTAGAAAGAGTCGCAGCACTTTTTTTTATAAAAAAACGTGTATGCAAATATCTAACGTACGTAATTAAGTAATGATAAAACATGCTGAAACATTTTTCAAATTTTATAGTTTGACTTTGACGTAGAAATTGCATTGCGTCAACCTCTCCTTAATTTTTGACCTACAGCAGTTCCGTTAAAAACAATTTTTATATATTTTTAAATTTTCGGTATTTGATGTGTCAGCATGGCCGAGTGGTTAGCGAGCTAAGCTTCTGAACGTAATAGTCGTGGTTCAAATTTACTACTAGCGATTTTTTTCTTAGAATATTTAAATTACAAAATATTTGTGAAGTTAAACAAGTTAAATGTTATACACTTTAACTGTTTTTTCTTTTTAAATTTTATGAATTTTTTGGATTTCTAAAAACACCAATAAACGGGGTAAAAATCTGTTGCGTGTGTGTCATGACTTTGATACTGTTCTCACATAATTGGTCCTAATAAGCTACGGATAGTTTTTAAAAATAAGGTCCTAAAACCTAATAAGGAAAGAATTTGATAAAACCGTCCTGCTATTCCACATGGTATTGCAGTGGAGGCAGGAAAAAAAAAAGCAATTAAAAGGTTTTTTGTTATATTTAATTTTTTGCTATAAATATAGCCAGATTAAAAAAATTAAAAAAAAAGTATTGAGATTTTTTAGGCACGGATTTGAAGCCTTGCACAGCAACTCTGAAGACTGCGCACTTAACTTGTGAGCTATGCAAGTTATGCATGTAGTTAGGCGCTTCAACATTTTTTTAAAAATGTAAAATGAAAACAAAATAAATACCATAAGTAAGAGCTAAACAATAACGTTTAAAAATTACCAAACTTTTTGTTATATTATTATTAGTTTTTCAACTTTTAAACCACAAAATTTATAATTTATTTTTTTGCATGACTTTTGACGCTTTAAGCGACTAACGTTTTAAAGAATTGCATTATCGTTTCCGTCTAATACAAAGGTAATTATAAAAGACCGTTATTATTCAAAACTAAGCATATAATAATAATAAATATAGTAAATAGTAACTATTGAAAATGGTTAGGACGCGATCATAAACCATGGTCCATGGCTGGTCTAAAAGTAGGAAGTAGTTTAGTTCAGAATTTAAAAAAAAAAAATAAATAAACGGGGTTTAATAAGCTATATACGTATGCGGAAAAAAAGTGCGTATGTTAAAGTTTTTTTTTGCTCTCAAATCAAATTTTTTTATTGAATTTTTTTCCACTGTTTACTAAAAAATATTGTAGTAAATAAGGAACAAAAAAAATAATGATTGGCGTGGAATAGATAAATATAGAAGTTGAAGAAAAGACCTGTATTTACCGATACGGACAGCTAGATTCAGAAAATAAGGGAAAAGGTTTGTGTGGAATAGACTTACAAAGACCCGTATTTTTACGGGTCAATTCAGCTAGTAAATATAATAATAGCATATTAGGTATTTGATAGTAACTTATTAAATTATAAATTTAATAACTTATTAAATGCTTAATACTATATTATTATTTCTAAATATTTAAAAAAAAATGTCAAAATAACTTTTATTTTATTTTTATATAGTTCCCTGTTATTTAAATTTTATCAAGTTTATATCTTTTTTTTATAATTTAACAAACTAAATTGAGAAAAATTCACTATTTTGTATTAATAGATAACAGTTTACAGTGAAAAGTTTATTGCATATTAGTTATCATTAATTTGCGCACACTTTGCAAATGCGTGAAAAATTGATAAAAATTGATAAAATTCGATAAGTATCTTTGATATATCTAATTATTATATATCTTATTAACTAGAATTAAGTTAATTTGAAAATAAAACTCCCTTATAATTAAATTAAAAAATTATTTAAATAAAAAAAAAATTAAAGAAGTTTAAATGAAACTGGCTTATTCCGGCCGACACACGGGTTCGAAGTGGAGGTGTGAAGTGGATGATGACCATCGAAGTGGATGATGACCATCGAAGTGGATGATGACCATCTATTAATGAAAAAAGTCCACTATATCTAGAATTTCGCTTAAATAATAAAAAATATATATATATATAAAAGTTTGTATGTGTGTGTGTGAGGGGTGGGGTGGGGGGGGGGAGAGGGGTATGTGTGTGGCGGGGTGGATATTTGACATACCTCTTAAATTAGACGTTCGTCAATAAATAAAGAAACGAACGTCAACGTTTATTAAAAAAAAACAATTTTCACGCCCTGTGTTGTCATATAAAAGAAATAGATCTAGGCGTGATAAAATTAATTGTCGTTGAAATATAAGAAATTTTGCTTGATGAACAGAAAATATTTTTGCCAGAATTCAGTGTTAAGCGGTGTTGATGTCTATTATTTGATTTTACATTAGACACTTTAAAATGTGAATTTTAAAGTATGAATTTTACTATTTTTAATATTTTAATTTTAAAGTATGAATTTTACTATTTTTATTATTTTAATTTTAAAGTATGAATTTTATTATTTATAGTAACAAGTAATAACAGTTTCAATTTTTAATAATTTTTTTTTTATTTGTAATCTTAAACATAATTGTGTTCATTTTTTTTTAGTTGTCTTTGTCATCACTTGATTATTTTGCTTACTGTTGAAACATGGTTTTAATTTTGTAAACTTAATATGATGTGAAATTTACAATATTAATCATTTGTCAACAGTCAAAGAGAAGTTGGAACTTAATTCAGAAATGCTAGAAACTAACTTTAGATAAAAAAGGTAAAAATAATTTTGTTTATTGGTAGCATAATAAAACCAGTTACTGTTATTTATTGCATGACTTTTGCTGCAAAGCGAACGGTATTGTATACTTCATAGTTGTGAAGACACTGATTGGCCACTGATAGCAAATAACTATCAAAAAATCTTGCAAACTTGAAATTTTTGTTGGCTCATTAACAGATAGAAGGCATTGTTCAGCTTCTTCAACAGAAATGTAAATACAAACCATTTTTTTATCTAAAATTTAAATTTGCATAAATCAAAACCATAAATACTTTGAATATTTTTGATATAAGTAAAAATTAAATATTCAAAAAAATAAATTAAAAATTAAACAAATCACCCTGAAGATTGAAATCATATTCTGCCTCATTATTTGAAATGTCTGAATCATCGTAATCTGATATATCTGAACTAATAACGCAATGATAAAATTTTGTAACAATAATCATAATAATAAATTTAATTCTATTATAATAATGCTATAGTAATATTACTACAATAATATGATTATTATTATATTATTATTGCTATTATTATCATTATTATTATTGTTAATAATATTATTATTATTGATCACACAGGTCAAAAAAAAAATTTTCTAGTGCAGAGCAAACAATTTTTGTTTTATAGCATTTCTCATTTTGATTTAAAATATGCAACTCAATTTTCACCATCAGGTCAAGTTTTTAAGCTATTTGGATAAATATATTTAGTATTTGGGGTGAAGTCCCTAATATAGTCGAAAAAAAGTTATTTAAAAGTATGCTGACCTGGGTCACAAATGAAGCGTATTTTCATTGAGATTTTAAAAAACATAAACATTTTTCTTCGAGACTTATTTAGAAAAAAATTATGTGAAAAAAAGACTCTTGAAAAAATTTAAACAAAAAGTTTTTCAGCAAAAATATAAAAAGTATTATTTATTACTTATTTATATTACAAACGAATAACATTTTCAAAATCTCTATGAAAACAAGTTTTTTTGTGAGACCCAGTGTGTATTCTTCTCTGCACAAAAAAGCGCTGGCTGGACAGTAATTATTTGTTTAGCGTGCACGGTTTTAAAAAATACTTTTTTTTCTACCTCTTAAATTAGAATTTGATTAAGAAAAAAGATATGTTGCAATTTAAAAATACTCTCGAAATTTATTGGCGAGCGCCTAAATATGCGCCTGCCGTAGTATTGCTAGATGTGTGGGCAAGTGAAAAACTGCAAAAGCGCAAAAGCGCTCGTCAAACGGAGAAGACTGAGGTTGACATACTTTTAAATAATTTTTTTTTGACAATATTAGGGATTTTACCCTAAATGCTAAAAATTTGAACCCGAATAGCTTTAAAACTTGACGTTATGGGGAAAATTGAGTTGCATATTTGAAATCAAAATAAGAAATGCTATACATAAAACAAACTGTTTGCTCAGCACCAAAAAAAAAAAAAATTTTTTTGCTGACCTGTGTTGTTAACCTATTAATAATAATAAATAATAAATTACCATTAATTATTTTATTGATATACTATTACTAGTATGTAGTATACATAGCCATAGACAACTTATTTAGTCTGGGGGGGGGGGGGGGGCTATGAAGAGTAGGGGCGCAAATAAGGCGTCTCTTAACAATAAAACTGATCAGAATTCTGTAGAGATTCCTATCCTATTAGTATTACTGTTACTTTTTTAAATGTGAGTTCTTGTAGGGTTTTGAGGTAATTTATTTAAAAATGCTTTTATTGATATGAAGTAAATTTTGGCTTCAATAAAAACTTCAAGTTTTTTAAAGTAAAAGACTTTTACAAAACATTATGGCAGTTTCAAGATTTTATTTCAAGACTTTTTTTGTGTGTATATTTAGCAGCATACACCAGTATAACAGTGCTTGGTTTATGATGCTTTTTAACCCAGTTTTGATTCTTTGTAGTGTGCTGAAAGCTCTCTTGCTAGTTGTGTCATCAGAAGGATATGTTTTATCAACTTCCTGATTTCTGATAATACTTCCTTTTCAACTTTATTTGCTTCTCTGTAAAATACACAAATTTATGTGTTATATAACCATACAAATACGCATTGTAGTGAATGTGTTAGTCAATTTGAGATACACTGCAGTCGTAATTATTAAATAAATAACATTAAGGTTTATAGAAAATTCAGTCATATATTACCTGACAAAATTATGACTTTTTGTAGAGTGTTTTTTAGTGTCTTTTTTTTGTAGATTGACTTTTTATCTAATGGTTCAGTTGTGAATTCATGCATAACTTGTAATTGAAGCATTCAAATCTGTAGCAAATATAGCAAGAACTTCCTTATTTATTGAACTACCTTTAATTGAAATATTTAGAAGTACTGATTCTATCTTTAAAACATTAAATATCCTTCTTATTCAAATCTAGATTAAATACTGTCAATTGTCATTTCTATAGCTTCAAAATATATCTTCATAAAAAAGTTAAAGCTAAAATTTTCAGATAATACTGATGCAGATGCTCCTATTTCAAAACAATGAAGTTCTTGGCCATGGCTTCGCAAAGCAGGTTTTTCTTATTGAAGCAATTTTCTTTTTATTTCAAAATGGTTCTAGAATAGCTTAAATTAATTTTCAGACTGGATATATTTCAATATAATCAAGGTTCTTTCAAGAACTTTCTGACCTTTACTTGCCTAAATCTGTAACTATTTGTGAACTTTTTGATAAATTGTCACACATAAAATAGTCTTGCCTAAATCAATTCCAAACAAGAAAGGGAATTTGTTCATTTGTGCTGCAATTCCTCATATTTCAGCTACGATGTCACAGTCTTTTGCCTCAGATTTACCTTCTTCCAAGCAACTTATAGACCATAATAGTTTTCAAATATGGAATAAAACGATTCTACTCCTAATATCCAGCCTGTAGGGCAGAGTATACAAATACCTCACACAGAATATTTTCTTTTACCTGTTTTTAAGTGTCTCACACAGAATATTTTCTTTTACCTGTTTGAAAAGGCATCCACGTTTGGGAGATTTTTAAATAATTTAAATTTATTAATCTAATAATATTAAAATTTAAATATCAAACTCATGAAACTTAAAACTTTAAAAAAAAAAAAAGGAAAATGCAAATTTTTTTAATAAAAATTGCCTTATGTGAACAAAATAACTTTTTATTAGTTGTAGGAAGTTTAACACCACGATGTAACAAGTTCTATATAACGAGTTTTAATTGCAAAACATTTTTATGTAGTTGTTTTGCAATTTAAGATATTAGCTATAGATATTTAAAAAATAAAGGTTTTATAAATGTTTTTAAAAAAAAGGGGGCTTGGGGTGGGGGTGGAGGGCTATAGCTCCACTTGTCTACGGCCATAATATAATAATTTATATATAGTATACTATACTATAGTATACTATATATATATTAGTATAGTATACTATAACTTATATGTCGTTATTAAGGTTTTTCCACTTTCTAAAAAATAACTTTTTTAGGGCTTTTTCTTTTTTTTCTACAATTGTTGGTATAAACTTTATTTTAAAAGTGATTATCAAACTTTGTAGAGCATGTTTTCAGCTTCATTAATGCATGCTTGAAACTGCTTAACTTCTATTCTCAGTATTTTTTTAATGTAATATGTTGTTACAGTTTGTTATGATTTTTTATGTTTATTAAGAATTTCATTAGAACAATATGTGTACATTTCTTTGTTAAATTGTAATTATTATTCTCAAGTTTTTATTTTCTCTTTGAAAATTTTCTCAAGTTATCAAAGTGATTATAAAACTGTGAGTTGGACAAATCAGACAGTCTTTCAGTTACCACAATTCTCTATTACTTGAGTTTCAGCATGACAGCTGGAAAAATACACATACACACCTCCAAGGTACAACATACAACATACACACCTCCAAGGTACATCACCGATGGTTTACTTTGGCTGCAGTTTAAGCTATTTTTTAAAATTAAAAAAAGGGTTGAAAAAAATATGTCTGGATGTTTAATAAAAAATGCTAGAGTAACTAATATCATAAAGTTAAATAAAACATATTGTTACAGAACAAATTGTTAGTATTTTGTTTTATAATTGTAAAAGTTTGAAAAGTTTGTGTACCTCAAAGTACCTATGAGGTACACAACTTTCCATCTAAAAGTTACACTTATTGTCAATAAGTATAGCAAACTTATATAAACTGGAAAAATCTTAATGACGACATATTAAACTTTAAAATTAACATATACCTTGTCATTTCTATATCCATTTAAATTTTTTTCTTTTTTTAAATTTTAAAAGTATTATTTTATTCTTTTTTAGCTAACGAAACTGTAACTAACCACGCTATCAATAGCAAGTTTTTTTAAGATGAAATAATTAAAATATATAATTCGCATAACTTAAATAAAATAATACACGCATATTTACGTGTTTTTGTGATCGCATT